>CM035443.1:89283077-89335577 GCA_020310875.1 Ceratopteris richardii
TAACACACATGAATCATGATACACAATAAACAAACAACTTCAATGTAGCCTACCAGAACCTATCCATGATCTGTTGACTATTAGAAGGCACATTGACTGAGGCCAAATGATAAGTTTCAATGGCAAGTTTAAGACAAAAAAGACATACCAAAATGTTACAGCTTACAAGACTTGAATTTCAGAACTGTATGCATGTACTCAGAGAGATCAGCAGGGTCCATGCACAAGGATGGCATGTATAAATCAAAAAATGCAATAGTATGTGTGCATATATGATTACATACGTATATGTGTAGATACATGCATACATATGTAAAACGATAGGTACATACATACATACGTGTACATATTATGTACGTTTACAAGTATGACATATATGGATGTCTCTATAATTAGCAATTACACATCCAAGTCAGGTAGGTATCACTCCATTCGACATATTTAGAAGAAGGCAAAACAATTCAGACTAATAGTGACTATGAAAGCTAGAAAATTAAACTGAAGGATACCAACCACATAGGAATTTCATATCCAGGAGACATGTGCCACTAGATTATTTATTCCACTTTTAGGCAGACAGGAAAAACATACTCCTAAGCTGGAAATTAATTTGGACCTCAAGAAGTAGTTGCCTACCTGAGGAGAAATTGAAATAACCCTGCCTAACATTTTATCAGTAACACCAAGCTCCTTCAAGTACGAAATGGTTGGCTCCAGCCCTGATATTGTGTAACCTAGCAGCTGAGGACGGCGGAGTAAAACCTTTCCTAAATTAGAAGGCTTCACTCCAAGCCGCAGAAGATGGTTTACCATAGGTTCCATTTTTCTTTTCTGGTCTATCACAAGGACCTCTGCAAATCTACAGACAAGCTTGGCAACATCACTTGGAGGTAGGAATTCCGACAAGTAGTTGTAAGCTTGTTTCATGGCATCAAGGTCGAAGTGTAGAAGATTGGGTCTCCGGGCAATACCCTTGCCTAATGAACCTCCTTTAAGGCCCACTTGCTTGAAAAAGTGAAGCCGAGATTTTAGGTGTTCTCGAGAACTGGGAGAAAACAAATCGGGAGCCCTGCTCAATATCCGTGTAAAATCCTCAGGAAGCACCTGTGCTTCAAGCAAGCACTCCATACTGTATATGACATCCTGTGTTTTTGCATTCAATGCCTGAGGGCGTTCTCCAATTATAATTGCTACATCATCTTCAGGCAAACCAATGGAAATCAGGTATTCAACACTCTTCCTCATTTCTTTAGTATCATATTCGAAAAAAGCAGGGTGCATTACAAGTACGGCTGAGATATCCTCTTGGCTCAGGCCCATGTCCTTCAAAAAATCTACTGATTCTTCAAGCTTTGTTGTCTCTATGTTGAGAATTGCAGGCGCTTTAGACAGCATAGCCACTGCTTCATTCCAGGACACTCTTGCTATCCCCATCAAAGAAGATACATAGCTCACAATATGATCTACAGAGACATCCTCGGTTGTTACTTGGTTTATATACTTGAACAAAGCTGGCTCTTCGACACTCAACCTCTCCAGTTTAGACCGAGTTGCCTCTACATCTTCAGAAGAAAGCTTCGGGATTTCCGATGGAGATTCCTGTGATGATAAACCATCCTTTGCGGAGTTTCGAGTATTTACTCGAGATGGACGGTTAGCGGGAGCTTTGTTTTTCCGAGATGAAGAACCAACGTCTGTTCCTTGTGAAGACTCCATAGAGAGGCTTTCATCATCGCTTGGCACTGAATCTGATGTAGTCAGAACAGAATGGCCCACTACAGACAACTTGGAAGGCTTTGCACAACAACGAAAAGACACCACCGTCCTAGCACATGCCAAGGATACAGACGGAAAAAGGACAATGCTCTGATACTTAGACATGAATGATACATGGAGCGATTTAGAAATTTCCGAAGCTTGCTTGCGAGAAAGTTCTTCTGCGAAGGAAACGAACGACGTGCTGAAGGCTCTGGCTGATATCGAACAAGGAGAGCAAGTTTGTCTGCAAGACAGCCCGAAATGTAAAGTGGAAGCTTCCATTATGTGCATTTCGGAGTCGAACTGCACCAGAACGGTAACAAAGTAGATTAAGCTGTGTCGGTTCACACTCTTCGCTGAACTTCTCCTTTTCCTTCTCTGCGGCACTTCTCTGTTCCGTGTTCAGCGTTTTTTACTGACATCGCTCTAAGAAGACTCCGAGCAAAAGTTTCTACCCCGGATGAAATGGGACTCTCGACTTTGTTGCCTCGTGAAAGCTGGTGTAAACTAGAAGAGAAACCTTGAGCGCGTGCAGGAGAGAGGAAGAGCGAAACGGATACACAGTGAGAGACGAATGTGTGTGGTTGAGAACAAAGCCTCATCATCCTGACCATTTCGACATTTTATCCTCTTCGTCGTTATGGCAGGGCCTCCAAATTTTGCTCGACGACACCTACTCCCTCGCCGAGCATGATTCCAATTTAGAAGAAGAATCCTCCAATTGAATCTTTTGCTGGGCCAGCTTTTTTGTAATGGATGAGAAAATGAAATCTCTTTTCCGGGTCCAAATGGGTGTGGTGTAGTGGTTTGCGTCAAATGCTATAGAGTTTCCGATTCTCGCCCGGCTGAACATTTCAAATTTCCTTGTCCTCTCAAAAAAAAGAAATCTCTTTTTTGAACTATGAAAATATGTAGACTCCCCTTCGAAGAAAGAAACATGAAGAATACAAAGAGCTATGGAGAATCCAAAGAGCTAATTAACCCAAGGAGCTATTAATTTTAAGGTTATAAAGTTAGCATGAAGATGGGAGGCTATGATATCTCTCCTCTTACACCACTCTTAGAGTAGGAGTGGTAAGTGGAAAAATATGAATGAACGTGGTTGTCTACCAAGCAAGAATACATGTATATTGCGTGAAGCGATCAGAAGCGATCTGTTGTTCCTCTGAGCTGTGGAATGCTTTAAGAGGTGAGACCCTCTGGAAGATCTGGAAAGAGAGGTGTGCCGCCAACTTTGATAGACCTCCTAAAGAATGGTCCATCGAAAAATCTCTTTTCCCGTTAGGCAAAAGAATTTCCAATTCTAAGGAACCCCTCCCTTTTAGACATCATAGAGTGTTCTTCCTTGAGAACAACAAGATTAAAAGCAAGTGGGCCCCATATGAGGGGGACAAAAGGGTTATTAACCTTCTTTGTAATGTATTCTAACCCCTGCTTTGTGGGATTCAGGGGGTTCCATGGGTACTAAGCCCATTCACTTGTACAATTGTTCTTTCTATTAATTAAAGTTTAGGAGAGTAAGCTATTGTAGAACTTCCTTTTGCAAAAAAAAAGGGGAATAGTTATATATACAAATGAGTCATCTGGAAGAGAAGAGGCCAATTTGCATGTGTTTGCTTCAAAGTTTTTGCTTCAAAGTTTGTGTAGCCATTACTCACGTGGGGTCGTCTTGGTGATCAATTTGTAAACCCTTGGTATCAAAGGCAAGATATTTGTGGATTATGGGCCCACCACCATGCTTCAATGTGCTTATATCAATACAATCTATTCCACATGAGTAAGACTAAATATTTCGCATTATGGGCCCACCATGCTTCAATGTGCTTATATCAATACAACCTATTCCACATGAGTAAGAATAAATATTTTGGAGTTGGAAAAAATAAACTAAAAATCACTTGTACAAAAAAAAATAAAGTAAAAATCACTTGTATAAATAGACTTGGTCAAGTGGAAAGATGGTTATGAGGATAGTGTTACATGGGAGAGGGTAAGTACCATGGTTTCTCACCTTTCTTTTGCCTTCTCGAGCGTCTCCTTGGATGAGAGGATATGGGGAAATAACACATATGAAGTATTATGTGCAAGGTACATAGGGTTGAGTAGCAGTGGTTGTTGGAGATGGAAACTCAAAAGAGCACTTTTAATAGCTAAAAGAGAGAGAAGATGGTTGAGATTCTAAAGTTTGAAAACAAAGCATTGAAGATGCATTCGAGCAAAGCAAGGATCAAGGGGTGTTCCAAAATTTTCAAAATTCACCCTTAAATCAGTCATTCACATGTAAAAATTCAGCTTTTAAAAATGCATCCAAACCCAAATTCTTGTATCTTAATCCACATCCATGCAAGTTAAGGAGTCATTTAGCTTGATGAGTGATTCCATGATAACCTCTCAAAGTCCCTTGGATTTATCTGTACTCAAATTGGACATCAAAGAAGGGTTTAGGACCAGCCTACTTAAAAGTGTGAAGAGGGTCACTTTTTACATGATTCCTATAAAAGTGAAATCACATTCATTTGTAATTTTTTTCTTGTTGTTGTTCATTTCTCTCTTCTAATCAAGTGAGCTTGCTTGCATGCTTATGTGTGTATGCTTGTGCATGTGTGCATGACTCCCCTGGAATGTGCATGTATACTTGTGTGTGGTGGAGGTCTTCATACAAGCAACTCGTCTCTTGTATTCACAATTTATGGGCACATATGTGAAGCTTGATGCCAACATGTATGTGCATCTTGCTCTACATCGAACACTTTGGCATCATTATCCGAGATGTCTTGTCAGCCATCGAGCTTGCGGACTTGCACATTGCGAGGTATGTGTTGTAGGACATATACATTCACTTTTTCATTTTTGTTTTATTTGTGCACATACTTTAGAAGATAGGAATAGATTTGTCTAATGTGAGGTAGAGGAAGTTGATTTTTTTTTTCTCTCTTCTTTTTCATTCTCCATCCTCCAAATTTCCATGAAAACTCTGATTTTTCTCTGATTTTATACACTCTTTGCATTTCATTTTCTATTAAACAGGGTGATTTAGGTCTGTGTTTGCATTCTCTCCATTGTTTTGTATTTGTTAGGGGTCAATCCTTTTATTCATGCATCCATTGAAGAGGGGAAAGCTAATTATAAGGAAGTTGTGTCTCTATTTTGAATGTATATTTGAGGTGAGTTCGAGATAGAAGGGATGCATTCGTAGTGTTGTGTGCTTTGAGAATGAACTTGTGTCGACCAAACACACAAGGGGATGATTTCTTTGTTGAAGAAACGTTGAGAAGGGACCAAAATTAGGTTTTAGTGGTCAAAAGGGGAGTTAGATGCCCTGGATGTGAGGCTAATACTCAAGCATGTTGACTTCATTCATGGCTTGGCAGCAAAGGGGCGATGGCATATCCTTATACCTTGGGATCCCAATTATATATATAGGCACAGGCCCCCAATTGATACCATAACGAGAAAGCAAAGAGTGCACTTGGGCCTCATACCAACAAGGTTCCTCATAGAAAGAGAAAGTGCAAAACCTAAAGAGGAAAGAGTGAGGGAGACGATGGTGAGAGAGCTCATAATGGAAAGAAGGGGAAAGGCTAGAGGGAAGAAAGAAAAGGATGCATAGAGGGAGAGAGGTAAAAGTAAGAAGTGTGTGTACTAGAAAGTGAGTGAGAAGTGTGAAAGGGAAGGAGGGAGAACCAATTCTCATAAAATAGAATCCCTAATTGGAAAGGATACATGGCACACTCTTCTATTCCCATGCCTATTCATATGCATAGCACTACCCCATGTGCTGAAGATGTGCCAATTCTGGTAAGATCACTTCTAGTTTACAACAAACAACAAGACAATCTTATCGTGGAATTATATTGCACACTTGAAGAAACATTATGGTGCTTTTCATATCCTCCTCGACTAGACCACATACACTTGTACATCCATGAGGTTAGCAACCCGATGTCTAATGCTATCATATATGTAGATGGAGAGGGAGGGAATCTCCCTCACTCTGCACTCTACCATGACATCTACTTCTGCCATATGCAACTGCTATTTGAGAATAGAATACTAAAACCATTTGTGACATTGGCCTTGCCTCACTTACCTTATATGCTCAAACCAATGTTGTGGTCATAGGAAAATTGAATGTTGTCGCACATGATAGTCAAGCAATGAAGGCATCATCTCCATGCCCATTGCTATCCCCAATAGAGGAAGCAAAATGTATGAGAAATCTCTTTGACAGGCAAAATGATCTTGGGACACACATGGAAAAGTTTCACCAAGTGCTTAGAATTGAGCAACTAAGTGATTGCTTCACACAATTTTAAGCATTTGGCCTAATTTGAATGGGTAGGGCTTTTGCATGGTTCCACTTGCAAAAGATCTAGGATGCTCATAGTCTTGATGACCTCTTGTGAGTGTTTGTCAATGAGTTTTCCGAAATGGGCGTTCAACATGATACCGTCCATCACATTGAGCGCTTGAAGAAAAATATTGGTGATTCAATCAAAGATGCAACAAGGGGATTTAGGTTATATCTAGCATAATGTAGCTCAGATGATTTCCCATCAGAGACCAAATTGATCATTTTTTTTAGAATATGATGCCCAAATCACAAGTTGAGTGCATACAAAGTTGCATTCGTATTGATGATGACATGGGTTACCTCATCTATCCTCCAGTAGTGCCAATTTTAGATCTTATGACTCCATAATCTTCTATGGGGGAAATGATAGAGACAATTTTGCAAAATTTTGAGGAAATCCCTCATCTTGAGTGCAAAACCTTGAGGACCACATGCTTGGCAACCATAATTTCAAAATGCCTATTCAACGGCATCTCAAGTCCCTCCTTATAAGTACATAGGGCCCCATCAAGGTTCTCACATGAGCCTAGAAAAATTGGCAATACACTTAACCTATCAGATCTTGACCAAGAATTCCTCCAAGTTTTAGTTCCCAAAATCAAGGCACATTCAAATCAAGTTGGGACCTAATCACTTGTAGAAGCATTAAAGATGCACTTAACTACTTGCCAATGCTTGACACGTAGGCAATGCATAAACCTGCTCATCTGAGAGACAACAAAGAGAATATAAGGCCCAATTATGCATAAGTAAATCAAGCATCCAATAGCTTTTTGATAGAGAACAATCAAATGCATCTCCAAAATCATGAAGACTCAACCATAAGCATGTTTCCATAGGAGTGGCAATAGGTTTGCAGTCTTCAAGGCCAAAATGCTCCAATAATGTGTCAATATATTTTGTTTGACACAAAGTTATTGCACCATCAACTTGCATAAATTGAATGCCCAAATATTGATGCAAATGCTCCAAATCTGACATCTCAAAAGAGGCATGAAAATCGGCCTTAAAATCAGCAATATGGTCATCATTAGGACCAATAAGTAGCATGTCATCAATATAGACAACAATGATCAGAAGCACATCATTTGCATGCTTAACATATAAGGTGCTCTCAATTGGACTATCCTCAAAACCATGTGCAATCAACTAGGCATGTATTTTGTCATACCACGCACGTGGTGCTTGCTTCAAACCATATAATGCTTTTCTCAAATTGCATACTTTATTTTCTTGCCCTTTTTGCACAAAACCACATGGCTAAAGTACATACACTTCTTCATGTAAGTCCCCATTCAAAAATGCAGTTTTAATGTCCAACTGATGTACATTCCAACCATGATGAGCTACAAGTGCACAAATGCTACGAACGGTGGTCATTTGGCATGTGGGAACAAAGGTCTCATCAAAAGCAATGCCTCTCTCTTGAGCACAAACTTTTGCAACAAGCCTAGTCTCATACCTATCAATTGTTCCATCAAGCTTACACTTCAACTTGTATGCCCATTTAGTGTGAATGGCTTTTTTGCTTGGAGGCAAATCACATAAAGACCAAGTACCATTCTTCATAATAGCATCATATTTTGATTGCATACCAGCCATCCGATTTTCTAAATTTTGTGCTTCATCAAAAGAAATAGGCTTGTTCTCATCATAAAGACTATAGACATCCATTTCATAGCAATCTGATGCAAAAGAAGCACTATGAGAACTTGAACAAGTATGATATGATAGAGGTGCATCTAATTTGCTATCTCGCAAATTATACCCCAACCATTTGGGCATATTTTTTGCCTCCTCTATATCAACCCTCTCATCAGCAAGTGCATCATGTAAATTTGCATAAAAAATGGAATGATTTGCATCATCTATGAAAGCTATAAAGGCTGAGAAGTTGCCTCATTTGTACCAGCACTTGATTTTCCACATGTAAAAGGGGTAGCAAAATGTCACACATATCTTTGGGGCTAACTGATGTCTCCTTAATACATGAAAGTAATGGCTGAATTGCATCTTCCACAAAAAAACATCATGACTAACCAAAATGTGTTTAGTCAGTGGATGATATAAATGATAGCCTTTGCTTTTAACATTGTACCCAACAAAAATAGATTTCACTACTTTATCATCCAATTTTCTACATTGTTGTTCAAGCACTAATGCATATGCCAAACAACCAAAGACATGCAAATGAGCAACAAATGGCTTGCGACCATGCCAAGCCTCATATGGAGTGATAGACTGCAATGCTTTGGTGGGAAACCTATCATGAGAGACATGGCCTTTCTTTTAGCAACTCCATTTTGTTGAGATGTATATGACACACTGATGTTTTATCCCATGTTTATCCACAAATGCATTGAAATCAGGAGACATGTATTCCGCCCCTCAATCAGAACGAAGGGCGCCCATTTTACATGTTGATAGATTTTCAGCCAAAACTATAAACCATTTGAAGCACATAAACACTTTGGACTTTGCTTTCAATGAATACACCCATGCATGCCTAGAAAAACATCAATAAAAGTCACAAAGTAAAGGTAGTTTCCAAAAGAAGGTGTTTGAATAAGACCACAAACATTATTGTGAACAAGCTACAATTTCTAAGTAGCTCAAATTGAACCATCTTCTGGGAAGGAGGAACATTGTGTTTTGTCCATGCAGCCTTCACAAACATGTTTACTAGGTGCCTCAAGTTTGGGCAGACAAGAGACCATTTCAGGTTTCTGCAGGCATAACAAACTAGCACAATTTAGATGACCAAAGTGTGCATGCCAAAGATTTGCATCTGAGATAGCTTGAGAATCTTCAACTACACATGATAAATCATTGACAGATTTTTCATAGTATATGAGCTTATACAACCCATGACATAAAAGGCCAAGAGCAATACTGACATCACTATTTGAGAGATCATGGATTGTACACATGTCATCAATGAATTTGACAACCAAGCTGATCTTGGCTAATGCTAAAATTGACAATAGATTTTTCTTGATCCTTGGCACAAACAAAGCATCTAACAATGTGAAAGAACTACCATCAGTAGTAGTCATAATTATCTTACCAACTCCCATTACAGGATAAGAGGAGTTGTTAATGCATGTGACAATATTCCCTATAGGGGCACACTCAAGTGAACTAAAGAAATTGTGATGTGAGGTAATATGTTTGGTTGTCCCACTATAAAAGTACCAAACATCTGAGTCTACTGCAAACATACACTATTCCTGAGAAGATGGGTCATAGCATACAAACATTAGTAAACACCCATTCTTCATTCTGCACAAAATTAGCAGACTTTTTTTTAGGTGTAGAGGCCTCTGCAACACTCCTTTTTCTTTTGAAAAGTCTCTAAAAAAAGGTTACTTTAAATTGCTCTTCTTTTGTAGATTTTTTGAGGGAAGATTGTTCCTCATGTGATAAAGTGTTGAAATACAAATGTTGTTTCTATATACAAAGTTTGCAAAAAATAATTGAGAAACATGAAAGTTTTTATGGGATCTACCACACAATTTAACACTCCTCCCCTCTTAGATCTTTTTGTCCTCGATAAGGCTATTGCATAGTATGGGCGGGTGGTCCTTAAAGGTTGTATTTTCCAGTGTTTTTCATCGATGATGTAGCCCAAAAGATCTTCTCTCAAATGTGGTCGATTCTATGTCAGTCTGCTCTATATTTATTGAGATTTCTTTCTTTTTTGAATTTTTTTGGCTTCTTTATTTGCTACTTATATATGACTTCATGAATTCAAACATCTTCATATGTTCTAATGGAGTGCATGTGCATGGGTGAAGTAAAATATGTGCCTTGTACACAAACTTTGTAATGTAACCCTATGTATGCTTACTCTGGAATGCACATAAAACAATATGGTGCAAAAGATGGATCTTGAGCAAGGGGCTCAAGGGTATGCTACTAATAAAGCTTCCTTTGCTAGGAGATAAGGTAAAGAACATCATACTTGAAGTGAATTCTATGGTTGTAATTTATTGTCATCTCCACATTAAAACTGTGTTGGTTCTATCTCATTCTTCTTTTCATTTATATTCTGCTACTAAGTTAGTACCAAAATATACTAAGACCTTTTGATGAAAAACGATAATAGTGGTTTTCTTTCTTTTTTTGTTTCTTGTTTTTTATTCAATTTTTTCTTCTTTTTCTTAATTTTTTTTCTTTTACCTTCTATATCTCTCTTTTGATAAAATCAAATGAAATATGTACAAGTTAGTAATAAGGTTGAAATACATTGATAATAAAATAACATGATAATCTACTAAAATTGAATGACAAAGCTCATAAGGTGAGAAAACCACTCATATCTATTGGTACATGATCTACTACTTTTGTCTGATTCTTCTCTTCAGGTGTCTCCACATTTAAGAGGCTAGCTATTTCTCTTCGGCATACAAGCTCTTTTCCCTTATGGGGGCCACACAAAAATCTGTTTGGTAGATAGCTTCTTGAATAGATGCATGAGAATCTATGTGTGGCAATTTTGATAAAAAGTGTAGTCCTAAAATGGCATATAGCCATGATTTTTCTTCCATTCATCACAATTCTCATTGTGAGAACTTGTACAACAAGGGTTTGTGGGATGGGTTAGAAAAGCCCTTTCATTATTTGCTTACAGTGAAGGATCCTCTACCTAGCTTCTCTTGACTCTATTCTCTTATTCTCTCCTTTTTGGCCTTGCTATTTTTCACATTTTGAAGCCTTTCCAACATGTTAACTACCAAGGTTTCTCGATACCTCTTGGTGCAGCATCGACTAATGTAGTTGGGAAATCTCCAAACTTGCTAATTGGACCGCACCTCCTTTGGAGATTTTATTAATGAAAAATGCTCCATGGCCTCTCTTTTGAAGCTTTTTGGCATGCTATTTAGTGTGTGCACTAAAACAACATCATCTTCTTGTAAACCCTTATCCTTAATCTGCATGTCATAATAGGCTTTTTGCCAATGTTTAGAAGCATAGGTAGAAAGCCTATGCTTCTAAAACATAAGAAAAAAAAGCCCGCTACAACTCATACTCTTATTTTTTGTAATTGCTCAAGAAAGTCCACATGGCACTCATGTCCTTTCCATTCATAAGCTTCTGCTACACTTAGTGTAGGAATGATAAATTTCACCAAAAAAATTGTGTTTTGTGCATTGCCAATGCCCTTTTTTCTACAGGCAAATCACATAAGGACTGAGTAACATTCTTCATAATAGCATCATGTTTTGATTGCATAACAGCCATCCAATTTTTTGAATTTTGTGGTTCATTAAAAAAAATAGGCTCATTCTTATCACAAAGACTAGAGAAAGCCATTACACAAAAAATTTGATGCAAAGTAAGGTTGGGTTTAGAGAGGGTGGCAGTAGAGTTGCGCTACCCCTCTAACTCAATGAACGATTGGCATGTGCACTAGCCTGTTTAGAGAGGGTGGTGCCATTCATTCCCTATGAGTGTCAACGCATGGCACTAAATTATGGAAAGAGTACTGAGGGGGAAAGCCTTGCCCTGAGCGGCATATAATAGATGATGTGGCACAAAGTTTATATTTAGATAATATTTTCAAAGTCACAAGTTCAAGTTCCAATGTAAATATTTTCTCAAACCTTTTTATCAAAGCAAAAACCTCATGGATTACATCATTCAATAACATTACCGATGGAAAATTTCAACATGTATAAAAGGCCATTCTTCTCTGAAACCTCATTCCCAATGCTATGCTATGAAGATTAGAAGAACTCTCCATTGTGCAAAGTACTATCCATAGTATAGCATATGTATTTTTTATTTCAGTTCTATATCATTGTATGTTTTGCATTGGCATGTATTCTTATTATTTTTTGTTGTTGTTTTTTTTTTCAAGTTTGTTGGATTAAAGGTCAAGTGAAAAAGGTACCCTACATACATTGATTTTATCCTTTTCTTTTCATTTCACCTATTATATATGTTACTGATTAGTTTTTCTTTTATTTCAGGTAATGGATTCTCAAACATCTCATTCCTTTGAATATCAAAGGTAAGAAGGCAATATTATCTTCTCCCAATCCTCACTTTCTCAACTCACTTATTCCCCCATATTCACATCCCTATTTGTCTTCATGGCTACCAAGCCATGTTAACCACTTCTCTTTCTCCTATCCATTTGCACTTATACCCACTTCTTGTGGGGTAAATGCAAATGGCACATCAAATTCATCATGTCGTTCCACTCCTTCACCCTTGGAGGCCTCTCAAACAAAGCCTCCAGATAGAAAGTCAACAAGAGAAAAGAAGATAGGCAAGAGGAAATCCCTCAACACAAAAACCCATAGCAAAGAAGGGCAAAACAATCAAAATGAATATCATATCGATTTAGGGGATGAAGATGATGACAAGAAGAGCAAATGGAAGGATCATTGGGTGGACCAACTCATTCACATTTGAGGAGGAATGAGTGAAGAGATCAACAACCCATCAAAGCAAGGAGTCAACTTATGGGCAAAAGTTTCAACAAAATTGGATTCTACCTATCCCGACTTTGATAAAGATAGTGAACCATGTCGAAAAAAGTGGGCAAAGGTGTTGGATCAATATCGTCAAGATAAGGCACATAAATCCATTTTGGCCAATGATAGGAAGATAACATGCAAATGGTTCAATGTGGTAGATGAGTACTACCACAATCATCCAACTGTGACTCCATTTAGTCACATATCTTCAAGTGCAAACCTTTCCAATGATAGCAAAAGTGGAAGTGAGACTCATGAGGGTGAACTAATACCCTTACCTTCATCCTCAAAGTGGGATGAATCATTAGCCAATTTGGTGGACAATAGGAAGGATCTTATTCATCATTTCAAAGAGATGGAGAATAATCATGTGCTCATAGAAGAAGAACACTTGAAGCTCTTAAGTGGGATTCATACAAGCATGTGCAATTTTTTGAGTAGCTTTAAGAAGAGTTACTAGATTCTACCATGTTTCATCTCCTTAGGAAGAAATTTATGTTTAGTATCTTGGATTATATTCTTAACACTTGACTTGTTCATGAAATTTGGAGTTATCCTAATTATATTTTTACATTGATTTTGCTTTTGAATCATGTTTGCATGTATGCATTCACACATGTTACATTATGCGATGATGCATTATGTATGCATGTATGCATGTGCATATGTTTCATGTATGCGTTTGCATATGTTGGATTATGTATGCATGTGCATACGTTGCATGTATGCATGTGCATATGTTGCATGTATGCATGTGCATATGTTGCATGTATGCATGTGCATATGTTGCATGTATGCATGTGCATATGTTGCATGTATGCATGTGCATATGTTGCATGTATGCATTTGTTACATGTATGCATTCATGCATTATGTATGCATTCATGCATTATGTATGCATGTGCATATGTTACATGTATGCATGTGCATATATTGCATGCATGCATGTGCATATATTCCATGCATGCATGTGCATATATTGCATGCATGCATGTGCATATATTGCATGTATGCATGTGCATATGTTGCATGTATGCATGTATGCATTTGTTAGATGTATGCATTTATGCATTATGTATGCATGTGCATATGTTGCATGTGTGTATGTGCATATGTTGCATGTATGTATGTGCATATGCTGCATGTATGTATGTGTATATGTTGCATGTATGTATGTGCATATGTCACATGTATGTACGTGCATATGTTGCATGTATGCATTTGTTACATGTATGCATTTATGCATTATGTATGTATGTGCATATGTTGCATGTATATTTCATTTGTTACATGTATACATTTACACATTATGTATGCACATGCATATGTTGTATGTTTGCATATGCATATGTTGCATGCATACATTTGTTACATGTATGGATTTATGCATTATTTATGCATGTGCATATGTTGCATTATGCACTTGCGTATGCATGCATGTGCATATGTTGCATGTATGCAAGTGCATATGTTTTATGTATGCATTTGTTACATGTGCATATGTTGCATGTATGCGTTTTTTACATGTATGCATTTATGCATTATGTATGCATGTGCATATGTTGCATTATGCATGCGTGTGCATATGTTGCATGTATGCATGTGTATATGTTGCATGTGTGCATGTGCATATGTTGCATGTATGCATTTATGCATTACGTATGCATGTGCATATGTTGCATGCATGTATTTGTTACATGTACGCATTTATGAATTATGTATGTATGTATGCGCATATGCTATGTGTATGCATGTGCATATGTTGCATGTATGCATTTATGCATTATGTATGCATGTACATATGTTGCATTATGCATATATGCATGTGCATATGTTGCATTATGCATTAATGCATTATGTATGCATGTGCATATGTTGCATGTATGCATGTGCATGCATTACATGTATGCATTTGTTACACGTGCATATGTTGCATGTATGCATGTATGCATTTGTTACATGTATGCATTTATGCATTATGTATACATGTGCATATGTTGCATTATGCATTTGCATATGCATGTCCATATGTTGCATTATGCATGCATGTGCATATGCATGACCATATATTGCATTATGCATGCATGTGCATATGTTGCATGTATGCATGTGCATATGTTGCATGTATGCATTTGTTACATGTGCATATGTTCCATTATGTTGGATGTATGCATTATGTTGCATGTATGCATATGTTGCATGCATCCATATGTTGCATTACGTTGGATGTATGCATTATGTTGCATGTATGCATATGGTGGATGTATGCATTATGTTGCATGTATGCATATGGTGGATGTATGCATTATGTTGCATGTATGCATATGGTGGATGTATGCATGTATGCATGTGCATATGTTACATGTATTCATGTGCATATTTTCTATATTCTAAATATCTCTCTCTCTTTTTTGTAGGTTCTAATGGACATGCCAAAGGAAGTTGCATTAATTTGTGCATTGATATGTGCTTTAGCTATGATAGAGTTACTTCAAGAGTCAATCCTCAATCATCATCATCTCGTGCTACATGCTTGGTTGCACTTAAATGAATGTGTGGCACGATCAATGATAATGAATAATGCCATTAATTGAAGAAGAGGCCGTGAACATAGGCAATTATGGGCATACCCATGCCCTCATGGCTTTGTTAAAAGCTATCTTTTGAATGCTTATATTGACAATATGTTCAAACATTGCTTGAGGATTAACAAGGAAGCCTTCCATTACTTGCGTGGAAAGCTTGAACCCTTTATGCAAAAGAAAACCACAAACTATCATGACACTATACCTTTACAAGATCAAGTAGCTATTGTAGTAACACGGCTAGCAATAGGAGATGGGTTGGGAATATGGGAAGCTTTTGGATGCTCAAAGAGCACATGTTGTGGTATTGTGCATGATTTTTTTTATTAAAGATATTGTAGCATCTGGTCTTAGAGACATGTACATTAGATGGACTTCAACATCTTGCTTTGCAATGTTAGCAAAATATTTTGAGGCAATCAGAGGAACACCTTATGTTGTAGGTGCAATAGATGGATCCCATGTGCCTATAATTGCACCATGTGAAAACCATGTTGATTACTTCAATCACAAAGGTTTTCACTCTATTTTGTTGCGAATAATGGTAGTAGCCAATTGCTCTATTTAGAATTATGATGTAGGATGGGTAAGATCAATGCATGATTCTCTTAATTTCACAAGCGAAGTAGGACAGAGATGTGCAAGAGGTGAACTAGGTAAGTATTGCTTGGTTGATGATCGTGCATATCCTTCTCGACCATACATGTTAGTCCCATTCAAAGATTGCAAAGAAGGGTTGTCGCGTCTTAAGTACCATTGGAATTTCATCCAATCAAGTACAAGGATGCCAATTGAAAGAGCTTTTGGCATGTTGAAAGCAAGATTTTAGATCTTATTAAAAATATGTGATATGGATCTATGTTATATGCCAAATCTTGTTGCCATGTGTCTTCTCCTCCATAACATTTGCATTTGTAATGGAAATGCTTTTGTTATGAATTGGGTTCAAGAAGTAGAAGCAGAATTGCCAAGTCACAATGGGCAATTAGAAGAGAATGAAAGAGTAGTATCCATGTCCTTGGCAGAGCTATGAGCAATACATGAAATGGGATAAGAAGAAGCAATGGATTGTGGTTAATGCACTAATGAGGAAGCAATTGATCTTCGGAGCAACTCAAAGTGATGAGACATGATTGCAAACATAATGTACAAAGAGAAAGCAAGAATGGATGTTCAAAAGCATTTTGAAAATGAAGCTTTGGAGAAAATGGATACATCATCATCATCATCTTCATAATGTATTGTAGTTATTATGTTATGTTTCATTTTAATGCAACGTACAATAACAAGATATGTTTGTTTATGTAATTGTTAAGGGTATTTGATTCAATAGTTTGATCCTTTTTTGTGCATTTGTAAGGATTTATGTGAGAAAAAAATTAGTTGTTTTGCCACCCCTTGTGTTTACATAGAGTAGCGACACAAAAATAACTTTTGCGCAGTTCCACCTTCTTGTGTGAACATGTGAAGGATGAAAATAATTATTTATCAATGTTCCACTTAAAATAGTGCATTTTTGAGTGTTTGTTTTGCCATCTCTATGTGAACACAACCTAAGCACTATAAGGGCCTAAACAAGTATGATATGACAAAGGTGTGAAGAGAGATGGTGGATGCAATCCAAAGATGAGTAGGTGCTGCTACAACTAGCTTCACACCAGCCAACTGAGACTTCAGAGTTGATTAGTAGACCCTTTAAGCTTCCTAAATCCACCAAAATATCAGCCAAGTACTTTGGAACATGTATCCCAAAAGTTTAAGTCAAGACAGACTAGTTGCGAAATGACTAGCTCCCAAAACTTGCTATTTTTGGACATACACCTGCTGGAAAAAATGAACAGTGCTCTCAACCTGGTAGGAATTAGAAACATTCCTTTTGGGCATAGCAAATAGACTTAGCAAGCTTCCCAATCCAAGTCAAAACACTTCAAATGATGGACTGAGCACTGAGAACAAGTTTCATCAATTTATGGAACATGCCCACCATTCTCGGGGCTCTGCAGAGATAGACCAATGAGCAGTAAAATGCAGATATCTCCAAAACTATAAATCCAATGAGCTTGAAACTTCATATGCAGAAATTAGACAGTAAGAGCCATCCAACGCATGTTAAATCACTGAAAAAGAATCAGTAGAACTTGAGATATGACCTTCTGAAAATACTGCTTTGAGTGAGTATAGCAGAGAACAAAACAGAGAAGTGAATGATGATAAATGTATAAATTCATATATGATTACAACCACATTGGCAATGAATCTTTGCACAATGGGAGTAGAATGATAGAGCTATGAAGTAAGCTCTTCAATCTCTACAAAATGACATGAAGTGGTCACGTACAAGGCTTGCTAATCGCCTCTTCCTTCTTGCTCCTTTTATAGCTATTCTTGGAGGGAGTTTTGAATTCGAATTCGAATGGCTCCACCTAAAAGTGATCCCCAAAGTTAGGAGATATGCCCTCAGCTCAAAAAGTCGTGGGTTTTGGTAGTTAGAGCCACGAAATTGCTTTTACATCATGCATGAGGTAAGCCATCCTTTTCCTTTTTCTTTTTTCAATTACAAGAGATAAAAATGAACTCTTTTACAAGAGGTGTTCACATGACTACTCATGTGACTTACAAATGAGGATGATATCAAATATATCAAGCATGTAGGCTTGGGTAAAATGCACCAACAGCTCCCCCTCAAGCCTAACATGCTTGGCCTCCAAATAAGTCTTCAATTGTCCTTGATTTCCTGCAAGCCAATCATCAACTTGAATCTACTTAATTTTGTACCATCAAGAGCTTTAGTCAATATGTCGGCACATATCTGTAGAGACATAGGATAGTTGAATATCCTTGCTCATTAGCTTCTCCCTTACGTAATGGTAGTGGACTTCAATATACTTGGTTCTAGCATGGTATACCGGATTAGCTGCTAGATGTAGTGAGCTTGTGTTGTCACCAAAAATGTGAGCTGTTGAAGAATGAAGTCCAAGATCTGTGTACAAAGACTTTAACCACATGATTTCTTGAGTTGCATTAGCCAAACCTCTATATTCGGCTTCGGTAGAAGATAATGCCACGGTTGGTTGCTTCTTCGATGACCAAGAAATGATTTTTGAACCTGCAAATGATATATACCCTGATGTGCTTCTTCTATCATCTTTAGATCCGGCCCAATCTGCATCTGAGTAGACCTTTAGCTCAATATCTAAAGTATATGAATAGAACAAACCTTCATTCATGGTCCCCTTTAGGTACTTGAGGACTCTCTTGGCCGCTTCCATATGTGGTCTTCTCGGCTTATGCATAAACTAACTCAATATGCTAACACTATAGCATATATCCACCCTTGTGAGTGTTGCATAGTTCAAACTTCCAACCAAGCTTTGATAGCTTGTGATGTCTTCAATTGGCTCTCCTTCATAAGCACTAAGCTTATGATTTTGCTCCATACGTGTACCTGCGCACTTGGTATTTTCCATCTTGAACTTGACGAGCATGTCATGGACATACTTCCTTTGTGTGATGTATATACCTGAATCTGTGTAGATCAACTCCAATCCAAGAAAATAAGTGAGTGGTCTGAGGTCACTTATTTTGAACTCCTCCTTCATTTGACTCTTTACCTGTTTGATTCCTTCAAGATCATTGCCTGTGATAATAATATCATCAACATACACACATAAACAGATCACTTCAGATCCATTCCTCTTTATGAACAAAGAGGTATCCGCCTTGCTAGCTTTGAATCCTTGGTCTTGCAAATAAGTCACCAATATGAAATTCCAAGCTCTTGGAGCTTGCTTCAATCCATACAAAGCTTTCTTTAGTTTGCATACATAGTTAGGATGATGTGCATCCTCATATCCAGGAGGTTGTGCCATATACACTTCCTCAGAAATCCATCCATTCAAGAAAGCATTCTTTACATCAAGTTGATAAAGATTCCAATTTCTAGATGCAGCAAGACTAATGAGAACCCTAATTGTAGGCATTTTTGCAACAGGAGAGAAAGTCTCCTCATAATCAATACCATGGGTTTGAGCAAACCCTTTAGCAACTAACCTTGCTTTGTGTCTATTTATACTTCCATCTGGATTCCTCTTGATTTTGTATATCCATCGAGATCCGATTATCTTCATAGATGACTTGTTAGGTACAAGCTCCCAAGTGTCATTCTCCTTCAAGGCTTCCATTTCTTCATCCATTGCATCTCTCCAAGCTTTCTTGCTTTGTGCTTCTTCAAACGTGGTAGGTTCTTCATTGGTTGAATCCTTTGCAATGTAGATTGAGTGCTTCGTGACCAAAGAAGTATCATAAGCAAACCTCTCTGGTTTCTTCTTCTCCCTCGAAGACCTTCTAAGTGGTTGATGTAAGCTCTCGGGTCCATATGTAGCATCCTGCATCTTTGCTTTACCTTTGTTCTTCCATAGCTTTAGTCTTTCCAAGTCTTCTAGGTCAATCTCCGAATCACTTTCTTCAATCTGCTTTGGCTCCTTTGGTTGAAGTGATGGAAAATCTTCATCCAAGTCATATGGCAGCTTCACTTTCCTGTCATCATCAGACGATGATTTGTTTTCATCAAAAATTACATCTCTACTCATAGAAAATCCTTTATTGGTTGGATTGTACAATCTATATCCTTTTTGGTTTTGGTCATAACCAATAAATACGCACTTCTCTGCCTTGGGATCCAATTTCCCTCTTACTTGAGAAGGAATGTGAGCATAGGCTAAGCATCCAAAGATTTTACAATGCTCTAGACTAGGTCTTCTTCCATTCCATACTTCATATGGAGTGGTTCCATCTAATGACTTAGATGGAAGTCTATTTATGAGATATGTGACTGTAGACACAGCCTCTGCCCATAGGTAGTTTGGCAATCCCTTTTCGTTGAGCATGGACCCTGCTGCTTCGACAATCGCTCTGTTCCTCCTCTCTGCTACACCATTGAGTTCGGGTGTATACCTTGTAGTGACTTCCCTTTTAATGCCTCTTTCATGCAAGAAGGCATCAAATTCAGAAGAGAAGTATGATCCTCCACCATCTGATCTGAGTTGTTTCAAAGTCCTACCTGTTTGGTTTTCAACAAGAGCAATATACTTCTTAAAGCAATTAAACACTTCATCCTTGTGCTTCATGAAAAACAAAATGGTCCACCTGCTACAATCATCTATGAAAGACACATAATATCTTGAGCCTGATATAGATGGCTCCTTACTTGGACCCCACACATCTGTGTGCATTAGATCCAAAGGATTTTGATACATATATCGTTTCTTATTGAAAGGTTGTCTGTGAGCCTTGCCGAGTTGACAAGCTTCACACTTATAAATCATGTGTTGCCTTGTGATATTAGGCAAACCAAGTACACTTTGGTACCTGCAAATCTGTTTGAGTGTCCTCTCACCAATGTGAGCAAGCCTTTTGTGCCATATCTCCAACTCTGTTAGAGTTTGAGATCCATAGCTAAACAAAGCTATGTTCTTTGTATCTTCCACTTCAAAAGTGAAAAGCCTTCCTGTCTTTTCTCCTTTGGCAATCCTTCGAAAGCCTTGCCTTGGGTCTTCAACATATGCTCCAAATCGATTGAATCTAACCTGCAATCCTTTTTCAACAATATGTCCAACACTTATTAAATTTTTGGTAATTGTAGGGACATACAAGACTTTGCTTAAGAGGTTCATATTCCCATCTGATGTCTTCACATTACCTATCTTCTCCACTGAGTGCTTTGTGTCATCTCCTGTCTTCACTTCATGCTTGTTATGAGGATCTTCCAAATCAGAAAGTAAAGCCACATTTCCTGCTACATGGTTCGAGCATCCCGAATCAATGTAAAATATGTGATCATCATCCTTACCCTTCTTTGCTGATAGATTCATAATCAATAATGAATCTTCTTGACTTTGGTCCTCTCGATAGTTATTGTAATCTCTTCTTCCTCTATGGCCACTTCGATAGTTGTTGTTGTTGTAATTGTTGTTGTAGTTGTTGTTGTTGTAATTATTGTTGTAGTAGTTGTTGTTGTTGTAGCCTCCATTGTATCTACCTCTATTTGATCCATAGTCACCTCTATTGAATTCTCTTCCTCTTGAGTTCCTCGGGTTCCTGAAACATTCTTCAGTAGTATGGTTAGATAAGCCACATATGTTGCAAGGTTGAGATGATTGGAATCTCCCCCTGCCTTGCTTTTCACCTCTGCCTCTTCCTCTAGCTCTTCCTCTACCTGCAAAGTTTGCTTGGAAAGAGGTTCCTTCATCTTCAATCTTCCTATTCTTTGACTTGTCCTTGACCTTAGCTTTATCAGAATATAAGGGAGAAGTTTGATTAGCTCTTGAGGACTCACCACCTTTGCTAATACTTGCTTCATGAGTGAAGAGTTGGCCCAGAGTGTGTTGAGGTCGGGTACATGCATATCCAGTTATAAATCCATGGCTGTTGTGAATGACTCCCACTTGTCGTCTGCTTTGATTCCATTCATGATTTGTCTTATGATTTGCTCCTCTTCAATTACCTCTCCAATGCTTCCAAGTTGGTCGGAAATCTCCTTCATCTTTGTGACATAATCAGTCACATTTTGCTTCGGGTTTTTCTTCATTGTTGTGAACTCCATCCACAATTGGTTCTTCCTTGCTCGAGTGTTGGAAGAGAAGAACGAAGCAAGTGCATTCCAAGTTTCTCTTGATGTCTTGCATCCCTTGACATGAGGTAAAAGAAAATCAGAGATTGAGTTTAGAATATAGGACCTTGCAAGTGCATCCTTCGAACACCAATTCGAAAGTCCTTCCATTTCTTCATGTGATGGTTGCCCTTTGTTCCTCATGGTTGGCATTGCTTCATCTCCGGATATGAATCCATATAGATTCCTCCCTTGAAGGTAAGCCTCCATCCTTAGAGACCATGCCGGGTAGTTGTTTTGATCCAATTTATCAATTGTTGATGGAAATCCATCTCCCATGTTGCTTGACTATGCTCTGATACCACTGTGAAGAGAGATGGTGGATGCAATCCAAAGATGAGTAGGTGCTGCTACAACCAGCTTCACACCAGCCAACTGAGACTTCAGAGTTGATTAGTAGACCCTTTAAGATTCCTAAATCCACCAAAATATAAGCCAAGTACTTTGGAACATGTATCCCAAAAGTTTAAGTCAAGACAGACTAGTTGCGAAATGACTAGCTCCCAAAACTTGCTATTTTTGGACATACACCTACTGGAAAAAATGAACAGTGCTTTCAACCTGGTAGGAATTAGAAACATTCCTTTTTGACATAGCAAATAGACTTAGTAAGCTTCCCAATCCAAGTTAAAACACTTCAAATGATGCACTGAGCACTGAGAACAAGTTCCATCAATTTCTGGAACATGCCCACCATTCTCGGGGCTCTACATAGATAGACCAGTGAGCAGTAAAATGCAGATATCTCCAAAAGTATAAATCCAATGACCTTGAAAATTCATATGCAAAAACTAGACAGTAAGAGCTATCCAACGCACATTAAATCAGTGAAAAAAAATCAGTAGAACTCGAGATATGACCTTCTAAAGCTACTACTCTAAGTGAGAATAACAGAGAACAAAATAGAGAAGTGAATGATGATAAATGTATAAATTCATATATGATTACAACCAGATTGGCAATGAATCTTTGCACAATGGGAGTAGAATGATAGAGCTATGAAGTAAGCTCTTCAATCTCTACAAAATGACATGAACTGGTCGCGTACAAGGCTTGCTAATCACCTCTTCCTTCTTGCTCCTTTTATAGCTATTCTTGGAGGGAGTTTTGAATTCGAATTCGAATGGCTCACCTAAAAGTGATCCCCAAAGTTAGGAGATATTCCCTGAGCTCAAAAAGTTAGGAGATATTCCCTCAGCTCAAAAAGTGATCCCCAAAGTTAGGAGATATTCCCTCAGCTTGGGTAAAATGCACCAACAGCTCCCCCTCAAGCCTAACATGCTTGGCCTCCAAATAAGTCTTCAATTGTCCTTGATTTCCTGCAAGCCAATCATCAACTTGAATCTACTTAATTTTGTACCATCAAGAGCTTTAGTCAATATGTCGGCACATTGCATATCTGTAGAGACATAGGATAGTTGAATATCCTTGCTCATTAGCTTCTCCCTTACGTAATGGTAGTGGACTTCAATATGCTTGGTTCTAGCATGGTATACCGGATTAGCTGCTAGATGTAGTGAGCTTGTGTTGTCACCAAAAATGTGAGCTGTTGAAGAATGAAGTCCAAGATCTCTGTACAAAGACTTTAACCACATGATTTCTTGAGTTGCATTAGCCAAACCTCTATATTGTGCTTCGGTAGAAGATAATGCCACGGTTGGTTGCTTCTTCGATGACCAAGAAATGATTTTTAAACCCGCAAATGATATATACCCTGATGTGCTTCTTCTATCATCTTTAGATCCGGCCCAATCTGCATCTGAGTAGACCTTTAGCTCAATATCTGAAGTATATGAATAGAACAAACCTTCATTCATGGTCCCCTTTAGGTACTTGAGGACTCTCTTGGCTGCTTCCATATGTGGTCTTCTCGGCTTATGCATAAACTGACTCAATATGCTAACACTATAGCATATATCCACCCTTGTGAGTGTTACATAGTTCAAACTTCCAACCAAACTTTGATAGCTTGTGATGTCTTCAATTGGCTCTCCTTCATAAGCACTAAGCTTATGATTTTGCTCCATAGGTGTACCTGCACACTTGGTATTTTCCATCTTGAACTTGACAAGCATGTCATGGACATACTTCCTTTGTGTGATGTATATACCTGAACCTGTGTAGATCAACTCCAATCCAAGAAAATAAGTGAGTGGTCTGAGGTCACTTATTTTGAACTCCTCCTTCATTTGACTCTTTACCTGTTTGATTCCTTCAAGATCATTGCCTGTGATAATAATATAATCAACATACACACATAAACAGATCACTTCAGATCCATTCCTCTTTATGAACAAAGAGGAATCCGCCTTGCTAGCTTTGAATCCTTGGTCTTGCAAATAAGTCACCAATATGAAATTCCAAGCTCTTGGAGCTTGCTTCAATCCATACAAAGCTTTCTTTAGTTTGCATACATAGTTAGGATGATGTGCATCCTCATATCTAGGAGGTTGTGCCATATACACTTCCTCAGAAATCCATCCATTCAAGAAATCATTCTTTACATCAAGTTGATAAAGATTCCAATTTCTAGATGCAGCAAGACTAATGAGAACCCTAATTGTATGCATTTTTGCAACAGGAGAGAAAGTCTCCTCATAATCAATACCATGGGTTTGAGCAAACCCTTTAGCAACTAACCTTGCTTTGTGTCTATTTATACTTCCATCTGGATTCCTCTTGATTTTGTATATCCATCGAGATCCGATTATCTTCATAGATGGCTTGTTAGGTACAAGCTCCCAAGTGTCATTCTCCTTCAAGGCTTTCATTTCTTCATCCATTGCATCTCTCCAAGCTTTCTTGCTTTGTGCTTCTTCAAACGTGGTAGGTTCTTCATTGGTTGAATCCTTTGCAATGTAGATTGAGTGCTTCGTGACCAAAGAAGTATCATAACCAAACCTCTCTGGTTTCTTCTTCTCCCTCGAAGACCTTCTAAGTGGTTGATGTGAGCTCTCGGGTCCATATGTAGCATCCTGCATCTTTGCTTTACCTTTGTTCTTCCATAGCTTTAGTCTTTCCAAGTCTTCTAGGTCAATCTCCGAATCACTTTCTTCAATCTGCTTTGGCTCCTTTGGTTGAAGTGATGGAAAATCTTCATCCAAGTCATATGGCAGCTTCACTTTCCTGTCATCATCAAACCATGATTTGTTTTCATCAAAAATTACATCTCTACTCACAAAAAATCCTTTATTGGTTGGATTGTACAATCTATATCCTTTTTGGTTTTGGTCATAACCAATAAATACGCACTTCTCTGCCTTGGGATCCAATTTCCCTCTTACTTGAGAAGGAATGTGAGCATAGGCTAAGCATCCAAAGATTTTACAATGCTCTAGACTAGGTCTTCTTCCATTCCATACTTCATATGGAGTGGTTCCATCTAGTGACTTAGATGGAAGTCTATTTATGAGATATGTGGTTGTAGACACAGCCTCTGCCCATAGGTAGTTTGGCAATCCCTTTTCGTTGAGCATGGACCGTGCTGCTTCGACAATCGCTCTGTTCCTCCTCTCTGCTACACCATTGAGTTCGGGTGTATACCTTGTAGTGACTTCCCTTTTAATGCCTCTTTCATGCAAGAAGGCATCAAATTCAAAAGAGAAGTATTCTCCTCCACCATCTGATCTGAGTCGTTTCAAAGTCCTACCTGTTTTGTTTTCAACAAGAGCAATATACTTCTTAAAGCAATTAAACACTTCATCCTTGTGCTTCATGAAAAACAGAATGGTCCACCTGCTACAATCATCTATGAAAGACACATAATATCTTGAGCCTGATATAGATGGCTCCTTACTTGGACCCCACACATCTGTGTGCACTAGATCCAAAGGATTTTGATACATATATCCTTTCTTATTGAAAGGTTGTCTATGAGCCTTGCCGAGTTGACAAGCTTCACACTTATAAATCATGTGTTGCCTTGTGATATTAGGCAAACCAAGTACACTTTGGTCCCTGCAAATCTGTTTGAGTGTCCTCTCACCAATGTGCCATATCTCCAACTCTGTTAGAGTTTGAGATCCATAGCTAAACAAAGCTATGTTCTTTGTATCTTCCACTTCAAAAGTGAAAAGCCTTCCTGTCTTTTCTCCTTTGGGAATCCTTCGAAAGCCTTGCCTTGGGTCTTCAACATATGCTCCAAATCGATTGAATCTAACCTGCAATCCTTTTTCAACAATCTGTCAAACACTTATTAAATTTTTGGTAATTTTAGGGACATACAAGACTTTGCTTAAGAGGTTCATATTCCCATCTGATGTCTTCACAGTACCTATCTTCTCCACTGAGTGCTTTGTGTCATCTCCTGTCTGCACTTCATGCTTGTTATGAGGATCTTCCAAATCAGAATGTAAAGCCACATTTCCTGCTACATGGTTCGAGCATCCCGAATCAATGTAAAATATGTGATCATCATCCTTACCCTTCTTTGCTGATAGATTCATAATCAATAATGAATCTTCTTGACTTTGGTCCTCTGGATAGTTATTGTAATCTCTTCTTCCTCTATGGCCACTTTGATAGTTGTTGTTGTTGTTGTAATTGTTGTTGTAGTTGTTGTTGTTGTTGTAGCCTCCATTGTATCTACCTCTATTTGATCCATAGTCACCTCTATTGAATCCTCTTCCTCTTGAGTTCCTCGGGTTCCTGAAACATTCTTCAGTAGTATGGTTAGATAAGCCACATATGTTGCAAGGTTGAGATGATTGGAATCTCCCCCTGCCTTGCTTTCCACCTCTGCCTCTTCCTCTAGCTCTTCCTCTACCTCCAAAGTTTGCTTGGAAAGAGCTTCCTTCATCTTCAATCTTCCTATTCTTTGACTTGTCCTTGACCTTAGCTTTATCAGAATATAAGGCAGAAGTTTGATTACCTCTTGAGGACTCACCACCTTTGCTAATCTTTGCTTCATGAGTGAAGAGTTGGCCCATGAGTGTGTTGAGGTTGGGTACATGCATATCCATGTATAAATCCATGGCTGTTGTGAATGACTCCCACTTGTCGTCTGCTTTGATTCCATTCATGATTTGTCTTATGATTTGCTCCTCTTCAATTACCTCTCCAATGCTTCCAAGTTGGTCGGAAATCTCCTTCATCTTTGTGACATAATCAGTCACATTTTGCTTTGGGCTTTTCTTCATTGTTGTGAACTCCATCCACAATTGGTTCTTCCTTGCTCGAGTGTTGGAAGAGAAGAACGAAGCAAGTGCATTCCAGGTTTCTCTTGATGTCTTGCATCCCTTGACATGAGGTAAAAGGAAATCAGAGATTGAGTTTAGAATATAGCACCTTGCAAGTGCATCCTTCGAACACCAATTCGAAAGTCCTTCCACTTCTTCATGTGATGGTTGCCCTTTGTTCCTCATGGTTGGCATTGCTTCATCTCCGGATATGAATCCATATAGATTCCTCCCTTGAAAGTAAGCCTCCATCCTTAGAGACCATGCTGGGTAGTTGTTTCGATCCAATTTATCAATTGTTGATGGAAATCCATCTCCCATGTTGCTTGACTATGCTCTGATACCACTGTGAAGAGAGATGGTGGATGCAATCCAAAGATGAGTAGGTGCTGCTACAACCAGCTTCACACCAACCAACTAAGACTTCAGAGTTGATTAGTAGACCCTTTAAGCTTCCTAAATCCACCAAAATATCAGCCAAGTACTTTGGAACATGTATCCCAAAAGTTTAAGTCAAGACAGACTAGTTGCGAAATGACTAGCTCCCAAAACTTGCTATTTTTGGACATACACCTCCTGGAAAAAAATGAACAGTGCTCTCAACCTGGTAGGAATTAGAAAAATTCCTTTTGGGCATAGCAAATAGACTTAGTAAGCTTCCCAATCCAAGTTAAAACACTTCAAATGATGCACTGAGCACTGAGAACAAGTTTCATCAATTTCTGGAACATGCCCACCATTCTCGGGGCTCTACATAGATAGACCAGTGAGTAGTAAAATGCAAATATCTCCAAAAGTATAAATCCAATGAGTTTGAAAATTCATATGCAAAAACTAGACAGTAAGAGCTATCCAACGCATGGTAAATCACTGAAAAAGAATCAGTAGAACTCGAGATATGACCTTCTGAAGGTATTGCTCTGAGTGAGTATAGCAGAGAACAAAACAGAGAAGTGAGTGATGATAAATGTATAAATTCATATATGCTTACAACCACATTGGCAATGAATCTTTGCACGATGGGAGTAGAATGATAGAGCTATGAAGTAAGCTCTTCAATCTCTACAAAATGACATGAAGTGGTCACGTACAAGGCTTGCTAATCACCTCTTCCTTCTTGCTCCTTTTATAGCTATTCTTGGAGGGAGTTTTGAATTCGAATTCGAATGGCTCCACCTAAAAGTGATCCCCAAAGTTAGGAGATATTCCCTCAGCTCAAAAAGTCATGGGTTTTGGTAGTTAGAGCCACGAAATTGCTTTTAGATCATGCATGAGGTAAGCCATCCTTTTCCTTTTTCTTTTTTCAATTACAAGAGATAAAAATGAACTCTTTTACAAGAGGTGTTCACATGACTACTCATGTGACTTACAAATGAGGATGATATCAAATATATCAAGCATGTAGGCTTGGGTAAAATGCACCAACAGCTCCCCCTCAAGCCTAACATGCTTGGCCTCCAAATAAGTCTTCAATTGTCCTTGATTTCCTGCAAGCTTATCATCAACTTGAATCTACTTAATTTTGTACCATCAAGAGCTTTAGTCAATATGTCGGAACATTGCATATCTGTAGAGACATAGGATAGTTGAATATCCTTGCTCATTAGCTTCTCCCTTACGTAATGGTAGTGGACTTCAATATGCTTGGTTCTAGCATGGTATACCGGATTAGCTGCTAGATGTAGTGAGCTTGTGTTGTCACAAAAAATGTGAGCTGTTGAAGAATGAAGTCCAAGATCTGTGTACAAAGACTTTAACCACATGATTTCTTGAGTTGCATTAGCCAAACCTCTATATTCGGCTTCGGTAGAAGATAATGCCACGGTTGGTTGCTTCTTCGATGACCAAGAAATGATTTTTGAACCTGCAAATGATATATACCCTGATGTGCTTCTTCTATCATCTTTAGATCCGGCCCAATCTACATCTGAGTAGACCTTTAGCTCAAGATCTGAAGTATATGAATAGAACAAACCTTCATTCATGGTCCCCTTTAGGTACTTGAGGACTCTCTTGGCCGCTTCCATATGTGGTCTTCTCGGCTTATGCATAAACTGACTCAATATGCTAACACTATAGCATATATCCACCCTTGTGAGTGTTGCATAGTTCAAACTTCCAACCAAGCTTTGATAGCTTGTGATGTCTTCAATTGGCTCTCCTTCATAATTACTAAGCTTATGATTTTGCTCCATAGGTGTACCTGCACACTTGGTATTTTCCATCTTGAACTTGACAAGCATGTCATGGACATACTTCCTTTGTGTGATGTATATACCTGAATCTGTGTAGATCAACTCCAATCCAAGAAAATAAGTGAGTGGTCCGAGGTCACTTCTTTTGAACTCCTCCTTCATTTGACTCTTTACCTGTTTGATTCCTTCAAGATCATTGCCTGTGATAATAATATCATCAACATACACACATAAACAGATCACGTCAGATCCATTCCTCTTTATGAACAAAGAGGTATCCGCCTTGCTAGCTTTGAATCCTTGGTCTTGCAAATAAGTCACCAATATGAAATTCCAAGCTCTTGGAGCTTGCTTCAATCCATACAAAGCTTTCTTTAGTTTGCATACATAGTTAGGATGATGTGCATCCTCATATCCAGAAGGTTGTGCCATATACACTTCCTCAGAAATCCATCCATTCAAGAAAGCATTCTTTACATCAAGTTGATAAAGATTCCAATTTCTAGATGCAGCAAGAGTAATGAGAACCCTAATTGTAGGCATTTTTGCAACAGGAGAGAAAGTCTCCTCATAATCAATACCATGGGTTTGAGCAAACCCTTTAGCAACTAACCTTGCTTTGTGTCTATTTATACTTCCATCTGGATTCCTCTTGATTTTGTATATCCATCGAGATCCGATTATCTTCATAGATGGCTTGTTAGGTACAAGCTCCCAAGTCTCATTCTCCTTCAAGGCTTCCATTTCTTCATCCATTGCATCTCTCCAAGCTTTCTTGCTTTGTGCTTCTTCAAACGTGGTAGGTTCTTCATTGGTTGAATCCTTTGCAATGTAGATTGAGTGCTTCGTGACCAAAGAAGTATCATAAGCAAACCTCTCTGGTTTCTTCTTCTCCCTCGAAGACCTTCTAAGTGGTTGATGTGAGCTCTCGGGTCCATATGTAGCATCCTGCATCTTTGCTTTACCTTTGTTCTTCCATAGCTTTAGTCTTTCCAAGTCTTCTAGGTCAATCTCCGAATCACTTTCTTCAATCTGCTTTGGCTCCTTTGGTTGAAGTGATGGAAAATCTTCATCCAAGTCATATGGCAGCTTCACTTTCCTGTCATCATCAAACCATGATTTGTTTTCATCAAAAATTACATGTCTACTCACAGAAAATGCTTTATTGGTTGGATTGTACAATCTATATCCTTTTTGGTTTTGGTCATAACCAATAAATACACACTTCTCTGCCTTGGGATCCAATTTCCCTCTTACTTGAGAAGGAATGTGAGCATAGGCTAAGCATCCAAAGATTTTACAATGCTCTAGACTAGGTCTTCTTCCATTCCATACTTCATATGGAGTGGTTCCATCTAGTGACTTAGATGGAAGTCTATTTATGAGATATGTGGCTGTAGACACAGCCTCTGCCCATAGGTAGTTTGGCAATCCCTTTTCGTTGAGCATGGACCTTGCTGCTTCGACAATAGCTCTGTTCCTCCTCTCTGCTACACCATTGAGTTCGGGTGTATACCTTGTAGTGACTTCCCTTTTAATGCCTCTTTCATGCAAGAAGGCATCAAATTCAGAAGAGAAGTATTCTCCTCCACCATCTGATCTGATTTGTTTCAAAGTCCTACCTGTTTGGTTTTCAACAAGAGCAATATACTTCTTAAAGCAATTAAACACTTCATAGAAAAACAGAATGGTCCACCTGCTACAATCATCTATGAAAGACACATAATATCTTGAGCCTGATATAAATGGCTCCTTACTTGGACCCCACACATCTGTGTGCACTAGATCCAAAGGATTTTGATACATATATCCTTTCTTATTGAAAGGTTGTCTATGAGCCTCACCGAGTTGACAAGCTTCACACTTATAAATCATGTGTTGCCTTGTGATATTAGGCAAACCAAGTACACTTTGGTCCCTGCAAATCTGTTTGAGTGTCCTCTCACCAATGTGAGCAAGACTTTTGTGCCATATCTCCAACTCTGTTAGAGTTTGAGATCCATAGCTAAACAAAGCTATGTTCTTTGTATCTTCCACTTCAAAAGTGAAAAGCCTTCCGGTCTTTTCAATTTTGGCAATCCTTCGAAAGCCTTGCCTTGGGTCTTCAACATATGCACCAAATCGATTGAATCTAACCTACAATCCTTTTTCAACAATCTGTCCAACACTTATTAAATTTTTGGTAATTGTAGGGACATACAAGACTTTGCTTAAGAGGTTCATATTCCCATCTGATGTCTTCACATTACCTAGTAAAGCCACATTTCCTGCTACATGGTTCGAGCATCCCGAATCAATGTAAAATATGTGATCATCATCCTTACCCTTCGTCGCTGATGGATTCATAATCAATAATGAATCTTCTTGACTTTGGTCCTCTGGATAGTTATTGTAATCTCTTCTTCCTCTATGGCCACTTTGATAGTTTTTGTTGTTGTTGTAATTGTTATTGTAGTTGTTGTTGTTGTTGTAGCCTCCATTGTATCTACCCCTATTTGATCCATAGTCACCTCTATTGAATCCTCTTCCTCTTGAGTTCCTCGGGTTCCTGAAACATTCTTCAGTAGTATGGTTAGATAATCCACATATGTTGCAAGGTTGAGATGATTGGAATCTCCCCCTGCCTTGCTTTCCACCTCTGCCTCTTCCTCTAGCTCTTCCTCTACCTCCAAAGTTTGCTTGGAAAGAGCTTCCTTCATCTTCAATCTTCCTATTCTTTGACTTGTCCTTGACCTTAGCTTTATCAAAATATAAGGCAAAAGTTTGATTACCTCTTGAGGACTCACCACCTTTGCTAATCTTTGCTTCATGAGTGAAGAGTTGGCCCATGAGTGTGTTGAGGTCGGGTACATGCATATCCATGTATAAATCCATGGCTGTTGTGAATGACTCCCACTTGTCGTCTGCTTTGATTCCATTCATGATTTGTCTTATGATTTGCTCCTCTTCAATTACCTCTCCAATGCTTCCAAGTTGGTTGGAAATCTCCTTCATCTTTGTGACATAATCAGTCACATTTTGCTTCGGGCTTTTCTTCATTGTTGTGAACTCCATCCACAATTGGTTCTTCCTTGCTCGAGTGTTGGAAGAGAAGAACGAAGCAAGTGCATTCCAGGTTTCTCTTGATGTCTTGCATCCCTTGACATGAGGCAAAAGAAAATCAGAGATTGAGTTTAGAATATAGAACCTTGCAAGTGCATCCTTCGAACACCAATTCGAAAGTCCTTCCACTTCTTCATGTGATGGTTGCCCTTTGTTCCTCATGGTTGGCATTGCTTCATCTCCGGATATGAATCCATATAGATTCCTCCCTTGAAGGTAAGCCTCCATCCTTAGAGACCATGCCGGGTAGTTGTTTCGATCCAATTTATCAATTGTTGATGGAAATCTATCTCCCATGTTGCTTGACTATGCTCTGATACCACTGTGAAGAGAGATGGTGGATGCAATCCAAAGATGAGTAGGTGCTGCTACAACCAGCTTCACACCAGCCAACTGAGACTTCAGAGTTGATTAGTAGACCCTTTAAGCTTCCTAAATCCACCAAAATATTAGCCAAGTACTTTGGAACATGTATCCCAAAAGTTTAAGTCAAGACAGACTAGTTGCGAAATGACTAGCTCCCAAAACTTGCTATTTTTGGACATACACCTGTTGGAAAAAATGAACAGTGCTCTCAACCTGGTAGGAATTAGAAAAATTACTTTTGGGCATAGCAAATAGACTTAGTAAGCTTCCCAATCCAAGTTAAAACACTTCAAATGATGCACTGAGCACTGAGAACAAGTTTCATCAATTTATGGAACATGCCCACCATTCTCGGGGCTCTACATAGATAGACCAGTGAGCAGTAAAATGTAGATATCTCCAAAACTATAAATTCAATGAGCTTGCGAATTCATATGCAGAAACTAGACAGTAAGAGCTATCCAATGCATGTTAAATCACTGAAAAAGAATCAGTAGAACTCGAGATATGACCCTCTGAAGGTACTGCTCTGAGTGAGTATAGCAGAGAACAAAATAGAGAAGTGAATGATGATAAATGTATAAATTCATATATTATTACAACCACATTGGCAATGAATCTTTGCACAATGGGAGTAGAATGATAGAGCTATGAAGTAAACTCTTCAATCTCTACAAAATGACATGAAGTGGTCACGTACAAGGCTTGCTAATCGCCTCTTCCTTCTTGCTCCTTTTATAGCTATTCTTGGAGGGAGTTTTGAATTCGAATTCGAATGGCTCCACCTAAAAGTGATCCCCAAAGTTAGGAGATATGCCCTCAGCTCAAAAAGTCGTGGGTTTTGGTAGTTAGAGCCACAAGATTGCTTTTACATCATGCATGAGGTAAGCCATCCTTTTCCTTTTTCTTTTTTCAATTACAAGAGATAAAAATGAACTCTTTTACAAGAGGTGTTCACATGACTACTCATGTGACTTACAAATGAGGATGATATCAAATATATCAAGCATGTAGGCTTGGGTAAAATGCACCAACAGCTCCCCCTCAAGCCTAACATGCTTGGCCTCCAAATTAGTCTTCAATTGTCCTTGATTTCCTGCAAGCCAATCATCAACTTGAATCTACTTAATTTTGTACCATCAAGAGCTTTAGTCAATATGTCGGCACATTGCATATCTGTAGAGACATAGGATAGTTGAATATCCTTGCTCATTAGCTTCTCCCTTACGTAATGGTAGTGGACTTCAATATGCTTGGTTCTAGCATGGTATACCGGATTAGCTGCTAGATGCAGTGAGCTTGTGTTGTCACCAAAAAATCATGTGGTGCCTTGTGATATTAGGCAAACCAAGTACACTTTGGTCCCTGGAAATCTGTTTGAGTGTCCTCTCACCAATGTGAGCAAGCCTTTTGTGCCATATCTCCAACTCTTTTAGAGTTTGAGATTCATAGCTAAACAAAGCTATGTTCTTTGTATCTTCCACTTCAAAAGTGAAAAGCCTTCCTGTCTTTTCTCCTTTGGCAATCCTTCGAAAGCCTTGCCTTGGGTCTTCAACATATGCTCCAAATCGATCGAATCTAACCTGCAATCCTTTTTCAACAATCTGTCCAACACTTATTAAATTTTTGGTAATTGTAGGGACATACAAGACTTTGCTTAAGAGGTTCATATTCCCATCTGATGTCTTCACATTACCTATCTTCTCCACTGAGTGCTTTGTGTCATCTCCTGTCTGCACTTCATGCTTGTTATGAGGATCTTCCAAATCAAAAAGTAAAGCCACATTTCTTGCCACATGGTTCGAGCATCCCGAATCAATGTAAAATATGTGATCATCATCCTTACCCTTTTTCGCTGGTAGATTCATAATCAATAATGAATCTTCTTGACTTTGGTCCTCTGGATAGTTATTGTAATCTCTTCTTCCTCTATGGCCACTTTGATAGTTGTTGTTGTTGTTGTAATTGTTGTTGTAGTAGTTGTTGTTGTTGTAGCCTTCATTGTATCTACCTCTATTTGATCCATAGTCACCTCTATTGAATCCTCTTCCTCTTGAGTTCCTCGGGTTCCTGAAACATTCTTCAGTAGTATGGTTAGATAAGCCACATATGTTGCAAGGTTGAGATGATTGGAATCTCCCCCTTCCTTGCTTTCCACCTCTGCCTCTTCCTCTAGCTCTTCCTCTACCTGCAAAGTTTGCTTGGAAAGAGCTTCCTTCATCTTCAATCTTCCTATTCTTTGACTTGTCCTTGACCTTAGCTTTATCAGAATATAAGGCAGAAGTTTGATTACCTCTTGAGGACTCACCACCTTTGCTAATCTTTCCTTCATGAGTGAAGAGTTGGCCCATGAGTGTGTTGAGGTCGGGTACATGCATATCCATGTATAAATCCATGGCTGTTGTGAATGACTCCCACTTGTCGTCTGCTTTGATTCCATTCATGATTTGTCTTATGATTTGCTCCTCTTCAATTACCTCTCCAATGCTTCCAAGTTGGTCGGAAATCTCCTTCATCTTTGTGACATAATCAGTCACATTTTGCTTTGGGCTTTTCTTCATTGTTGTGAACTCCATCCACAATTGGTTCTTCCTTGCTCGAGTGTTGGAAGAGAAGAACGAAGCAAGTGCATTCCAGGTTTCTCTTGATGTCTTGCATCCCTTGACATGAGGTAAAAGAAAATCAGAGATTGAGTTTAGAATATAGGACCTTGCAAGTGCATCCTTCGAACACCAATTCGAAAGTCCTTCCACTTCTTCATGTGATGGATGCCCTTTGTTCCTCATGGTTGGCATTGCTTCATCTCCGGATATGAATCCATATAGAATCCTCCCTTGAAGGTAAGCCTCCATCCTTAGAGACCATGCCGGGTAGTTGTTTCGATCCAATTTATCAATTGTTGATGGAAATCCATCTCCCATGTTGCTTGACTATGCTCTGATACCACTGTGAAGAGAGATGGTGGATGCAATCCAAAGATGAGTCGGTGCTGCTACAACCATCTTCACACCAGCCAACTAAGACTTCAGAGTTGATTAGTAGACCCTTTAAGCTTCCTAAATCCACCAAAATATTAGCCAAGTACTTTGGAACATGTATCCCAAAAGTTTAAGTCAAGACAGACTAGTTGCGAAATGACTAGCTCCCAAAACTTGCTATTTTTGGACATACACCTGCTGGAAAAAATGAACAGTGCTCTCAACCTGGTAGGAATTAGAAAAATTCCTTTTGGGCATAACAAATAGACTTAGTAAGCTTCCCAATCAAAGTTAAAACACTTCAAATGATGGACTGAACACTGAGAAAAAGTTTCATCAGTTTCTGGAACATGCCCACCATTCTCGGGGCTCTACATAGATAGACCAGTGAGCAGTAAAATGCAGATATCTCCAAAAGTATAAATCCAATGAGCTTGAAAATTCATATGCAGAAACTAGACAGTAAGAGCTATCAAACCTTTATTAAATCACTGAAAAAGAATTAGTAAAACTCGAGATATGACCTTCTGAAGGTACTACTATGAGTGAGTACAACAGAGAACAAAACAGATAAGTGAATGATGATAAATGTATAAATTCATATATTATTACAACCACATTGGCAATGAATCTTTGCACAATGGGAGTAGAATGATAGAGCTATGAAGTAAACTCTTCAATCTCTACAAAATGACATGAAGTGGTCACGTACAAGGCTTGCTAATCGCCTCTTCCTTCTTGCTCCTTTTATAGCTATTCTTGGAGGGAGTTTTGAATTCGAATTCGAATGGCTCCACCTAAAAGTGATCCCCAAAGTTAGGAGATATGCCCTCAGCTCAAAAAGTCGTGGGTTTTGGTAGTTAGAGCCACGAGATTGCTTTTACATCATGCATGAGGTAAGCCATCCTTTTCCTTTTTCTTTTTTCAATTACAAGAGATAAAAATGAACTCTTTTACAAGAGGTGTTCACATGACTACTCATGTGACTTACAAATGAGGATGATATCAAATATATCAAGCATGTAGGCTTGGGTAAAATGCACCAACAGCTCCCCCTCAAGCCTAACATGCTTGGCCTCCAAATTAGTCTTCAATTGTCCTTGATTTCCTGCAAGCCAATCATCAACTTGAATCTACTTAATTTTGTACCATCAAGAGCTTTAGTCAATATGTCGGCACATTGCATATCTGTAGAGACATAGGATAGTTGAATATCCTTGCTCATTAGCTTCTCCCTTACGTAATGGTAGTGGACTTCAATATGCTTGGTTCTAGCATGGTATACCGGATTAGCTGCTAGATGTAGTGAGCTTGTGTTGTCACCAAAAATGTGAGGTGTTGAAGAATGAAGTCCAAGATCTGTGTACAAAGACTTTAACCACATGATTTCTTGAGTTGCATTAGCCAAACCTCTATATTCGGCTTCGGTAGAAGATAATGCCACGGTTGGTTGCTTCTTCGATGACCAAGAAATGATTTTTGAACCTGCAAATGATATATACCCTGATGTGCTTCTTCTATCATCTTTAGATCCGGCCCAATCTGCATCTGAGTAGACCTTTAGCTCAATATCTGAAGTATATGAATAGAACAAACCTTCATTCATGGTCCCCTTTAGGTACTTGAGGACTCTCTTGGCCGCTTCCATATAGGGTCTTCTCGGCTTATGCATAAACTGACTCAATATGCTAACACTATAGCATATATCCACCCTTGTGAGTGTTGCATAGTTCAAACTTCCAACCAAGCTTTGATAGCTTGTGATGTCTTCAATTGGCTCTCCTTCATAAGCACTAAGCTTATGATTTTGCTCCATAGGTGTACCTGCACACTTGGTATTTTCCATCTTGAACTTGACGAGCATGTCATGGACATACTTCCTTTGTGTGATGTATATACCTGAATCTGTGTAGATCAACTCCAATCCAAGAAAATAAGTGAGTGGTCCGAGGTCACTTATTTTGAACTCCTCCTTCATTTGACTCTTTACCTGTTTGATTCCTTCAAGATCATTGCGTGTGATAATAATATCATCAACATACACACATAAACAGATCACTTCAGATCCATTCCTCTTTATGAACAAAGAGGTATCCGCCTTGCTAGCTTTGAATCCTTGGTCTTGCAAATAAGTCACCAATATGAAATTCCAAGCTCTTGGAGCTTGCTTCAATCCATACAAAGCTTTCTTTAGTTTGCATACATAGTTAGGATGATGTGCATCCTCATACATTAGGAAAAAAGGTGAACCCTGGATGGGCCTTTTAGCTCAAGGAGTGATTAGTGATGGACCAATCAGAAGAGGGTGGTGGCCACAGTCTATACCCTATAAAATACTAGGCTGAAGGGGGAAGAGGGGACAAGATTCCTCTATGTTCAGGGTTGTCTTCTAGAGAGAGAAGAAATCTCGTAATCAGGCTGGGCCCAAAAATTCAAAATTTTTTTAAAGTTGTAAAACTCATCATAATACCATTAAATGACCTCCATATCACTTTTCAGGGTCAAAAGTGCTATTTTTGACTTCTAATTCAAAATCCGTGCATGTTTGTGGACTAAAAAAGTGACTTTTTTCAAAATGACTCAAAAAACTCTATTTTCCCTCTTCAAACTCCCATTTTCATACCCAAAACCCAAAAAGTCATATTTTTCACCTCTATTCCCTCCATACCATACAACAGAAGCATTGTTTCTCCTCCTACCATTCTCCCAACTTCTGCAGCAATGACAACAACTCTTACTCCCATGGGAAGCTCCAGAGCTTGTAGGAGACCAAAGGACGAAGTTCACACAATGACGTGCCACAACATCAAAACAATGGAAGGAAGTTGGCTACCACAAGAGTTTTGCAAAGGTGCATGGGTGTACATGCAGCCATCTGGACTTGGTCCTCATCGTGTTCGAGATCGTGGAAATTTGGATCTTCATTGGAAAGGTAAGCTCTTAGGCTTCAAGCAGCAAACACATGGTGGGATGGTTGCTATTGTACAACATGTCTTCACAGTTTCAACCATGAAGTTAGAAAACTCCAATAGAATTAGATATCCAATCCATTGTGAGTATTTTTATTTTCTCAATGCTTCATGGTGTTAAATGTCTTAATTACTCATCTCATATGTTTTTCATTGCTACAGTCATATTTCCTTCTAGTTTAGTGGAAGAGCAACCACTTCATAGTCTCACAGGAACTTTCAAAGCATTACATGCAGACATTGGGGCATTAGTGTTTCCAGATGTACCTCCTGCTAAACTTATTCGTGAAAGGATCTTCTTTTACACTCACAAGTACATTGTTCCTTCCACAGATGGTGAATATGGAAGGTTGGAGATTATCAAAGTTGACTCTCTTCTTAGTTTAGAGTGGCCAAAACCTGATTTTTGGTCCATATCATCTTTCAAGCGTAAGATGGTGATGGACATACATAACTCTTTGAAATTCACACGAGTATCTAGATCAATAGGTCTTCATTGGACTCTACCAATCCATTGCTTTGTTTTCATATTTCAAGGCATTCCTTTTGTAGAAACTCCTACAATGTTCATATGTAAAGATATTACATACGAAGCAGTAGAAGGATTGTTAGGGGAAAACTGGGGTTATGTAGAAGGATTGTCAAAAGGGGATAGATATCGTTGTAGAATTGGTGACACAGGTATAGGGTTTCGCTATTTAAAACATCGCACCTCATTGTACATCAGATTTTATTATGATCGTTGGATGTGTAAACTAGGAGAGTGGATACCTTTGCAAAGCTCGGAGGGATCTTTAGCTTCATTTGAAATTAATGTGAAGTTACCAAACAATGATATGGAGGTGGTTTTAGTTAATCAACATTGGAACTTGGCCAACTTGAGAGAGCACTTACTTATCATGGGATATGACGATCTTCATGATTTCAAATTTCGAATACGAGGGAACAAGGTAAGAGTTGTATTCCATATATACATATATATATATATATATATATATATATATATATATATATATATATATATATATATATATATATATATATATATATATATATATATATATATATATATATATATATATATATATATATATATATATATCTTATTCTATCACTATTGTTCATGATTTGAAAATGTTTTACTCTTTTATGAAATGTCCACAGATTGGAAAGAGATTGGAAGACAAAATCAAGGTTCTTGCAGATTGGAGCATGGATGGAAATGACATTTCATTGTCATAACTCTTTTTTGTAAAGATACTGTGAAACTTGTAAACAAACCTATTTTTGCAATGAAAAATTTTTCACATTTGCTTCAAGGATATTTAGGCCACATTCTACTTGTATCTGTACATTCTCAAGGTTTTTCTTGAAAGAGCATTCTTATTGTTTATTTCCTTTGATGTGATCTCAAATGTCAAAGTTTTCCTTTTCAAGACTCTTATGTTTTAATTTAAGGAAAAGTCACTTCTATGAAAAAGTGGGACCCATCACTTAAAAATTCTAGAAAAGTTATAAATAGGAGTCCTCTCTCCTCATTTCTCACTTTTGCAACCACATTGAGTGTTAGAACAGTCTGCATTTGCAAGCTATGGCTTCCACTTCTGTACCTACTAAGAGTGCACGCCACAAGTTTCTAGATTTTTTGGAGGATTCAGATTATAAAGGTCAACATGACCTATATGATCTTCTCTCCAAGGTTCCTGACCTCCATGGAACCGTGCAAATGAATGCCGATGCTTTGGAGGAGCTACTTCAATATATGCAAGTTCATATATTGCGTTTCTCCATTGAAATACCACCATATGATGGAACTTGGGTTCCATGTGACCTTCTCACCTACATTCACAAAGGTGATGAGGCTTTTGCAAAACAATTGAAACGGTTCCAGGCAATTGCAGAGGAAGCAGGGCACCTTCTTGATGAAACTGTGCCACTTATAAGGAAATTGAATAGGAAACGCAAGATGGGTGCAAAATATCTTTCATTCATTGCTGCCATAATTTTCTTTGTGAATGAGGAATCAGAACCAATTCCTCATGAGATCCCTCATCTTCTTACAGGTGGTTTTGTCGAGGATAAAAAGGAACCACCTCAAGAACCCTTGAATCTCCTATTAGAGAGAGAAGCTATTGAGAAAACTTATCCTCTTGGTGTGGATGATAAGTTGAAAGAAGTGCCTAAGCCATCCACCTCTTCGAAGCCAGAAGCAACTATTCCAGAGGTGGAGATTGAAACTTTTTCAGTGGTTCTTGTCGAGGGACAAGAATATTTGTTTTTACATGATGTAGAGAAGGCATTTGGGCTACGGCTTGATGAATGCCTAAGTTTGTTTTGTACTTTGTCAGAGTGTCCTTTGGATAGTACCTCTGAGTTGTTGGAGAGAAAGTGTTTGCCATTTGGTGACTCAGTGGCCGACACAATAAAATTGGTTTGCAATGACATACTCACAAGTGAACATGAACATATCACAGAAGAAAAATTTAATAATGCACAAGAAAGGATATTAGAATAAAAAATTCCCGCCTCACCAGTAATCGAGCAGAGTGGGATGTCCCACTCCAGCATTAATTTACAACTTCAAGAGAGAGGAGAAGAAGAAGATAGAGTTCAGGATGTAAGTATCTTCAATTCATGTCATTCATTCTTACAAACACATGCACCTACTAATCATAAAACTTTGTGCAGGAGGTGCTCAGGGCCACTTCATGACATGGTGTCTAAAGGCCTTAAATAAATTGCTTTGTTTATCAACCATTACACAGGGGAGTAATTGTATCTTTTTAGTTAAAAAATCCCTTGTAACTACAACCTTAGGTTCCAACTTCCGTGGAAAGGTCTTAGGCCAAATAGGTATATCTCTAGGTCTAGGTGTTAGAAATGTTGATCAAATAGCAAACTCAATTTTGACTTACACCCTACCCATGGCTTTGGAGCGTCGAAAGAGAGTCATTGAGAAACTCAAAGCCAATTGATGTAAACAATTGAATTAATATCAAATTTTCACTTTGCTTTATTTACATTTGTCTCAAGTATTTCTTTTTCAGTATATTATCTAAAATTCTTTTGGACCTGCATGTGATGTATTGATGTCATGTAGGGCATTGGGAGGACCTTTAGTTTCATTCTTTTGGACTCTTGATCATTGGGTATGGCCTCCATTAGGTCTTCTAGGGCATTGGGAGGCCAAATAAGGCCCTGCCACAGAAACGCGGGAGAAGGCCCTGCAAACGTTTTGCAGGGCCTTCTCCCGCGTTTCTGTGGCAGGGCCTTATTTGGCCTCCCAATGCCCTAGAAACCTTAAATGGGAGAAAGAAGGTCCAAAAGAATGAAACTAAAGATCCTGACATGCCCAAGGTTACCTTACATGAGACTGAACCTTCACTAGATGGATATTTTCAAGAATGCAAATGTTCTAAGTTTCAAAATGCTCTGCTCATGTTTCAAAGGTATAGGGAGGTCAAAATGTGTTCATATTAACTACCCTTGAACTAGCTTTACTAGTCATGATCCCTCTTTCATATTTCAAAGCTTTTGTAGGGCATTAGGAGGCCAAATAAGGCCCTGCCACAGAAACGCGGGAGAAGGCCCTGCAAACGTTTTGCAGGGCCTTCTCCCGCGTTTCTGTGGCAGGGCCTTATTTGGCCTCCCAATGCCCTACAAGACCTACATGACCTTAAATAAAAAAGAAATTTCAGTACAGGGATATTATCACTAGATCAAAATGACAAGATAAGAAAACAATCATTCATATATGAGAGATTATCACAAGAAAACACATGGAAATGTAAAATGACTGCTCATGTTTCATTCTAAATAATGAGATTATAAATGGAATAGAGGAAAAGTGCTAATGTTTCATTGAAAATGGCAATATTTACAAAAAATCTCTTGTCCATAGAGATCAGTTACAAAACTTAGCTACGATCACCCCTAATTCTCCTAGCTAACTGTATGTCCTTCGGTTGTATAGTGACTCGCTTAGCATGGATGGCGCACAGGTTGGAATCCTCTAGCATTGATATCAAAAATGCTTCAGCTGCCTCTTGTAAAGCTTCTAAAGCTAGAGCTTGGATCCTTAACCCTGCACAATACCTTTGTAACTCTTCTTTAACCACCCTTGCAAAGGGTCTTCTAGGTATGAGAAGCTCAGCTGTCTTTTGATAGTGCCTTATCTCTGCAAATGCCTTCGTATATCTTCTTCTTCGTTGTGGTGCTCTAGCTTGTGGTGGTGGTGGTCTTCGTTGGACATTTTCTTGTGGTCTTGGTTGGGGTGGTCTACGACGAGGTTGAAAGAATTTCTTCTTCCGTTGCACGCGTCTTGAGCTTTCTCCTTGTTCAGGATGTTGTTGCTGGCTTTGCTCTCTCTCTTGATCATTGGGTATGGCCCCCTGATTTGATGGTAGTGTCTTTCCCGCTACAATAACCCTATGATTTATAGGTATTTCTTCGTTACCCCATGGTGGCAATGTTTGACTCTCCTCACTTGATTGTGAACGTTGTTGAGACACATCCTCATGCGATTCATCAAAATCATCATCAGAAACTACCTGTCTATGAGCACGCTCCTTCACCCTTGTCTTTGTTGGTCTCTTTGGTGATGGAGGCTCATCATATGATGATGGTGGTGATTGGGGTTGATTTACGGCCTTTTCTTTGGATTGCCCATGTTCCACTTGTTCACGCAACTGTTCACTCCCAGAGGTATGGCCACCACCTGTTTCGCGATGGGATGCAGAGTGCGAGACACTACGTCGCCTTTTGTGGTGATTCATCCATGGTGGCTTCTGAGTGCTTTGCACATAGCTAGGAAAGTTAATGGGATCCTTCCTTGCAGTTTGCTTTGTTCGTGCCATCCTCTATAGTGCTAGAATGTTGAAATGAGACAATGAGTCTCCTTTTATAATGTTTCACTTAAAAAGGTTCTGTTCACATCTGAATGGACAAAAAATAGTTTAAAAATTAAAAATTACCTGAAAAATTTGCAAACAAGAGATTAATGTGTAGCAAACCTTATGAATTATTCAGAAAATGCCATGAATGTATTAAATGACTTCACTTCCATGATGAACCCTGTCGTGTTCTTGTAGCCCGCCATTGAGCATGACGTAAAGGTCCCAATGATGACTTCCATTTTTCACTAGCTAAGTTGTGTTGATTAAATCTTGCAAGTTTTGCAACTTTCGACTCCTTGGCTCGTTCCATTGCATATGTCCTTGAAAATGCAGTACGATAAAACCAATTAAACATCTCTTCCATATAGTTTGATTGCATTGCACCACCACCATGTCGTGTGTTCTTGAAGTAAACACCTCTAGCCTTGTAATGTGACTTCTCCATTCCTTGTGTACTAAAAATCTCCAATGAACCATATCGATGCATAAAAAATGCTCCATGTGCAAATAAAATATGCTGAAATGATATAAGTACATATAACACAATCTTATCAACAAGAAAATTGAAAAAATAAGAAAACTTACAATGTAATGTTAATATTGCTCTCTCCCCAAGATAGGATGAAACACTTTGCAAACTCCATTAATGTATCTTGAAACAACTGACGGTCATTTTTGTTGGAGCTATTAAGACTCATTAAACCTACCAACTTATCTAAGCATGACCAAACCTTCTTTCGCCTATTACTAAGGTCAATTTGAGAATCATTATCAGTGGTGATCATGCACAAGTCTTTCCATAGCTCCCTGCATTCATTTTTCTTAGGGCTTACACCTGTTCTGAAAAATTTTCTTGCCTTCTTCCCTGTCATTGACACTTGTTGCAAACTATTTTGCGATTCACCAGGTTTTTTGACAACTAGAGTTACATTACCACCATGACAACCAATCGAATTAAGCAACTCTTCCAATTTTTTGATTGCTTGTACAGATTTATCAATTGGCTTCATGGAAAATGCATATTCTATGTGGAGCTTCAATAATCTATCAAATATTCTCATGAAAGCATGCAATGTGCAAAAGTGAACATTAACTAATGGAAATGGAATAATGGGATTCCAATCTTTATCTAATGTGTCACGGTTAGGTATTTCTAACATTGGACACCTTAACAAAGGTCTATCCCATTCCGTGGAAGTAGGTGCATCTATGTATTCATCTAAGCTAGATAGTACTTTTTGTTGTCCCTTTGTTACTTTGTAGCCTCGAGTACAAAATGGACATGGATAACGAGCAGATGCACCTTGCTTGCAACCTAACATGCATTTGATAGTTTTTAAATCCCCACCCAAGTGCCAATCTATCTCAAAATCACCAAAGTTTTCTATGTGGAGCTTTGCACCATGAATTTGAGAAAGTATTACTTTAGTGATCCATGGGGTCCTACTAAAAATCCATGAAAGAACATCATTGGATTCTTTAGGTACTTCAATAGCACCTAACCACCATATTTCTTTCTCGGATTGAACACTATATGTAGACTTAGAGCTAGAGTTACAACTTTCATCAGATATGGCATTTCTCATAGCTTCATTCATGAGTGTCAAACTCAATCTCTCCATTCGTCGTCCCTTTATAATCTGGCATTCATCTAACTTCAATATAAACTGTAATTTGGTATTACAATCTGCATAAATTAGCAAAATCTTTATAACATCAAAATACAATGTATATCAAGGTAACAATAGTGCACATACCTGGTATAGTAGATTTGTAAAATTGAACCATTGCCTGTTGAAGCCTCTCCAAATCCACGAATATGTTGTTGTACTTTGTGTAAGGAAATCCATTTCCAACTACGCTTTTCAACTCTTTTTTGGATGTAGATAAATGATAAATAGACATAGGCATAATATCCTCTATATATAAGTAGTTTCCAAGAATACTAGTTATATCTTCATTGGACATTGACTTCTTTAGCGATACCTTGTAAGGAGATGGAAACATATTCTGTAAAATACCTTCTCTTTCTAATGAATGCTTCAAAAGGTTGTACAATGCACTGTATCCTTTAGTACTAATTCATGCTTCATCACATACCATCCGCACGTCTCTAGGAGTGATAATATCTTGTAACTTTTTTGTGAAATCTTTAATCACTTTATTCTTGATAAGGTTTCCTATCCGTGACTCCAAAATACTAACCACCTGCTTGTTGGTCAAACAAGAATTTAATAACTTGAATTGATCCTCTGTTGTTGATGATGCATTAACATCTTCAACGAATGACCTACATAACAAGAAAAAAAAAATATATATATACATATAAAAGTCTTCCAAAAAGAGAAACAAATACAAGCCAAACCTTATTGCAAAAACTCGTCGTTTGCGTGCTCCACCACCAATTGAAAGAGAGTCAAAGGATGTTAATGATCGTCTTTTACGTCGCATCCCAAGTGGAGTCTCTCTCAAGTGTTGGACAGTGTTTTTAAATGTCTCAATTGTTCTCTCCTTTTCTTCCATATGCTTTTCAAGCTCTGCAAGCTTTTCTTGTAAAGATATGATTGTGCTTTCAAAAGTGACCAACCTTGTATGATTTAGTTGATATTGTTGAATCCAATACTTAGTAATGGCAGTTGAATGTGTAGATAATCGTTGACAATAACCTAAGAGCCCAGCTTTACCGGCACCGATGAACTGAAGTAAAGTTGAGAGGTTATGGAATGTTGGATGGTAAGAAGACATTGGATCAGGAGGGTATAATGAACCATGAGTCCAAAGATCAATATTCTTTTCTCCAGCTTCACGACGCTCATTTTGAGAGTTCACATCATTGTTGCATTGTGTATTTGGAGCAAACTCTCTGGGCACACGAACATGGATACTTGTTGATGCTGGGGCATGAGGACGTCCTAATGTGGGGTTTGTAATAGGTGTCAACACCATCTTTTCCAACAATTAAACAATACTGAGAAAGAGATCAGAAATTTGTTTGGAAGAGATGCTAGAGCATGATTTTCTCAAGAAAAGTTTGTTTTCTTGGATGAGGATGGGTCACAGTGTGTTTTTCCACTGAGAAGAGCCAAAAATGATGAAATTTTGAAAAAGTCATTTTTTGGGTGAAGAGTAGTTACGGATTTGATGATGGATTTTAAAAATATTGCTTTTTCAAAAGGAAAATTAAAAACTAAACTAAAAAAAGGTCACTTCTGACATATATATTAAAAAATGAGCCCTTTCAAGTAAATAAACACTGAAATTGAGACTTTAAAAAAAAAATCATTTTTTTATTCCCATACATGCTCGAGTTTGATGATGTGGAAAGTAGATTCCCTTTCTCTCTCTCTAAAAGAAGAGAGAGAGGAGCCTAGTAAGCCTTAAAAAAAGCCTACTCCAGCCTACTAAAAAGTGCCCTATTAAATGGACTTTGTCCCCTTAGACAACAGCAGAATGAGGCTTAATCCCTGAAAATTAGGGATCCTTACAAGGCCCATGCAGGGTTCACCCTTTTTCCTAATGATCCAGGAGGTTGTGCCATATACACTTCCTCAGAAATCCATCCATTCAAGAAAGCATTCTTTACATCAAGTTGATAAAGATTCCAATTTCTAGATGCAGCAAGACTAATGAGAACCCTAATTGTAGGCATTTTTGCAACAGGAGAGAAAGTCTCCTCATAATCAATACCATGGGTTTGAGCAAACCCTTTAGCAACTAACCTTGCTTTGTGTCTATTTATACTTCCATCTGGATTCCTCTTGATTTTGTATATCCATCGAGATCCGATTATCTTCATAGATGGCTTGTTAGGTACAAGCTCCCAAGTGTCATTCTCCTTCAAGGCTTCCATTTCTTCATCCAGTGCATCTCTCCAAGCTTTCTTGCTTTGTGCTTCTTCAAACGTGGTAGGTTCTTCATTGGTTGAATCCTTTGCAATGTAGATTGAGTGCTTCGTGACCAAAGAAGTATCATAACCAAACCTCTCTGGTTTCTTCTTCTCCCTCGAAGACCTTCTAAGTGGTTGATGTGAGCTCTCGGGTCCATATGTAGCATCCTGCATCTTTGCTTTACCTTTGTTCTTCCATAGCTTTAGTCTTTCCAAGTCTTCTAGGTCAATCTCCGAATCACTTTCTTCAATCTGCTTTGGCTCCTTTGGTTGAAGTGATGGAAAATCTTCATCCAAGTCATATGGCAGCTTCACTTTCCTGTCATCATCAAACCATGATTTGTTTTCATCAAAAATTACATCTCTACTCACAGAAAATCCTTTATTGGTTGGATTGTACAATCTATATCCTTTTTGGTTTTGGTCATAACCAATAAATACACACTTCTCTGCCTTGGGATCCAATTTCCCTCTTACTTGAGAAGGAATGTGAGCATAGGCTAAGCATCCAAAGATTTTACAATGCTCTAGACTAGGTCTTCTTCCATTCCATACTTCATATGGAGTGGTTCCATCTAGTGACTTAGATGGAAGTCTATTTATGAGATATGTGGTTGTAGACACAGCCTCTGCCCATCGGTAGTTTGGCAATCCCTTTTCGTTGAGCATGGACCTTGCTGCTTCGACAATAGCTCTGTTCCTCCTCTTTGCTACACCATTGAGTTCGGGTGTATACCTTGTAGTGACTTCCCTTTTAATGCCTCTTTCATGCAAGAAGGCATCAAATTCAGAAGAGAAGTATTCTCCTCCACCATCTGATCTGAGTCGTTTCAAAGTGCTACCTGTTTGGTTTTCAACAAGAGCAATATACTTCTTAAAGCAATTAAATACTTCATCCTTGTGCTTCATGAAAAACAGAATGGTCCACCTGCTACAATCATCTATGAAAGACACATAATATCTTGAGCCTGATATAGATGGCTCCTTACTTGGACCCCACACATCCGTGTGCACTAGATTTAAAGGATTTTGATACATATATCCTTTCTTATTGAAAGGTTGTCTATGAGCCTTGCCGAGTTGACAAGCTTCACACTTATAAATCATGTGTTGCCTTGTGATATTAGGCAAACCAAGTACACTTTGGTGCCTGCAAATCTGTTTGAGTGTCCTCTCACCAATGTGAGCAAGCCTTTTGTGCCATATCTCCAACTCTGTTAGAGTTTGAGATCCATAGCTAAACAAAGCTATGTTCTTTGTATCTTCCACTTCAAAAGTGAAAAGCCTTCCTGTCTTTTCTCCTTTGGAAATCCTTTGAAAGCCTTGCCTTGGGTCTTCAACATATGCTCCAAATCGATTGAATCTAACCTGCAATCCTTTTTCAACAATCTGTCCAACACTTATTGAATTTTTGGTAATTGTAGGGACACACAAGACTTTGCTTAAGAGGTTCATATTCCCATCCGATGTCTTCACATTACCTATCTTCTCCATTGAGTGCTTTGTGTCATCTCCTGTCTGCACTTCATGCTTGTTATGAGGATCTTCCAAATCAGAAAGTAAAGCCACATTTCCTGCTACATGGTTCGAGCATCCCGAATCAATGTAAAATATGTGATCATCATCCTTACCCTTCTTCTCTGATAGATTCATAATCAATAATGAATCTTCTTGACTTTGGTCCTCTGGATAGTTATTGTAATCTCTTCTTCCTCTATGGCCACTTTGATAGTTGTTGTTGTTGTTGTAATTGTTGTTGTAGTTGTTGTTGTTGTTGTAGCCTCCATTGTATCTACCTCTATTTGATCCATAGTCACCTCTATTGAATCCTCTTCCTCTTGACTTCCTCGGGTTCCTGAAACATTCTTCAGTAGTATGGTTAGATAAGCCACATATGTTGCAAGGTTGAGATGATTGGAATCTCCCCCTGCCTTGCTTTCCACCTCTGCCTCTTCCTCTAGCTCTTCCTCTACCTACAAAGTTTGCTTAGAAAGAGCTTCCTTCATCTTCAATCTTCCTATCCTTTGACTTGTCCTTGACCTTAGCTTTATCAGAATATAAGGCAGAAGTTTGATTACCTCTTGAGGACTCACCACCTTTGCTAATCTTTGCTTCATGAGTGAAGAGTTGGCCCATGAGTGTGTTGAGGTCGGGTACATGCATATCCATGTATAAATCCATGGCTGTTGTGAATGACTCCCACTTGTCGTCTGCTTTGATTCCATTCATGATTTGTCTTATGATTTGCTCCTCTTCAATTACCTCTCCAATGCTTCCAAGTTGGTCGGAAATCTCCTTCATCTCTGTGACATAATCAGTCACATTTTGCTTCGGGCTTTTCTTCATTGTTGTGAACTCCATCCACAATTGGTTCTTCCTTGCTCGAGTGTTGGAAGAGAAGAACGAAGCAAGTGCATTCCAGGTTTCTCTTGATGTCTTGCATCCCTTGACATGAGGTAAAAGAAAATTAGAGATTGAGTTTAGAATATAGGACCTTGCAAGTGCATCCTTCGAACACCAATTCGAAAGTCCTTCCACTTCTTCATGTGATGGTTGCCCTTTGTTCCTCATGGTTGGCATTGCTTCATCTCCGGATATGAATCCATATAGATTCGTCCCTTGAAGGTAAGCCTCCATCCTTAGAGACCATGCCGGGTAGTTGTTTCGATCCAATTTATCAATTGTTGATGGAAATCCATCTCCCATGTTGCTTGACTATGCTCTGATACCACCGTGAAGAGAGATGGTGGATGCAATCCAAAGATGAGTAGGTGCTGCTACAACCAGCTTCACACCAGCCAACTCAGACTTCAGAGTTGATTAGTAGACCCTTTAAGCTTCCTAAATCCACCAAAATATCAGCCAAGTACTTTGGAACATGTATCCCAAAAGTTTAAGTCAAGATAGAGTAGTTGCGAAATGACTAGCTCCCAAAACTTGCTATTTTTGGACATACACCTGTTGGAAAAAATGAACAGTGCTCTCAACCTGGTAGGAATTAGAAAAATTCCTTTTGGGCATAGCAAATAGACTTAGCAAGCTTCCTTATCCAAGTTAAAACACTTCAAACGATGCACTGAGCACTGAGAACAAGTTTCATCAATTTCTGGAACATGCCCACCATTCTCGGGGCTCTGTAGAGATAGACTAGTGAGCAGTAAAATGTAGATATCTCCAAAACTATAAATCTAATGAGCTTGAAAATTCATATGCAAAAACTAGACAGTAAGAGCTATCCAACGCATGTTAAATCACTGGAAAAGGATCAGTAGAACTCGAGATATGACCTTCTGAAGGTACTGCTCTGAGTGAGTATAGCAGAGAACAAAACAGAGAAGTGAATGATGATAAATGTATAAATTCATATATGATTACAACCACATTGGCAATGAATCTTTGCACAATGGGAGTAGAATGATAGAGCTGTGAAGTAAACTCTTCAATCTCTATAAAATGACATGAAGTGGTCACGTACAAGGCTTGCTAATCGCCTCTTCCTTCTTGCTCCTTTTATAGCTATTCTTGGAGGGAGTTTTGAATTCGAATTCGAATGGCTCCACCTAAATGTGATCCCCAAAGTTAGCAGATATTCCCTCAGCTCAAAAAGTCATGGGTTTTGGTGGTTAGAGCCACGAAATTGCTTTTACATCATGCATGAGGTAAGCCATCCTTTTCCTTTTTCTTTTTTCAATTACAAGAGATAAAAATGAACTCTTTTACAAGAGGTGTTCACATGACTACTCATGTGACTTACAAATGAGGATGATATCAAATATATCAAGCATGTAGGCTTGGGTAAAATGCACCAACAAAAGGTACACCTACTTTGCTATCTCTCTATACTAGCCACTTAGGCATAGTTTTTGCCTCTTCTATGTCAACCCTCATCAACAAGTGCATCATGTAAATTTGGATCAGAAATGGAATGATCTACATCATCATTTAGAACCTATAAAGGTTAAGAAATTGCCTCACTTCGGCCAACACTTGATTTCCCACTTGTAAAAAGAGACAACAAAGTATCATAAACATCCTTTAAGCTAATTGAGATATCCTTGGTACATGAAAGTCAGGGCTGAATTGCATCTTCCACCAAAACAACATTATGGGCTAACTAGAATGCATTTAGTCTATGGATGACACATACAATACCCTTTTCTTTCATAACTGTATCGAATACAAATACATTTTACTGCTTTATCATCCAATTTATGTGTTGTTTTCTAGGCACTAATGCATATGTTAGACAACCAAATACACACAGACGAGCGATAAATGGCTTGTGATCATGCCAAGCCTCAAATTGAGTGATCAATTGTAGTGCTTTGGTGGGATACCTACTAAATACATATGCTGCACACTTAACACAACCTCAAGCTAGAAGCTATACCTTGCCATTTTCATGAGAGAACTGTTCTTTCTTTAACAAAATCCATTTTGTTGAGTTGATGTCTTATCCCAAGCTCAACCAAAAATGTGTAAAACTTAGAAGATGTGTATTCCCCCCTCGATGAGAATGGAGGGTGCCAATATTACTTGATCACATATTTTCAATCATAATCACAAACTATTTAAAACACATAACACTACAAAATTTGATTTTGCTGGATAAACCCATGCATGCATAGAAAAATCATCAACAAAAGTCAGAAAGTATAGCTAGTTCCAAAATGAAGGTGTTTGCATAGGATCACACACATCAATATGAACAAGCTTCAATTTATGAGCAGATATAACTGAACCATCTTTTGTGAAGGAGGAATGTCACATTTTTCCCAAGATACAACCTTCACATACATGTTTATAAGGTGCCTCAAATTTGGGCAAAGAAGACACCATCTCACATTTCTATAGGCAAAGAAAACTAGAAAAATTTAGATGACTAAAGCATGCATGCCGAAGCATTCATTTGAGATAGCTTGAGAATCATAAACCACACATGTTGAGTCATTCAAAGCTATGGCTAGAAGAGAATGTGATAGGTATAGCAAGTGTTTAAGGTCAGATGGAGGGGGAGAATACTTCTCCCATGAGTTCTCTGATTTCTTGGAGACTAATGGCATCAAAAGAAAAATCGCAT
>CM035443.1:89340577-89345577 GCA_020310875.1 Ceratopteris richardii
GGCTAAAAAAGCTGAAAGTCGATGCCAGGCATCGACTTTTGGTTGCAAGTCGATGCTAGGTATCGAATTTTCATTTTTAGAGACTCAGAATTACTAAAGAAGGCAAAATTTCCAGTTTTGGCAAGTCATACAGGGTCACCTTGTGAAGGCCATAACGTGAGTCCTAGATATCCATGTCTTGCATATGATAGCTTGTTGGAAAGCTCTACTCTTCTAGTTTCATCCACTAAAAGATCTTGGAGAAATATTATTTGAGCTAAGAGAAATTAGCAAAATACTGAAGGTATGTCATTTTAGTGATTGAAAATTTCTGAAGAAGTAAAGTTCTTGGTTTTGGCTATCACTTCTCAAAGTTTGGAGTGGCAATGAGTTAATGGTAACCATAGAGGTTGTCTAGTGTCACATTAATTCATTTCTTGTGGTGTTTCATACATCAACAAGTGGTATCAGAGCATAAAGGTCTTGAAGAGCAGAAGGCAGCAAAGGGGTGAGAAGTTTTTGAAAGTTTTCCATTAAAGTTTCAAAGGTGAATCATTTGAAGACACAAGGCATCAAAAGGTTACTTTAAAAGTATGCTCATACATAAAGAACTTCAAAAGGTATTATTCTTTATCCTTAAAGCTCACAGGTTGTACCAGAAGAAAAGGAATATGGCAGATCATATCTCCATTGACAAACTGGACAGAGATAATTATCCCGCATGGGTAATGAGAATGGAAGCCTTACTTATGAGTAAGGATCTCATGATATATGTAACAGGTGAAGAAGAGGAGCCAGTATTTGAAGATGAAAGCCGACCAAAGAAAGAGGAACTTGAAGATTTAAAGCATTGGTAGAAGAAGGATGCAAGTGCAAAAGCTTACATCTACAACACAATCTCTGATTATTTGCTACCACACATCAGAGGATTGGAATCATCTGAAGATATATGGAATGCATTGGAATATCATTTCCAAAGTACTACCAAAGCAAGGAAAGCAAGTCTATGGTCAGAGTTAAATACATTCAAGAAGAAGCCAAGTCAAAGTATTAGTGATTATGTCACTAAGATGAAGGATCTAGCAGATAGTCTAGGATCCATAGATGAAGATATTGAGGATCACAGATTGATTGCTCAACTACTTGCAGGTTTGAGAGGAGATGAAAGGTGGAAACCTTTCGTCTTGTCAACAGAACTTTCTTTGAATCATTATGTTCCAGATTTGAATCAATTACTTGGTTTGATGCTCACATATGAGCAAGACTTGAAGGGAGATGGAGATAAAGGACAAAGTTCTGCAATGTACATGAAGAACAAGAAGAAAGGAGATAAAGGTAAAGCAAAGGATGAAGAAGAGTCAAGTTCTCAAGTTTATTTTGTAAGAGGTAGAGGCATAGGCAGAGGAAGAGCAAGAGGTTTTGGAAGAGGAAGAGGTAATCAGAATAACAACAAGAAGGCTTGCTGGATCTGTGGATTGAGTAATCATTTGGCTCATGATTGTGGGCACAATCAACAAGGATCAAACCAGAATCAAAACAACAATAGCAGAGGCCGAGGTGGAAGATATCAAAGTAATTTTCAAAAAGGTAGACAAAGTCAAAGAGGAGGCTATGGTAGAGGTGGAGGAAGAAGTTGGGGACAGTATCAATCCTACAACACCACCTACTACACCTATGCAAATGACACACAAAATGAAAGTCATACATCATTGATGATGAACTCAATTAGCACATCAGATAAAGAAGATCTAAAGGTATTTTACATTGACTCTGGATGTTCTAATCATTTGTCAGGAAACATAGAATTGATGTCTGAATTGGAAAAAGGTATTTCTAGTCATACAGTTCAAACAAGTGATAATACCAGACATAGTGTACATTCAATTGGAAAGGTGAAATGCAAGAGTTGAGCAGATTTGCTAACCAATGTTTTGTATGTTCCCACAATACCTAAAAACTTGATTAGTGTGGGACAGATAGTTGAAAAAGGTTTTCAAGTCAGGTTTACAAATGAAGGAGTATTTGTTGAAGATCGAGAGAATGGATATAATCAGATTGTCTCTGGTAAGAAAGAAGGTAGACTCTTTACTTTAAGAGTACAAGGGAACATGGGTCAAGCTTTGCTCACACATGGTGAAGGAGTGATTACAGAACTTGATCTCTGGCACAAGAGATTAGGTCACTTCAATGAAAGAGGAATTAAAGCTATGGTTGCTAATGAGTCTGTACTAGGACTACCAACTGTGCAGAGTCAACATATGGTTTATAAATGTGAAGCATGTCAAATGGGAAAAGCACACAGGTTACCATTTCAAAAGAAAGGATTCAAACATGATGGATTGCTAGAGCTCATTCATACAGATGTATGGGGACCAGCAAAAGAAGGATCTATCAGTGGCTCAAGGTATTATGTTCTTTTCATTGATGATGCCACAAGATGGATAACTTTATATGTTTTGAAGGAAAGATCAGAAGTGTTTGGAGCTTTCAAGCATTTTCATGCATATGTAGAGAGAGTCACAGGTCAAAAGCTTAAGAGATTGAGGTATGATGGAGGGGGAGAATACTTCTCCCAAGAGTTCAATGATTATGGCATAGATTATGATGAGACATTCAATCCTGTAGCTAAGATGTCAACTATAAGGACAATCATTGCTATTGCAGCTTCAAAAGGATGGACTCTAAGTCAATTGGATATAAAGAATGCATTCTTGAATGGATACATATCAAATGAGGTATACATGGAACAACCTCAAGGGTTTATAGATTCCAGGTATCCAAATTTTTTTTGCAGGTTGAGAAGAGCATTGTATGGATTGAAGCAAGCTCCAAGAGCACAGAACTATAGACTGGTGAAGTATCTCAATGATCTTGGATATCAAAGTTCAAAAGCAGATCCAAGTCTACTTATCAAAAGAGCAGAGGAAGGTACAATCTACATTTGTATTTATGTAGATGACATGATAATCACAAGTACTTCAGATGAAGGAATCAAGGAGGTAAAGAGATTACTTGAAAAAGAAGTCAAGATCAGTGATCTAGGAAAGTTATCATACTTTCTTGGAATGGAAGTCACTTATACAGATCATGGCATATATGTATCACAAGAAAGGTATCTTCTGAATCTATTGAAGAAGTTTGATATGGAAAATTGCACAGAAGCTTCAACTCCACTTGAATTTAATCACAAGCTCAGTAAATATGATGGTGCAGAATACAAAGAGATGAGGAAGTATCAATCTCTTGTGGGTAGTTTGATTTATGCTACACTAACAAGACCTGATCTTAGTTATGCAGTGGGAGTTTTGTCACAATTCATGCATTGTCTAAAGGACCCACATTGGATTGTAGGTCAAAGAGTTCTCAGATATATCAAAGGAACTATAAAAGAAGGATTATATTATCCTTTTACATCAGATTTGAAGTTGAGAGCCTATAGTGACTCAGACTGGGCAGGTAACCAAGATGATAGAAGATCAACTCATGGCTACATGATATACATTGGTGATATGCTTGTAAGTTGGTGTTCAAAGAAACAACATACAGTAGCATTAACATCAACTGAAGCTGAGTACAAAGGACTTGTGGAAGCAGCTAAGGAGGTCATATGGATGCACACATTGTTCAAAAGCTTGGGCATTGATCAAGGTATACCTACAATACATGGAGATAATATGAGTTCACTTTATCTTGCAGCAAATCCAATATTTCATGCAAGAACAAAACATATAGAGATACATTATCATTTCCTGAGAGAAAAGGTAATGGAGAAAGAGATTGAAGTGGAGTACATTTCTACTAAAGATCAGATAGCAGACATAATGACAAAGAGCTTGGATGGTGTGAAGACCAGCAGATTCAAAAGCATGGCAGGAGTAAAAGAAAAAGAAGATGATATGAAGAAACAGAGAATGTCAATTAGTGATTGAGGGGGAGCTATTGGAGAAACAATCACTAATTGGACATACATTTGAAGATCAAAACTTTACAATAAAACTACATGCCTATGTGAAGGGAAAAATTCACAAGTGTATTATATTTGTAAAGTTAGTCCACTTTAGTTGTAGAAGTTTTTTAAAAGTCACGAGAATGAGAAAATCTATATAAGTTAGTTTGTATCAACTGACGCGAAGAGAGAAGAAGTGGAAGAGAGTGATAGAATGTGAGAAGGAGTTCATTTTGTATGAGTAAGTATAGTCGGCCTTCTCTGAGTGAGAAAGCATCTGTAAAACTTCTGAGTTCTTCATAGCTATGAGAAGAAATAGTTAAAGTTCTGTGTATGAGACTTTCTCTATCATCTCCATGCTTGGCTACTGTGTGATGAATTCAAAAGTTCAAGTTTTTCAAGCAACTCGATGCCTGGCATCGAGTTTGTGTTGATAAGTCCTTGTTTTATTCTGTGAGTGTTATGTACTGCTAGAACTTCTTAAAAACATGAGGTTTGTGGAGCAACTCGATGCCTGGCATCGAGTTTCAGCATCAAGTCGATGCCCGACATCGACTTCCCAAATAAAAGTGGTCATGTTCATGCATGTGTTCAAGGGGGTAATTTTGGTGCTGAAAAAGTGGCTAAAAAACCTGAAAGTGGATGACAGGCATCGACTTTTCATTGCAAGTCAATGCTACGCATCGAATTTTCATTTTTAGACACTCATAATTACTAAAGAAGGCAAAATATCTAGTTTTGGCAAGTCATACAGGGTCATCTTGTGAAGGCCATACCATGCGTTCTAGAGATCAATCTCTTGCATATGATAGCTTGTTGGAAAGCTCTACTCTTTTAGTTTCTCCCACAAAAATATCTTGGAGAAATAATATTTGAGCTAAGAGAAATAAGCAAAATACTGAAGGTATAGCATTTTAGTGAGTAAAAATTTCTGAAGAAGTAAAGTTCCTGGTTTTCGCTATCACTTCTAAAAGTTTGGAGTGGCAATGAGTTAATGGTGACCATAGAGGTTTTCTAGTGTCACATTAATTCATTTCTCGTGGTGTTTCATACATCAACAGATAGATAGATAGAT
>CM035443.1:89374791-89422291 GCA_020310875.1 Ceratopteris richardii
TAGGTGTATATACAAGCTAGGGGGAAAAACCTCCTAAAGAGGGGAAAAAGTGCCATAGTGGTCTTAACGTGTTCACACACATCACTACCAAAATATATCAACAAATCCCCCTGGGAGTGATGCGGTGAACAAGGAGCTGGCACTCATGTATAAGGAAGTGCCGAGCTATGTGGAAAGAGATCAATCCACAAAACGAAGTAAGCCCAAAGCTATGCGAAAAGTTTCAAACTTCTCCCAAGGTAAAGCCTTTGTGAAAAGGTCTACAATGTTCTCCTGTGTGGGCACATATGCCAAACTGATCTCCCCAACAAAGAACCTCTTCCTAACATAATGATAATGCACCTCAATGTGCTTTGTGTGAGCATGGAACACAGGTTTCCTCCCAACTGCCGATGCACTCTGACAATCAGTGAAGATGGTGGTGGAAGAAGACTCACCAACACCCAAATCATCCAAAAGGCATCTGAGCCACACACACTCAATAGTCATTGTGAAAGTTTCCCTATACTCAATCTCACAACTAGAAGTGGCCACAGTTGGCTACTTCTTGCTTAAGCAAGATATGCATGAGCTACCAAGCATGAAGCAAAAACCAATAGTGGAAAGATGAGTGTCATAGCAACCAACCTAGTTAGAGCTAGAAAAAGCATGTAAATCTAGCAATATTGATTTCCCCTTGGGATAAAACAATCCAAGTAGTCGGGTACCACTCAACTACCAAAATATGCGCTTAACCGCCTACCAATGCTTGACACCTAGCCAATGCATAAACCTGCTCATCTGAGAAACAACAAACAAAATATCAAGCCGAGTTATGCATAAGTAAATCAAGCATCCAACATCCTGTTGATAGAGAACAACTTCAAATGCATCTCCAACATCACGAAGACTCAACTCTAAAATTGTTTCCATAGGAGTGGCAATAGGTTTGCGATCTTCAAAGACAAAACACTACAATAATATGTCAATATTTTTTGTTTGAGACAATGCAATTCCCCCATCGACTTGCATAAATTGAATGCACAAATAATGTTGTAAATGCCCTGAATTTGACATCTCAAAAGAGGCATGTGAATCAACCTTAAAATCAGTAATATGCTACCCATTAGGACCCATCAGTAGCATGTCATCAACATAGACAACAATGATCAGATGCACATCATTTGCATGATTAACATATAAGGTGCTCTCAGTTGGGCTATTCTCAAAACCATGTGCAATCAAGTAGACATGTATCTTTTCATACCAAGCACATGGTGCTTGCTTCAAACCATATAATGCCTTTTTCAACCTGCACACTTTGTTTTCATGCCCTTTCTCCACAAAACCATGGGGCTGAAAAACATACACTACCTCATGTAAGTCACCATTCATGCATTTTGAATGTCCAACTAATGTGCATTCCAACCATGATGGGCTGCAAGTGCGCAAATGCTACGAACGATAGGCATTCGGCATGCGGGTGCAAAGGCTCATCAAAATCAATGCCTCTTCCTTGAACATAACTGTGAGAAGTGGAGAATGGCATGCCTGGGACTCACCTCCTAGCCTATTTATAGCCCTTGCCTAGGCACCATCTAGAGTTTTGTCTAAGGTCCCTCTACTCATATGGCCATCATGAGTAGGTACCTCGTACGAATTCTATGGCTTTTGACCTTGGCTATCCCCCGAGCAAGGAACTTCTCGTTCCTCCAAGCATGTACATCTTTGGAATATAACACTCTCTCCCCCTTCTAAAGATCATTGTCCTCGATGATATAGAAGGAGTTATGCACCTGGAAATCGAAATCTGTGATTCCAAATAATAAGAGTAGATTGTGCTAGGTGTCCTCGGACTCCCTATGCCTAGACCTTGACCACTAACTTGTGATGGCTTGTCACCTGTAGAGACCTCGACAGCTCGCCCTTGTCTCCTTGAAATACCCACTCACAACTTATCATATGGCATAATTGTGCAAAATCACTTACTCCGCTAGAGTAATAAAAAGAAAATATATGCTCATCCAAAACAATATGACAATGCTCCAACATCTATGAAAAAAATACTTAAAATAAATGGAAATATTTTCCAAATAGTGCTTAATCTAAGCTCAAGTAAATCTACTTGATTTACTCACTATAATGAAATGAAACTGAAAGTCCAAGATGATAATCTATCAATGATCGAGACTATGGAACAAAATGTCAATCTGTCAATGATCCAAACTATGGATCAAAATATTTCCCATATAAAGTAAATCCCAATCCACTCTATGGAACTAAGTTCACCATACCAAGTGAAGATGTGCTAAGAAAGTATAGCAACTAGTGGAACTACCACCACCTTCTCAATAATACCATGCATGATGTTCCAAGTGGATGAAACTTGCTTTATTTCAGACCACCATCTAATCATCACTATGATCAAATCATTCCTAACTAGGAATGAGGTGTCTCTAGCAAATTATTATAATAATATGGCACTCCCAGATATATCGAGGACCATAATGTGAGTCCACCAAATACACTGAAAAAAATGGTAAGTAGATGTGCGCACACTCATAGCACACTAGGCTAAGCATCTAGCTCACCTCATGCACACTATGTATGAACCATGGCCTATCCTCATGCATATCAAATAAACTAGTACGTACTCTGTGATTTTCTTCTTACACCTCCCAAACTATTTATAGCCCTTGCCTAGTCACCATCTAGAGTTCTCTCTAAGGTCTCTCTACTCATCTGTCCATCATGAGTAGGTACCTCGTATGAACTCTCTAGCTTTTGGCTTTGGCTATCCCCCGAACAAGGAACTTCTCGTTCCTCCAAGCATGTACGACTCTGGAATATAACAATAACCTTTTGCAACAAGCCTAGATTTATACATGTCAATTGTTCCATCATGCTTACACTTTAGCTTGTATACCCATTTAGTGTCAATGGCCTTTTTGCTAAGTGGAAAATCACATAAGGACTAGGTACCATTCTTCAAAATGGCATCATATTCATATTGCATAGAAGCCATCCAATTTTCTAAATTTTGTGCTTCATAAAAAGAAACATGCTCATTCTCATCAGAAATGCTAGAGGCAACCATAGCATAGCAATCTGATGTAGAAGAAGCACTATGAGGCCTAAACAAGTATGAAATGATAAAGGTGTATCTAATTTGCTATCTTGCAAATTCTTCACCAGCCATTTAGGCATGGTTTTTGCCTCCTCTATATCAACCCTCTCATCAACGACTGCATCACGTAAATATGTATCAGAAATGCAATGATCTGCATCATCATGTGAAACCTATAAAGGCTTAGAAATTGCCTCATTTGGACTAGCACTTGATTGTCCACCTGTAAAAAGAGGCACCAAAGTGTCATACACACCTTTGGAGCTAACTAATGTCTCTTTAGTACATGAACATAATGGTTGAATTGCATCTTCCAAAAAAAAAAACATCACGATTAACCAAAATGTGTTTAGTATGTGGATGATACAAATGATAGCCTTTGCTTTCAAAATTGTACCTAACAAAAATACATTTTACTACTTTATCATCCAATTTTTTGCATTGTTCAAACACTAATTCATATTCCAGACAACCGAGGATACATAGATGAGCAAGAAATGGCTTGCGACCATGCCAAGCCTCATATGGAGTGATATAATACAGTGCTTTGGTGAGACACTTGTTAAGTACATATGTTGCACACAAAATAGCCTCAAGGCAGAAGCTATGTGGTAAAGCCTGACTTTTGACCATACACATCGCTATCTCCATGTCAGACATGTTCTTTCTTTCAACAACTCCATTCTCTTGAGGTGTATACGACAATGTACACTGATGTTTTATCCCACATTTAGCCAAAAATGCATTAAAATCAGAAGACATGTATCCCCGCTCAATGAGAACTAAGGGTGCCCATTTTACATGCTGATAGATTTTCAGCCAAAACCAAAAACAACTTGAAGCACAACACTTCAATGGATAGACCCATGCATGCCGGGAAAAATCATCAATAAAAGTCACAAAGTAAAGGTAGTTCCAAAAAGGAGGTATCAGCATAGGACCACAAACATCAATGTGAACAAGCTGCAGTTTCTGAATAGCTCGTACTGAACCATCTTTTGGGAAGGAGGAATGCTGCATTTTGCCCTAGATACAGCCTTCACAAACATATTTACTAGGTGCCTCAAGTCTGGGCAGAGAAGACACCATTTCAAATTTTTGCCAGCGTAGCAAACTATCAAAATTTAGATGACCAAAGCATGCATGCCAAAGCTTTGCATTTGAGATAGCCTAAGAATACTGAATCGCACATGCTGAATCATTGACAGCTTTTGCATAGTCTATGAGCTTATACAACACATGCCATAAAATGCTAGAAGTAAAAATGACATTGCCATTTGAGAGGTCATGAATTGTACACCTATCATCACCAAATTTGACAACCAAGCCCATCTTGGCTAATGTTGAAACTGACAACAGATTTTTCTTGATCTCTGGCAGAAACAAAGCATCTGACAATGTGAAAGAACTACCATCAACAGTATTCATAATGATCTTACCAACATTGTTTTTGTAAATTAATTCAATTGAAGGATGTACTTGAGTTATCCAAGGTCTACTATTATAAATCTAATCTTCTTGATTTCCTTAACGCTTCTTTCATCATTCAATGTTATCAAATTAGCACATACATACAAATGAATAATACTCAATCACCTTCTTTCTCCATGTAAAGGGTGGGGTCTACATCACTCTAAGTATAAGCACATTTTATTAGGTGTCCCATGACTCTTTTATTCCATACCCTTAGTTTTTGCTTGAGAACATATAGGACCTTCTTTAACTTTCACCCATGATGAAGAAACTTCTTGTCTATAAATGCTTGAGATTGTTCCATATCCATTGCCTCCTACAAACCACCATATATGAAAGCATTTATCACACAAAATTGATATACTTTCTAACCCTTTGTTGTTGAAATTTCTAACAAACCCTTATGTTATTGTATTGTAGGTCTCTTCATAATCAATGACATAGACTAGGGAAAAACCCTTGACAACCCACCTTATTTTGTACCTAGATATGCTACCTCCAACAAAATTCCTTTTTATCTTGTACACCCATTTGTTCTCGATGAGCTTCATATACTTACTTTTTTATAGGATTGCTACCTTCTATTTCATAGCTTGGTTCCCTTTTTTACGCTTTTTTTATTGTTGAAAGTGTCAGGATAATTGCATTCTTTGAAGTTACTCATCCACAAATAGTGTTTTGCTATAAAAGAATCATAGATCAAGCTATGAATAACACTGAGTCATAACAAACGAGAATTATGTCAATAAAAGAGAAACTATATGTGCTAAAATAGCCTTTTTTGCATGTTTTTCAAATATCATTACACTAGTATACAAGGTTTCAAAAAGCCCCCCAAAAATATGCCAATTTGGGACATATTTTCAAACTTTTGAGTACTTAAAGGTAGTCGAATGTTGCTAATTTTAGAATACATTATCTCATACTTTCAAGAGAGAATTATGAAATGGAGAAAAAGCCCCCCAAAAATATGCCAATTTGGGACATATTTTCAAACTTTTGAGTACTTAAAGGTAGTCGAATGTTGCTAATTTTAGAATACATTATCTCATACTTTCAAAAAGCCCCCCAAAAATATGCCAATTTGGGACATATTTTCAAACTTTTGAGTACTTAAAGGTAGTCGAATGTTGCTAATTTTAGAATACATTATCTCATACTTTCAAGAGAGAATTATGAAATGGAGAAAAAAAAAACATTGTTTTATGAGAATACTCATTTATAATGGATCAAAGAAAAAGGAAATGAGCAAGAAAAATCTACAATATGATCCTACTACTTTGATAGCATTAGACAATTTCAGGAACAACGATTAATTGTGTCGATGTGTGTCTAACTAGCATGAGATTATTTTCTATCTAACTAGCATATTAACTTGATTTTGTTTGGTGAGAAGTGAATTGGTTGAGATTATAAATTTTGAGTCTCTTTTGCATCGGTCTAAGACAATGTTAATTTGTTTTTACATTGTCTAAGGCTAGAGTTTAACTTTGATAAAATTTTGCCCCAGATACAAATCAAATAGTCTAAGACATCGCTTTTTCATTGCTCCTAGACTTTGGCCTTTGAAAAATCGCATCTCTCTCTCTCATTCTCATCCCCATGGTTAAAAAGCAAGAAAATGCATAATTTTTTAGAAGAAATTCGTTCTTACGTCTACTCCTCCTTCTAGCTTTGATTATAAATGGCACGATATATTCTTACTTGCTTAGAGCAAAAAACTAGGTTTTTGCAAGAAGTTGATGCCAGGCATCGACTTCTCGTTGAAAAATAAGAGGAAAAAAGTTTAACCCTTGTTAGAAGTCGATGCAAGGCATCGACTTCTCACTGAAAGGCATCGAAAATCACCAAAAACTTGTGTGCATCCTAGTCCCCACAATGCATGAGCTTTTGGCGAGGAAGGATATGAGTTCCAAGATGCTGCTTAGAAAAAGAAGATTGGTGTGATGGTCTAGTTCTATCCCCGAACAATGGAAGAGATGGATGCTCCAAATTCATAGAAACATGAAAAGAATTGATGATTCTTTTTTTTTGGAGAGTACAAGGAATCGGAAAGACACACACACCCGACCTCGTAAAATAGAGGCACCCATCTTGGGGAACTCTAAAGCATCCAGCCCCAGGCAGGACTTGAACCATGGCCATCTGCCTAGGAGTACAAGGCACATCCGTTAAACCATGCCCGCTGGATGAATCGATGATTCTGATGTTTCTTTCAGTACAGGTGTGAAATATTATGAGCTGCATGAAGGAGCACGAAGATGTTATCGAATTGATTTGTAGAAAAGTCCAACAATGATTGGCAGCATATTTGTTTCCAGCTAGCTACTTGCTCATCTTGTTGTAGAGCTTCCACAATGTGTACCAACTTGATCATCATACTACAAAAACTTTGTATCCAAGGCCAATCAACGTGGCAATATGCTCATCCCCATGTCAGTCATCCATCAACGTAAAAGTTGTACAACTTTGTAAACGTACACTTCTCTAATGATTTGTTCATTGGAATATAATGCTCAACGTTTATTTCTATTTGTGCTTATCTTTATCCACCTTCTGCTCAGTTCTGTTGGATCAATGTGTGGTTTTGTTTATATTTATGGTTGGTTAAGGTCATATTCTTGAAGTGGTAATTGGAACAAAGTTATGTTGGATCAATGTGTGGTTTTGTTTATATTTATGGTTGGTTAAGGTCATATTCTTGAAGTGGTAATTGGAACACCTTTGTGAGCTATAATAGCACTATGCAAAAAGCTTCTTGTAACTTATGTACTAGTACGCCTTGAAAAGTCTACTTTACTTTTTGATGTTGAGGTACAAAAATTGTAAATAGCAATGATAACAACTACCTATGCATCTAGAGCAACCGATATATCAAGAGGTTGTATTTCTTTGTTGAGGTACTTAATCATTAGGTAGCTTTTTTTGCCTTGAAATATAATTTGGCTAGCTACTTCATGAATATGATACAATAAAATGGCAGTTTTTCATGGAACTTATTGAACAAGAAACTATGATTTCCACTGTGGATACAAAAGTGAGTCTTTTTTGCAACATTTCAGGCATTTCTTCTCAAATAAAAAATAGAACATATCTTTGTTCTCGTTTGTTATGACTCAATGTTCTTTGCTTTGTCATCTCTACTTGTCAATCTTTTAGCTATGAGATTTCCATGGCACGTGTTTTTGAAGTGTTTGGACCACTTATCTCCATGTTCTTTGTCATTGGTTGTGCTTCATGTCCACTTCATAGATAAATTCTACCTACAACTCATCCCTTTCTAGGTATCAAGGAGGACATTCATCATATATAACATCATAAGACATCTTTATCTCTTTATTATTTGTATTTTAGCACCTAAACCCATTTTTCTCACTAGATATATCTACCTTAGCGTCTAGCCTATTTCTCAATTCATGATGTACGTGTACATAGCCTGTAGATTGGGAGAAAGCTATGGATGGGGAGATGGTTGCACTTTATGGAAATGAAACATCGAAGTTCATTCCATTGCCACAAGGAAAGAAAACCATAGGTTGCAAATGAGTTTACAAGGTAAATGATAATGTTGGTGGTAGCATAAGCAAGTATAATACATGATTGGTAGCAAAGAATAGGCACAAACATATGGCATTGATTATGAGAAAACTTTGAGCCCAATAGCTAAAATTTCTATTGTTGGATTTTGCATCATGGATGTGAAGAATGCTTTCTTATGCAACGAGTTGTCAAAAGAAATATACATGGAAGAACCATAAGGGTATGAGGATTCAAACCACCTTGAATATGTTTGCAAGTTAAAAAAGGCTTTGTATGGGCTTATACAAGCCCCTCATGCTTGGCATGAAAGGATTGCATATTAATTAACTTTCATTGGATTTTCTATGTGTGATGCAGATCACTCATTATATGCAAGGAAGGTTGATGGTAGCATCATAATTATGGCTATTTATGTTGAAGAATTTATTGTAGAAGGTGATAATGAAGAAATCATTAAAGAGGTAAAGCAACTCCTTATTCAAGAATTTGACATGAAAGATCTTGGTGTGTTGTGCTACTTTTTAGGCATTGAGTTTATACATACAGAACCAAGTATATGGTTGTCCCAAAGTCAATATGCATAGAGTATACTAGAAATGTATGGTATGGCTGATTTTAAGCCAATTTATGTGCCATTAGGTCACAATTTGAAGTTTGACTATGTGAAGCATTGGAAAATGCTACTATGTACAAGAAAATCATGGGAAGTTTGATGCATTTCACAATTACATGGCCTGATCTAAGCTACACTGTGGGACCTGTGAGTTAGTTTATGCAGGTTCCCATTGAGCCACATTTAGATGCTTTGCATGCACTCTATGTTATTTCAGTGTTGTTAGATATACTCAATATTCCATCCTCAAGTGAACACAAATGATCCATGGTGCTCTAAGTTGTAAAGCCCCCATTATGAGAAGAAGCCATTGTGAGAGCCTGGGCATTTGTGGAACCCTAACTTCCAAGTTAGATGAGTTCTATGTGTGACCATTGATGGTAATAGATGATATTTTTGAGCCTAGCCATAGGTTTAGGTAGGACATAAAAATTTTGGCCATTGGGTTGCTATTTAAGGAAAAAATAAAGGCTTTGTGGTGTCGTGCAGTTTCTCCATAGAGCCTTAATGGAGTGCAGAGGGGGGCTTCCCCGCTTCTATGGGGTCCAAGGGGCCTATCCTCCCAGCCCATAGGTCCAAGATGGTAGGACTCCTAGTCATGGAGATATTATCAGATTGTATATTTTATTGATGATTTTCTCTCTCTCGACTACGTTTATCTATATTGGTTCTCACTATAATAGTTATATAAGCATGAGTCATGTGGAACTTTACATAGCATTGTGCACTAGTAAGTCCTTCCTCTAGAATCTGTCTAGATCACCATCTAATCTCCACATTGGAAGCACATGGGTGTTCAATACCATCGTTGTAGCTGCGTTAATGTTGGCAATGTGAGAATTCGAGTTCTCTATCTCTTAGTTTGCATCTTTCTTTGTTTGCATTTTTTCTTAAATCTATCTATTGATATGTTCTATTGTGCTATTATTTCTTACATGGTATTGAAGCTCTCTGCTTTGAGTGGTAGAGAAGCAAAACATAAAGATTGTAAGAAATAGGTGGAGCACAAGCAGGCACAAAAATGATTCCGATCATCCCAACATTGTAGATATGAACACCAGCCCTCATAGAAGGTAAACTTGGTGGTATGAATTACACACTGTGGAAGTTTAAAATCACTTATGTCCTTGATTCATCTGAACTTTTGGAGACTTTTTTTGGGATTGGTCATGAGCCCCAAGAAACACTTGAACCAAATAAGCCTAGTCAATGATTCCTCCTTATGCTAATCTTCTACGTGATTGGAAATGTAGAAATGTAGATGCACTTTGTGCTCTAGTTACAAGTACTACTGATAGTGTTCTGACTTTCATTCAACATATTACCAAGGCTTGTGAAGCATGGGACATATTGATAAATCAATATGAAACTCATAATCAAACACCGATTTAGACCTTGGAGAATCAGATCGATAGGATCAAATGGCACAAGTATGTGTACAATAGTCAATTGAGGAGCTAGCATGACATTATCTTCAAATCTATCCACCAAAGCTTGATGGTTTCATAACTACTCATAATACTCAAATTAGACCTCAACCTCTAACTTTTGAAGAATTCAGTGCATTGCTCATAGAGAAGGATCTTTGGATCAAGGAGAGGGGTGACAACAACAAAGGAAATGCTACATTCAAGGGAGAGTATTTCCACTGCAAGAAGACAGGCCGCTGAGTTCAAGAGTGTCTCATCAAGAAGGCACTAGAGAAGAATGGTACTTCAAAAGGTGGCAATGGAGTTTGCCAACAATGTAGAAATAGAGCTTGAGTTATTTGTTACGACAAAAGTGGTATGCTCCTTGACTGAAGACTCACAAATATATGACTCATGGGTGTTGGATAGTGGTGCCTCTCATCACATCACAAACAGGAAATACCTTTACAACTCCTTACAACATCTAAAGGAGCCCATCATAGTAGAGACGACCAATAATGCAAGATGTCATGTAGAGGGTGAAGGTATGACCTCTTCCATTTAGTCTAATAAGGATATGAGAAAGCTTTCAAATGTTTTGTATGTTCCAAAAATCAAATGAAATCTGCTTTTGATAACTTCTATAACTGATCAAGGTCATGAAGTATCTTTGAGTGAGACAAGATCTAAGATTATGGATAGTAACAACAACATTGTTGGCACAAATAAGCTATGGCATGAGAGATTCAGCCATACCATATACCTTGTAATAAGGGAGATGCATCTTAGGGGTATGGTTGCAAACCTACCATTGATTGCAAAGATGAAGGAACCATGCCATGCTTGCATGATGGGAAAGCGACAGAGGAAGGAGCTTCCATAAGAAAGCAAGAACAAAGAAAGCTATCCACTAGAGTTGGTACATGCTAACTTATGCAAAAAAATGCCTACACATGCCTTGAGTAGATCTTCCTAGTTCATATTACTGCTCAATGATTGTAGGAAGAACATGTGGGTGTACTTCCTTCACGGTAAGGCTCAAGCTTTTGGTAACTTAAAAGAATGGCTTTAGCTTGTTGAAATTGAAACAAGGAAGAAGATGAAGAAATTCAGGATAGATGATTGTGGTGAGTTTACATCAACAGAGTTCGAAGATTTTTGCAAGAGTAAAGGAATCAAGCATCAACTCATAGTGGCACATAGCCCTTAGCAAAACATTGTTGCAGAACATTGGAATCAAACCATCATGGAGATGGCATGGTGCATGTCGAAGGGAAGGGTTTGCAATATCAATTTCGAGTAGAGGCTATCAAATTTTTTGTCTACATCTTGAATCATAGGTACACCAATGCATTGTTACTTGGACACATGGCAAGCCTAGCTCTCTTGTTCTAGAATTATGCATGGATGGAGTTGGATGAGTGGAACTCTCACTCTCACATTGTGGTGATGATCTTGGAGGTATACAACATTGGTAACTGGAACTAAAGCTTGATATGGAGGATTTTTTTTCTTGGTTGTAGAGCCAAAGGTATGGAGTTCTTCATGGGAGGTGTACCATGCAAGGATCTACTTTCCCTCTCTATATCTACAAAATTTTATGCTCGATGGCCAACTAGAAGTATCCATCTCTTCATCCCTAAGGCCAAGGGCATGATTTCTCTTCATCTCTCCACTTCTCGACAACTCCAAACATGCAAAATCCAAGAGAAAAATAGTAATTTTGGAGGTGCTTTTGAGCACTTCTCTCAAGACCTTTTTCAATCCAACTCTTGGACTTTGGAAGTTCATACATCCCACCACACTCCAAGAGTTTTTTCCAACATCTTTTCAAGAAAGGAGGGCTATCATAAGGCATATAGTGATTCAAAGGAGGTTTGTGTGATCTCAAAGGGAGTCAATAACTCATATAGGCAGCCAAATCTAACCTACAACATTGTAAATATTTGGAAAAATCATAAGGGGAAGTACTCTATTTGGTTTTCATCTCTCTCTCTCTGTTTTGAATTAGGAAAGGACATTGCACTATTCTTTGATTCCAAAGTATTTAAGGGAGCGACAATCGTATAATTGTGTTAATTTGCAAATAGATGCACGAATTAGATTATATGTAAGGTGAAGGGGTGAAAATAATAGATTATATGCCATAACAAAAAACTAAACAGAAAGAGGAAGTGTGTGAGGTACACATATATAAAGAACTAGATGATTTAGAAGGGAAAACAAATGATATCAAAGAAGATATATTTATGCTTAGAGAGATTCAAACCAAGATGGGTATCCTTAGAACTTCAATAGATGAAATAAATGGAAATATGGAAAAAATCCTAGGCATGATCTATCCACCTCAAGCTCTTCCTACCCAATTAGGATCCAGCTTGTTTATCTGACCAAATAATCCTTCTTTGAGTAAGGGATAGGATGTTCCCTTATCCATACCTACCAATTTTTCACTTAAGAATAGGGCTGAGGATTTTGATTGCAAATCCTCCTGTCACTACTTCTTTACAAATAGGATTCTTTCCTTTGCAAAATACATGAAACCACCTCATTTCTCAAGAGAGGAAAAAGATAAGAACAAAGATGTAGTCTTGACCTTTCTCATGAAATGGCAAGACCTACATCAACGTAAAACCACTCATAAGAGCTACCAAGTCTTTGAAAAAAGTTTTTCCATTGGTCCAAAAGCTTATGAATGGTGGATGAGCTTGAAAGAATCCCAAAAGATTCCTCAGACTTGGATCCAATTTCAAGAACTCTTTAAAAAAGGGTTGTTGCTTAAAAATGAGGATGACCATAATTGGGGAAGGCAGGTTCCTTCAACAAGGGCATTCCACTATTTCCATAAAATTAGAGGTTTTATTCGAGGACTTGACTATCAGACATTGATCTACAGGGATCAATGCATGTGGTCCACAAGGATCATTGATCCACAAGGATCAATCTATTTGATCCACAGGGATCAATCCATGTGTGTGAGGGACAAGGGCCAGCTAGCCAAGGTCCCAAGCTCGGGGGATACCCTAAGGTACTTTGGTAGTAATGGGAACTGCTTTGGTAGTAATGGGAATAAGTGTTGCATGATGGCCACATGTTCACACTAGACTATTCCAGATCATTGCTATTTTTAGTAGTATATCATTGCTATTGTTAGAGTACAAGAGGGTATATGGATGGGAGGAGAGTCACACACATCATTCAAACGATTTCCAACACTTGGTATCAGATTATTACAATTTTGGGATCGCGAGCGTTTCCTAGCGTGTGCTTTTTTTGTCAACATCTTCATCGTCGTCGATCGCAGTGGGGGAATTGTCTTCGAAGCTTTTGAAGTCGTCTGCCCATGGGAACTGCCTCTCTTGAGAGGAAAATCCTACACAGCCAACGAGGGCACGCACAAAAGCACTTATGAACCTCATCCCATACACGCATAGGATGCTACCCATGCACACCGAAAAAATATGAGGCCTGCACGTGTTCTCTGGGAGCGCTGCCCGCGTAATGAGCTTGGAGAGACACTGTCCTCTTACAGATAAAAGAACCCAAGCGTAGTGAGCTGGGAGAGACACTGTCCTCTTACAGATAAAAGAACCCAATTTTTCTTTTTTCTTTTATGCTCGGCAAGAAGTTCTGCCCAACACTTATTTTTTTGCCCACGCTTCACAGCGCTGTTAGAGTCCAGCGACCCTATGTGGCTTTAGAGCCGCTTCAGAGTGCTTCAGAGCCGCAGAGGCCCGTGAGATCAATGTACATGTAGCATTGAAGCTAAGAGGATATGTTGTATTGGTATCTATATACTTCGTTGAAGGTTTCAAGAATATGTGGGATATAAACGCACGTGCGCTGTTGCACTGAGGAGAAGATCAATTTCGAATTCGCCATCACTAAGAGTTTCTTAAATTGGGCAAGTTCATCCACTTATTTCCACTCTTTTGGCCTAACTTGGGCATATGACCTCCAAAACTCAGAGTTTTCTCTTGCTATGGAAAGCCCTTTCAAAGATCTTTCCATAGAGTGGTTGGAAGCCATACTGTGGATTGAATCCATGTCATCTTTAGAGTTATGAAGTTTGCCCATTCATCTTTCAACAACCCTCTTCGAGCATCATTTTGAACCATAATCTATTTGGAGCAACTTGGAAAGCTCTTCTGCCAAAGCGTGGATCATATTCCGCACCTATACACACCTGCAAATTACTTTATGAACCTCCAGATAAGTCTCTGTCAGTTTATATGCATTGTTGCTCTAATTTTGCATCAAATTGCATATAGAACACACAATTTTGCATAGCACCTAGACTATATGGGTAGTTTAGATGCGAGTTCGTATTGTGCGGTGCATGTATTCTTCTTGCAGGGAAAGGTAAGTATTTTCTTGCAGGATAGCGAGGAGAAAAAAGATAAAATTATCAGGGTGTGTATCCCCTTTCGGTCTACTTGTAGTTATATTATGCCTATCGGCATTGCGAAATTTGTGAGGGTGTGTAATCCCCTTTTGATCTATTTGTAGATAGATTGTGCCTGCCGGCACCATTATCACGAAAATTGCTTGTCGTAATTTTTTTGGTTTTCAAAATTACGCCGTTATGGTGCCGAAATGTTTAGAAAATTAGTATGCATATGCATGCAAGCATATAGAACATACTAAAAGTTTCTTATTTCTTCATGTTTCATTGAGCAAAGGCTTGTAATTATCATTTTTCCGCTGCCATTTACTTGTTTTGAATATACATAGAATATTCAAACTATATAATGATCAAGATGAATGATTAGTAGCATTTTGGTTGAAGAAAAGTCTAAGCTTGTGGATATCAAGTAGATATCACTGAATGGAGAAATTAATCCAAGGATAAGACCAAGGGAGGTCTTAACACATGGGTAAATATTGCCAAGATCATTAGAATAAGAAACTTAATAATTTTACAACTTAGAATTCTAGGATATCTAGTAAGAACCTAGAATAGAGGATTAGTTAATCCTCAAAGATTTCATGATCAAGAAAGAATGCAATTAGCATTATGATCCAAAGGAATAAAGTCAGGCTTTAAAATGAAAAGATTTAAAGCAATGCATTTAGAAAGAGATAAGAATTTTCACGTTAAAAAGAATTGCCCTTTTTGTAGAAAGGACAAATTGAGACAGGGTTAGTTTTACCATGGTCTCATGAGTTAAAACCTTAGAGGTAAGAGATCTCAAGGTAGTTTAACACCTTAGAAGAGAACTCTAAGAACACCTACAAGTTTAGGATGCTTATAAATTAAGTATCTAGAATAGTTACTATAATTTCATAGCTATGAGTTATAGTGCACATTTCTATGTGTATAGAACCAAGAAGTTTATTTCACAAGAAGTATATACTTCAGATTTGTGGAATAAAAAGAGTCAAATCAAGTTTGATTAGAATGCCATAGTTAGAAATAGTAAAAGAACAGTCATGTAAGAACTTCCTAGATTTGGAGGTTAAGACATAGACTTTAAAGTTACTAATTCTATAAAAGGAATCATATCTTGATTCTCTAACATTTTAATATGGGTAGATTGGGTAGTTCCATCTATTTATTTACCTAGAGTGAAGGACAGAGATCCTAGGCAGGCTCGTCTCTATTAAGCAAGCAAGGCAAGTCTGTAGGCCCAGAACTCTAGAATGGCCAAGATACACAGAGAGGCAAGGTTTGTAGCGAGCAAGCAAGGCAAGTCTATGGGTCAGATATTCAAGAGTGGCCAAGATATACAGAAAGGCAAGGTTTGCATAGAGTAAACCAGGCAAGGCTATAGTCTAAGTCCCTAGCAGGGAGTGAGACAAGGTTATATAGCATAGCATGGTTTGCATTAATAAGGCAAGGCGAGGTTGTCTTCAATAGGAAGTGATTATACAACAATGCAAGGTCTATAAGTTAGAAAGTGAGTTCCAAATCGAAGAAAAGTTCAGAAGCAAGTTTGATGTCTCTATTTATAGCTACATAATAAATGGTGACCAAGTAAAGTAATCAGGTTTGAGCATGAGGGGAGACGACTACTGATCCGTGGAGAATCTGATCTCCAAGAGACATGATTAGTAAAAGCGACCAAGTTGCTTAAAATTGATTGTGAGTTTGTCTATTTTATATATTGTATGCATTCATCGTGTACTATGATGAATTCATGCAATCATGGAGACTCTAGTTGGAATGCTTTAGCACTTTCCGTGAAAGTGAGAGTAGAATTCCAAGAGTTGTCGTTGAAAAAATTACAAAAAAAGGCTGATTAGACCTAGCTATTCACCTTTTGCAGTACCAATTCTTCTAGAAGAAGAAAGATGGATCTTATAGGATGTGCATCATCTACCGAGCACTCAATAAGATTGCTATCAGACACAAATATCCTATGCCCAGGATTAATGATCTTTTAGACACTCTAGGTGGAGTTGTATTTACTAAAATAGATTTTATAAGTGGCTACCGTCTGATTAGAGTAAGAGATCATGATAAGTCAGTTAATCCATAGAAGATTTAGTTGTTTCTTCCGAGGATAGAGTATCTACTGATGGGATTCAAATGGATCCCAAGAAGGGTTTAGTATGTTATTTTTGCCTACATCTCAGGATGAGGGGCAGTTATGATCCTTTTTAGGACACTCCGATTTTGATTCGAAAGTCATCTCTTTTTATTCATCGATAGCAATGCCTATGAAGAACTTGCTTCAAGGCAAGGTTTCTTTGCATGGAAGCAAGTGTAGCAAGATAATTTTCATACTCTGAAACAAGTTGTTTTAGAGGCTCCTATACTCAAAGTGGTGGATTCGTAGACTTTGAGTTAGAGACAGATGCGAGTGGCATAACCGTAGGGACATATGGATCCACAGGGATCATGACATTGATCCATAGGGAGCAGTTTTGAGCCAAGATGGTAGGCCAATAGCTTTTAAGACTAAGAAATTGATGAGTGCACAACGCAACTGGCCAATGCATGAATAGGAGTTGTACGCAGTAGTGTATGCACTTAAAGTCTAGAGACACTATGCTGATGGTGCAGACTATAAGGTATACATAGATCACCATACACTTGAGTTTTTTTTTAGTCAGCCAGATCTTCGAGATAGATAGGCTCATTGGGCTGAGCTCATACAGGAGTTTCACATGGAAATCCTGTATAGAACAACAAAGAGGATATAGTTGATGATGCATTATCACAGATAATGTATCACATGAGCTTTAGAGTTTTAGAAAGCTCATTGCTTCAAGAGATAAAGGAAGCACAGGTGGAAGTTCCAGATTCGAGCCATCAGTGATGAATCTATTATAAGAGACGGGATAGTTTCAGTTGTTTCTTTTCCTAGCAAAGCGAACAAGTCCATTCCATATTCTAGTTTCTCACGGGAGAATGGAATAGTTAGACAGAAAGGAAAGGTTTGCATATTAGATTCCCAGGATTTGAGAAGAAAAGTCATGCATGATAACCATGATGTGCCTTATGCAGGACATCCAAGTGTTGACAAGACAATATAGCTTGTTAGAAGAACATTTTGGCGGCCTGGATAGCTAGAGATGTCCACACTTATGTTTAACAAGCTTTATGTGTCAAGTTAATAAAGTAGAAAGGATAAAGACTCCACGTCTTTTGTATCCTTTATAGATTCTAGATCACAACTGGGACAATGTATCCATGGACTTCATACTCGGGTACCATGGACCCAAAGGAAGTGAGATACTATTCTAGTTGTGGTAGACAGATGGATGATCCATAGGGATGATGACTTTGGTCCATAGGGATCAGTTCATACCCACACAAAAGATGATAGAAACTCCACACAGGGATTAGAGTGTCAGACATTGATCCACAAGGATCAGTCTAAGTTGATCCACAGGGATTAGTTCATTTGATCCACAGGGAGCGGAGTTGTTTATCCAGCATATTGTATGCGTTTTTGACATCCATAGTTTCAGATAGGGATCTTAGATTCACAAGACCAAGAGGGTCAACCAATTTTTAGATGACATGTTGAGGGCATATGTGTCTGAGAGCCAAACAGATTGTGATAGTTATTTGCCACTAGTTGAGTTTGTCTCCTTTGAGATGAACTATGGTATGAATCCCAATGTTTCCAGTACCATAGGCATGCCAAAGAAATGTCCTAGTGCTTTGGAGTTCTTAGTGAATATCCAAGCAAATTTAGAAATAGCTAAAGCCAAGATGCAGCAAGCAGCTGATAGGGCTAAAGAGTATGTTGATAGGAAGAGATCTCTTAGATCCTTTGAGGAGGCAGATAGAGTCTTTCTTTAGGTACCGCTAGATCTACTTCACTCTCCACAGGGAAGTATAGTAAGCTATCACCGAGGTTTTGTGGACCTTGGAAAATAGTTAAAAAGCTAGGTGAAGTTGCATACTGATTAGATCTTCCTCCAGATTGCAGATTTTATCTAGTGCTTCATGTTTCTAGGGAGGATAATCTAATAGAAGGTATTGTTTCTTTGCAAGAAAGTAAAAGATCATTCTCGAGACATGATACTAGATCGGAGATAGAAGCGATTGAGGAATCGTGTCATCCAAGAGTATTTAGTTGCCTAGAGAGGATTACCACTTATTGACTCTACTTGGGAATCAGACGCTCTGGTTCGCAAGTACTTTCCCTCATTGATCATTGAGGAAAATGATCTTTACAAGGGGGAGAGAGTGCCAGACATTGATACACAAGGATCAGTTCATACCCACACAGAAGATTTTTGGGATCATGAGCCTTTTTTTCTGGCATATGCTTTCTTCGTCGACATGTTGTCATTGTCGGTTGCCATCGTGGAGTTGTATGAGCTTTTGGGGAGCAGAAACTACTTGGTGCAACTCATGAGAACCGCCTCTCTGGAGATGAGGCGTGACAAAGATGCTCCTTTCCCGACAGGGCCATGCGATTAAGCGCTCACGCCCATATACGCGTAGGACGCGTGATTTCTACTGATGATAGAAAGTCGGAGCTTGCCTTCTGCCCGAGTTTAGGGAAGTGTGCCTCTACATTAATTCTCTCTACACAAAGTGCGGTTGTCCACAGGTGAGAGTTCAGCTGAGTGCTTCAAGGATGGTTACCCAATTTCATTTTCAGATGTTTCCCACTGGCTTTTTAGCCGTGCAGGACAGTAGACCAAGAGCGCTATGGTTTTGTGAAGCGCTGGTCAGATTTTTTATATAGGTTCTCTCTATTTTTACATAGCATGTGGGGTAAGCGAGAGCGATCTTCTGCCTCCCCCAACTCTTCAGCCTAGCGTCCTTGTTTCACATATATGTGGGACGTATATGCTGCTATGCGCACCTCCAACTTGGAGGAGAATATGTCCAACAACAAAACTTCCATGTTTTGTAGGAAAAACCATAGCCAAAGCTTGTCAAATTTAGTCAACTCTCTCTACCTAATTGCACATATCTCGAGCATTCCATCTCCAAATTCAGAGATTCTTTTTGCTATGGCAAGCTCTTTCGGAGCTCTTTCCATGAAGTGGCTAGATGCCATAGTTTGGTTTCAGTCCCTCATCATCTTCAGAGTTATGAAGTTTGCCCATTCATCTTCAACAATCCTCTTTTGAGCATCATTTTGAAGCACGACCTATTGGGAGCAACTAGGAAAGTTATTTCGACAAAGAGTGGACAATTTTCAACACCTACACATACCTGCATATTACTTTTGATCCTCCAGATAAGTCTCTTGTCAATTTATATGCATTGTTGCTCTCCTTTTGCATCAAATTGCATATAGAACATGCAATTTTGCATAACATTGAGAGTAGATGCATAGTTTAGATGCGAGTTCGTATTGTGCGGTGCATGTATTCTTCTTGTAGGGAAAGGTAAGTATTTTTTTCTTGCAGGTTAGCAAGGAGAAAATATACATTTGTCAGGGTGTGTATCCCCTTTTGGTCTACTTGTAGTTGTATTATGCCTATCGGCATTATGAAATTTGTCAGGGTGTGTAATCCCCTTCGGTCTATTTCTAGATAGATTGTGCCTGTCGGCACCAATATCACGGAAATTGCTTGTCATAATTTTTTTTTGGTTTTCAAATTGCATCATTATGCTGTCGAAATTTTTTAGAAATTATTATGCATATGCATGCAAGCATATAGAGCATACTAAAAGTTTCTTATTTCTTCATGTTCCATTAAGCAAAGGCTTGTAATTTATTCTTTTCCACTGCCACTTACTTGTTTTGAATACATAGAATATTCAAACTATATATTGATCAAGATGAATAATTAGTAGCATTCCGATCAAAGAATTGTATAAGATGTGGATATCTAGTCGATATTATTAATTGGAGAAATTAATTCAAGTATAAGACCAAGGGAAGTCTTTGCCAAGCATTAGAATGAGGAGCTTAGTAGTTCACAAGTTAGAACTATAGGATATCTAGTTAGAACCTAGAATTATAGGATATCTAGCTAGAACCTAGATTCTATGATCAAGAAAGAATGCCATTAGCATTATGATCCAAAGGAATAAAATCAGGCTTTAAAAAGAGAAGATTTAAAGCATTACATTTTGATAGAGATGAGAATTTCTTCAAGTCAAAAGAATTGCCCTTGTGTAGAAAGGACAAAGTGGACAAGGGATAGTTTTACCAAGGTCTCATGAGTTAGAAACTTCGAGGTAAGAGGTCTCAAGGTGGTTTGACACCTTGGAAGAGAACTCTAAGAACACCTACAAGTTTAGGATGCTTATAAATTAAGTATCTAGTTCATAAATAGTTACTATAATTTCATAGCTATGAGTTCTAGTGCATATTTCTATGTGTATAGAACAAAGAACTTTATTTCACAAGAAGTATAGACTTCTGATTTGTAGAATAAAGAAAGGGCAAATCAATTTTGATTAGAATGCCATAGTTAGAAATAGTAAAAGAACAATCATGTAAGAACTTCCTAGACTTAGGAGTTGAGACATAGACTTTAAAGTTTCTAGCTTTATAAGGAATCATATCTTGATTCTATAACAATTTAATATGGGTAGATTGGGTAGTTCCATGTATCTATTTACCTAGAGAGAAGGACAAAGATCCTAGGTAGACTCATCTTTATTAAGCAAGCAAGGCAAGTCTGTAGGCCAAGAACTCTTGAATGGCCAAGATACACAGAAAGGCAAGGTTTGTAGCGAACAACTAAGGCACGTCCATGGGTCAGATATTCAAGAGTGGCCAAGATATACAGAAAGGCAAGGTTTGCAACGAGTAAATAATGCAAGGCTATAGTCTAAGTCCCTAGCAGGGAGTGTGACAAGGTTATATAGCAAGGCATGGTTTGCATTCATTAGACAAGGCAATGTTATCTCCAATAGGGAGTGATTATACAACAATGCAAGGTCTATAAGTAAGAAAGTGAGTTCCAAATGGGAGACAAGTTGAGAAGCAAGTTTGATGTCTCTATTTATAGTTACATGATAAATAGTGACCAAGTACAATGATCAAGTTCGAGCATGAGGGAGAGGTGACTACTAATCTATGGAGAATCAGATCTCCAAGAGACGTGATTGGTAAATGCTACCAAGTTGCTTAAAATTGATTGAAAGTCTATTTCTTTTCTTTACTTCGTGCATTAATCATGTAGTATGATGGATTCATGTAGTCATGGAGACTCTAGTTCGAATGCTTCAGCACTTTCAGTGAAAGTGAGAGCAGGATTCCAAGAGTTGTCCTTGAAAGAATTATTGAAAAGGGTTGATTAGACTTAGCTATTCACCCTTTATAGCACCAGTTCTTCTAGTGAAGAAGAAAGACGAATCTTATAGGATGTGCGTCGACTACCAAGCACTCAATCAGATTATTATCAAACATAGGTATCCTATGCCCAGGATTAATGATCTTTTAAACACTCTAGATGGAGTCGTTGTATTTAGTAAAATAGACTTCATAAGTGGGTACCATCAGATTAGAGTAAGAGATCATGAGAGTATCTACTGATGGGATTCAGATGGATCCCAAGAAGGTTTCAGTTTTTTTTTTGGCCTACGTCTCAGGATGAGGGGCATTTATGATCATTTCTAGGATGTTCCGATTTTGATCAAAAATTCATTTCTTTTTATTCATCGATAGCAGTGTCTATGATGAACTTGCTTCAAGGCAAAGTTCCATTTGCATGGAAGCAAGCACAGTAAGATAGTTTTGATACTCTAAAACAAGCTGTTTCAGACTCAGGCTCCAATACTCAAAGTGATAGATTCATAGATCCTCTTTGAGTTAGAGACAGATGCTTATGGCATAGCCATAGGGACAGTTTTGAGCCAAGATGGCAGGCCAATAGCTCTTGAGAGTAAGAAATTGACCAGTGCACAACACAACTGGCCAATGCATGAACAAGAGTTGTATGCCGTGGTGTATTCACTTAAAGTCTAGAGACACTATCTTGATGGTGCAAACTTTAAGGTATACACAGATCACCATATACTTAAGTATTTTAGTAGTCAACTAGATCTTCGAGGCAGTCAGGCTCATTGGGTTGAGCTCATACAAGAGTTTCACATGGAAATCTTGTATAGAAGAGCAAAGAGAATATAGTTGATGATGCATTATTATGGATAATGTATCAAATGAGCTTTATAGTTCTAGAAAACTCATTGCTTCAAGAGATAAAGGAAGCACAGGTGGAAGATCCACATTCGAGCCATCAAAGATAACTCTATTTTAGGAGATGGGATAGTTTCAGCTGTTTCTTCCCCTAGTAGAGCGAACAAGTCCATTCCATATTCCACTTTCTCACAGGAGAATGGAATAGTTAGATGGAAAGGAAAGGTTTGCACACGTTGACAAGACAATACAGCTTGTTAGCAGAACATTTTGGTGGATTGGATAGCCAAAGATATCCACACTTACGTTTAACAAGCTTTATGTGTCACATCAACAAAGCAAAAAGGATAAAGACTCTACGTCTTTTGTATCCTTTATAGATTCCAGATCACAATTGGGACTTCCATAGGGATTATGACTTTGGTCCATAGGGATCAGTTCATACCCATGCAAGAGACGATAAAACCTCCACACAGGGATCAATCCATTTGATCCACAGGTAGCGGAGTTGTTTATCCAGCATGTCTTCAGATTGTATGGGTTGTCGAGATCCATAGTTTTGGATAGGGATGTCAGATTCACAGGACCAAGAGGGTCAACCAGTTTTAAAAGGATATGTTGAGGGCATATGTGTCTAAGAGACAGACAAATTGGGATAGTATTTGCCACTAGTTGTGTCTCCTTTTGAGATGAACAATGGAATGAATCCCAATGCTCCTTGTACCATAAGTATGCCACAACAATGTCTTAGTGCTTCAGAGTTCTTAGCGAATTTCCAAGCAAATTTAAAAATAGCTAAAGCCAAGATGCAGCAAGTCCCTGATAGGGCTAAAGAGTATGTTGATAGAAAGAGATCACCTAAATCATTTGAGGAGGGAGATGGAGTCTTTCTTCATGTATGAGCTAGATCTAGTTCACTCTCATAGGGAAGTGTAGTAAGCTATCACCAAGGTTTTGTGAACCTTGGAAGATAGTTAAAAAGCTAGGTGAAGTTGCATACCGATTAGATCTTCCTCTAGATTGCAGATTTCATCCAGTGTTTCATGTTTCTAGGGAGTATAATCTAATAGAAGGTATTGTTTCTTTGCAAGAAAGTAAAAGCACGGATCATTCTCCAGACAGGATACTAGATCGGAGACAGAAGTGACTCAGGAATCGTGTCATCAAGGAGTATTTAGTAGCCTAGAGAGGATTACCACTTATTGACTCTTCTTGGGAATCAGAAGCTCTGGTTCGAAAGTACTTCCCCTCATTGATCATTGAGGACAATGATCTTTAGAAGGGGGAGAGAGTGTCAGACGTTGATCCACAGGGACCAGTGCGTGTGATCCACAGGGATCAGTCTATTTGATACACAGGGATCAATCCATGTGTGTGAGGGACAAGGGCCAGCTAGCCAAGGTCCCAAGCTCGGGGGATACCCTAAGGTACTTTGCTAGTAATGGGAATTGCTTTGGTAGTAATGGGAATAAGTGTTGCATGATGGCCACATGTTCACACTAGAATATTCCAAATCATCACTATTTTTAGTGGTATACCATTGCTATTTTTAGAGTACAAGAGGGTATATATGGATGGGAGGAGAGTCATACACACATGATTCAAGCAATTTCTTACATTTGACCCACAAGGATAATTGATCCATAGGGATCAGTCTATTTGATCCACAGGGATCAGTCCATGTGTGTGAGGGACAAGGGCCAGCTAGCCAAGGTCCCAAGATTGGGGGATACCCTAAGGTACTTTGGTAGTAATGGGAACTGCTTTGGTAGTAATGGGAATAAGTGTTGCATGATGGCCACATGTTCGCACTAGACTATTCCAGATCATCGCTATTTTTAGTAGTATATCATTGCTATTGTTAGAGTACAAGAGGGTATATATGGATGGGAGGAGATTCACACACATCATTCAAGCGATTTGCAACATTGACAAGGCAATCAAACATGAAGTTAAAAGAAGTATCCCCAAGAGTCTAAATGACACAATAAAAGTAGCACAAATCTATGAATATCATGCTAAATTGGGTGCATAAAAAATTACTCTTGATGAGGAGATTATGAACTCAAGAGAAACAAGAGAAAAATGAGCACTTTTAAGAAAGAAAATTTTTAAAGCCCACGAACCTCACGGTTTGTTGGAGTTAGACGTCTGCGGAAGCACGCGAACAACACAAGGAAGAAGAAGAAGCTTGGAGCACAACACACAAGATTGAATGTATTACTAGAGAATGTACAAAGATAAGTAGCCCATTAGGGCAATAGGCGTATATACAAGCCGGGGGAAAAAAACCTCCTAAAGAGGGAAAAAAGTGCCCCGGCGGTCCTAGAGTGTTCACACACATCACTACCTAAATATATCAACAAATCCCCCCTGGGAGTGATGCGGTGAACAAGGAGCTGGCACTCATGTATAAGGAAGTGCCAAGCTATGTGGAAATCACTCCACAAAAGGAAGTAAGCCCAAAGCTTTGCGGAAAGCTTCAAACTTCTCCCTAGGCAGAGCCTTCGTGAAAAGGTCTGCAATGTTCTCCTGCGTGGGCACATATGCCAAGCTGATCTCCCCAGCAGAGAACCTCTCCCTGACATAGTGATAATGCACCTCAATGTGCTTAGTGCGAGCATGGAACACAGGGTTCCTCGCAACTGCCAATGCGATCTGACTGTCAGTGAAGATGGTGGTGGCAGAAGATTGGCCAACACCCAAATCAGCCATAAGGCGTCTGAGCCACACACACTCAACAGTCGCTGTGAAAGCTGCCCTATACTCAGCCTCACAACTGGAAGTGGCCACAGTAGGCTGCTTCTTGCTCAACCAAGATATACATGAGCTACCAAGCATGAAGCAAAAACCACTGGTGGACACACGAGTGTCATAGCAACCAGCCCAATCTGAGTCAGAAAAAGCATGCAAATATGGTGGTAGTGATCCCCCCTTGGGATAAAACAACCCAAGTAGCCGAGTACCACTCAAGTCGCGAAAGATGCGCTTAACCGCTTTCCAATGCATGACTCCTGGACAATGCATAAACCTGCTCATCTGTGAGACAACAAACTGAATATCTGGCCGAGTAATGCATAAGTAAATCAAGCATCCAACAGCCTGCTGATAGAGAACAGCATCAAATGCATCTCCAGCATCATGAAGACTCAATCGTAAACCTGTCTCCATAGGAGTGGCAATAGGCTTACAGTCTTCAAGGCCAAAACGCCGCAATAATGTGTCAATATATTTCGTTTGACACAAAGCCATTCCACCATCAATGTGCATAAACTGAATGCCCAAATAGTGATGCAAATGCCCCAAATCAGACATCTCAAATGAGGCATGCAAATCAGCCTTAAAATCAGCAATATGTGTCTCAATAGGACCAGTGAGTAGCATGTCATCAACATAGACAACAATGATCAGAAGCACATCATTAGCACGTTTAACATATAAGGTGCTTTCAGTTGGACTGTTCTCAAAACCATGTGCAATCAGATAGGCATGTATCTTCTCATACCAAGCACGTGGTGCTTGCTTTAAACCATATAATGCCTTCTTTAACCTGCAAACCTAGTTTTCATGCCCTTTCTGCACAAAGCCACGGGGCTGAAAAACATACACTTCTTCATGCAAGTCACCATTCAGAAATGTTGTTTTAATGTCCAACTGATGTACATTCCAACGATGATGGGCTGCAAGTGCACAAATGCTCCGAACAATAGTCATACGGCATGTAGGTGCAAAGGTCTCATCAAAATGAATGCCACTTTCCTGTGCATAACCCTTTGCAACAAGCCTAGCCTTATACCTGTCAACTGTACCATCAGGTTTACGCTTCAGCTTATATACCCACTTAGTGCCAATGGCCTTCTTGCCAGGAGGCAAGTCACATAAAGACCATGTACCATTCTTCATTATAGCATCATATTCAGATTGCATAGCAGCCATCCAATTCTCTGAATTATGTGCTTCATCAAAAGAAACAGGCTCATTCTCATCACAGAGACTAGATGCAGCCATAGCATAGCAATATGATGCAAAGGAGGTACTATGAGAGCCTGAACGAGTACGATATGACAAAGGTGCATCTAATTTGCTGTCACGCAAAGTCTGCACCAGCCATTTTGGCATAGTTTTTGCCTGCTCAATATCAGCTCTCTCATCAACAAGTGCATCATGTAAATCTGCATCAGAAATGGAATGATCTGCATCATCATATGAAACCTGCAAAGGCTGAGAAGTTACCTCATTAGGACCAGCACTAGCCTGTCCACTTGTAAAAAGAGGCATCAAAGTATCATACATGTCTTTGGAGCTAACAGATGTCTCCTTAGTACATGAAAGCAATGGCTGAATAGCATCTTCCACAAAGACAACATCACGGCTAACCAGAATGCGTTTAGTCTGTGGATGATACAGACGATAGCCTTTACTTTCAGAACTGTACCCAACAAAAATACATTTTACTGCCTTATCATCCAATTTTCTGCGATGTTGTTCAGGCACTAATGCATATGCCAAACAACCAAAAACACGCAGATGAGCAACAGATGGCTTGCGGTCATGCCAAGCCTCATATGGAGTGATAGACTGCAACGCTTTAGTGGGACACCTGTTCAGTACATATGCTGCACACATGACAGCCTCAAGCCAGAAACTATGTGGTAAAGCTTGACTTTTGACCATGCACCTCGCCATCTCCATGAGTGACCTGTTCTTTCATTCAGCAACTCCATTCTGTTGAGGTGTATACGGCACTGTACACTGGTGTTTTACCCCACGTTCAGCCAGAAATGCATTAAAATCTGAAGACATATATTCCCCCCCTCGATCAGAATGGAGGGTGCCCATTTTACATGCTGCTAGATTTTCAACCAAAACCAAAAACTGTTTGAAGCACATGAACACTTCAGACTTTGCTTTGAGTGGACATACCCATGCATGCCTGGAAAAATCATCAATGAAAGTCACGAAGTAAAGGTAATTTCCAAAAGAGGATGTCTGCATAGGACCACAGACATCACTATGTACAAGCTTCAATTTCTGCGTAGCCCGAACTGAACCATCTTTTGGAAAGGAAGAACGCTGCATTTTGCCCAAAATACAGCCTTCACAAACATGTTTTCCTGGTGCCTCAAGTTTGGGCAAAGAGGACACCATTTCAGATTTCTGCAGGCATAACAAACTAGCGAAATTCAGATGACCAAAGCGTGCATGCCAAAGCTTTGCATCTGACATAGCCTGAGAATCATGAACTGCACATGCCGAATCATTCACAGATCTTTCATAGTCTATGAGCTTATACAGCCCACGACATAAAATGCCAGAAGCAATAATCACATCGCCATTTGAGAGATCATGGACTGTACACCTGTCATCAACGAATTTCACAACCAAGCCAATCTTGGCTAATGTAGAAACTGATAACAGGTTCTTTTTTATCCCTGGCATAAATAAAGCATCTGACAAAGTGAAAGAACTACCATCAGCAGTAGTCAGAATGATCTTACCAACTCCCATAACAGGATAAGAGGAGTTATTGGCGCATGTGACAGTATTCCCTATAGGGGCAGGCTCGAGTGAAGAGAAGAAACTGCGCTGCGAGGTAATATGTTTGGTCGCCCCACTGTCAAAGTACCAAACATCTGAGTCTACTGCAGACATGCACTGATCATGAGAAGATGGGTTAAAACTACAGACAGTAGTAAACGCCCATTCTTCTTCCTGCACAAGATTTGCAGACTCTGTTTTTGGTGTAGAGGCCTCTGCAACAACCATTCTAGCCTCTTTCTTCTTTGCCTCTTTAGCAGCCAGTTTTGGACAGTTCTTTATAATATGATCATTTCCTTTATAGTACTTGCAGAACAATTTCTGCTTTTCTGATTTCTTCTCATCCTTATCCTGGTTCTTCGATTGTGCAACATTTGCAGATTTCTGCTTACTAGTAGAAGAGCTCCATTTTCCTTTGCCCTTCTGACTAGCCAAGAAAGCTTAATTTGCAACACGCATAATGGACCTGTTCTGCCTGGACTGATCTTCCTGTAACAAAACAGAGACTAATTCCTCAAATGACAAGGCATTCGGATTGCCTTTCATCATCAACCGAAGAGTAGAGGCAAAACTCTGATATGAATCAGGAAGACCATTCAGAATGGTCTGCACAAGTGAGCTATCTGGTATAACCTCATCAACAGAAATCAATTGTTCCTTCAGGTCTTTGATCTTTGTAAGAAAACTGTCCATAGAATCACCTTCATTCATGTGCTCACTCTCCAACTGTTTTCGGAGGTAAGCAACACGAGCCTCATTCCTAGCCTGGTACAAAGTGGTAAGTGTATCCCAAGCATCCTTTGCTGTTCTACAAGAGCGAATGTGAGGAATAATGGCACGTTTGACAGACAAAGCTATCAATGCATGTGCCTGGGCATCTCTGCCATCCCAACAAATCTGCTCTGTAGTAGGTGCAACAGAAACAACAGCACGGATAGGAATCTGCGGAATATCATCTTCGACACCATCTTCATCAGCTCCAACACCTGTATTTGCAGTACCTGTCGTTACAGGTGTAACAAGACGTCTTTCAACACCCTGCACAATGTTCCACAATCCTTTTGCAACCAGTACATGTCGCATCATATAAGCCCATAATGGGTAGTTGGTACCATCCAACTTATCCTCAACAGCCAACATACGGAATACATCACTACTTTCAGCCATGGCCGGTGACTAAAATACCTTGATGCAGAAAATTGACTGTATCTCAAAAAGTTGAACGGAACTGCCCAGACGAGTTTTGCTAGACCTGTAGCAGACTTCGAGATGCTTAAACTGGCGAACAGAAACTGGTATATACCTTTGGCACAAAAGGACGAAATAGCTTGCACAAGCGTTACGATAGTGCGTTCGGAGGCCGAAACGAGCTCAGATCGCGATTTTAGCACCATAGAGCGAAGCAATTTTGATCTCAGAAACACTTTGAGTATGCTCACCAAATTTCGTGCGAATCTGAGACTGCAAACGGAGGAGTGTCGACGGCACCCTAGAAGAAGCGACGACCTGCTCTGATACCAATTGTTGGAGTTAGACGTCTGCGAAAGCACGCGAACAGCACAAGGAAGAAGAAGAAGCTTGGAGCACAACACACAAGACTGAATGTATTACTAGAGAATGTACAAAGATAAGTAGCCCATTAGGGCAATAGGCATATATACAAGCCGGGGGAAAAAAACCTCCTAAAGAGGGAAAAAAGTGCCCCGGCAGTCCTAGAGTGTTCACACACATCACTACCTAAATATATCAACATGGTCAAGGCTTGACTCTAAGTTATGGAAAAAATCACATAATGAAAACCTTTGCTTTAAGTGCATAAATCTTGGATGTTTGAGTCGGAATTGTACTATTAGAGTGCAATATAAGCCCATCCATGAGTGAAAGGGAAAAGAGAAAGTGGGAGTCCACCTTTTTTAGACTTTGAACATTGAGAATAATAATGTTTGGAAGAAGGTGGAAGTCTTGCATGAGGATTACACCCATCAATGTTATTTGCCTAATTGATGGCATGTCCAAAATAAATTTGCACCATGTGATTTAGTAAAAATTCATGCTTATATAAGAGGGGAGAAGGCTAGAGCCATGAGACATGAATTAGCTACACATGACTTCCTTAATTACTCATTGGTGAAGAAGTTAAGGTTGCCCTGATAGAAGTCACCACATCGACACATAGTCTCCATGATGCAAGGCCAAGACCCAAACGTCTGGGACATAAAGATATATGAACTTCAAAATGAGTTTCAAGATAAAAAAAGAAGGCAAAGAAAAGGCTATGCAATGGACACAAAGTGCAAAAATTTCGATGGTCGCTATGCAATCAAAACATGATGCTATTATGAAGAATTGTACTTGATCTTTATGTGATTTGCCTCTAGACAAAAAGGCCACGACATTAAATGGGTATACAAGCTGAAACATAAGCTTAATGTGAGAACTGATAGATATAAGCTCAATTGAGAGGCATTGGTTTTGAAAACACCTTTGCTCTCACATGCTGAATAATTATTTTTTATGGCATTTGTGCACTTAGACCTCATCATGGTTGGATTGTACATTAGTTGGACATTAAAGTTGGATTTCTTAATAGTAATTTACGTGAAGAAGTTTATGATTCTTAGCCCCATGTTTTTTGATGAAATAGCATGAAAACAAAGTGTGCAGGTTGAAAAAGACATTATATGGTTTTTAAGGAAGCTCCACATGCTTGGCATGAGAACGTACATGCCTACTTGTTAGCACATGGTCTTTAGATCAGTATAATAGAGAGCACCTTATATGGTAAGAGAGCACATGATGTAATTCTAATCATTGTTGCATGTGTTGATGTTATATTGTGTAGTGCTCCCAATGAGAAGCATATTGCTGAATTTAAGGCTGGTCTATGCGGTTCTTTTAGGATGTCTGATTTGGAGCATTTGTATCATTATTTGATAATTTAGTTTATGCAAGTTCAATCTGGAGAAGATCTTTGTGTAAGAAAGAATACATTGACATATTATTGTAGCATTTCATCCTTGAAGATTGCAAACCTACAACAAATCCCATGGAAAAAGGTTTATGGTTAATTCTTCATGATCTTGGAATGTATTTGATGTTGTTCTCTATCAACAAGTTGTTGGATGCTTGTATTACTCATGCATAAGCATTGGATGCTTGTATTACTCATGCATAAGCATTGGATGCTTGTATTACTCATGCATAAGCGGCAACATGATATTCTATTTGCTATCTCTCATATGAGTAGGTTTATGCACTACCTAGATGCCAAGCATTGGCACGTGGCTACGTGCATCTTTCACTACTAGAGTAATACTTAGCTACTTCAACTATTTTATCCCAAGAAAGGATCATTACCACCAAATTTGTATGCTTTTTTTAACTCATAATAGGTTGGTTGCCATGATATTTGTGTGTCCACGAATGGTTTTTGCTTCATGCTTTACAGATCATGCATATCTTGGTTGAGAAAAAAGCAGTCTATAGTGAAGACCTCTAATTGTGAAGTTGAGTATAGGAAAACTTTCACAATGAATCTTGAGCATGTGTAGTTCATATGCCTATTGGCTGATTCGGGTGTTGGTGAGTCTTTTGACACCACCATCTTCACCAATAGTCAGAATGCATTGGTATTTACGAGGATCCATGTGTTCCATACTCACACAAAGCACATTGAGGTGCACTATCATTATGTCTAGAAGATGATATCTACTGGAGAGATCAATTTGGCATATGTGCCAACACAGGATAATGTTGTAGAACTTTTCATAAAGGATCAACCTAGGAAGAAGCTTGAATATTTTTGCAAAGATTTGGGCTTAATGCTTTTTTTGTATTGATCTATTTCCATATAGCTTCACACTTCCTTATACATGCATTCCTTATCCTTGTTCTCCACATCACTCCTAGGGGCGATTTGGCACTTCCTTATTCATGAATGCCAACTCCTTGTTCATTCACTTGGTAATACATTCTATATTCACTTGGTAATACATTCTATATTGTGTTGTTCTCGAAGTTCCTTTTCCATCCTTGTGTAGTTGCTCTGCTTTCACAGACCTCAAACTCCAACATTAGATTCTATAACATGTATAAATTTCACATTATTTGGACTTTATCTTTATAGTTAGAAGAAATTATAAAAGTGTAACTCCATTGCTTGCAAGCTCATGTAAGGGCGAGTATAACAAACAATGAAATCGAACTTTAAATATTTTTGGCCTCAAACTAGAAGTCCTCATCTTGATCTAGGTGCAAAGAACTTGGAGTTAGTCTAAGGTCTTCAAGAACATACACCTATACATGTTCACACTTGTTCATAAGGTGTTCCAGATATGGATGGCCAGTCACATGCCCCATCACTAAACAATAATAAGCATAGTACATGTAAAAACACATGCATGGAAATGGAAGATTAGAGAATATATTCATATAATGGATAGGCTCCTTGGAAGTACAAGGAATCTCCATCTTCCTTGATTGTTGACACCTTCTTCATGTGCATCCAATGGTGTCAATGATGACTTTGGCAATGCGTATTACAATGTATGTGAGGTTTTATGCTTTGGCCATTGCCTTGGTGATAAGCCTTGCAGTTTTCAAAGTGTTCTCCAAGTTGTAGGTTTTACTAGTAGCGTGCACAATCGTAGCAACCTGTGTGTCCATGTGTGGACTTTCTCTAATACAACTATCAGAAGGTTTTATAGTCACACAGAGAGAGAGGGGCAACACGATATGCCAATCACATGAAAACAAATATTCACAATAGATAGAACAAATCATAGTATTTGGTATAATATCCTTCCATGCTCTCATTAGAGAAGTCCTATGCATTTGTGGTTACTTCTTTCATTACCCCCATAGATAGTAGTTAGAGTGAGGACCAACGAACTTCCATGCAAACAACTACGTTAATTACAAAAGCGGTGTTGATATATTTAGGTAGTGATGTGTGTGAACACGCTAGGACCACTGGGGCACTTTTTTTCCCTTTTAAGAGGTTTTTTCCCCTAGCTTGTATATACGCCTATTACCCTAATGGGCTACTTATCTTTGTACATTCTCTAGTAATACATTCAGTATTGTTTGTTGTGCTGCAAGCTTCTTCTTCTTCCTTGTGTTGTTCGCGTGCTCCCGCAGACATCTAACTCCAACAATTGGTATCAGAGCAGGTCATCGCTTCATCTAGGATGCCATCGACACTCCACTGTTTGTAGTCTCAGATTCGCATGAAATTTGGTGAGCATACTCAAGGTGTTTCAGAGATCAAAACAGCTTCGTTCTGTGGTGCCGAAGTCGCGATCTGAGCTCGTTTTGGCCTCCGAACAAACTATCGTAGTGCTTGTGTAGGCTATTTCGTCTTTTTGTGCCAAAGGTATATACCAATTTCTGTTCGCCAGTATAAGCGTCTCGAAGTCTGCTACAGGTCAGTAGAATTTGTCTGGGCAGTTCTGTTCAACTTTTTTAGATACAATCAATTTTCTACATGAAGGTATTTTAGTCATCGGCCATGGCTGAAAGGAGTGATGTATTCCATATGTTGGCTGTTGAGGATAAGTTGGATGGTACCAACTACTCGTTATGGGCTTATATGATGCGACATGTGTTAGTTGCAAAAGGATTGTGGAACATTATGCAGGGTGTCAAGAAACGTCCTATCACACCTGGAATTGTTACAACTACAGGTACTAGCTGATGTACAAGGTGTCGAAGATGATAATATTCTGCATATTCCTGTTCGTGCTGTGGTTTTTGCTGCACCTACTGCAGAGCAGATTCATTGGGATGGCAGAGATGCCCAAGCACATGCATTGATAGCTTTGTCTGTCAAACATGCCATTATTCCTCATATTCGCTCTTGCAGAACAACTAAGGATGCTTGGGATATACTTACCACATTGTACCAAGCTAGGAATGAGGCTCATGTAGCTTACCTCCAAAAACAGTTGGAGAGTGAGCACATGAATGAAGGTGATTCTATGGATAGTTTCCTAACAAAGATCAAAGACTTAAAGGAACAATTGATTTCTGCTGATGAGGTTATACCAGATAGCTCACTTGTGCAGACCATTTTGAATGGTCTTCCTGATTCATATCAGAGTTTTGCTTCTATGCTTCGGTTGATGATGAAAAGCAATCCAAATGCCTTGTCATTTGAGGAATTAGTCTCTGTTTTGTTGCAGGAAGATCAGTCCAGGCAGAACAGGTCCATTATGCATGTTGCAGATCAAGCTTCCTTGGCTAGTCAGAAGGGCAAAATAGAGCTCTTCTACTAGTAAGCAGAAATCTGCAAATGCTGCACATTCGAAGAACCAAGACAAAGATGAGAAAAAAAACAGAAAAGCAGAAATTGTTTTGTAAGTACTGTAAAGGGAATGATCATATCATAAAGAACTGTCCAAAACTGGCTACGAAAGAGGCAAAGAACAAAGAGGTTGGAATGGTTGTTGCAGAGGCCTCTACACCAAAAACAGAGTCTACTAATCTTGTGCAGGAAGAAGAATGGGTGTTTACTACTGTTTGCAGCTTTGACCCATCTTCTCATGAGCAGTGCATGTTTGGAGTAGACTCAGATGTTTGGTATTTTGATAGTGGGGCGACCAAACATATTATCTCGCAGCACAGTTTCTTCTCTTCACTCGAGCCTGCCCCTATAGGGAATACTGTTACATGCGCCAACAACTCCTCTTATCCTGTTATGGGAGTTGGTAAGATCATTTTGACTGCTGCTGATGGTAGTTCTTTCACTTTGTCAGATGCTTTATTTGTGCCAGGGATCAATAAGAACCTGTTATCAGTTTCTGCATTAGCCAAGATTGGCTTGGTTGTGAAATTTGTTGATGAAAGGTGTACAGTTCATGATATGTCAAATGGCGATGTGATTATTGCTTCTGGCATTTTATGTCATGGGCTGTATAAGCTCATAGATTATGAAAGATCTATATATGATTTGGCATGTGCAGTAAATGATTCTCAGGCTATGTCAGATGCAAAGCTTTGGCATGCATGCTTTGGTCATCTGAATTTTGCTAGTTTGCTACGCCTGCAAAAATATGAAATGGTGTCCTCTTTGCCCAAAATTGAGGCACCTGGAAAACATGTTTGTGAAGGCTGTATTTTGGGCAAAATGTAGCGTTTGTCCTTTCCAAAAGATGGTTTAGTTCGTGCTACTCAGAAATTGTAGCTTGTACATAGTGATGTCTATGGTCCTATGCAGACACCTTCTTTTGGGAATTATCTTTACTTCGTGACTTTCATTGATGATTTTTCCAGGCATGCATGGGTATATCCATTGAAGGCAAAGTCCGAAGTGTTCATGTGCTTCAAACAGTTTTTGGTTTTGGCTGAAAATCTGTCAGCATGTAAAATGGGCACCCTCCATTCTGATCGAGGGGGGGGAATATATGTCTTCTGATTTTACTGCATTTCTGGCTGAACGTGGGATAAAACACCAGTGTACAGTGCCGTATACACCTCAACATAATGGAGTTGCTGAACAAAAGAACAGGTCACTCATGGAGATGGCGAGGTGTCTGGTCAAGAGTCAGGCTTTACCACATACTTTCTGGCTTGAGGCTATCATGTGTGCAGTATATGTACTGAACAGGTGTCCCACTAAAGCGCTGCATTCTATCACTCCATATGAGGCTTGGCATGATTGCAAGCCATCTGTTGCTCATTTGCATGTTTTTGGTTGTTTGGCATATGCATTAGTGCCTGAACAACATCGCAGAAAATTGGATGATAAAGCAGTAAAATGTATTTTTGTTGGGCACAGTTCTCAAAGTAAAGGCTATCGTCTGTATCATCCACAGACTAAACGCATTTTGGTTAGCCGTGATGTTGTTTTTGTGGAAGATAATATTCAGCCATTGCTTTCATGTACTAAGGAGACATCTGTTAGCTCCAAAGACATGTATGATACTTTGCTCCCTCTTTTTACAGGTGGATAGTCTAGTGTTGGTCCCAATGAGGCAACTTCTTAGCCTTTGCAAGTTTCATGTGATGATGCAAATCATTCCATTTCTGATGCAGATTTGATGAGAGAGCTGATATTGAGCAGGCAAAAACTATGCCACAATGGCTGGTGCAGACTTTGCGTGACATCAATTTAGATGCACTGCTGTCATATCGTACTCGTTCAGGCTCTCATAGTGCCTCTTTTGCATCAGATTGCTATGCTATGGCTGCATCTAGTCTCTGGGATGAGAATGAGCTTGTTTCGTTTGATGAAGCACAAAATTCAGAAAATTGGATGGCTGCTATGCAATTTGAATATGATACAATAATGAAGAATGGTACTTGGTCTTTATGTGACTTGCCTCCTGGCAAGAAGGCCATTGGCACTAAGTGGGTATACAAGCTGAAGCATAAACCTGATGGTACAATTGATAGGTATAAGGCTAGGGTTGTTGCAAAGGGTTATGTGCAGGAAAGAGGCATTGATTTTGATGAGACCTTTGCACCTACATGCCGTATGACTACTGTTCGGAGTATTTGTGCACTTGCAGCCCATCATGGTTGGAATGTACATCAGTTGGACATTAAAACTGCATTTTTGAATGGTGACTTGCATGAAGAAGTGTATGTTTTTCAGCCTCATGGCTTTGTGCAGAAAGGGCATGAAAACCAGGTGTGCAGGTTAAAGAAGGCATTATATGGTTTAAAGCAAGCACCACGTGCTTGGTATGAGAAGATAGATGCCTATTTGATTACACATGGTTTTGAGAATAGTCGAACTGAAAGCACCTTATATGTTAAGTGTGCTAATGATGTGCTTCTGATCATTGTTGTATATGTTGATGACATGCTGCTCACTGGTCCTATTGAGAAGCATATTGCTGATTTTAAGGCTAATTTGAATGCCTCATTTGAGATGTCTGATTTGGGGCTTTTGCATCACTATTTGGACATTCAATTTATGCAAGTTGATGGTGGAATGGCTTTGTGTCAAACGAAATATATTGACACATTATTGCAGCACTTTGGCCTTGAAGAGTGTAAGCCTATTGCCACTCCTATGGAGACAGGTTTGCGATTGAGTCTTCATGATGCTGGAGATGCATTTGATGTTGTTCTCTATCAGGAGGTTGTTGGATGCTCGATTTACTTATGCATTACTCGGCCAGATATTCAGTTTGCTGTCTCAAAGATGAGCAGATTTATGCATTGCCCAGGAGTCAAGCATTGGCAGGCGGTTAAGCGCATCTTTCGCTACTTGAGTGGTACTCGGCTACTTGGGTTGTTTTATCCCAAGGGGGGATCACTACCGCTATATTTGCATGCTTTTTTTGACTCTGATTGGGCTGGTTGCTATGACACTCGTATGTCCACTAGTCGCTTTTGCTTCATGCTTGGTAGCTCATGTATATCTTGGTTGAGCAAGAAGCAACCTACTGTGGCCACTTCCAGTTGTGAGGCTAAGTATAGGGCAGCTTTCACAGCTACTGTTGAGTGTGTGTGGCGCAGATGCCTTATGGCTGATTTGGGTGTTGTTCAGTCTTCTGCCACCACCATCTTCAGTGACAGTCAGAGCGCATTGGCAGTTGCGAGGAACCCTGTGTTCCATGCTCACACTAAGCACATTGAGGTGCATTATCATTATGTCAGGGAGAGGTTCTCTGCTTGGGATATCAACTTGGCATATGTGCCCATGCAGGAGAACATTGCAAACCTTTTCACGAGGGCTCTACCTAGGGAGAAGTTTGAAGCTTTCCGCAAAGCTTTGGGCTTACTTCCTTTTGAGGAGTGATTTCCACATAGATTGGCACTTCCTTATACATGAATGCCAGCTCCTTGTTCACCGCATCACTCCCAGGCGGGATTTGTTGATATATTTAGGTAGTGATGTGTGTGAACACACTAGGACTGCCGGGGCACTTTTTTCCCTCTTTATGAGGTTATTTTCCCTGGCTTGTATATATGCCTATTGCCCTAATGGGCTACTTATCTTTGTACATTCTTTAGTAATACATTCAGTATTGTGTGTTGTGCTCCAAGCTTCTTCTTCTTCCTTGTGCTGTTCACGTGCTTCCGCAGATGTCTAACTCCAACAAGCGGAAGATCAATATAGTTGCAAATGTTTGAGTTCAATAGTAGCCTATCTTTTAGATTAACTAAAATCAACCTTCACATGGGTTCTTTTTTACAATAAATATGTGAAAAATATAATCTTTTGAATCACGCACAATGTTTTTGAATATGTTCGTGCCCTTAGGAACCTTCACCTCCTAAGTCAAATCACAAATCACATTAAACCATTGATAAAATAAACTCCAACATTTCAACAGTCCATAAGTGATAACATGAATAACATGATAAACTAGAGAATTCTAGAGAATGAATTGACAAGGGCCATCATCATTGTTGTTGTTGTTGTTGTTCCACTCCATTATGATGAGTGATATGATTTTTGTCTCAAGGAATGGTTAAATTCTCAAAATTTCAAGAATGCAACTCGTTGTCATTTAATTTCAATAGAAGAATATACATATGACAAATCGATACATAGGATTTCTTAGATCTACTTACAAGAGATGGCATGTCTTCCCTTGGAGATGCATTGAGATAGTAAAATTGTATTTTGCATTCCATCTTGGACCTGCTTGCCATATCCTAACCAAACTTCTAGTCTTATGTGGGCCATGCTTAGTATGCAAAAAGTGTGGTCACCAAAGATATGTACATAATTGTCATCCCAAGTGCTCAATCATGCTTCTCGGTGAAGTTTTGCATGAGGTGCTAAACGCTTTGTGATAGCCCATGGCTCTCAATCCATATTAACATTGTAATGGGGATGAAGTTGAAGAATGCAAATGAGGGTTCTAGTATGTTGCGTAATGTTTGTTGGGGCTAGGCAATGTATGAGGCAATGGGGTGTTGGAAGTTAACCTTAAGTATCATCTTGAAAGAGAATGGGACAATCAATCTAGGGACTGTCATGATGACTGATGAAGAATTAGACCCCTTCTTAAAACCAATAGCAATTTTTCGCCTTTGTGTTTCATTGATGTGTTGGGCATCACAAGGGATCACGGTACTATTAATGCTATGTTATTGATAGGTGATGCTAATATGAGAATATTAATAGATGATGAGCTAATATGAGAATATGGAGCCATAGAAGACCCTTCGTCTAGACGTTGGGTCAGTGTCTATATGGTGAACTCGAGTTCCTCATCCAACATGTGTGCATACTCATGCATGACAACCCCTAAGGAGTTTGGCAAAACTTTACCCATAATAAGATTTTTTATGAGGGTAAGTTTCAACTTTTTTCTCCCTTGCACGATCCATAATATCTGTATATAAAAAAAAAAAGTATTAGAAATGTATATGTAGGTATGTATATGTGTGTATATGTGTATGTGTGTGTGTGGGTGTATCTATATGTGTATATGTGTATGTGTATGTGTGTATATGTGTATGTGTGTGTGTGGGTGTATCTATGTGTGTATATGTGTATGTGGGTGTGTATGTATGTGTGTGTGGGTATGTGTATGTGTGTGGGTATGTGTATGTGTGTATATGAGCGGATGAATGTATGTATATGTGTATGTGGGTGTGTATGTGTGCATGTGCATGTATGCATATGCATGTGCATTGTGTATGCATATGTATATGTGTGTCTGTGTGTATCTCTATGTGTGTGTCTTTATGTGTGTGCATATATATGTGGGTGTATGTATCTATGTGTGTATCTCTATGTGTGTGTATGTATATGTGGGTGTATGTATCTATGTGTGTGTTTTTATGTGTATATATATGTGTGTACATTTGTGTGTATGCATGTGTATGTGTGTATCTCTATGTGTGTGTGTGTGTCTCTATGTGTGTGCATGTATATGTGGGTGTATTTATCTATGTGTGTGTATGTACATATGGGTATGTGTATCTATGTGTGTGTTTTTATGTGTATATGTGTGTATGTTTGTGTGTATGCATGTGTATGTGTTCATCTCTATGTGTGTGTATGTGCAAGTATCTATATGTGTATGTGTGTATATGCATGTGTATGTATATGTATGTATAGTGAGTGTGTGTATGTATACATGTGTATATGTATGTATGTGTGTGTATACGTGTATGTATACATGTGTATGTGTGTGTATGCATATGTATATGTAGTGAGTGTATGTGTGTTTTTATATCTGTATGTGTGTACATTTGTGTGTATGCATGTGTATGTGTGTGTCTCTATGTGTGTGTATGTGTATGTGTGTATCTTTGTGTGTGTAATGTGGGTGTATCTATATGTGTATGTATGTAAAAATGTGAATGTGCAAGTATCTATATGTGTATGTGTATGTGCATGTGTATGTGTATGTGTATGTCTATGTGCATGTGTATATGTGTGATGCATATATGTGTGTATATGTATGTGTGTGTATATGGGTATATGTATATGTATGTGCATGTATATTTATGTGCATGTATATGTATGTGCATGTATATGTATGTGCATTTATATGTATGTGCATGTATATGTATGTATGTATACGTGTGTGTATGTGTATGTAGGTATGTATGTGAGTGTATGAATGTGCGTATATGTGTATGCATGTATGTATGTATGTATTCATATGCATGTGCATTATTTATGCATATGTATGTATGTGTGCATGTGTGTGTATGCACATGTATGTATAGTATGTGTATGTGTGTGTATGTATACATGTGGATACGTGCATATGTGTGTGTATGTACACGTGTGGATACATGCATATGTGTGTGTATACATGTACGGTGTATGTGTATGTATACATGTGTATGTGTATGTATACATATGTATGTATAGTGTATGTATGTGTGTTTTTATATGTGTATATGTGTGTATGTTTGTGTGTATGTGTGTCTCTCTATGTGTGTGTATGTATATGTGTGTGTATGTATATGTATATTTGTGTGTGCATATGTGCATGTGTGTATGTATGTGTGTGTATGCATGTGTGTCTATGTATGTGCATGTGTGTGTAAGCATATGTGTGTATGCATGTGTATGTATGCATGTGATGTATATGTGTGTGTCTATGTGCAAGTATCTATATGTGTATGTGTATGTGTGTATATGTGTCTATTTATGTGTGTATATGTGTGTATGTATGTGTGTGTATATATGTGTATGTATGTGTGAGTGTATATGTGTGTATATATATATATATATATATATATATATATATATATATATATATATATATATATATATATATATATATATATATATATATATATATATATATATGTATGTATGTATGTATGTATGTATGTATGTATATGTGTGTGTATATATGTGTATGTGTATATGTGTGTATGAATGTGTGTGTATACTTATGTGTGTATATGTTTGTATGTATATGTGTGTGTATATGTGTATATATGTGCATGTATGTGTATGTATATGTGTGTATATGTGTGTATGTATGTGTGTGCATGTGTGTGTATATATGTCTATGTATATGTGTGTATATATGTGTGTGTACATGTGTGTATGTGTGTGTATGTTTGTGTATATGTGTGTGTACATCTGTATGTATATGTGTGTGTATATGTGTATATATATGCATATGCGTGTGTATATGTGTATATATGTGCATGTGTGTATGTATATGTGCATATGTTTGTGTATAAGTGTGTATGTATGTGTGTGTGTATATGTGTGTATGTTGTATGTATGTATATGTGTGTATGCATATGTGTATATGTATGTGCATGTGTGTGTATGCATGTGTGTGTATGCATATGTGTGTATGTATGTATGTATGTGTGTGTATGCACATGTATGTATGTATGTGTGTGTATGTGTGTGTGTGCCTACCTCAGGACTTCCTTGCTCGAGGTTGCTCTTCGCTCTTCGTTTGCTTGCTTTGTGCTGGGAAAAAGCTAATTTTGTTTTCAACTCTCAGGCTGTCACTTATGCAAGACCCAAGCATCACAGGCAGTTTGCCTCTGTCACTAGGCTTCAATGCTTATAGTGATACTATAGCTGAACATCCCATAAGCAACACTCAACATCACATATGCAACAACTCCGATTTATTTTTTGGGTTTTTTTTCAAGTAGAACTTCCATGCAAACAACTACTTTACTTACAAAAGGGGAAGATCAATATAGTTGCAAATAGTTGAGTTCAATACCAGCCTATCTTTTAGATTAACTAAAATCAACCCTTCACGTGGGTTCTTTTTACAAGAAATATGTGAAAAGTATAATGTTTGTAATCACGCACAATGGTTTTGAATATGCCCACACCCTTAGGAACCTTCACGTCCTAAGTCAAATCACAAATCACAGTAAACCATCAATAAAAGAAAGTCCAACATTTCAACATTCCATAATTGATAACATGAATAACGAGATAAAATAGAGAATTCTAGAGGATGAATTGACAATGACTATATATTGGTTGGAAGACAATTCCAAACATCATCATTCTCATCTCTCAGAGAACCTATGAGGCTTTCCTCACCATTTTCCTCTTCTGCCATGCTTTCCTCTTTTTATTGCTTGTTCTTTGCTTCTTTTTTTTTCATCGCCATAGAATTTTATATCGAGGGTTGTATAAGCTCATGGACTATGCAAATTCTATGAATGATTCAGCATTCTCATGCTATCTTATATGTATAAAGCTCTGGCATGCATGCTTTGATCATTTGAATTTTGCTAGTTTTCTTCATCTTCATAAATCTAAAATGGTGTCCTCTTTTTCCAAACTTGAGGCACATTGTAAACATGTCAATGAAGGCTGTATTTAGGGCAAAATGCAATCCTTCCCAAAGAATGGTTCTGTTTGAGCCGATCATAATTGTATTTTGTTCATGGTGATGTCTGTGGTCTTATGCACACACCTTCACTTGGGAACTACCTTTACATTGTAACCTATATTGGTGAATTTACAAGGCATGCATGGGTGTATCCATTGAAAGTGAATTATTAAGTGTTTATGTGCTTCAAAGAGTTCCTTGTTATGGGTGGAAATCTATCAACATGTAAATTAGGAACCCTAAGTTTTGATCAAAGGGGGGGAATACATGTCTTCACTTATAGTTGAGCATGGGAAAAAATGTCATGATCCCTTTACCTCGAAGAAAAATGTCAAGGAGAAAAACAAGAAAAAGAGGGATAAGGCCCCTCTCCGCAAAGATCTCAACCTTTGATAATGATTATCATGTCTCTCAACGTTAGAGGGCTATCGGACACCTCAAGAGCGACTGTGATCAGTCAGTGGATCCACAATAAAAGCTTAAACCCGGACTTCATATGTCTTGAAGAGATCAAAATCTATAGGGAGGAACTACAAAAGAGGCTTAAGTGTATTTCCTTGTTTCATATCTAGCTCTCGACCACACACCCTAGGGGAAATGGTGGCATGGCTATTGGCATCAGTATAAGTTGGCACACTAGAATGGTGGATTCCCTCACCGACCAAAACCATCGGTGGGTTGGTGCTTCTTTTGGGCGTCCTCTAAAGTTTTCCATCATCTCCTTGTATGCTCCTAATATCGACTCAAAAATAATTTCCACTTGGTGGTCATTGGATTCTTTGCCCCCAAACGTGGTTCTTTGTGGGGAATTTAATATGGTGGAGGTGCTTTCTGACAGATGGGGAAGGAAGCGAGGGGTGATTGATGGGTAGGAGAAGGAAGTTTGGGACCAAATCAAATTACACCTGGATCTAGTGGAGATAAAGGACGTTCTTGGTTTCTCTTGGTCAAACCTCCAAGATGGTGCTCACTTGTGGAAAGCTAAACTTGATAGGAGCTATATCTCACAGAATATCATCAACAAATGGGGCCCCCTTCCCTCTCCCAAAGCGTGGAGGTGGTTATCTTTGATCACTACCCGATTGTAATTAACTTCAAGCCGATCATCAGTCTCAAGAAAGCCCCTTGCTTTCATGCCAATCCAACCACTCTGGCTCCCCTTGATTGAGCGTGAGATTACTGAGGCTTGGAGCAGGGCCTTTGCCTACTTCTCCTTGTCGGCTAGGTGTTGGAGGAGGGTTGTCTTGCAAACTCATTACATCTTGGCCAAGGTTCATAAGTATCTTCAATCCATTTGTTGTGCTAGAAGGGAAAATGTTTATTGGAGGCTATGGCATTTAGAGGTAGAGATCAACAAAGTCCACTCGCAATACCAGACTGGACTCCAAAAAATTAGAAGGATGATGAGATACAAAGAAGAAATAAAAAAAAACAATGTTCAAATATACTTTAAAGATTGGTGTGCTAGTACGGCGGACAAGCCTACTAAAGAGATGTGCAACCTTCTCAAGAAGAAGCAATCCAAGGAAGCGATTCTATTCATGGTGGATGTTGATGGGGTTGATTGCAAAATAGATGAAGAAAATAGTACATTGATTGTCAGCCACTTTACCCAGCTCTTGGGGGTTTCCACGTTTCTTTCTCCTCACAGATGTGACTGTATGGCCACCATCTCACGTGTTAGAACCAAAAAAAAATTGTAAAACCTGAAAGCTCTTTGCAAAGCTTCCATCTTGGATGTTGAGATTCTAGAGATGATTGATTCCCTTCCTAATGGCAAGAGCTCGGGGTTGGATGACCTTACTAATGAGTTCTTCAAGACCTTGAAGGATGTGGTGGCCACTTCTATAGGGTTGGTATGGAAAGAAGCTATTTATTTAATTGGCACGCTTCCCAATTGTCTTAATGAGGGTGTCATCAAGCTCATTCACAAAAAAGGAAGCAAAAATAGAATTGAAAATTGGTGGCCAATTATGATGGTGCAAACCGGTTACAAGATCCTAGCAAAGGCGATTGCAAAATGTACTACCTGTCACCTTCAAGACTAGATTAGTGAGGATAAAAAAGGGTTCATTAAGTGGAGGTCCATCCTCGAGGCTATCATTGATGTTTGGGAAGGTTTGATTTTTGTTGAGGAATTAGCACAAGATGTCCTCTTTCTTAAGATTGACTTCAGCAAAGCTTATGATAGACTCAAGTGGGACTTCATTCTTCAATCAACATGATCTCAACTCTCATGGGAAATACAACTGCTTAGATAAATATCAATGGTCAACTCTCGCAAGTGATTAGATTAAAATGTTTTATCACACAAGGGTGCCCATTGGCCTCTCTTCTCTTTGCTATCGTGGCCGATGGTCTCAGTTCCCTTGTTAACCATCAAGCTCACTTAGGGTGTATTCAGGGCCTCAATCTACCTCTCAATCAAGATGAGATGATCATGAGCCTTTTTGCTGATGATACTAATGTCTTTGTGCATAATGACACGTTAAGCGTTGAAACTTTTTTGAGTTCTTTGAATACTTTTAGTGAGGCATTGGGATACAAAATAAATCATTCTAAAATTGCTTTCAAGATAGTTATTGGGCATCTGCCTCAATATTGACCATGGTTGTTAATTGATCCCTAGAGATCAAATCTTTTGCTTATTAGGTATTATGATGGGATGCAATGTTTCGATGGGGCAGTGATGGAACTGGGCTCTCTCTAAGCTTGAGAGTAAGCTGACGTACTAGAAAGGTATGCAGATTAATCTGGCTGGATGGGCTATGGTGATTAACACATTCCTTCTCTCTTCCATACTTTACTTTCTCTCCTCCTCGAGACCGAAAGACCAAGAGATCTTCAAACTGGAGAGAATTTGCAGGAACTTCTAGATGGGTGACCCTAACAAAAGGGGTATCCCCAAAATTAAATGGACTACTTGCATTAGCCAAAAGGATCAAGGTGTTTTGGGCATTCTAGACATCAAAGGAATGACCAATAATTTAGCGACAAAATGGCTCCTTAAAGCATGGAGCAATAGTGATGCCTCTTGGGCCAAGCTTATTTTTAGAAACAAGAGTGCTCTTAAGCTTGTGGGTCTCCTGAGGTGGAAAGTTCTTAACCTTCTCACCGTTCTGTTCTCCCCATTTCCAGTGACTTCCAAAGGATCAAGCTTGGTTTGTTCTCTACGAAAGAGTTAGAACAAGGTTAAACAGTTTATCAAAATTAATGAATATTGGAAATGGGTAGTCGATATTAGATAGAATTATTTGATCCGGTTCCCTATCAAGGGCATCAAAAGTGTGGAGTCTTGGAACCTCTAAAAAGCTAGGAAACTTTGGAACAAAGGCTTCCATTTGTGGAACACCTCTAGAACCAAGAAACTTGTCACTCCCTATGAGGATCGGGATGGTTGCAAACCATCTATTTCTTGTATGTGTGTCTTTTGTTGTCTTGCATATGCATTAATGCCTCAATGAAAATGCATAAAATTGGAGAATAATGTAGTGAACTGTATTTTTATTTTGTACAGTTCAAAAAGCAAAGGTTGTTACCCATGACATTGTTTTTTTGAAAGATGTAATTGAAACACGAGTTTCATGTACCAGGGAGACACCAATCAACTGAAAGGATGTGTATGATTTTCGCCTCTTTTTAGAAGTACAATGTTGGTCCAAATGAGGCAATTTCTTAGCCTTTATAGCTTCCAAATGATGATGTAGATAATTCCATTTTTGATGCACTTGTTGATGAGAGGATAGAAGACTCTAAAACTATGTTTAAATGTTTGTTGCATACTTTGAGAGAAAGCAAATTAGATGCATGTTCTTCATATGGTACCAATTTAGGATCTCATAGTGCTTCCTTTGCATTAGATTGATATGCAATGGACACAAAATGCAAAAAATTCAATGGATGCTGTGCAATCAAAACATGATGCTATTATGAAGAATGGTACTTGATCTTCATGTGATTTGCCTCTAGACAAAAAGGCCATTGGCATGTAATGGGTATACAAGCTGAAACATAAGCTTAATGCAAGAATTGATAGATATAAGCTCAATTGAGAGGCATTGATTTTGAAAACACCTCTGCTCTCAAATGTTGAATAATCATTTTTCATAGCATTTGTACACTTTGAGCTCATCATGGTTGGATTGTACATCAGTTAGACATTAAAGTTGGATTTCTTAACAGTGATTTACGTGAAGAAGTTTATGTTCTTAAGCCCCATGTTTGTTGAAGAAATAGCATGAAAACAAAGTGTGCAGGTTGAAAAAGACATTATATGGTTTTTAAGGAAGATCCACATGCTTGGTACAAGAAGATACATGCCTACTTGCTAGCACATGGTCTTGAGACCAGTCCAACAGAGAGCACCTTATATGTTAAGAGTGTAGATGATGTACTTCTGATCACTGTTGTATATGTTGATGATATATTGTGTAGTGCTCCTAGTGAGAAGCATATTGCTGGAATTAAGGCTGATCTACATGGTTCTTTTAGGATGTCTCATTTGGTGCATTTGTATCATTATTTGGGCATTTATTTTATGCAAGTTG
>CM035443.1:89434791-89454791 GCA_020310875.1 Ceratopteris richardii
GGTACCACCTTCCCTTGCAGCTGTAGCACCTCCAACAGGTGAGGAATTTTCTGTGCAGGTCTCGAGGCCTTGATACCTCTGTCGATCGAAAAGTTGGACATTGGGTAAAACAAAGTGCACCACCATAACACACATGATGAGCACATTCCAAATAACTAATCAAAATTAAAAAATTCCTTAATTCTCTGTCAATCGCGATTGACACTATCAATCGCAATTGACATACCCTATCATTCTAGACCGATAGACCCTGTCAATCAAGACTGACAAACTCTGTCAATCACAACCGATAGGCCCTGTCAATCACGACCGACAGACCCTGTCAATCACGACCGACAGACCCTGTGAATCGCGACCGACAGACCCTATCAATCAGGATCGACAAACCCTATCATTCATGATCGACAGACCCTGTCAATCGCGATCAACAGACCAAGATGGATTGCCATGTAGGACTCAATCTATCGTGATTGACACCATCGATTGCAATCGACTGAAATACCATGACTCATACAAATATTCACATGTCCATGTGTCCATCACGATGGACACATCCCCGATCGACTGAAATCACGCTGAAATTTTCAGAAAAAGTGTCGATCGCAATTGACACCATCAATCGCGGTTGACAGACCTCACGATCGACTCTGTCGATCGCGATTGACACCATCAATCGCAATTGACACCATTAATCATGATTGACAGACCTCATGACCGACTTTGTCGATCACGATTGACACCATCAATCGCGATTGACGTGTCAATCGAGACCGACAGGCCACGATGGACACCTCTTTCAATCGCGATTGATAGCCCTATCGATCGCGATTGACAGCCATTTTCAGCAAATCTTTTAGGGTTTTTTAATTTAAAAATTTTGGATAATTTTGGGCATGAATATTGTGCTATAGGACACATAGGGAAGCCGTAAGCAAATAACTAGAGAAAACCCTGCTTGCCCGTTAGCCTGTTTGAACCCTGTTTTAACCCGAGAACCCTGAACTGTCATAACTTCCTCATACGAAATCAGTTCGGAGTGATCTTAGGCCCATTGGAAAGGGTATTTTGAAGTTGACCATACCTTGGGGGAAGAAAACAATATGTGTTATAATATCATTAAAAAAGTTTATGAAAAAAAAACATACATATGAGCAGATAGCTGTCTTCCTGCATGTGGAGCCGCAGAAGAGCCCTCCTCTGATCATTGGGTAAGCATTTGGATCGTATAATCCAACTCATCATTAGACATCTCTGAGTAATCATGCATGATGGCCCCTAGAGTATCAGACGGAAATCTTGCTCTCATAAGACGTTTTATGAGAGTGAGTTTCGCCTTTCTCTCTCTACTAGGATCCATAATACCTAACATATAAAACAAAATGGGTTAGAAATCAATGTATATGCGTGTACATATGTATGTGTGTATGCTTTAAGTATGTGTATGTATGCATGTGCATTATGTATGCATATGTGTGTGTATGCATGTAAGTATGTATGTATGCATATGCATATGCATTATGTATGCATATGTATGCATATGTATGTATGCATATGTATGCATATGTATGCATATGTATGTATGCATATGTATGTATGCATATGTATGCATGTATGTGTATGTGTGTGTATGTCTCTCTATGTGTATGTATGCATATATGTGTGTGTATGTGTGTGTGTATGTGTGTGCATGTATGTGTGTGTGTATGTGTGTATGCATGTGTATGTGTGTGTATGCATCATTATGTGTGTATGTGTCTATGTGTGTATGTGTGTGTGTGTATATGTGTGTGTGTGTGTGTATGTGTGTGTGTCTATGTTTATGTGTGTGCATCTATGAGTGTGTATGTGTTTATGTGTGTGTATGTGTCCATGTGTGTGTATGTGTCTATGTGTGTATGTGTATGCATGTATGTATGCATATGCATGTGCATTATGTATGCATATGTGTGTGTATGCATTATGTATGCATATGTGTGTGTATGCATTAAGTATGTGTATGTATGCATTTGCATTACGTATGCATATGTGTGTGTCTGCATGTAAGTATGTATGTATGCATATGCATATGCATCATTTATGCACATGTATGCATGTATATGTATGTGTGTGTATGTCTCTCTATGTGTGTGTATGCATATATGTGTGTGTATGTGTGTGTGTATGTATGTGCATGTATGTGTTTATGTGTGTGCATGTATGTGTGTGCATGTATGTGTGTGTGTATGCATGTGTATGTGTGTATGTGTCTATGTGTGTGTGTATATGTGTGTGTGTATGTGTGTGTGTGTCTATGCGTATGTGTGTGCGTCTATGAGTGTGTATGTGTGGGCGTCTATGAGTGTGTATGTGTTTATGCGTGTGTATGTGTCTATGTGTGTGTATGTGTCTATGTGTGTGTATGTGTCTATGTGTGTATGTGTATGCATGTATGTATGCATATGCATGTGCATTATGTATGCATATGTGTGTGTATGTGTGTGTATGCATTATGTATGCATATGTGTGTGTATGCATTAAGTATGTGTATGTATGCATGTGCATTATGTATGCATATGTGTGTATATGCATGTAAGTATGTATGTATGCATATGCATATGCATTATGTATGCATATGTATGCATGTATGTGTATGTGTGTGTATGTCTCTCTATGTGTGTGTATGTGTGTGTGTATGTATGTGCGTGTATGTGTGTATGTGTGTGCATGTATGTGTGTGTGTATGTGTGTATGTGTGTATGCATGTGTATGTGTGTATGCATCATTATGTGTGTATGTGTCTATGTGTGTATGTGTGTGTGTATATGTGTGTGTGTATGTGTGTGTCTCTATGTGTATGTGTGTGCGTCTATGAGTGTGTATGTGTTTATGTGTGTGTATGTGTCTATGTGTGTATGTGTATGCATGTATTTATGCATATGCATGTGCATTATGTATGCATATGTGTGTATATGCATGTAAGTATGTAGGTATGCATATGCATATGCATTATGTATGCATATGTATGCATGTATGCATGTATGTGTATGTGTGTGTATGTCTCTCTATGTGTGTGTATGCATATATGTGTGTGTATGTGTGTGCGTGTATGTTTGTGTGTATGTGTGTATGCATGTATATGTGTGTGTATGCATCATTATGTGTGTATGTGTCTATGTGTGTGTGTATGTGTGTGTGTGTATGTGTATGTGTGTGCGTCTATGAGTGTGTATGTGTTTATGTGTGTGTATGTGTCTATGTGTGTGTATGTGTCTATGTGTGTATGTGTATGCATGTATGTATGAATATGTGTGTGTATGTGTGTGGATGCATTATGTATGCATATGTGTGTGTATGCATTATGTATGTGTATGTATGCATGTGCATTATGTATGCATGTAAGTATGTTGTATGCATATGCATATGCATTATGTATGCATATGCATATGCATTATGTATGCATATGCATATGCATTATGTATGCATATGTATGCATGTATGTGTATGTGTGTGTATGTCTCTCTATGTGTGTGTGTATGCATATATGTGTGTGTATGCATGTGTATGTGTGTGTATGCATCATTATGTGTGTATGTGTGTGTATGCATCATTATGTGTGTATGTGTCTATGTGTGTATGTGTTTGTGTGTATATGTGTGTGTGTATGTGTGTGTGTCTATGTGTATGTGTGTGCATCTATGAGTGTGTATGTGTGTGTATGTGTCTATGTGTGTATGTGTATGCATGTATGTATGCATATGTGTGTGTATGCATTATGTATGCATATGTGTGTGTATGCATTATGTATGTGTATGTATGCATGTGAATTATGTATGCATATGCATTATGTATGCATGTGTGTGTATGCATGTAAGTATGTATGTATGCATATGCATATGCATTATGTATGCATGTATGTGTATGTGTGTGCATGTCTCTCTATGTGTGTGTGTGTGTATGCATATATGTGTGTGTATGTGTGTGTGTATGTGTGTGTATGTGTGTGTGTATGCATCATTATGTGTGTATGTGACTATGTGTGTATGTGAGTGTGTGTATATGTGTGTGTGTGTGTATGTGTGTGTGTGTCTATGAGTGTGTATGTGTTTATGTGTGTGTGTGTGTATGTGTCTATGTCTATATGTGTATGCATGTATATATGCATATGTGTGTGTATGTGTGTGTATGCATTATGTATGCATATGTGTGTGTATGCATTATGTATGTGCATGTCTGCATGTGCATTATGTATGCATATGTGTGTGTATGCATATATGTGTGTGTGCATGTATATGTGTGTGTATGCATGTATATGTGTGTGTATGCAACATTATGTGTGTATGTGTGTATATGTGTGTGTATATGTGTGTATGTGTGTGTGTGTGTCTATGTGTATGTGTGTGTGTGTGTCTATGTGTGTATATGTGTGTTTGTATGCATATGTATGTGTGTGTAAGTGTGTGTGTGCGTGCATACCTCGCTTCAACGATGATATGTGTGTGTCTCTCTCGCTCTCTCTCTTTCTCGATCTCTCTCTCTCTCTATCTCTCTCTCTCTCTCTCTCTCTCTCTCTCTCTCTCTCTCGTTCTCTTGCTCTCTCATGTCCGAATCCCGGCACAAATGTGCCAGGAGAAATTGAATTTTTTTTAACATTCCAGAGCGTCGCTTATGCGACACTTTGGAACACAGGATGTCGCTTATGCGATGCCATCGAGTTTGACAACGTTGCAAATAGCATTGCTAGTTAGCGACACTATTTGCGACACACACTTTTAGCATCGCATAAGTGATGCTAGCATCACTTATGCGACGAACGCCTGTAAAAAGAAAATCCAAAAACAACACCGTCGTTTATGCGATGCTAGTGTCGCATAAGCGATGATTCTCGTTTTTTTTCAATTCGGGGGCATCGCTATGCCCCCCTATTTCTTGTAGTGCAAGGATTCAAAGCTAGCAAGGCGGATACCTCTTTGTTCATAAAAAGGAATGGATCTAAAGTGATATATTTATGTGTGTATGTTGATGATATTATTATCACAGGCAATGATCTTGAAGGAATCAAACAGGTAAAGAATCAAATGAAGGAGGATTTCAAAATAAGTGACCTCGGACCACTCACTTATTTTCTTGGATTGGAGTTGATCTACACAGATTCAGTTATATACATAACACAAAGGAAGTATGTGCATGACATGCTCATCAAGTTCAAGATGGAAAATACCAAGTGTGCAGGTACACCTATGGAGAAAAATCATAAGCTTAGTGCTTATGAAGGAGAGCGAATTGAAGACATCGCAAGCTATCAAAGCTTGGTTGGAATTTGAACTATGCAACACTCACAAGGGTGGATATATGCTATAGTGCTAGCATATTGAGTCAGTTTATGCATAAGCCAAGAAGACCACATATGGAAGCGGCTAAGAGAGTCCTCAAGTACCTAAAGGGGATCACGAATGAAGGTTTGTTTTATTCATTTACTTCAGATATTGAGCTAAAAGTCTACTCAAATGCGGATTGGGCGGGATCTAGAGATGATAGAAGAAGCACATCCGGGTATATATCATTTGCAGGTTCAAAAATCATTTCTTGGTCATCCAAGAAGCAACCAACTGTGGCATTATCTTCTACTGAAGCTGAATATAGAGGTTTGGCTAATGCAACTCAAGAAATCATGTGGTTAAAGTCTTTGTACATAGATCTTGGACTTCATTCTTCAACACCTCACATTTTTGGTGACAACACAAGCTCACTACATCTTGCAGCTAATCCGGTATACCATGCTAGAACCAAGCATATTGAAGTCCACTACCATTATGTAAGGGAGAAGCTAATGAGCAAGGAATTCAACTATCCTATGTCTCCACAGATATGCAATGTGTAGACATGTTGACTAAAGCTCTTGATGGTACAAAGTTAAGTAGATTCAAGTTGATGATTGGCTTGCAGGAAATCAAGGACAATTGAAGACTTATTTGGAGGCCAAGCATGTTCGCCTTGAGGGGGAGCTGTTGGTGCATTTTACCCAAGCCTACATGCTTTATATGCTTGATATTATGATAATTTGTAAGTCACATGTGTAGTCATGTGAACACCTCTTGTAAAAGAGTACATTTTATCTCTTGTAATTGTGAAAAAGAAAAAGGAAAAGAATGGCTTACCTCATCCATGATGTAGAAAGCAAACTCGTGGCTCTAACTACCCAAAACCACGAATTAGTGAGCTGAGGGAATAATTCCTAACTTTGGGGATCACTTTTAGGTGGAGCCATTCGAATTCGAATTCAAAACTCCCTCCAAGAATAGCTATAAAAAGAGCAAGAAGGAAGAGGTGAATAGCAAGCCTTGTACATGACCACTACATGTCATTTTGTAGAGATTGAAGAGCTTACTCCATAGATCTATCCTTCTACTCCCATTGTGCAAATATTCATTGCCAATGTGGTTGTAATCATATGTGAATTTATACATTCATCATTCTCTACTTCTCTGTTTTGTTCTCTGCTATACTCACTCAGAGCAGTAACTTTAGAAGTTCTTCAATCGAGCTATACTCCTCTATTTTCAGTGTTTTAACATGCGTTGGATAGCTCTCAGATTCTATTTTGTGCATATAAATTTTCATGGCCATTGAATTTGTAATCTGGGAGAAATCTGGATTTTACTGCTCACTAGTCTATCTCTATAGAGCCCCGAGAATGGGAGGCATGTTCGAGATTTTGTTAAAAGTTGTTCTCAGTCCTCAATTGATCATTTGAAGTGTTTTAGCTTGGATTAGCAAGCTTGCTAAGTCTATTTGCTATGCCTAAAAGGAATTTATCTAATTCCTACCAGGTTGAGAGCAGTGCTCATTTGTTCTAGCAGGTGTATGTCCAAAATAGCAAGTTTTGGGAGCTAGTCATTTCGCAACTAGTCTGTCTTGACTTAAACTTTTGAGATACATGTTCCAAAGTACTTGGCTGCAATTTTGGTGGATTTAGGAAGCTCAAAGGGTCTACTAATCAACTCTGAAGTCTCAATTGGCTGGTGTGAAGCTGGTTGTAGCAGCACCAACTCATCTTCGGATTGCATCCACCATCTCTCTTCACAAGGATCACCAAAAGAGATCGACCCGGAGCGCTTCAAAGCCATCCCGTCAGCCAACATGCAGATCATATTGGACACCCATGCTGACCTAATAGAGGCATATGATGCCTTAGAAAAAGAACGTGATGACCTACGAAAGCAATTGGCCAATCAACAAGATCAACCGAAAGAAGCAGCACCTACAGACGTCGCATCTGAAGAGGTGATAGAACTGAAAGCACAACTGATAGCTTTGCAAGATAAGCTTCTCCAATATGAACGTCAACCTTCTCCCCTGGTGGAGCACGAACCTGAAGAACTCATTCCAACTGAAGTAGAACATACATTTGAGGACCCTTATGAACCTATGCCTGAACTTGGGGGCAAACAAACAGAGGAAGGAATGGATACATTTGAGATTGAAGCTCCAGAATGGATGCAAAGGTTAGAAAAGGTAGGCCCAACTCATGATGATAGGGTAGCAGTGTAGATACATTCCATGTCTTGATTGGAAGATGTCATCATCAAATCAGACTACTTCAAGAACCTATCTCATCATCGATGGATTGGTGTTTCTAATGATTTGTATGTACCATTTTGCGTCTTATTAGCAGATTATAATGCAGAGATCAAACACCACACCACGAAAGAGCCAACCTCCACAACCCAATTCGCCCTAGACGACATTCCTGAGAATGCTGCGCAGGGCAACATCTTTCAACCTACATGGAGAATAGGGTTACTCGAAACCTACCCCGAAATGGTGCTCACATGGAACAACATGCCCTTGTACATTAAGTATAACCCCTTCTATTGTCCTATGTTTCGACGAAGATCATGGCCTGAGTTCACTCAAACAGTGAAGAATGTCAAAGGATGTGATAAATGGTTGAACTATGTATATCTCGCACCGCCTCATGGCCCACCAATGGTAGCATATATGACTTCAACAATTCAAAATTGGGGAATTAGGTTAAAGAATGTATGAGATGTCATGGCGCAGTTGTGCCTCAAAATCTTTGAAATAATGCTTGTCACATTCCGGCCCTTCAAAAATGTCAAAGAACCTCACCTCTTGGCACTAGGCTTTAATCAAGGCAACCTCGGCCTCGTCTATGATATGAGCACCACACCATCTCTCAATATTGTATATGTGTGGCACGGTCGTATCAAATATCTACCAGCATGCTTCAACCAAACATTTGAAGAAATGTTTATCATAGGGTTCTCGGAGTACCACTCAGAAATATTCATACCCAGACCCTCTCATCTACTACATTTATTTGTTGTGGAGCAAGCCCTACATTCATACAAGCTGCCACATCTAGGGGTACACGGGCTAGTCGATTGGGATGCCTTACTCACAGATTTGGCCAAAGGACTGAGGTTAGAAGAGCATCACTGGGCCATAGATGTCGTTGAATACTACGTCAAACGTTCAACTTAGCAAGGGTCTGTCAGAGATGACAGACGCGAGAGAGGGGGGAGTATTGGCAACGGTCAGGGCATTTCAAAACAAAGGAGCTGACATAAGGAATCAGAGCAAAGAGAAGGGCCAAGTAGGAAAAGTAGTCAAAGAAGATCCGACAAATAGGCCATTCAATTTTTTCAACCTAATCTCCTTTTAATAGTGATTTCATCACTGCACAAACATTGTAAATACCATTTTTGGTAGATTCAACTCCATTTTGTTCAAGCCAAGGATTCCTCGAGCTTGAGGACTTTTAGAAGTATTTATGTACCAATTTTCATAATTTTTAGAGCTCATTTGAGCCTCCAAAATAGCTTAGGAACCTAATTTTTAACTAGGTCGGACACTAGGTCTGGACAAGGTAAACCCTAAATATAACAAATCAATGCAATGCATACCGTGCATTATCGCGATGATGTGCCATAAGTATGTGCATCTCTTTTAGGCACCATTTATGGGACCACCCAGTACCAAATTCTGTCTCCAATGAACTAAGAACATATTTTTTATCTCTCCCATCAAACTCACTGCAAAAAAAAAAAATGTTATAAGTAAAACATTAAATATTTTTCTCAATTTATATGTAAAATTTATACTTACTTCCATTTCAAGTGAAAAAATCGTAGGTAGGAGTCACATAAAGCTCTCATTCTTCTTTTGAACTCCAATCCATGTCTCATATACACTATACTCCAATTAGAGTCTATATCACACTCTAGCCCTAGGCTACCTATGCATGACCTCAAAGGCACCTTTGCTGTGCTCTCAGGAGCTTGAGGTGGTATAGGTTTCTTGAAAATAAATAGATAAAAATGAATATAAACATGTGTTATAATATCATTAAAAATCTTAATTTATAAAAAGAAACATATCTATAGGGAGGTGAGTCTCTTCCTGCATATGGAGCCACAAATTGCTTTCCTTTGGTTGTTGGGTAAGTATCTGTATGGTGAAGTTGAGTTCCTCATCAGGCATGTCTACATAGTCATGCATGACAGCCCCTAAGGAATATGGCGAAACTTTACCTCTCATAAATTTTTTCATGAGGGTAAGCCTTGTCTTTCTCTCCGTATGAAGATCCATAATATCTCTACATATAAAGCAAAATGGATTAGAAATGTGTATGTAGGTATGTGTATGTGTGTATATGTGAATGTGTGTGTGTGGGTGTATCTATGTGTGTAAATGTGTATGTGTATGTAGGTATGTGTATGTGTGTGTGTGGGTGTATCTATGTGTGTATATGTGTATGTGTGTGTGTGGGTATGTGTATGTGTTTGTGTCTATGTGTATATGAGTGTATGTATATGTGTATGTGGGTGTGTATGTGTGTGTATGCATGTATGTATGCATGTATGTATGTATGTATGTATGTATGTATGTATGTATGTATGCATATGCATGTCCATTGTGTATGCAGATGCATATACTTGTGTGTGTATGTGTATGTGTGTATTTCTATGTGTGTATGTGTATGTGTGTGTCTCTATGCGTGTGCATGTATATATGGCGTATGTAGCTATGTGTGTGTCTCTATGTGTGTGTATGTATATGTGGGTGTATGTATCTATGTGTGTGTTTTTATGTGTATATGTACGTACGTTTGTGTGTATGCATGTGTATGTATGTGCAAGTATCTATATGTGTATGTGTATGTGTGTATGTATATGTATGTATAGTGTATATATATATATATATATATATATATATATATATATATATATATATATATATATATATATATATATATATATATATATATATATATATATATATATATATATATATATATATATGTATGTATGTATGTATGTATGTGTGTATATATATATATATATATATATATATATATATATATATATATATATATATATATATATATATATATATATATATATATATATATATATATATATATATATATATATATATATGCATGTGTATACGTATGTATGTGTGTATATATATGTGTATGTGTGTGTATGCATATGTATATGTAGTGAGTGTATGTGTGTTTTTAAATATGTATGTGTGTACATTTGTGTGTATGCATGTGTATGCATGTGTATGTTTGTGTCTCTATGTGTGTGTATGTGTATGTGTATGTGTATGTGTGTATCTTTGTGTATGTAATGAGGGTGTATCTATATGTGTATGTATATATACATGTTTATGTGCAAGTACCTATATGTGTATGTGTATGTGTATGTGCATGTGTGATGCATATATGTGTGTATATGTATGTGTATGTGCATGTATATGGGTGTTGCATATATGTGTGTATATGTATGTGTATGTGCATGTATATGGGTGTATGTATATGTATGTGCATGTATATGTATGTGCATGTACATGTATGTGCATGTGCATGTATGTGCATGTGCATGTATGTGCATGTGCATGTATGCGCATGTGCATGTATGTGCATGTGTGTGTATGTGTATGTGTATGTGTATGTGTATGTGTATGTGTATGTGTATGTGTATGTGTATGTGTATGTGTATGTGTATGTGTATGTGTATGTATGTGTATGTATGTGTATGCAGGTGTGTATGTGAGTTTATGAATGTGTGTATATGCATATATGGGTGTGTATATGTCTTTGCATGTATGTATGTATGTATTCATATGCATGTCTACACATGGACACATAGGTGGCTAAGATTGTGCACACTACTACTAAAACCTACAACTTGGAGAGCACTTTGAAAGTTGTAAGGCTTATGACCAAGGTAGTAGCCAAAGCATAAAACATGGCATACATTTCCATCCGCATTGGTAAAGTCATCATTGACACCATTGGATGCACATTAAGAAGGTGTCAACAATCAAGAAAGATGGAGATTCCTTGTTCTTCCAAGGAGTCCATCCATTAAATGAATATACTCTCTAATCTTCCATTTCCATGCATGTGTTTTTACATGGAATATTCTTATTATTGTTTAGTGATGGGGCATGTGACTAGCCATCCATGTCTTGAAAACTTTATGAACAAGTATGAAAATGTATAGGTGTATTTTCTTGAAGACCTTAGACTAGCTCCAAGTTCTTTGTGACTAGATCTAGATTAGGACTTCTAGTTTGAAGGCAAAAATATTTGAACTTCAATTTCATTTTTTGCTATACTTGCCCTTGAATGAGATTGCAAGCAATGCAATTACACTTTTATAATTTCTTCTAACTAAAAAGATAAAGTCCAAAATATGTGAAATTTATATATGTTATAGAATCTAGTGTTTGAGTTTGAGGTTTGCAAAAGCAGACTAGCTACATAAGGAAGAAAAAGAATCTTGGAGAACATCACAATACATAATGTATTACCAAATGAATGTATAAAGATAAGTGACCCCTTAGGGTTACACATGTATATTAAAGCCATGGAAAAAACCTTATAACGAGGGAAAAGCATGCCTTGACAGTCCAAAATGTGTTGACATCAAAAGATCCCCTTGGGAATGATGTCATGAACAAGGAGTTGGCACTCATGTATAAGGAAGTGCCAAATCCCCCCTAAGAGTGATGTGCAGAACAAGGAGATGGAACGCATGTATAAGGAAGTGCCAAGCTATGTGGACATACATCAATCCAAAAAAGGAATTAATCCCAAGCTCTGTGGAAATATTCAAGCTTCCTCTTAGGTTCCTCTCTAAAAAGTTTTGCAACATTATCCCGTGTGAGTGCATATGCCAAATTGATCTCTTTAGCAGAGAAAGTCTTCATGACATAATGATAGTGCACCTCAATGTGCTTTGTGTAATTATGGAACACATGGATCCTTGTAAATACCAATGCACTATGATTGTTAATGAGGATGGTGGTGCCAAAAGACTCATCAGCACCCAAATCAACCAAAAGGTATATGATCTACACATGCTCAAGAGTCATTGTGAAAAATTCCCTAAACTCAGCTTCAAAACTAGACTTGTCCTTCTTTTGCAACCAAGATATGCACGAACTACCAAGCATGAAGCAAAAACCATTGCTGGAACAGAAGTATCATGGCAACCAACCCAGTTTCAGTTAGAAAAAGCATAGAAAACTGATGGTAATGATCCTTGCTTGGGATAAAATAGTCGAGGTACCTGAGTACTACTCAAGTACTAAAAGATGCAGTTATCCACCTACCAATGGTTGCCACCTAGGTAGTGCATAAACCTACTCATATGAGAGATAGCTTATAGAATATGAGGCTGACTTATGCATGATTAATACAAGCATACAACAACTTGTTGATAGAGAATGACATCAAATACATTCCAACATCATAAAGAATCAATGATAAACCTTTTTCCATGGGAGTGGTTGTAGGTTTGCAATCTTCAAGGACGAAATGCTGCAATAATGTGACACTGTATTCCTTTTTACACAAAGACCTTCCCCATCAACTTGCATAAACTAAATGCCCAAATAATGATGCAAATGTCCCAAATTTGACATCATAGAAGAAGCATGTAGATCATCCTTAAATAAAAAATATTCATCTCATTAGGCCCGCATTGAGAATTATAACATCAACAAATACAAAAATGATCAGAAGTACATCATCTGCACTCTTAACATATAAGGTGATCTGTGTTGGGCTGATCTCAAGACCATGTGCTAGCAAGTAGGCATGTATCTTCTCATACCAAGCATTTGGTGCTTCCTTCAAACCATATAATGTCTTTTTCAACCTCCACAATTTGTTTTCATGCTATTTCTTCATAAAACATGGGGCTAAAAAACATAAACTTCTTCATGTAAATTACTACTAAAAAATCCAACTTTAATGCCCAATTGATGTACAATCCAACCATAAAGAGCTGGAAGTGCACAAATGCTAGCAAAGGTGTCATCAAAATCGATGCCTTTCTCTTAAGCATGACCTTTGGCAAGAAACCTAGGCCTATATCTATGAATTCTTCCATTAAGCTTACGTTTCAGCTTGTATACCCATTTAGTGCTGATGGCCTTTTTGTCTAGAGGCAAATAACATAAAGATCAAGTACAATTCTTCATCAAAGCATCATGTTTTGATTGCATAGCAACCATCCAATTTTTTGAATTTTATGTCCATTTCATAACAATCTAGTGCAAAGGAGGCACTAAGAGATCCTGAATCAGTACGATATGAAAAACATGCATCTGATTTTCTATCCCTCAAAGTATGCAACAACCATTTAGGCATAGTTTTAGACTCTTTTATCCTCTCATCAGCAAGTGCATCAGAAATAGAATGATCTACATCATCATTTTGAACCTATAAAGGCTGAGAAATTGCCTCATTTGGACCAGCAGTTTACTCTCCACTTGCAAAAAGAGGCAAAAAATTGTCAACACCTCTGAGCTGATTGATGTCTCCTTGGCACATGAAACTAGTAGTTGAGCTTCATATTTCAAAAAAACAATGTCACAGATAATAGCCTTTGCTTCCTGAACTGTACACAACAAAAATACAATTTACTACATTATTGTCCAATTTTATGTATTGTTGTTGAGGCATTAATGCATATGCAAGACAACCAAAGGCACACATATAAGAAATAGATGGTTTGCAACCATGACAGGGCTCATATGGAGTGATCAATTGTATTATTTTGGTGGGACACTTGTTAAGTACATTTGCTACATAGAGAACAACGATAAGCTAGAAGTTGTGTAGTAATTGCTGAATTTTGACCATACACCTCACCATTTCTATGAGAGCATGATGAGAGATTTTCAGCCATAACCAAGAACCCTTTAAAGAGAAAAAACACGTTCGACTTTTCTTTCAATGGATTGACCCATGCATGAATTTAGAAATAATAAGAAAATATTCACAAAGGATAGGTAGTTTCCAAATAAGTAGTCTGCATAGGATCATAGACATCATTGTGAACAAGCTCCAATTTATGAGGAGCTAGAATTGAACCATCTTCTAGGAAGGAGGAATGCTGCATTTTGCCCAAATACAACTTGATAGGCATGCTTACAAGGTGCCTCAAGTTTGGCTAGAGAGGATACTATTTCAGACTTCTCTATGTGAAGCAAACTAGCAAAATTAACATGAACAAAGCATGCACACCAAAACTTTTCATTTAGATCACTTGAGAATCTTGAACTTCACATGTTGCATCATTCATAGATTTCGCATGGTTTATGAGCTCAATAGTGCATGACATAAAATGCTAGAAGCAATAATAACATCACCATTTGAGAGATAATGAACTCTACATCTCTCATCAAAAAATTTGACAATCAAGACAATCTTGGCTAATATCCAACCTGAGAACCATTTTTCCTTGATCCCTAGCATGTATAAAGCATCTAACAATGTGAATGAGTTTCCATCAATAGTAGTCAGAATGGTGAATGATCTTACCAACTCACATTATAGGATAAGAGGAGTTGTTAGCACATGCAATACTATTCCCTATATGGACATGCAAAATTGAAATAAATAAATTATGCTACAAGGTAATATGTTTGGTTGTATTAGTGTCAAAGTACCAAACATCCAAGTCTACTCTCGACATATACTACTGATGGGAAGATGTTTCACTATTGCAAACAATAGTAAATGACCATTGTTTACTCTAAAAAGATTAGCAAACTCTATTTTTGGTGTAGAAGCTTTTGCAACAACCATTCTAACCTTTTTCTTCTTTTCCTCATTTGCAACTAGTTTATGAAAAATCTTTATGACATGATCATTTCAATTGAACTACTTGATTGTTCTTTTTTTGTGCTTTTACAACTTCTTCCTATGGTTTTCTTCCTTCTTTGATTCTGAAACATCATCATATTTTTGCTTACTAGTGGATAAGATCCATTTTTATTTGCCCTTCTCACTAGCTAAGAAAATTTGAGCTACAATATACATAATTGAATTATTCTGCTAGACTAATCGTTTTGTAGTAAAACAAAAACTAACTCCTCAAATGTTAAGGCATTTGGATTTCTTTTCACCATCAATCAAAGACTAGAAGCAAAACTTTGGTATGAATTTGGAAGACCATTAGGAATAGTCTACACAACTGATCTATCTGGAAAGATTTCATGTTATGTATGAAGGGGTGGGAAAATCCTCTTATTTAAACCCCATGTATCTGGTGTATATGGTCATCTCTCCATGATGTTCCCCACCCGATTGGGAAACAATCATTGAAGGGTGCTAACCAACTCCCATGAAGCACTATCCTCTGAACCATCTTTCCATTTTAGTAGGCACTCTTTATGTATGTGACCCCTTTTCCATTAGAGGGCTTGATAAAGCCATTAATATTGAGGTTAGATGGAATGCTCCTAAGACACTAGAGTATGCTCAATCATACAAAGACAATAGTTGTACATCAATGGATATAGATCAAACACTTAGACCTACACATGTAGCTGAATTCAAGTGAAAGGTAATACTAGGTGAAGGATAATTCATAGTACAAAAGTAAACAGGGCCTAGACTTAGTACAAATCAATTTGAAAACGAAAAAAAGGAAAATTTGTGTTTTAGGTGTTGATCCCCTAACTGCTCTTAGGGGGAAGTTAAAAAGTAAGGACTAGGGAAGGGCAAAGAGGTAATCGGACTTGTGCACACACTTTTTATTTATGATAGCACTAGTTGCAAGGAAGTGGAGGTGATGCATGAGGATTTAGAGCATACATATTGTTGTTTAACCGAGTCATTGTGGTCACAGTAGTTTGGAACTCATGATCTAGTCAATCTTCATATTGGATTAAAATTTATGTGGTAGAATTACATTTAATAAAATTGCATAGGATAAAATATCAGTCACTTTGGACTTATCATTAGGTTTAATCCCCTTGCCAAGAGGCTTGTATTACTTGTTTCATGCCTTAACAAATATTGACAACATCATTAGTGGAGAGGTCATTTTACCTTTCTAATAGTGTCCAAAAAATATGAAAATTGGGTGGCTTCAAGAAAGTGTTCTAAGCTACCCGGTCTTTGAAATATAATGTATTTGGACATTCCCTTAAATACTAATATCCAAATCCTTTGGAGGTTGGTACTTCTCTAACTATTCTCGATAATTATTTCTATTACTTATAAATGAGAAGACATGTTAGTCCTTATAATTCCACATGCTCATCCATTCTTTTGATTGTGGTTTTTAATCAATAATGATGTTTAGGATTTCTTAAACATACTTTGCATCATTTGAGAGCTTAGTGAAATCGTTGTCACATTGTTGCACCAAAGTTTTGTTTCTAAGTTGATTCATTTGATCAATTGTTGTATCATAATTCATAATATTTTTCAAATAATTTTGTACTTATGCTATTGAAAAACATTATGACATGCATGAAATAAAAGTTGCCATATATTGATCTTTAATGTGATTGTAGTACATCATCTTGGTTAATAATATCATGCACAAGTAATGTTGTGTGTCACATTACTCTTTTGTAGAGTAGTGGAGCAACACAAGAGCACTTGAAATCATACTTACATGAGGGCATGAAGTGCCCAACAATATTTGTTGCAAAAGTATTTTATTTGCATGTTTCTTGTATGAAATGCAAATTACTTGCATGAAAATAGGCCTATGCCTTTTACGTATCATGGTTATGGTTATTTTTGTTTTATTTTCTTTTTGTAGGGAAAATGCTAGATGAAGAAACAGAGTGATGTGATTACAAGGAACTCTTATGTGTGATTTAGAGTGTACTATCATGATCAAATGCTTGAAAAGTATTTGACTAGCAAGGAACGCATGACTGCATGCATACCTAGATTATGTTAGTGTGAAGCATATGAATGCTTTTCTTTGAAGAAAAGCATTTTTACTTTCACTCATCATGAGGATGAGTTAGAACTTGGTATGACCATGCCCAAGTAAGACCATGGAAAATGAGACTCTAATTAGACCATGTGTGATCGAGGTAAGTAATCCTTAGAATAACAAAAAGTAATTGAAATGTATAAATTTACGTAGTTGGAGTGACTGATTGAAATCATATAAGTTTATGTCAATGATGCTCTTATATGCAACAAAGTTGCAAGTATTTGGTAATTTGTGAGTCCATGAATACCTCTTCTTAGAAAAATATATATAAAAGATATATACGCCTATGGTCAATAGCCAAGCGCAAAAAAGAATACATCTCCTACTTTTGAGAAATGTAGAAAGTGATATGATGATGGGGAAGTGACTGAAGAAAGAAATAAATTGATAATTTGTGAGAATTTTATTGACAAAATGATTATGGAATTCTCCCAATAATATAGATAATAATGAAGAATGGAAAATAGCTCCTTAATCTTCTCTGATCTACCTAAAACTATTGAAATGGTGAAATGAATGTAGACATTCCAAATTTTCACATAAACTCTAAAAATAGAAAAATTTAAGGAGCATGTTGCTCTTGCAAAAAACAAACTATGGAATGTAATTTTTGACTAGCACATCCATTGTCTTATAGGAAATTTTAAGGACTCCACCTTGTTCACGTTCTAATGTCTCTCTAACTTAGAAATGTCCATAAACATTCATATGACCTCAGATTTAGGATCCAAGAAATTTGAAAAAAATTCAATGGCCAAAGCAATCATTTGATGTACTCAAGGACTCCTTGACTTGTACAAAAGAGGAGTAAAGTTACAAAAATAGTAGCTTATGCACAATATTAATGAGGCATATTCTTCTCACCCATCAAAGCTCTTGCTATTTTCGCAATATGTCTATTTTTGTGGTCAACAACAATGTTCTATTGTGGTGTGTACTTGCATGAAAATTGATGTCTAATTCCATGACTTTTTAAGAAAGTTTTTGAACTCATTTGACATGTATTCAGCTCCTCCATTAGACCTTAATATCTGAGCATACTTTCTTGTATGCTTTTCTACCATAACCTTACAATTCTAGAATTGAGTGAACACCTCACTCTTCTCTTTCATGAGATATACCCATACTTTCTGTGTATGGTCATCAATGAAAGTAACATAAAACCTGCAACCACCCATAGATGTGGTCTTTGCAGGACCCCAAACATATGTATGTACTATTTCTAGTACATTCTCACTAACATGATTGTCATACAAAAATGATTCTCTTGATTGTTTAAAAGATTGACATGTTGCACATACCTTTTGCATTTCTGCAACTTTGAAATTTGGTAGTCCATTGATAATCTCCTTGGACTGCATCATTTTTAGCCTCTGCAAATTTGCATGTCCAATTCGTTTATGTCAGTTCTATATATCAGCAATAACTCATGCACTTTTTGTGAACATGGTTGCATTCATTTTAGGAATTTTCACATTTAAGGTGAACATCCTACCCACTTTGTTTCCTTTGGCAAACAGTCGTCCACCCTGTTTGTACTCTTCTACATATAACCCATCAACATTGAACCTTACTTGTAATCCCAGGTCAACCGTTGTCCAACAAAAACTAGATTCTTTGTTAAATATACAACACATCAACAAGATGCTTTACCTTCCTGTCCTCCATAGATACTGATATGTTTAGTGTATGCTCGATAGGATGTGATGTGTCATCACTTGTTTCAACATATTCAGGAACTAGTAATTTCTACAAACTACTAAACCATTTTGCATGACTGCTCATGTGATTTGAAGCACCTGAATCAACATACAAGACATTACCATTCGATTTTGATGCATTATTAGACATTGTATTCATCATATGATGTTGAACCATGAACAACTTCTCAGAATCATCTACACTTGTCGATGCATAGTTGTTTTGCTACCTTCTATTATTTTGATTCTTCAACCTGCGATGACATTCAAAATGTCCAAGTTTACCACAATTCCAACATCCTTTACTATCACTACTTGAATCATTTCTTTGGAAATTTCTATGGCCTCTTTGGCTCCCCCTACCTCCAAATTGTTCTCTACCTCTGCATGATTTTGATATTGACCTTGGTCTTGGTTACTATTTCCTCTTCCACTTTCAAAACCTCTAATTATGTCTCTTCCTCTGCCAGAGTAGAATACTTGCTCAGAACTAGATTTTGCTTGGGATTTTGAGTCCTCACCAATATTTTTTTCTTCATTAATCAACATGGATACCAGATTAGAAAAATTTGAAATATTTTCCCTGGCCTGTATAGAAGTTCTGAACTGCTTATATGCAGCTCCTAAACCACAAAGGCACACTTCCACATCATCATAATCTACATTCACGTCAATAGATGCAAGTGACTCACATATGCTTTTGATTTTTAGATTGTAGTCACTTAACCACATGCCCTTTTTCTCCAGTATATGCAGCTCATTCTTGAATTGCAATTTTTGTGCCTTTGTATTGGTCTCATACAATGTGACCAAATTGTTTGAAGCCTCTTTCGGAGTCTTGGCATCCTATATGTGACCAATCATGCTATCTTGTATGCTAATAGATATCCAATGCATTACCTTTCATGCTCCTTGATTCCATTCTTCATATGCTCTTAGCTGGTCTACAGATTTTTCTTTAATAACTATGGAGCATTTTCGTTCTCTCCTTCGATGTACTTCAAGTAGCCTTTTCCCATCAGGA
>CM035443.1:89457291-89514791 GCA_020310875.1 Ceratopteris richardii
TTCCAAAACTACTTTCAAGGCTACTTTTCGGCCTCCCTCCACAATTCTTGATTAACCAAGGATGTCAAGAGCTCCCTCGTGGACAAATTTTCTGGATACGTAGAATTCCATTGGGTTTTGATATTTTAATTTTTAGTGGAAATAGGTCTAGCCCAACTGGATAATATATTTTCTTACTATAAGGGCATGCAACTCAACCAGGTGGGGCATGCCATGATGATTGACACCTTCTTCCTTTCAGTGATTATCTATTGTTTGGTTTGTTGGAGACCGAAAGTCAAAGATTTAGCAAAGTTGAAAAGAACTTGTGAAAATTTCCTCTCAACAAGTGATCCGAATAGGAGGGGTGAGCCCAAAATCAAATGGGCCATTCGTGTTAACCAAAAATATTCTGGTGTGTTGGGCACTGTGGATGGTGAAGGAATGGGAGATAAGTTGGCTACCAAGTGGATGATCAAAGCATGGTGAAATGCAGAAGCTTCATGGGCAAAAATTGATTCTCATAAACAAATCAACTCTTATGCAACTTGATATGTTCACTATGATGTTTTCTCAACTTCCTGTGACTCCCAAAGTTTTGGACCTTGTCTGCTCTATGTGGGAGAGTTGGAACAAGATGAAACTATACATCAAGATCAATGAAGATTGGAAGTGAGCAGCCAAGTTTAGAGAAAATGATTCTATTTGGTTTCCAATCAGGGGAATCAAAGAAATTGAGTCGAAGAACCTCTAAAGGGCAAAAAAAAAAGCTATGGATCAAAGGATTTCTTAAGTGGAAACATCTTTGAAATCAACAGAGAGGATATAGGATGAGATTTGAGGACATAGACCTAGCTAGGAGAATGAAGATTGGTGCCTACTAAGACATAGAATCTACTTTTGGGAAAACTCAAAGACATGCCTCCTTCTCTGGGATGATCCGCCACATATTGAAGCATTATAATGGATCAATGGTAACAAATTGGATGAGACAATGAGGGTCCAAAAGCACCTTGGCTTGAATATCTCCCTTAACAGGAGATGTTGTCCTAACCGGCCCTATATGAGATGGCAATTTAAATTTGGGGACCTATGGCATCCTCTCATTGAGAATTAAAAATCGATACTTATGTGGAACATTATCCATCAAGGAATTTGGAAGAATGTCAAAGCAAATAAGATCTCTGGGTCCCCTCATTGGTGTCAGTGGTGCCTCTATGGTAGAGAAGATCTTGCTCACCTCTTCTTTTTGTGTGCAAGGAGTCACTCGGTTTGGAAAACTCCTACAAGGATTTTGAGTTTACAAAGTCAAATCAATTGAATGAAAGAATTACCTGGAGAAGCGATCGGTTGCTCTTTTGCCTTATGGAATGCCATCAGAGGGGGAATGCATTGGAAGATTTGGAAAGAAAGATGTGCAGCCAACTTCAATGTCCATCTGAAAGAATGATCAATTGAAAAAACCCTTGGTGTTAGGCAGAAGAATATGTAATTCTAAGAAATCCCCTCCTTTGAGACCCCATAGGATTTTTGTCTTGGAAAACAACAAGATCAAAAGCAAGTGGACCTCCCATGAGGGCGATGAAGAAGTTGTTAACCTTCTTTGTAACTCTCGCTAAATCATAGGTCTCCTTCCAATCTTGGACCGTCACCGTTGTAGCACCTCCAGACTTTCTACACCTGCTTTGCGGGGTATGTAGGATCTCAAGGGCACTATGCGCATTCACTGAATAATTGTTCTTTTATTAATTGTAGCAAGGGAGACTAGGCCTCAGACGAACTTTCTCTCTAAAAAAAGGGCTTATCCAACCCGTATATTTTAGCCCTATAGTGAATTTATGCATTAGAAATTTACACACTATCACGTAGAACTAAGGTAAAGACTTGGGTAAACACTAGTATGCAAGTTGTTAAGCATAATATATTTCAAATTAAAAAATATATATGGGACTATATGATCATATAACTCGATATACTCTATGGTCATTTAAATCATCGTACTGATGAATATTAAACTCGCCAATAGAATGGGCCTTAGTAAATAAAATAAATCCATATGTGCCTATGAATCCTCCTAGTCATAAACATAGAAAGGAAGACAAGCGGATTTTCATACATAGTGCTTCATTTAAAAAACAATCCAACACAACTATTGTTTTTCTGTAGTGGTGTTTGTGGTAAGCTTATAAAATACAATCTTTTAAAGTTGGAAAATTTTCCTCGGATAACTCCAAGATTATTTTCTGCTTTATTTTTAATTGCAAACATTATATACATCTTTCATAGATGTTTGTCAATCAAAGGTGGACTAAGTTTAACCGACCCAAGAGTTTCCATCTTGTACCCTAAACACCCATAATGTTTTTACCATATGTGCATGAAGCATACTGAGAAGAACCTAAGGTTATAATATTCCATATCATGCCATAGCTAACATCAGACAACATGCAGGGTATTTAACCTTTGATGCTATAAGTAAAAAGCTACAAAAACTATCCATGTTACATAGCATACTTTATTGATAGACATAATTCAATTGGATTATTTATAAAAAAGTTATGTTACATAGCATACTTTATTGATAGAAATAATTCAACTGGATTATTTATAAAAAGTTACAGAAAGTATACATGTTACATAACATACTTTATTGATGGAAATAATTCAACTCGACTATTTCATATCATTATGGACACAAATTACCATATATTTGATCATTTGCAATCTATATGAAAATAAAGTAGTCAATAAAAAATAACTCATGACCAAATGGGGCATGTCTAAACCATGTTTTCTAGTCCTTTCTAACCAAAAGAAGTCGGCTGATAACAGACAACCGTGTTGAAAACCTTGAACTCTTTCGACTTCATTGCTTAGACAAAGATGAAGGTTGGTGAGAAAAAAGAAAATTGATACAAAAGCAGGTGTCTTTTTTGAACCTATTCAAAGAAAATAACAAGGATAAATTTTGAACTCTAAACAAGCATAAAATAGTCAACACTGAGTCACAACAAAGGAGAACAAAGACATACTCTCCATTCTTTTTTACCTAAAGACCATGATATCAAGCAATAAAGTGTTCATTTCACAATATCTAGTAAGAATCACTTGTTCTTGCTTTTAAATATTGACTAGAAGCTTGATCCTATAACCGAAGTAGTCGGAGATAGATATGATAAAATGCTTGGTGCCATGAAAACTTACTATTGAGCATGATCAAGAACCCCACATCATGACCTTCGACATAACAGATCAGAGTTAAAGGTACAAGTAATAATTGGCGAAACTCCTTCACTACATCTAAAATCTCAGCAAGCATAGATTATAGGTGATTAACAACTACTCGAAATTTGCAGTACATGTGTTGCAAAAGTCCAACCTTTTAACAAAGCAATTAAGATCATCCCTTTGTACAGTTAAGATCCTCATTGAATGTTGGGCCATATTCATAGCATATCAAATGAATATCACAAAAGCATTCCCAGGAGAAGATCATAATGAAAAAAAATATGTTAAGCAACATCCACACATTCATTAGAGAAATGCTCAAGACAAGTATAGCTTTGCACAAAATAGAAGCAGAACTTGGCATTATATTTCTATTAAAGTGATGTTTACATTATATGTATGTTTTACAAGAATAATAAGACTCTACAATAGAAGCTAATCATAGGTTTCCTCGGACTCATGCATAATGGGATCCTTTGGAACCCTAGAACACATCTCCTACTTATCTTGCTCCAAGATTGGCTCTTCAAGGTCAGCCATGTCTCCCAGTTCATCTGCAAGTGGGGGAACAGGCTCCCTTGAAGCTGGTTGGAATCTCTCCGTGTCTGCTAATATGCTTCCTTCCAACCTCTTGGTCTTCATCTGGGCATTCATTCAACCCATTGATTCTCATTCTAATGAAGCTCACTTGAGCATCATCCTTCTCCGCAGCTATGCAGTGCTTGAACATCTTTAAGGAGCAAGCGAGAGTCGTTCCTAAAACAGAAGAAAACCACTTAGAAGCTGATCAATATCATGGCTAATGAGAAATGTTACAATTGAAATTACATGTGCCCGAAAAAAGTTCTAGGGCCGAGTCATCATCATTGGAGAATAGTTGAATCAATCTCATTATAAGATTTTGTGGCTTCTGATATGGGTTAACCAATGTCCTGTCCCCAACTACATGACGAAGTTTCTTGGTAACTGCTGGGAACATGAGCACATTGGAGATCCCATTCTCATTGCAATGCTCCCTGACTCTTCTTTTGCTTACCTCATCATAATAGCCAACTGTAATGCATTTGGTGGAGCTCACAAATCTATGCAAAGGATTATGATTCATGTTTGTCTTCACCCTGTCAACGAGAACTGTAAGTCCGAGAGAGAATCATTTAAGCCAGGGAGATAGAAAGAAGATCACTTACCATGTGAGGCACTCCATAGCATGACATCTTGACTTCAAAGCAGTTGAAACAGAGAAAGATTGGTCTCTCCTATGGAAAATTACTATCCTCCAAAGAGGACACATAGTCAAATCCGCAAAATCAGTGACCATCTTATGAATCTGAGGGTGCTTGAAAGGCTCGTCATCATTCACTGATCCCAACATTCTAAATCCATAGGGTATGTCTGCTATAAGAAGGGAGAAATGCTTTCTAGGCACAATAGTACAAATATTATTTACATCACTACATAATACATTGTAATATATAGGCCTAAGTGGGTCTAGGGGATTGGAGAAACACTTTAGATCAGGTTCATCATCAAAATCTATCTCATTGGCTTTCAGTCTGGATTTCTCATGCCTTGCTCTTTGAATGTGAGCCAAGAATGCAGGGGGACAATCATCTAATACCTCTACTGACTTACTTTTCTTTGGTTTCTGCGGAAACAAGTGGAACGACAATTAAATGAGCTCTTTGATAAACAAGTGGAAACATGAGGAATCGATGCCTGGCATCGATTTCTTGTCTGAGTCGATGCCAGGCATAGAACTTCTGCTGAAGGTCGATGCCTGGCATCGATCACTCCCATAAGTCGATGCGTGGCATCAACGTATGCCAAAATGTCGATGCCAAGCATCAACTTTCGATAGTAAATCGATGTCAGGCATCAACTTTCAGCAATAATTCGATGCCAGACATCAACTTTTAGTACAAAGTCAATGCCAGGCATCAAGTTGCTACTGAAAGTCGATGCCTGGCATCGATTTAGTGGTAGCTCGATGCCAGGCATCGAGCCAAATAGGGAACCAGGCATCCTCTCTCAAAATAGAACCTACCCAATCACAAAACACGATAAAGTACTCCAGTAAAGCTTTGTATGATGAGGTGGTTGGATAGTTTTCTTGGATCTCAGTCCAAGAAAAGCAACCCAGCTTCTTCATCATCACCTCCTGAATCTTCATGTATACTTTATGACTACAATCACAAACATGAAAGGGAGAGTAGGTTAGACCAGAAACATGGGAGGAGGGAAAAAGGATCTGAGAATAACATACATACTTATTAAGCTCGATCACCATCTCCTGCAGGCTTAGCTCCTTGGAGATTACCCTTGACAAAGTTGATATAATCAAAGTATCATCCTTGATTCCTTGAAGGGCTCTCCATGGTGTCAGCTTCATGTCCTCATGAGCCTCTTCAATCGAAAGGTCAACTTTCCTTGCCTTTCCCTTCATATCAACCTGAGGGTCTGGCCTCGACTTCCGTTGCTTTAGGCCCTTGACCTCCTTGTTCTCCCACATTGTGAAAATCTTATCCTGCACATCCCAGATTTCACCTGTTCTGAATGCAAGCTGAAACCATGGATCATATTTTTCTCAAAGCATCAGACTTTCTATTTTCATCGAGTGCAATGCCAACCTCAAAAGGCATTTCTTTCGCAGATTGGGATGTATTCTGCCAGCCTCCTTCATGAGGCAATCCTCGCATTCATGGTGGAAGAACCGAATTCTCTCTATGGGGGGCATCTTCTGCCTGTAGTCATTATCATTGTTGTGATCCCAAGCAAGAGCTTGGCTTCCTCAGTTGTAAGCCTAGCATAGATTTTGCACTCTGCATACGTAAAGAAGAATGTGGTGGGGTGCTCCTTCACTAGTTGTCTGCGGGCCTCTACAAAGTGTGAACCATCAATTACATAGTATGTGTAATCTTCAAATAGGCCCTCATTGAAATCCTCCATAGAGTTGCACTCATTCGGATCCAACATGACGAGGAATGGCACAACAGTAGCATGAGGATTTATCTTCATTTTCTTCTTAAGATTCTACACGTGCAAATTATGTGGCTCCCTTATCTCAAGGGGCCTCCTCCATGTGACTAGATCAATGGGTGGCCTATGGATGATATTGATTGGTAGGTGGAACAACTACCCCCTTCTTCACAAGCTTTCTACAAGCTATATTCTCCCTCATCTTGTTCTGCTCAGTACCAAGATTCTCAAGGCAAGCTCACCACTAGGTGCAACAATAATATCCTCAGAGCTGGAGCTTGACTCAGAAGACTCCTCATCAGCCACTCTCTTATTTTTCTTCAATAGCTTCTTCTACACGCACTGCTTACCCTTTGCCTTTATAGGGGTTGTCATCTTTTGTTGTGTTGGCATAATGTTGCCCTAGATCAATGGCATCAAGTCCCTAATCAGGTTCATTGAGTCCCTACAGACCTCTGCAAGCCTGTCTGGCACACAAAACTCTGGGCACAAGAAAGTCATCTTGCATATTACATTTCATAGCCCCTTCGATGTCTCTACCAGGAAAAGGAGGTTATCAGAATCCTCATCTTCATAGTCCAGTTTGAACACAAGGCCATAATGAAAGGCATGTGTTGTCGCGATCTTGCCTCTCCCATAGGCCCCTGCAAACACAAGAAGGACTGCATTCTTCTCATCAACATATTGAAGGCACCTCCAGGTTTGTCATGTCCCGGAGTGGACGATCTTTCCTTAAGACATGTATGTCCTTCGACCTCTCCTTCCTAGTTGCATCATCCTCAACTATTTTGATGCTACTTTGTCCACCAGATGACATGCCAACTGGGTTGTTGGCCCTCTTAGAGGATAAAGATGCAAGGTTTTTCTTGGCTTTTGTCTGGTGGCCAATGCCTTTGTCACAATGGTGATCCATAGAGCTCACTGTGACTTTGAGCTTCTTGATAGGCCTCTCACCTTTTAACTAAGCATCCCTGAAATGGCCTCAAAAGCATTAGCTCTTACATTAATGTGTTTTTCAAGCTGAAGGGTTGATGCCAAGCATCGACTTTAGGGTGCAAAGTTGATGCCAGGCATCGAATTGCACCCTACAATCAATGCCTCGCATCGACTCTAGGGTGCAAGTCAATGCTAGGCATCGACTTAAGCCTTCAAGTCGATGCCATGCATCAATTTAAGCCTGCACGTCGATGCTTGGCATACATTTAAGCCTGCAAGTCGATGGCAGGCATCAACTTAAGCCTTCAAGTCGATGCTAGGCATCAAATTGCACACAAAGTCGATGCTTGGTATCAACTTGCAAGCTTAAGTCGATGCCAAGCATGGACTTTAGGGTGTAAGTCGATGCTCGGCATCAACTTTTAGGTGCAATTCGATGCCAGCCATCGACTGTAAGGTGCAAGTCGATGCCAGCCATCGACTGTAAGTTGCAAGTCGATGCTTGGCATCGACTTGCACCTTAAAGTCGATGCCAGGCATCGACTTGCACCCCTAAAGTCGATGCCTAGCATCAACTTGCACCTAAAATTCGATGCTACGCATCGACTTACACCCTAAAGTCCATGGTTGGCATGGACTTTTAGGCCACATTCGATGCCTGGCATCGGCATTCTAGGTTGATGCCTGACATCGGCTTTGGGGTGAAAGTCGATGCTAGGCATCGACTTGATGGTGTAATTCAATGATAGGCATCGACTTTTAGGTGCAAGTCGATGCCTGGCATCAACTTGCACCTTAAAGTCGATGTCTGGCATTGACTTGCAACCTAAAGTCGATGTCTGGCATTGACTTGCAACCTAAAGTCAATGTCTGGCATCCACTTGCACCTCAAAATGGATGTGTAGCATTGACTTAGACCTCGACTTCATAAGCATAGAAAAATAAAATCCGTAGAAGACATGTTATTTCCTAAAACATAAAAAGGAATCTTTTAGGAATCTTTTTTGGTGGTGTGGTTTTCTCTACCTCTGGGTACTCTTGCCAACATTCTTCTTCTCCATCAGATTTCCTTGCTGGTTTGCTAAGCTCTGTGCACCTTTGTTGTTTGTGCTCGATTGCTCTCTCTCGCTCATGGATTTTTTAAATGAGAATGATCTCCTCCTCTCCTATTTATAGACACTTGGGTCACTTGAACCAGAGACTAACTAGATCTAATTGAATGTATCCAGTTTCTAACTAGATCAGTCAACTTGAACCAGAGACTAACTAGATCTAACTAAATGTATCCAGTTTCTAACTAGATCAGTCAACTGATCTAACCATGATCCATCACTTCATCATTTTAATCTAAAGAGGAAAGGGTAAATCTGTCCTTGTGTGAGTGGAAAGAGTCCTCCTCTATCTTTTTTGCTTGCTGAATTCTTTTTTTCAAGATTTGGTAGATCAACTAACTCAAAGACATTCATGATTTTGAATAAAAGTTCGAATTAACATATTGACTTTTGATGTACATCAATGTAAAGTGAAATTCCAATAAGTTCCAAAGAATGTAAACTCAAAAGTCAAATCTAATAATAATTGGGTTGATTGTCACATGCATGAATCAAACATAAAATACCCATTTAGTATGAGGACAAAAATAAAACTGTCATTGATTGATTCAATGCATTATAGTGCATTCATTAACTTAAGGTTTTTAGGAAAATTCTATCTGTTTACTTGGACAAAATCAGATAGAATGCATTAGATTTTCCCGATAGTTCAGACATTGATGGCTCCATCAGGCTTTTATCTGTGGACTTCAATGAAGATTTTCACAATATAGCATCTGAGTATTCTTTGTCAAATGGAGAAGGTCTAAATGAATATCACTTTGCATTTATGCATCTATGAGTTCGTATGTGATAAAGACAAAGTATGCATGGTCAAAAGAATGATGCAATATTATGTGTGAAGATTCTGTTATTGCACAACTCCAATTATTCAAAACTTAACAGATTTGGAGAGGTGTGATCGCATGGTAATGGTCAAAGTAAATCACAGAGATTTTGGTCAGAGCAATTGATAGTTCATTCACAAAAGAGATTGAAATCAGATAACTTATTGTTGGCATTACAGTATAACAATGAGATGGAGATGAAGGCATCCGAAAGCAATAGAGTTTCCACTCACACAAGGACAGATGTACCCTTTCCACTTTAGATTAAAATGGCAGAGAGTATAGACAAACATTATAGACAAGAAGAATGGAGAAATCTTTGGTTCCCTTATTATTTTGAAAAGATCAATCGTGTATATTTGAGTAATTAAGTACGTTAATGTAAGGTTTTAAGTACTTTAATGTAATTTGATGTTTAATGCACTTTAATGTACTTTAATGAACTTTTGATTTCATATCTACTTGATGTGACATTTTCACTTGATCTTGGATGTCTACTCATTCAAAAAGGTAATTCATCTTTAGTCTTCTTTGAAGTAAGTGAAGATGAGCTCAATCTTCTCAGTGGATGCTTGGGCATCAGCTTCCTCTACTCATATTGATATAGTTTTGAATTCATTGTTCTCAATTGACCCTTTCCTTATAAGTGCTGATCTCCATGGTTTAGAATGTGATGATCATCATTCTATGTTTTTTGTTGAGTCATTTAAGTTATCCAATTTGTAGTGCAATTCTGCTCAACCAAATGCACCTCTTGATCTCCCACCTGATCCAGCCATTGATCTCCCTTCTGACTCAAGTGCATGTGGAGAAAAGGAAAGGAAAAGCACACTCAATCTACATTTTAAAAGAAGGCATCGTGAAGTAAGTCAAAAAAGATTTAAATTTCTTACTTCAGATAGACAGATTGCATTGGATATTGTGAAGCATTGTTGTGGTTTGAAATGTTTGTACAATTTAGGAATGAAGAAACTAAAGCACCTAGAAGAGAAATTCCTCCATTTAGATTGTGAAAGGTAGGATATATACCTTGTTTCTCACATCCAAATGATTGAGGATAACATGTTAGTAACACGTGTTGCTTTTGAATATTTCTTTATTCAAGGGATGCGATGTTGTAAGGCTGCATTTAAAATTGCAATGGGTGTGGGAAATTTTAGAATACATACGGTTCAACAGGGGCTTATGAATGGGGATCTCATTTTGGATATGTTCCATGTTGGGACCAAAGGATCTGTTGGACGTCATGCAATGAATTGGATGATGAACTATTTTAGCTTGCATTGTGAGGTTATGCCTACAACTAGAAGGTTGCACTTGTCAGATAACTGTACTCGTCGAGAGGTATCTCAAATATATAGAGAAGACATGGAAAATAAGAATGAGAAGTATGTGTTGTATCGTCACTTTACTCGATTATGGAAGCAAGATTTTAACAATGTGTCTATTCCTCGTAAAGTTAAAATGGGTGAATGTTCAGTTTGTGCCACTTTGAAAAACATGGCAAAGGGGGCTACAACACCACAAGAAAAAGATAATTTTAAAAACCTTCTAAACAACCATCGGGAGATTCAAGGTTTAGAGAGAAAGAAATCAATTCATCATCAAAGTAAAGCACTCAGAAATCCGGAGCGTTATATGTGTTTGTTGATTGATGGTATGGATCAAAAAAAAACTTGTTTGCCACATTTTTATCGCATCCCTAAGGACATTGAGATGAAGTCCTTGTGCAAATGCATTTGGTTGGTGCTTTGGAATACAATGGAACTGTAATGTCCAAGGTTTTCTTCACATATCCGAATGTGCATATTGGTCCAAACCTTACAGTTACTGTCATTCATCAGGTTTTGCAATCATGGAAGGGTCTTTTGCCACCAACTCTATATTTGCAACTTGATAATACTGCAAGAGACAATAAAAATTCTACAATCTTTGGATATTTATGCATGCTTGTTGATAAACACGTATTTCTGGAGGTTAAAGTAAATTTCCTTCTGGTTGGGCACACTCATGATCACATTGACCAAATGTTCAGTATGTTCTCTAAGAAGTTGGCACGTAACAACGTTGTTACTCTTTCGATTTTATCTGAGCTGATTTCAGAAGCATATACTCCAAAATCGGAAGTTCAACACCTCACACAGATTTATAACTTTAAGCACTTTTGTTCAATGGGCCTTGATAACAGTGCTAAGGTTTTGCCTCCATTGCACAATATTAGTTTCAACCATGTATTCTTGATGAGGAGGGTTGATGACATAACCCTTTTATTTGCAAAGTAGTGTTCATCTTCTCGTGGGTGGGAGCCTAAAGAGGGATGTAGATTCTTGTTGTAGGTGCCTAATTTGTGTGTGTATGGTGTAGAACAATCACCATATGAAGATAAAAACAATATAGAAAGATGCGGAAATGTGGTTGATCAAAGTAAAAGTTGGATGCATGCACTCATTGAAAAGAAGAGACATATTGAGCGTGCAAAAAAATATGTTGGAGATCAAGATGTATCTTGGTGGGATGACTTTTTCAATCATCAAGAAGAGGTTATAAAGTATGCGATTGCAGGTCATTGGCCACTTGATGTTCCATTCACATGGGATTTCTGTACACAAAGATCAGTGAATGTGGCCCAGCATGTAATGCAGATGCACTTCAAAGTTTTATACATCCACCAGGAAGAAATATTTATGTAGGCCCAAGGATGACAAAACAGGCAGAAGCAAGATGGCAAGGAAATTTAATAGAGATAAATGTTGGAACACTTATTGCAGTACTTGCTGATGGTGATGAGGCTACCAGACCATTTTGGATTGCAAAGGTTTTAGAGGTCACTAAAGATATTGATCAAAGAAGAATAGAGGCTTTGATGGTGCATTGGTATTAGACTAAAAGTAGTAATGCATTCACAGGTAAATATAACTTAGAAATGGTGTGTGATACTAAACAAACAGGCTCAAAAAAGAAAAAGAATATTCGAAGCACATCCACTCTTAAAATGGATGATGTAGATATTCTTGTTTATGATTTTTCCTTCACAAAAACAGGTCACTTGAGGAAAGCAACCACCAATATGATAAAGCAAAAGCTTCCAGATGTATGTGGTATAGCAAATCATAGGTAAACAAGAAGATTTGTGCATGATCTTGCAGAATTTGGTATGTACATGGATGAAGATAGAACTCTTGTGGATATAGAAGAAGAAGAGAGCTCTCAACAGTATGAGATTGAATCAAGTGCATCAGATGATGAGGGTGTAGACATAGATCGACATAGTTGTGAGTTGCATTGAAACTCTGTAACATTTTTAGTGCTTATGTAAATGCCTTGAAGTAGTTTGCTTAACAAAACCATGTTTCATAGCAATTTTGCATAACAATCGGATATCCACCCATTGAAAATATGTCTTAAATGTTGATTTTTGTATGAGAATTATTCAGTTTTATATTCTTTATATAGATTTTAGACATGTCAATGTCTTATCATATACATTTTGGACATGTCAATCTCTTACATTTTGAGCTCTTTTTTAATGAAAAAATGACAAAAAATGTCAAAAAATCACATGTTTTAACTTCATTTTTAAAATATATGTATACTGGTATAAAGGAATCTCAAACATAAGTTGCAATTTTCTTGATTTTTGAAGAGGTTGTTCTCTTTTTATGACATAGTTCTCATTTGTTACGACTCACTGTTAGTCTATATTGGTACCATGCTAACATATTTATTTACTTACAGTGTATTGCCTATATTGAAACCATGTGCAATATATTGTTGAATAATGCATTATCCAAGGGAAGAAATTGAAATTTTTTTAAAAAGATTTTATCTTAAACTATGTTATAAATGATCTACTATATGTTGGAAATTATATATACATATGTGTGTGTGTGTGTGTGTAATTTAGAATCTTACAACTTTTAGATAGTATATGTATAAAAGTTGTGAGATTGTATACACTTATATAAACATGTACATATACAGGTGTGAAATCATTTTTGTAAGACGATATCAAAAAAGATTTCTTTAAATACAGATTTCTCAAATTAACTATTTCAAAAAAAAACCATGTTTTCCTGTTATAGGAAACGAAAAATATGAGAAATGGGTGATCTTTTTATAGTGTATTATTTTTTGGATCAAAAGTTTTCTCGTAGAGAAATAAGTGTGTATGTATGTACGTATGTATGTATGTATGTATGTATGTATGTATGTATGTATGTATGTATGTATGTATGTATGTATGTATGTATGTATGTATGTATGTAATGTATGTATGCATGCATGCATGCATGTATGCGTGCATGCATGTATGCATGCATGCATGCATGCATGTATGCATGTACTATCGAAGAAGTTATCTCTTTTTTATTCTACTATTTCATCACTAGTTCATTTCTATGAGTGCATCTCTATTTTGTATTCATATGATTGTATTTGAGAGACTTTCCATTTAACTTATTTCTTGTATTCACTCTCCTTTCAAGAGATAAATCTCACATTAATCTCTAGATCTATATAAAGATGTCCTTTCTCCACTTCTTATTGGTTAGATGCTTGAGATCTCACTCCATCCTCTTGGAAACCTCACTCTAGATTCTTATGAGTTTTCTCATTTCATGGTCTACACACTCTTTTGAGTCTATATGTTTCAATTTTTGCTTCTAGATGTGTACTCTCTACATGGCATCAAAGCCCTAGATCTTTGTGGTCTATTTTAAGGTGGAGTTCTCTTGAAAGTGGTAATGGTGCTGTGCAGCATTCTTTTAATGGCAATGCTGCTTCATCGATAAGATGAAGTTGTGATCATCATGTTCATGCTTATAGAGTGGTTCTGAACATCCTTCCATTTCCTACCTCCCCACCCTCTTTCTAGTTATTTTTTTCATACCATGCCACCCTTGCCCTTGGAAATCTTGGGAAGTGCTTGGAAGTCTTTGGAAGCCACTTGGTGGCATCATGTATCTAAAAATATTTATAGTATTTATAAACACTATTTGGAAATCCTTGGTGGTATTTATTCAATGTAACCTCTTCATAACATATTCTTGATGGATTTCCTTTCATTTTGATGCATATGTATCATCATCTTTGGTGTCACATCTATTAGCATATTGCATACCTATATGATGTTAGAAAATAAGAAACTCAAGACAAAGAAATAGTAACATGCATAAGAGAGCATACACAAATAGAATGCACATAATGGAGGCAAATTTTGATATGCTCTAATTAATGATAATACATGTAGAAGATGATGATATGCTCCAAATTACATATACATCATGGCATGACAACATGACATACTCACAAACCATCAATATCAAAGAGAGCTAGTAAGGGCAAGGGATATCATGAAGATGCTAAGGTAAGATCTCCAAGAGAAGCTCTCTCACAAGAGTAGATAGATCTCTAAGTGTATCAGCATACATTCCTCCTAGGTCATCTCCATGCATTGGAGAACACCTCCAAAACCATGTTTGTGTGTGTATGTGTGTGTGGATGAGTTGAGCACCCCTAGTCCAAAAGTATATGAGCAATCACACACCTTAAAAGCATGAAATTAGAAAGAGCATCACATGCTCCAAGTGTGTATGTAACTCCCTCATATTAAATACAATATTAAAATGTTGTTTCAACAATACAGATACAGACAATAAGTTTTGAGAAACTTTAGGCATGTATAAAACTTCAACAAGATATAATGATGTGTTGGCCGCCAAATCTGCTCCTCATATTTGAAGTCTTATTAGAACTCATACGTTGATACACATTGTTAGCAAATAAGAAACCCAAGATAAAGAATTAGGAACACATATGAGAGAACATACACACATAGACTCAAGAGAATACACACGGTATAGGCAAAAAGTCATATGCCCAAATTAATGATAATATGTGTACAAAATGATCATATGCTCCAAATACATATACATGGTAACACAATAACATGAAAGTACTCACAATTCATTAATACCAAAAAGAGATAGTGAAGGTAAGAGAGAGCATGAGGAAGCTTAGGTGAGACCTTCAAGACAACCTTTCTCACAAGATTCAACATATTTTCATTCTAGAGCACCTCCATCAACATATGTGTGTATAGATGAGTTGAGCATCCCTCCTCCAAGAGTATGTGAGCAGCCATATACCTCAAAAGTGTGCAACCAAAATTAATAGAATTATACACTCCAAATGTGTATAGGAGAGATGCTTAAGTGCTTGGGATGATACCTTTAAATAGGCAATCAGTTGTCCAATGCTCTCAACCCACAAAAACAAAAAACTACTTTTATTTTTTCAAAAGCTATCTAGGGTAATAATTTTTATGCAATTGTTTTTTCCTAGCTATATTAGGCAATGATCACATTTATTCTGGATTATGGGTTTTATTAATATCCATTGGATCAGATTTTAAAACTTTAAATAGGATTTTGATATTTAGCATATTAAAAGCATAAGCTTTTTAATCTCAAAGCTGAAAACTAGCGTTTGATATCTAAGGGTTTTTAAGTTATTGCTTGGAAAGCAGTTGTATATGGTTAGAATGCTCTCTTTGATTACTTTCAAAATATGTGATGAACTCAGTACCATGTTTGATCATTTTGACCATTTTTTAGAAATTGTTTGACCAATTTTCTACCTTTTGTCTATAATTTAATATAATTACGAAGTTCATGAATATATATACAATGAATGGTGAATAAATCCTAAAATAATACAAATCAAAATTTTAACAAGTCCTAGAGCTTAAATTTCCAACACATGAGTGTCTAGTCCCACCATTTTTGTCTCTCATCCTATCAAGTTTCTTGCGTTCTCTACATTATAAGAAGATTTTCTACAATATCTTATAATATTCCCAAGTTGACATGCTATAGCATAGTTATATAGTGTCAGCACTCATGCCTTGAGGTTGCAAGTTCAATCCTTGCCTTTGCACATGTGTATTTTATTCCTTTTTATTTTCTAGATTTTATGCATATGGATGAAGACATTTTATGTATCAACCAACATTCTAACTTTTGTGGCCTCTCTCGCATTAGACATATCAATGTGGAGATGGTGATGTTGTCACTTACACATGTCATTTTCTTATTTTATCTCTAACTCAAAGGATATTGAACCGGCATTTCATGCCTCATTCAAGAAACATAGAATCAAAAGATTTTGAGTATTCTTAATTTCATAACTTAGAAATTTGTCCCACAATTCTATAATCAAAGGTATAAATCAATTTGAAGACTTTGAAAATATATGAATTATGTAACAACTCTTAATAATATAGATCAAGAACTTACATGAGAGGAAGTTTGATCTCTTCTACTTTTACATTAATAGAAGCCCAAAACTCCATCCCCTCATGAGACAACTATGAAAGCCATGTTGGAGTTAGACATCTGTGGAAGCATGCGAATAGCACAAGGAAGAAGAAGACACTCGGAGCACAACACACAATACTGAATGTATTACCACTAGAATGTACAAAGATAAGTAACTTGTTAGGGCTATAGGCGTATATACAAGCTAGGGGAAAAAACCTCCTAAAGAGGGAAAAAATTTCCCGACAATCCTAGAGTGTTCACACACATCACTACCTAAATATATCAACAAATCCCCCTGGGAGTGATGCGGTGAACAAGGAGTTGGCACTCATGTATAAGGAAGTGCCAAGCTATGTGGAAATCACTCCACAAAAGGAAGTAAGCCCAAAGCTTTGCGAAAAGCTTCAAACTTCTCATGCACTCTGACTGTCAGTGAAGATAGTGGTGGTAGAGGACTAACCAACACCCATGGTTACGGTGATTGTTAAGAAATTTGTTATGCGCTGGAAGTAGTAGTTGAATCTGTTGAATCTGTTGAGATTGTCAGAAGTCATTGAGCGATTGGGGAAAATATGTAAAGGGCCTCTGTATTACAGACCCCTGACCATCCCAACAACCCATGAGTAGATCTGTTAACAATTAGATTAATCATAAAGATTAACATTGGCGCCGGCCATAGGGCATGGAGTAGCCAATCAGCGCATAAGACTAGGATTTGAGAAAGAATCCAATGATATATGCTTGTAACACGTTCCAGAGAATCGTACCCGAAGTACAAAAGGGATCAGCATCCCTGGAAAGTTCCTAGCACATTGGGAACACCTCCGGGTGGTAGTGGTGATGGACAATCATCGAAAGGAAAGTGAGAAATCTGGGCTAGTGAGGTAACCCCTCAGCATTTCCTTGTGCAAGGATTACAAGATACTAGAAGTGCAACCAACCCCATCCACGGAAAGTAAGGTTGATGAAGTAAGCACTGGTTCTAGTGACAGTGTGGAAATTTTCGGTAGCAGTTTGTGGAATTTTGGTGGTACTTCGGATAATTTCGGGGTCGGTTTGCAGAATTTCGGTGATAGTTCTACTTTGGGTTCTGATTTTGAGGAAACTAGTGTATTGTTGGATGAAATTTTTGGTGAAAAGCTCACTTAAGAAGTCCACTACGATGAATGGCAATTGGGTGTAGACGTGTGGGATCGACTTAACAATACCAGATTGTCGGAGAACGTGTAAGACAACCAGACAACACAGCAGCAATTAGGTTTAACTAGTTCAAATCATTCGGCAGTAATATTTCCTCTTGGTTTAAACAACATGAGTGGTTCGCAACAGCAACAGCACCAACAACAACAACAACAGCAATAGCAACATCATCAGCAACAACAACAACAACAATAGCAGCAACAGCAGGCCATACCACCATGACCGATACCTGTTGGAGTTATGTATACAAAATTTGACAGATTTCCCGGTGATGATCCGGATGCACATGTGAGAACTTTTGAAATCAATTATGTTGTACTCAACCATCCAACGGATCCAGCATATAAGGCTATAGTGTTCCAATCTACGTTGGTTAATGAGGCTTCCAGGTGGTTAAGTGAATATGACATTAATGATTTCTGTCAATACGACGATGTTAAGGATGCCTTCTTACAACGATTTTGGTTGAAGAAAAATGCGATTGAGATCTTTGACTATCTGCAAAACAATAGACAAAAACCACACCAAAATGTGCAGGAGTATGCAACTTTATTTTGTACTCATCTATGGCAACTGTTGCCGGTGCATGCTAACCTACCGGATGATGTGATTACCCAATGGTTTATTAATCGATTAAACCCTCAACTCAAACAAGTGATGATTATACAATGTGTGGGTGGTATGACTCTGGATGCAGTAATAGCCATGGCATTACAGTTGGAACATAAAGTGGGTGGGTTCGCTGAAGATTTGGACTGGTTGAAGGCGACCAAGGGTACGAGCGAGGATCCATTGAAGCAAGTGTATTGCACAAAATGTAAGAACCCGGGACACACTTCTTCTGATTGTGCACTAAATCAAATGTACTACACTATTTGTAATACAGTGAGTCACTCCACCGAAACGTGTCCATATAATGCTAAGCACAGACCAGGCCCACCGTAAATGCTATTATAAAGGATCACGAGCAAACAACTTTGGCCAGACCCAATGGCACTCCGGTAAATCGGGTGAAGGCATATCTCTTCAACCACCAAGATGCCATTTCTGTGGTGAGATTGGACATATCTACAGATATTGCAAAGAGGCGTCTGAGTATGATAAACGACGAAAAGAATGACAGGATCCAATCGCAAACATAGTATATATTTCAGCGGTAGATACTCAAGCGACAGTAATTCAAACACGGTCTGGCAAGAAATTACAACCAGTTGCTGAGATTTTTGAGCCTGCCATTTGAGAACAACAAAGAGTTTTTACCAACGCCAGTACGTGGGTCAGTCACGAACCAACTGTTTTTCTCGATCTAATACCTGTGGTCCAACAGACAGTACCGAATCTACCACTGGAAGAGCCGAGTCCGGTGAAAGTGTCGTCGAAGAGTCCACCAAATTCGGTCTCACGTACGTCGAATTTTGACTCTGTGTGGAATATTCTATCGTAGGCATCTATTACAATACCTTTGGGACAAGTGTTAGCCTTGGTTCCGGGTGTATGATAACAATTTCAACAACAAATTAGTCCAAGATCTTCGTGTACACCTGCTACGGCAACTATCAGTCCAGAAGTTGATTCTACGGTGGACCATGTTGTTCCTTTAATTACAGTATGGTATAAAAACGACAAAATTACTCAAGTGTTAATTGATGGAGGCTTCAATGTGAATATTGCGACAGCCGCCCTTTGCAAACGATTAGGATGGACTCAGATTGAAGCTGTTCAATTTTTTGTGAGAATGGCGGACCAATTTAGGGTCCATCCAATAGGTTTGGTACGTGATATACCCATTACTCTTTAGCGAGCAGTGTTCAAAATGACTTTTGTGATCCTAGAATTACCTGACTCAAGTCTGGATTATAACTTGCTGTTCGGGAGGCCCGGGCTGAAACAAGCCAAAGTGTTGCAGGACTGGTCTGCACACGAACTTCTTTTCAAAAGTAATCATCAAAAATATGTAGTACCATTGGACGAGATGAAGCCTTGCGACCTTCATGCTTGAGCCTATGTTGCCGAACCTGTGCATATGTTGGATGGACTTTCAGATGATGAAGAAGAAGCTTTTCTCAATGCTAACCAGGATTTGCTCACCCTGGGTACAGTCGACTTACAAGCGGTTGCAAATAATTGGAACTCGATCGTTTGTTCGTTAGTTTCGATTATAGAAGAAGGGGACCCAGTGATGGATCAAGCTTTTAATGCCCAGAATTTCCACCACTTATTCCAGTCACCTGAGGATATATCCATGCCACGACAATATTATGTACCGAAAGATAAGCTCATCACCTGCAATCTAGGCAATAAGAGTATGCCGAGACCGATCAAGCTTAAGGCTGGGTTACCGGAAACTTTTCAAAATGATCTACTATAGTTGTTGACAGAGTTCCAAGAACTATTTGCGTGGGACTATCGAGATATAAAAGGGTTGGACCCTCGCATCTATCAACATTGTGTGATGCTCAAGCCGGATGCGCACCCAATCAAGCAATCCAGTTATTGCATGAACCCCAATTATGCTTCTCAAGTGAAAGTTGAATTGGATCGTTTGTTAAAAGTAGGTTTCATCGTCCCTATTGAGCATGCAGAATGGATTTCACCTATTGTTATTGTCCCAAAGAAAAATAAGCAGTTGTGTATCTGTGTGGATTACCAAAAATTAAATGCGATGATTGTGCTTGATCCTTTCCCCCTTCCCTTTTTGGATACAATGCTCGATGATGTTGCCAAACGAGAAATGTAATCCTTTTTGGATGGTTACAGTGGCTATAATCAGGTGTGCATGGCTGAAATGGACATACCAAAAATTGTGTTTATTACAAACTAGGGCGTATATGCGTGTACGGTGATGTGGTTCGGTCTCGCAATGCTCCTACTACCTTCCAACGTTGTATGCAAGAAATTTTTTCCCCCTACCTAACCACATTTATGCGGGTGTATCTAGATGATTTTTTGTTATCTGGTGATGCATCGGCACACCTCTATCACTTACGGTGCTGCTTCTCTAAGTATCGAGAGTTTTGTTTGTGCTTAAATCCCAACAAGCCGATCTTTTCAGTGTCTTGTGGCAAGTTGCTTGGTCATATTATTTCACGGCAAGGCATTCAAGTGGACCCGGATAAAGCGCAAGTAGTGTTGAAGGCTCCTGCCCCTACGACTCCAAAAGAAGTTATGTGATTCCTTGGCCAAATACGCTGGCATGGACGGCATCTTCGGTGGCTCGCACATTTAGCTATACCGTTGAATCGGTTGATTAGTAGCAATCCCCGGCAGTTCGTATGGATTGAAGAGTGAAAAATTGCCTTTGATCGATTGAAAATATTGTTAACCTAGGCTCCTATATTGCAAGCACCAAACTGGCAGCTTCCGTTCCATGTCTTTATGGATGCATCAAACCATGCAATCGGTAGTGTGTTCATGCAACAATGGGATAAGTGGTTCCGCCCTGTTTATTATCCTAGTTGACGATTAACTTCTGCTGAACGAAATTATTCTGTCACTGAGCGGGAATGTCTGGGTTTGGTTTATTCGGTGAAGAAATTCTGGCATTATTTACTGGGACGACCATTTACCTTTCATGTGGACCATGCAGCTTTGGTTTATCTTGTCCGCCAGCAACATTTAGGGGGTCGATTAGCCCGATGGGTGCTCTTGCTACAAGAGTTTGATTATGAGGTTGTGCATCGTCCAAGGTTAGCACATGCGTTGGCTGATTTCTTATCTCGGCTTGAGTCCGGTGAACTTCCCGATGCAATTGACGACACTTCCCCTGCTATCTACACGACTGATTCGGTTCAGGATGATTGTCAGGAGCTCTCGGTGGGACCTTCATATTATGATACTCTTATGACCTTTCTCACGAGTGGAAGCTCCCTGACTACTACTTCTACCTCTGCTCGCTGTAAATTGGCGATGTATAGTCGACGGTTTCGGATCATTGTAGGACAGCTATATTACATGGATCCATCGGGCGCACTTTTACGTTGTATCCCTCCCCATGAAGTTCCTTCGGTTATTGACATGGCCCATTCTACTCCTTCCGGTGGTCATTTTTCGGTCGATCTTACTTACCAAAAAATTCTACATTGTAGCTTATGGTGGCCCACTATGCAGCGTGATATTGTTGCTTATGTAAAAAAGTGGGATGCTTACCAATGATCACGACAGCCTTTACAACGGCACCATTTTCCATTGTAGCCTGTCGCTCCCCTTGAACCTTTTCAAAAGTGGGGCTTGGATTTCATTGGTCCCGTTACACCTCCTACTATGATTACTCATCATCAATATATACTTACTTGTAAGGATTATGCTACTCGATGGGCTAAAGCTTGGGCTTTACAGTCCGCAACTGCGTCAGTGGTGGTCAAATGTTTGATGACTGATGTTTTCCCTCGTTTCGGACTTCCCTTAGAGATTGTTTCGAATCAGGGCACACATTTTGTTAATTCCTTAATGCAAGCGCTTACCCGAACTCTGAAGATTGCTCATAAATTTAGCTCCCCGTATTATCCTCGTGCCAATGGTCTTGTTGAAAATACCAATAAAACCCTACTTAACATGCTCAAGAAACTAGTTCTGGAATGTCCGGAGCATTGGGATCAGTTCCTTCCTTCGGTTCTATGGGCTTACTGTACTGCCTACAAAGTGGCTATAGGGAATACGCCTTTCAAATTGGAATATGGGCTGGAGGCTATTGCACCCATGGAGTTGGTGGTACCTAGCCTCAGGGTGGCACTAGATCATAAGCTCTTGCGGTCCTTGGACGAACAGCGCCTGGAAAGTTTTCTGATGCTGCAAGAAGTGCAAATGCAACAAGCTAAGACACATGATCGGTTTCTCCGCACTCCCGTTTTTACCAAAGGACAATTAATTATGTTCTATAATGCTAAGTCTAATCGTTCAGCGGGCAAGTTCAAACTTCGGTGGTTTGGTCCTTACCGTATTGAAGATCAGGTCGAACTTGCTACATTTCAGTTATCCACTTTAACTGGTACTTTTCTACCTAAATCCATAAATGGGTCGAAACTTCGTCCATCTTCTTCCACACTTTCCTCATCTTAATTCCGTATTCGTTGTCTGACTTCTCTTTCCATTACACGTGTTCTGGTTGACCGTCTGACCATAAAATTCCCGTTTTATTACATAACCATGATTAGCCGCCACACTCAATGTCGGGGATTTTGTTAATGTGTGCATGTCGTCATTATGCATGCATATTCCCAACAACAGGTGATGATTATGTTTTCTACCTCTGCTTCCATTCGTTGTTTTTACTTAATCACGTTCTTCTCCCTCTTTCCCGCTATTGTGTTTTTGCGCTCTGAGTGTTATGTGTTATCTTCTGCATTTGTGTTGTCTTACTCGCCATGGAAGCTTTAGCAAGTATTGCTACCTTCCGTGTTGGCCTCGCTCCTTAATTGAGCGAGTTTTTGCACACATGCGGGATTTTAGCATTCACCGAATTTGCCATGGCATTCGGTCGAATGTCGCCCCTTCTTTGCACAGAGCATCTCTGCTATAGCCGACACTCCCGCAACCGAAACTTTTTGGTCGCTCGCCTGTCTTAACCTGCACATTGTCGTCACCCTAAACACCATCACTGAGGGATTCCATCTCCCTCACGAGGGTAGCGTAGACGTGCCCCTCCTGCCTATGACGACCATTAAGCAGCTTTTCCCGCGTCAATCCTCCAATGAATTCGCTATTCTCTGTCGCCCTAAACCGGAGCGCTCAGCCCCACAGTTCTTGGTGGCTGCACTCAACCTCCAAAAATGCACTTACAGTATTTCCGGACCATTTTACTCCATAATCGATGTCGCTGCACGTGAAGCGGTTAATTGGGCCATGTTCTTCTTTCGATGAATTCACCGAGAATGTCAGGTAGTTTCCAGACAGATGGCAAAGGGCGACATTCCTCGCACGCGACTTCCTCATATGCTCTCTTTCCTTCTTCCGACGATTCGACAAGCGCAGCCTCCTCCAATGGATGCTCTTCTCTTTCATGAAGAATCCATGCAGGTAATAGAGGTTGAAGACAATGACGACCTTCTACAGTTTTCTGGGGGAAGCGTCGCAAACTGAGTCCCTCCCAAAGTCAAGTTCAGCCATCCTCCACCGTCCAATTGCAGGATACTGCCTCCTCCGCACCACTTCTCTCTACTCCACCATCCCCTAAGGATCAAGCCGCTCCAGATACTATAATGGAAGATGTTCATCCCGGTGATACAGTCATTCAGTCGCAGCCTCAGTCCAAGGAGCAAGCGCCCGACATCCTCATGGAGGTTGTGCAAGTCAGGGAGCAAGGGCCAACCGAGCAAGTGATGGTACAATTGGATATCCAACCTATTACAATAACAACTCTTTCCCTGCTCTCTTCACCCAAAAATCCTCCTCTTTCCCTTTCTCTGTCCAAAGTGCCTTTGCCGTCTAGGCTTCCTCCTTCACTACGCCATTCGGTAGCCCGTCATCTCCCTTCCTCTCTCAATTATTCGCCCCCTTCTTTCGGCCCATCTCCACCTCCAGTGTCCTTGACTCATTGGCTCAATTAGCCCAAATAGGAAATTACCTTATTCACCTCTCTAAGCATCTCCCTCACCTACTACAAGACGCCCATCAATCCCTATGTACGGAGTATCAATCTAAAGTTGATATACTCAAGGCGGACATCGCACCCCTCTAGGAAGAAGTTTTAGCAGCGAAAGAAGATGCAAGCTTATTGCAGGAACAACTCCAAACTTTACAAGGACAGTTGACTGAGAAGGATGCCATCATTGCAGCTCGCAATGATGAGATCAAACACCTTAGTCAAACAGTGATTGATAAGGAGGATGCTCTGAAGGCTTTGGGTGATCTGTTAGAAACCATGCGAGCTCAATTCCTTATGGTCGAATAGGCTTCTCAAATGCTGGTCAATAAAGCATTAGAGACAAAGTTGAAGATAGTCATTGAAGAACTCTTCCAAAAAAGCCGGTCATTGGAAGAGGAAATCGGTCGGACCATTAAACTTAAGAAGGAGGTCGAAGCTATTCAGAAGGAAAGACAAGAATTCTTTAAAACAATGCAGTTTCACACACAAGAGCTCGAATGAAGAGAGAAACAACTCGGTATTGAGCAGGTGCGTTTATCTCGCATCGATGCAGAGATTGCATAAATGAAATTACGTTGTGATGCTGCGCTCGCAAATGATTTCTACATACAAGAAGCATTTTTGCAGAATCAAGCTGACGTATTACTCTCTCAAGTGATCGCTTCCAGCTCTGTGCGGACCGACGCACACCTAGTCGAACCTCAAATTTTGCAAGAGATGCTAGAATCCCTCAAACAGAAAATCTCCCGTACCTTTAAGTTAGCTAGAACCATGTATATCCAAGGAATCATTGATGATTCTTAACTCTTGTAATTTACCCTACTAGGTTCGAGCCCACCGTGCGTGCTAGTGTTAGGCCGCCGGAATATTATTTAGAAGATTAATTGTAATTAGGAAAAAGTCGCGCACAGAAAAGGTGTCATGCGAAATGTTGTAACATTTTCCTGGTTAATAGATCAGTGAGTGGAAGAGACGACAAACGCGTCGCCGGACTGTCTTGTCTGGGCGATGTATTGTCTGGGCGATCGGCTGGAGGTGATTCTGTCATAAATTATTCAATTGTGGTGTCCATCTGTATGGTTAAAAGATTCAGTATTGAAGTGAATAAGGTACTGCGTTAACATCTGATTGTGTTGTGAGTGAAGTGCCAGTATAACAGTAATATCAAATGAACAGTAGAAGTTTTGTGTATGTGGTTACGGTTATCATTAAGAAATTTGTTATGCACTGGAAGTAGTAGTTGAATCTATTGAAATTGTTAGAAGTCAATGAGTGATTGGGGAAAATATATAAAGGGCCTCTGTATTACAGACCCCTAACCATCCCAAGAACCCATGAGTAGATCTGTTAACAATTAGATTTATCATAAAGATTAACAATATACATGAGCTACCAAGCATGAAGCAAAAGCCACTAATGGACACACGAGTGTCATAGCAACCAGCCCAATCAGAGTCAAAAAATGCATGCAAATATGGTGGTAGTGATCCCCCCTTGGGATAAAACAACCCAAGTAGCCGAGTGCCACTCAAGTAGCGAAAGATGAGCTTAACCACCTGCTAATGCTTGACTCCTGGGCAATGCATAAACCTGCTCATCTATGAGACAGCAAACTGAATATCTGGCCGATTAATGCATAAGTAAATCAAGCATCCAACAGCCTGCTGATAGAGAACAGCATCAAATGCATCTCCAGCATCATGAAGACTCAGTCGTAAACCTATCTCCATAGGAGTGGCAATAGGTTTAAAGTCTTCAAGGCCAAAGCGCTACAATAATGTGTCAATCTATTTCGTTTGACACAAAGCCATTCCACCATCAACGTGCATAAACTGAATGCCCAAATAATGATGCAAATGACCTAAATCAGACATCTCAAATGAGGCATGCAAATCAGCCTTAAAATCAGCAATATGCCTCTCATGAGGACCAGTGAGCAAGTGTCATCAACATAAACCACAATGATCAGTAGTACATCATTAGCATGCTTGACATATAAGGTGCTTTCAGTTGGACTGTTCTCAAAATCATGTGCAATCAAATAGGCATATATCTTTTCATACCAAGCACGTGGTGCTTGCTTTAAACCATATAATGCCTTCTTTAACCTGCACACTTGGTTCTCATGCCCTTTCTGCACAAAGCCACGGGGCTGAAAAACATACACTTCTTCATGCAAGTCACCATTCCGAAATGCTATTTTAATCTCCAACTACATTCCAACCATGATGAGCTGCAAGTGCACAGATGCTACGAACAGTAGTCATTCAGCAAGTAGGAGCAAAGGTTTCATCAAAATCAATGCCTTTTTCCTACGCATAGCCCTTTGCAACAAGCCTAGCCTTATACCTGTCAACTGTACCATCAGGTTTACACTTCAGCTTGTACACCCACTTTGTGCCAATGGCCTTCTTGCTAGGAGGCAAGTCACATAAAGACCAAGTACCATTCTTCATTATAGCATCATATTCAAATTGCATTGCAACCATCCAATGTTCAGAATTTTGTGCTTCATCATACGAAACAAGTTCAGTCTCATCACAGAGACTAGAGGCACCCATAGCATAGCAACCTGATGCAAAAGAGGCACTATGAGAGCCTGACCGAGTATGATATGACAGAGTTGCATCTAATTTGTTGTCACGCAAAGTCTGCACCAGCCATTTTGGCATAGTATTTGCCTTCTCAATATCATCTCTCTCATCAACAAGTGCATCATGTAAATCTGCATCAAAAATGGAATGATCTGCATCATCACATGAAACTTGCAAAGGCTGAGAAGTTGCCTAATTAGGACCAGCACTAGACTGTCCACCTGTAAAAAGAGGCATCAAAGTATCATACATATCTTTGGAGCTAGCAGATGTCTCCTTAGTACATGAAAGCAATGGCTGAATAGCATCTTCCACAAAAACAACATCACGGCTAACCAGGATGATATAGATGATAGCCTTTACTTTCGGAACTATACCCGATAAAAATACATTTTATTGTTTTATCATCCAATTTTCTACGATGTTGTTCAAGCACTAATGCATATGTCAGATAACCAAAAACATGCAGATGAGCAATAGATGGCTTGCGATCATGCCAAGTCTCATATGCAGTGATAGACTGCAACGTTTTAGTGGGACACCTGTTAAGTACACATATGTTGCATACATGATAGCCTCAAGCCAAAAACTATGTGGTAAAGCTTGACTCTTGATCATACACCCCGCCATCTCCATGAGTGACCTATTCTTTCGTTCAGCAACTCCATTCTGTTAAGGTGTATACAGCACTGTACACTGATATTTTATCCCATGTTCAGCCAAAAATGCATTAAAATCAGAAGACATATATTACCCCCCTCGATGAGAACGGAGGATGCCCATTTTACATGTTGACAGATTTTCAACCAAAACCAAAAACTGTTTGAAGCACATGAACACTTCGGACTTTGCTTTGAGTGGATATACCCATGCATGCCTGGAAAAATCATCAATGAAATTCATGAAGTAAAGATAATTTCCAAAAGAGGGTGTTTGCATAGGACCACAGACATCACTATGTACAAGCTGCAATTTCTTAGTAGCCCAAATTCAACCATCTTTTGGAAAGGAGGAATGCTACATTTTGCCCAAAATACAGCCTTCACAAACATGTTTTCGAGGTGCCTCAAGTTTGGGCAAAGAGGACACCATTTCATATTTCTGTAGGCATAGCAAACTAGCAAAATTCAGATGACCAAAGCGTGCATGCCAAAGCTTTGCATCTGACATAGCCTGAGAATCATGTACCGCACATGCCGAATCATTTACAGATCTTTCATAGTCTATGAGCTTATACAGCCCACAACATAAAATGCCAGAAGCAATAATCACATCGCCATTTGACAAATCATGAACTGTACATCTGTCATCAACAAATTTCACAACCAAGCCAATCTTGGCTAATGCAAAAACTAATAACAGATTTTTCTTGATCCTTGGCACAAACAAAGCATCTGACAAAGTGAAAAAACTACCATCAGCAGTGGTCAAAATGATCTTACCAACTCCCATAACAGGATAAGACGAGTTGTTGGCGCATGTAACAGTATTCCCTCTAGGGGCCGGCTCGAGTGAAGAGAAGAATGAGTTGCCAAGTAATATGTTTGGTCGCCCCACTATCAAAGTACCAAACATCTGAGTCCACTACAGATAAGCACTGCTCATGAGAAGATGGGTCAAAAATGCAAACAGTATTTACATCCATTCTTCATCCTGCACAAGGTTAGCAGACTCTATTTTTGGAGTAGAGGCCTCTGCAACAGCCATTCCAGCCTCTTTTTTATTTGCCTCTTTTTTATTTGCCTCTTTTGTAGCGAGTTTAGGATAGTTCTTTATGATATGATCATTTCCTTTACAGTACTTGCAAAACAATTTCTGCTTTTTTTATTTCTTCTCATCTTTGTCTTCCTTCTTTGAATGTGCAAAATTAGCAGATTTCTGCTTACTAGTTGAAGAGCTCCATCTTCCTTTGGCCTTCTAACTAGCCAGGAAAGCTTGATCTTCAACACGCATAATGGACCTGTTCTGCCTCGACTGATCTTCCTGCAACAGAACAGAGTCTAACTGCTCAAATGACAAGGCATTTGGATTGCCTTTCATCATCAACCGAAGAGTAGAAACAAAACTCCGATATGAATTAGGAAGACCATTCAGAACGGTCTGCATAAGTGAGCTATCTGGCATAACTTCATGAGCAGAAATCAACTGTTCCTTCAAGTCTTTGATCTTTGTTAGAAAATTGTCCATAGAATCACCTTCATTCATGTGCTCACTCTCCAATTGTTTTTGGAGGTAAGCAACACGAGCCTCATTCCTAGCTTGGTACAATGTGGTAAGTGTATCCCAAGCATCCTTAGTTGTTCTGCAAGAGCGAATATAAGGAATAATGGCACATTTGATAGACAAAGCTATCAATGTATATGCCTGGACATCTCTGCCATCCCAATGAATTTGCTTTCCAATAGGTGCGGCAGAAACTACAGCACAAACAGGAATATGTAGAATATCATCATCTTTGACACCTGCATCAGCTTCAGTACCTGCAATTGTAACAGTTGCAGGTGTGATAGGACGTTTTTCAACACCCTGCACAATGTTCCACAGTCCTTTTGCAACCAATACATGTCGCATCATATAAGCCCATAATAGGTAGTTGGTACTATCCAACTTATCCTCAACAACCAACATACAGAATACATCACTGCTTTCAGCCATGGCCGGTGACTAAAATACCTTGATGCAAAAAGTTGATTGTATCTCAAAAAGTTGAATAGAATTGCCCAGAAGAATTTTGTTAAACCTGTAGCAGACTTCGAGACGCTTATACTGGCGAACCGAAACTGGTATATATCTTTGGCACAAAAAGACAAAATAGCTTGAACAAGCACTGCGATAGTGCGGTCGGAGGCCGAAACGAGCTCAGATCGCGATTTCACCACCACACAGCAAAGTATGCAAAATGAGATCCAAGATATTCAAGACGAAAAGACTTGGACTCTTACATCTAGGCCACCTAACTATCAAGTCAATGAGTTCAATAGATCTAGAAGATCAAATACGAATCAAACATCACATTTAAAAAATGCAAAGCCTATTTAGTTTCCAAAGGATACAAGCCAAAGCATTGCATTGACTATGAAGAAACATTTGTTTCCATTGCACAATTTACTAATATCCACATAGTGCTCACGCTCAATGCTCATTATCATTGCCACAACTAACAATTAGATGTGAAGAGTACCTTTCTTAATGATGATCTTCAAGAAAAAGTATACATTGATCAACTGGAAGGCTTTTAAGTTGAAGACGACGAAGATCATCTGTAAACTTCGTAAAGCACTCTACAATCTAAAACAAACACCTCGTGCATAGTGCAAAGAGATATACTCCTTCAAGGCCAATGCTAACGAACTTCACTAAATACAAACCTTTATGTATAAAAGCATGATTCTTTGCTTGTCTTCATCACATTGTATATCAATGATCTGATCATCATTGGTTCTTCTACTGACCATATCCAACTTCTCATAATCCAACTTCATCAGGTGTACTTCATGATTGATTGGACTACTTCACTATTTTTTAGGCATGGAGGTTAGGCAACTACATGGAGTTATATTTCTTTCTTAGAAGAAATAGTTTTTCTAATCTCCTTTCCAAGGATGACATTGATTAGTATCGCTCAAGTTTCATACCTCTAGAATTCAGCCTCAAGCTAATCTAGAGGATACGACCCTACTCTTTAATGTACATAATTGTCAACACTTATTCTCTTTCTCTATTTGAGAAACACTTGACCAGACATCTCATATATAGTGGGTGTTCTTAGTCAACTTTCCCATCAGCCTCATCAGACTTACTAATAAGTTGTTGAAGGATTATAGAGCATTGAATTATTAAACCCTAGAGGCACATCTCACCCATGTACTGAACATATCATCCCAACTTGACGGATATGCACATTTGCATCCATGACAATCAAGCTTCAAAGAATGTAATAATCTGTTTTCCTGAACGCATGTTTTTCCACTCTCGTAATCCCCTGTAGTTACATTACATGCTCTTTTGCTGCATTTATAGCCAATCTTTTCCCTGGCTTATTCACACTAACTAGAGTTATCTCAATTCCTCCTATTTCAAGGTTCTTTCATCATCTCCATCTATTTTCGCCTACCAAAACTTGCCACCATGTATATTGAAGGTGACTGTGACAATGGAGTAGCTCCTTTGTAGCGAACTACTAAAACATCCAGTAACCAACAAATACCGAGTCAACAAAAAGGAAAAAGTTATCTAATATTTATTTTGTGGACGCAACATGGTGACAATGCAGATTCTTCATGTGATTGAGAAATCATTAAAATTCCGCAATTTCATAGATTAGCATATGCTTAAAATATTATTTGAATTATTAACCCTCAAAGAGATGTTTTGCATGGCTCTAAATAATCCTATCCATTACCAGAAATTGTATGTCATTGGCCTCTCAACTAGTGCTAAATTGCTTTTCTTAGGCAAAAATCGATTTCAAGACAACATAATTGAACATAATTATGAACTAAATTTTAATTTCTCACACTTCTCTTTTAACATCCTACAAGTGCACTCTGAACATAAGGTAATCACCTGTATGTAGATATCCAATTAGTCCATAAGAATTACTCATTAACATTTTCAATGACATAGTCACACATTCAAAATGACTCCAAAAACAAAATAAGCAGTGGACATGGATCATGTGTAAGTTTGACCCTTTGGTCCATCGTAAGAGCTCCAGATTACTCTGGCAAGGGCCTTCACATGTATTGATACGTTGAATATTATTGTACTCTCCCTTGAAGATAGAAACAAGGCCATTGAAGACACCACATCATTGCAAATCACCTGGAACATCCCCAAAAAAAGTGGGGTATGCACCTTCTAGTGATTTAAATGGCTTCTAGCGATTTAAATGCCTTCTAGTGATTTATATGCCTTCTAGTGATTTATACTATGCATCAGGCATGATTTTCCAAGAGAGCAAGTTTTTATACAGTTTTACTCTAGCACCCAACTTAAAGAAGAAGGCATTTGTTTCTAAAAGGGATATTAAGTGTTTCTTGGAAAATGCCTAGATATTTGGTCCATTCACATATGAAGAACTGACTCTGTGTGTGTGTGTGTGTGTGTGTGTGTGTGTGCGCGCGCGCGCGCACACGTGTACGTGTGTGTGTGTGTGTGTGTGTGTGTGTGTGTGTGTGTGTGTGTGTGTGTGTGTGTGTGTGTGTGTGTGTGTGTGTGTGTGCGTGTGCATGCATGCGTGTGTGTGTGTGTGTGCGCGTGCGTGTGTGTGTGTGTGTGTGTGTGTGTGTGTGTGCGCGCGCGAAAGTAAAGAGAATGGTCTTTTAATGTTTACATACTAAACAGCCTATCCCAAACGATTCCTGGTTTGAGCTGCCATAGATTCTTGTTGATTGTCTGTCTAAAAACATCTCATGCAAACCTTGCTTTTAATTCACATTCAAACAGTTCATTTGTTCATGCCCAAACACACACACACTCTATCCCTTTTGTAAAGTTTTCTTTTTTCCTTTTCCCACCTTGCATGCATACATGTATGCATACACATACATACATGTATGTATAAACACACACACACACATTTGGGAGATGTTCATTGATTGTAGAAGAGGTTTCTAATATCAAGAAGGGCAGCTATTTTCTTGTGAAGGTTGCATAGGAAATACTAAATAGGGGATGCAATAAGGCTTCCCTTTGGGATGGTACTTTGAGGAAAAGGGCTTTCTTTCATGAAGCATGGCACTGCATGCTTCACGTTGCACACAAAGGAAAGCTCTAACATAATTCCCTTACCTCCACCGCTCACATACCTATCACCTTCACATTTCGTATGGCCACAGACAGTCCTCTACTTCTCAGCGAGCTGCTATTTTGAGCCCGATCGGCAGGATGCCTATTACACTCACAAGTTATGTCTTGGAAGGGTTATTCCTCTTCTCCTCAGTTGCAACAACGACATCTCCAGGTACGAGCATGTGATAGCAAACTCGTAGAGATGCAGAACTTTTATGGGAATATGTGTCGCCTAGATCCCGATCTGATCAGCAGTCCAGGGAATAGATGGCCTGGCTCTCCAGCATGAACCATGGTATGAGCGACGGTTGAGGCAAGTAGGGCAGAATACCAAAAGCTGCGAGGTGGGAAGCCCAATCCTTGGATGCATATTCACGAGATTTTAAGATTGTGGGTATTGAATCCAGCCAAGTCTGGAGTGTCCTCCCAAATGCAAAGGTCATCAATGATGCGACGCTGTAGTGAAACTGTCCAGCCATGTCTCTAGTGTCTGCCCAAGTGTTAACTGGGCCAACTCCTTAAAAGAGACTATAAATGGGACCTATGGGCTCATTTGTTATTCATTCCTCTTATGAGGCTGTTGGAATCTTGGCCCATGGTGGAGTCCACACACTTGTATGGTGTGGGTATGGTGTTGTGGCACACCATGCACATGAGAGGGCTGCCACCCACTTGGTTGCAGGCTCCCATGCTCAGGGACTAGTCACTACGGATCTGATGGCTGGGAGACGAGTCTGATACCCGCCTTCCTATGTTGGTAAATATGGCTTGTGTCGTCCTGTATTGCAGGGCTGATCCTGCAGGGATCTAACAATGGTATTAGAGCTTCATCCCGCAACGAAGAACAAGGCATGGAAACGTGCACAAATCCACTAGAGCTCATGAAGTCGGGATGACTCAGCTTGATAGGTCCTTCACCCTCTTACATGAAGTCATATGGAAGACTGCTTGCAAGAGGAGAGGACACGTGGAGCACATGCAAGCTGGTGGTTGGACATCAAGGTAAAGAATATTTCCTCTTCTTTTGTGTCCATATCAATGGGTGGCTGAGTAGGAGATTTTCTTCCTTCCCCTTCCCCATGTTGGCTGCATTGAGGAGATTTCTTCCTCCTACCCGGGTGAGGAAGATGCCTCTGAGGGCTGCCCATGGTGAAAGTTTAGAGGATTATTTTTGTGAAGGGGGGGAAGAAACCATTCGAGGGCCTGCTGCACTGAAGTAGGTTGTTGGCAGGAAGAATCCAGCAGCCCTTGCAAAGGCTTGCTGCACTGAACCAAGTTGTTGGCTGGAAGAATCCAGCAGGCTTGAAAATCTACCACTGCCTAGCTTACGCTCTTTCACCAACAAACAACGCTGTCATGTAAAGAGGCCGGAAGGAGGTTTTGGAGGCTGCTGGTTATGCCCATTGAAAGGCAGCTATGGTCACAGAAGGCGGAGTGTCTGAAAGTGCAAGTATGGAGGCTGCGGTGTGAAGGACTTATCTGTCTGCGTGCAATCTTGGTACATGTGTGCTATGCCAAGATGAAGAGAGGAGAAGCCATTCCTATGTTCCTAAATTGAGATCCTCCCACCTCCACTATTTTCCAACTACTTCCTTAATTGATTAAGAAAGTTCAAAACTTTCTAATCATACACACCACCAAGTAATACCAGCCATATGGAATGTATGGAGGAGAATGCATGTGCCCAATTTGATGAGGTGGCTCCGTCAAATTTATGCCATGTGGAAGATCCCAAATGGCTGCTTTCTTTTCATCAACCGATGGATGAATTACAGCCATGCTCAACTGGGCACTCACATAGAGGTGTTGCTAAGAAAAAAATTAGGCTGGGCTGGAGTGCAAAGAGGGCAACCAATAGATATGGTGGCTGTCCAGCCCTCCTTACAAGCTCCATCCCATTCCTTTCATCTTTTCACATCCAGCCCCTTCATTTCTGAGTGCACATGTGATTTCCTTAAGCCAACAAATGCATCTTGTAAGCTGTTGATGATGGACTTCCCTCTAGGCATGTGTCATGGACAAAAATCAGCAGCGATCATCAAATTTTCTTCGATATGGTGGCTGTCCAGCCCTCCCTACAAGCTCCATCCCATTCCTTTCAACTTTTCACATCCAGCCCCTTCATTTCTGAGTGCACATGTGATTTCCTTAAGCCAACAAATGCATCTTGTAAGCTGTTGATGACGGCTTCCCTCTAGGCATGTGTCATGGACAAAAATCAGCAGCGATCATCAAATTGTAAGCTGTTGATGATGGGCTTCCCTCTAGGCATGTGTCAACAGGGCTGAAGGCCGTCCAGCAAGCAAATATTCGATAAGTGCTTTTTTCTTGCCTCTCCTTTTAAGTTGGCTGCTCCCACAGCCCCCTTTCTCTATCCAGCCACACAAAAGGGCAGCCCATGTTTCTTTCTTCCCTTCTCTGCAGTAGAGGAAAGGCAGCAGCCATGCTTCTAGCAAGGGTGTGGTTAAAGAGTACCAGTCATCCAGCCACCTACCTACATGGCAAACACAAAAAGAGAGGGACTTTCTTGTGTTCTCCAACCATCAGCTTGCATGTGCTCCCCTTGCTCCTTCCTCCTGCTCGAAGCATCCCATACCACCCCATGCAAGAGAGTGAGAAGCATGTCAAGCTGAGCCATATTGGCTCCATGAGCTCTGATGGTTTTGTGCACATTGTCCTGCCTTTTCCATATGAGCAAAGAGCTGCTCTGATACCAATGTTAGAACCTCAAGGATCCTCCTTACTGGACAAGACAAGACACAAGCCATATTCACAAACAATAGAAGGGCAAACATCAGACTCACCTCCCAGCCATAGGGCCAATACGGGCTCACCCCCGAGCTTGGGATCCTTCAACCAAGCGGGCAGCCACCTTCAAGGAACTGGTATCCCATACCATCAGCCCACCACTAGTACGGGTGACCAGGCTTTGCCAAAGGGCCAAGAGTCCAAGTGCCTCAAGCGAGGAAATATCTCACAAATGAGCCCATGGGTCCTATTTATGGGCTCAAATGAGGAGGTGGCCCAATTCACACTAAGTGACCACTATGTTTGGCCAGAAACTTAATTACAGGCACCGATCTAGATGTCCTTCATCTTTCGTGACGTAACAGTTATGCTATTAAAAGTAAAGGATTCAGATTCTATATACCAGAAACAGGTGATATCCTACTCTTACGCAATGCTTATGCTCCAAAAAAAATCAGATTTATGATAAACATCACGGCAGTTCGGTGCGTTCGGTTCGGTGCGTTTAATGTTCGAGTACCAAACCTTACCCCCAAGGTAAGGTGCGTTGTGATATATATGTATATGTATATGTGTATATATATATATATATATATATATACACACACACACACATACATACATACATACATAGTACATACATACATACATACACACACACACACACACATATATATATATATATATATATATATATATATATATATATATGTGTGTGTGTCACGTGATTCGTGAATATATTGGAATTTGAAAACATCATACATGCCATTCCAAAATTGAAAATACAAAACTTGAAAGTTGAAAGACAATAATCAAAAATAGAGAGAACTCAGCACCACCACATGGATTACAAAACATAAAATGTCAATGACAAATACAAAATCATAACCAATGACAAGTGACCATATGGGCCATGGCATATATCTATGATCATGTATGAAGATCCACTGTCCAATAAACTCATCTCAGAACTAGTGACGCTGGCAAATACCTAATGGATCATAGTCCAATGTCCATGGAGTACAACTGAAGAAAAACAATGAATGTGAACAGTGATAAGCCGAGTCCACTAGCAACTAGTAAGTATTAAATAGTAAGTACTATCAGTCATCCATGGTAAATGAATCTGATGAAGAGGACTCTGATGAAGGAACCACATCCATAATGATAGGGTTTCCTTCATCGGCATAATCTGGAAGCGGTACATCAATCTCTATATCTGCAAGTGGATCGCCCTGTATATCATCATCTATATCTATATCCTCCTATGTGCAACTTGCGCCTCCCCCCTCTAGGTGCAATAGTGCTAGTAGATGGAGCATCGCTCCGCGCCTGTCGTCGACTACTCGATCTGGATAGCCTCTATGAGCAAGCTCTCGTAACTCATCGATCAATAGTCTCGAGCTCCAAATGTAACGTACGATAGATGTCATCTTGTTCATCATGAACAAACGACTCTATCTGAACCTCATTACCTGCCATAAGAGTGGACTCAAATACAGAAGGCAACAACTAGAAAACATATGAAACTTGATTATTAAAAAAATACATATGTATAATTAGAAAAACTATTATTGCATTTTTCACCAACATACCTGTCTAAGACCTTTAAGATCCCTCAAGCTGTGTAATAAACGTAAGTTGGCCTTACAAAAGACCACTCTCTCTAGTTATGCAACACTCAAGCACTTGCGGAGCTTGGTGTGCACTAGAGAAAATGTGCTCCAATCGCACTCACAAAGTGAGGAAGATGAATCCTAAATCAATGATCAATGATTATATGAATAATGAGTCATGACACAAACTGTTGAATAATAATTATTAATTATTCAAATAGCTTTGAAAAATAGATATATATACCTGAGACAAAACTCGCAAAGCATGTCGTGACATATGTGGATGACCATATCCATAGTGGTTCCACCATTCCGATGGTCGAGATGTCACATCTGGTGGTACGAGCATATGCGATGCCTATATTTCCCATATAGGCAGAGGAATCGGCATCAAATGCAATCTGATCATCGAGAGACAAAATCCTCTCCATATACAAGTCATTCATATGACGAAGTGTACCATTACTCCACAAGTTTGGACTTTTAAAATATGGATATAAAAGACTTGTGAATCCATGAATGGGGCGTGATAGATAGTCCCATCGTGCATCAACAAGCCGCAATACATGATACATCATTTTTGCTGAAAAAAAGGTCACGACTCACAAATAAAAAATCAAAATAATCAATATGATAAACAAAATTGGCATATGGAATTATAAATATATATAAAATTGCGCAAATAAGATACCTGGAGATCGATAATGATGATGATAACTCTATGGCATGTCGCATCTGCTGGTACAAATGGTAAACAAGGCCAATAGTGGACCCCTCCATATCGACAATTCGAAGTGCAACATGTATGAACTTGAGAATGGGGATAATATTCTGAATCTCCATCCAAAAGTCCACATCCAAAATCTTCCTTTGCACATAACGTGGAGCCTCTCTTTGTCCCTACGCCATAGCCATCCGTCTCATGTCTATAGTGGTCATGTGGAGGGGATCCACATAATCATGTAGACGACTCAAAACATAATAAAAGTATGCAAACCAGGTACTAGATAGGCGAACCAACTCTTTCTGACTGTAGCTTCTAAATATGCTCAAAGCTCGATGGTTTTTGCGCATGAAAGTTGTGATGCACTTAACATCACGAACAATAGGTTTTAACCATGACAACTTTTCGATATCCTCGAAAAGTAAGTCAAGACAATGTGGAGTGCAAGGAGTCCAAACAATCGTGGGAAACTCTCTCAAGCAACTCCCCCATCCGTTTACAATTAGAAGCATTATTCGTGACAACTTGTACCACGTTCTCTACCCCATAGTGCCCAGCACGGTTGGAAACGGTCGGTTCGGACCGGTCGGAAACGGACTTTCAGAGTTTCCAAAAATTTGGAAACGATAGGAAACGGGAAACGGGAGAAACCGTAAAAATATGATTCATGAAAAAAAAAATATATATATATATATACACATACATAATTATTATTTATAGATACACACAATGCACACACTCAATGCTCATACACATACATACATGCATTGAACATTCAGACTTGAGTGCATGCAACATGTCATACATAGATGAATCATGATAGCTAATGCACACACACAATGCACTCAAGTCTCATACACACACATGCACTCATACACACTTGCTCCATACACACACAATGCACACATACACACTTGCTCCCTAGTACATACACACACAATGCACATGCACTCATGCACTCAAACACACGTGCTCCATACGCACACAAGGCACACATATGCACTCATACATTTATAGTTATTAGTATACTATATTATATATAATATATAGTATATACATACACACGTCGTACATTCATAGTGCATACACTGTTACACATGACACAAAAGTAAATACTAAATACATATATGATATGTCTTAATTACTGAATGGAAGAAATAAAAAAAATAGACAAAATCAGAAAAAATAAGAGGGTTGAAATCTAAAAGCTGAGAACCGAGGCTCTCTCTCTCTCTCTCTCTCTCTCTCTCTCTCTCTCTCTCTCTCTCTCTCTCTCTCTCTCTCTCTCTCTCTCTCTCTCTCTCTCTCTCTCTCTCTCTCTCTCTCTCTCTCTCTCTCTCTCTCTCTCTCTCTCTCTCTCTCTCTCTCTCAGGCAGCAAGAAGTTTTAGCAAAGGAAAGAGGCAAAGAAAAGGTTAAAAAAGAAAAAAATAAATTTGGAAAACAGGGCCCAGAAATGACGTTTCTGGGCCGGTCCGTTTCCCAGAAACGGCCGAACCGTTTCTGGGCACTATGCTCTACCCCCACCTCTTGAATGGCCACTTTAATATGCTCGAAGATAAATTCCCCAGTTATCCTTGTACCAACCTTGCTACAATCTACCGCTCTCAAGAAATACGTGCTTAAGCAAGATGAAACCATAATGTTGATGGTATGGCGACGTCTCATGTCACTCCAATCATCGGACAAAATAGAACATCCATATACTTGCCAACCCAATTTTATGGAACTTAAGAGGACTTATATTCTCTCTGCCTCTTCAACAAGCATAGGCCCACGTAATCTATTATAGTCAACTCCATGTCAATTATCACATGGACCTACTTAAGCAATTGCTTTGACCATTTTCTTCCATGCATCCGTACGGACTACATTGAAAGAGAGGTTGCACTCTAGGATGCAACGCTCAATCTCAATTTCGACAACTTTTTGTCGTTGCTTCTGTAATCCAAAAGATAAGAAAGATGAATGAAGTTCTCTTTGCTTAGGTCTTTGGGAGGACTCCTCTATAGGATCATCACTATCGTGTTCTTCACGTTGGGAAGATGTTCTACTTCTCACCTTGCTACAACTAGGCCCTACCCCTCTCATGGCTATTTCAACCTCTTCTAATAAATCTATAGAAGTAGCCGTTGATTCACGTCGATAAGTTGATGATGCTGCTTGTGCAAGATTATTCTCTTTTTGCACTGCCTCTGCAATCTCCGAATGGACAGTTGTACATGTCCCGATTCCCATCCCTCCCAACCAAGACACATTACGGATGAGACGTGTCGTGGTCATGCAATATGTTTTCCCACAAAATTTGCACACCCATCTACGTGTGCCAGAACCGGAACTTACCTCGCTTGCAAGTGAGTGGCTCAAGGTATGGTCTTTCCAAACACTTGAAATTCCGCAAGGCATGGTGATGATTAAGAAAAGCACAATAAGTACTAACTTCCAACAAGTAAGTACTCTCCCACTCTTGAACTTGAGTCTTGAGAGTGCAAGTGCTTAAGAAATTTGCAAGTAGCCTCTCTCTCTCTCTCTCTCTCTCTCTCTCTCTCTCTCTCTCTCTCTCTCTCTCTCTCTCTCTCTCTCTCTCTCTCTCTCTCTCTCTCTCTCTCTCTCTCTCTCTCTCTCTCTCTCTCTCTCTCTCTCTCTCTCTCTCTCTCTCTCTCTCTCTCTCTCTCTCTCCCCCCCATGGCTCCCAAATTGGAGGATCAGCTGGCCATATTAGAGCATACCCTCCGAGAGCTGATAGCAAAACATAAGAAAGAAGGAGATTCTGGACTGAATGGGGTTACCCGCAGAGTCGTTGCCTTCGAAGCCAAGGTGGCAACCTTGGAGAAGGAAAACGAGTCCCTTCGGGAAGAGCTTCTTGCTACCCGCAAGAAGCACTCACGTGACCTGGAGGAGTTGCACACTCAGCTTACTGAAATGAGAACGAAATTGGACAGCATACGCGAGGAGGGGGAGATCGCCCCACAACTAGAGGACATTCGGGTAACTATCAAGGAGGAGTGCATGGAGGTGGTTCAGAGCGAGCTTGAGACTAAGAAAGATGGATGGGTCGAGGTTGTAAAAAAGAACCTTCGACAGGAGGCAAAGAAGAACAACCACCATGAGGAGATCCACATAGTACACACCACCATTGAGGAGGAGCGGATGCGACAGGCTCGCAGGCCCAATGTTCGTGTCTCCGGCCTCACAGAGACAGATGGATCACAAGAGCAGGACGGGCACCGCTTGTGCACACTACTTGGATACCGCGCGGATTAGCCTCTCCCTTTCACCAAAGCCTGGAGAGCAAGACAGGACACCACACGGAGCATAGCACTTATTATTTAGTTCTCAGATGAGGCCGGGAGGAGAGACTTCCTCAGACGACGGGCGGTACTTACTACTACGCATTACACCGGGCACCCCCATCTATTTGGATGACGACCTCACACGGATGCAGGTAGAGCACAGACGTGCATGCATGCCGCATGTCCTCCAGGCCATACAGAGACGGTCATGTCATCATTGATGGACGGCCCATTGACTAGGGATTCGCGGCCTATGAGACAGCACAGCAGGAGGTGCACATTGCAGTCTGGAGCTGCAATGGATCTTTGTGGACACATCCAGCGCTCCTCGAGGAGGTGATGGAGGGCAGAGACATGATATTCTTGACATATACACACGAGAGCCCGGGGAGGAGCCTACCGAGGATTGAGGGCTATATGTGGGAGTCAGCTCACCGCCGACAGATGAGACAGCACACCACACGAGGATAAGGAGGAGTAGCCGTGCTCTACAGACAGTTGCTACAGCACAAGGTACAGGTGGTAGCAAGAGACCCAGAGGCACGTTTCATGTGGATACGCCTCCAGCTATCAGAGGAGAGAGAAGCATATTTCGCCGTCTGCTATATTGCACCCATCGGTTCGCACTTCACACATTCCCCCGAGAAGCCCTCAGGGGGGGGAGGGACCAGACACCACATCGCCATATGACTGCCTAAGTGACACGATTATGGAGTATACCGGGATGGGCGAAGTCTTCCTTGTAGGAGACTTCAATGCCCGCACTCAGAGCCACCAATGTGATATCTACGATTTTGACGACCCGGAGATGCTTCGTACCATAGAGGATATGTCTACACTCAGAGCCTCAGTCGACACCGCCACACCCACCTCGTACGGCCGACACCTACTCCAGATGGAAGAAGCACATCGTCTCATTATATATAATGGGATGGAGACCTGGCCCACCTCGGGTGGTCTCACCTGCATTCCACCCACGACACTGCAGGGGGGTAGTGTGGTAGACTATGTTATCGGACCCCCGGAGGCGGCACATCTCATCACCTCATTCACTATCCCACCCATACCGATTGGAGCTGATCATGCATATCTTGCCCTCTCCATACGCGGCTCACCACGCATATCCCACCCCGTCACCATAAAGCCACATGCCCACACCACCATTCACTTTAGACATGAGCTAGCATATATCTATAGCCCCCATGTTCGAGAGCGCATCTACTCCCTTCATCCCTCTGCCTCATTGGACACCCTCACCGCCCACTTCTCCTCGATCCTCCACACATCCGCTACTCTCAGCTTTCCATACACTACCCACAGCACTCCACATTCGACACGGCTGGGGTATACACCCCATAATAGATGGTACGATGAGGAGTGCAAGCGACTATACCAACATCTCAGAGCACAGAGTATCCTTGGATCCATCAAGAGAGGGAGGCACGACGACAGATGCGAGCCCTCACACGCCGGAAGCGGCGAGCTTTCGAGGAGCGACAGGAGGCAGAGTTGTTCGACCTTCTCATGAGTAGGGATTGTGCCACCGCGTGGAGGGCCCTACGTGAGCCACGCCCACCTACACCCATAGTAGATCCTCAGACTTGGCACACCTACTCCCAGAGGTTATATGATGTCCCACGACAGCCACCGTTGCCGATCCCTCCCACACCGCGTCATGTGATATCCACCCTATTCACGGCAGGCATGGTACGACATGCCATCCATAGACTATAGCATGGCCGCTCAGCAGACTACACGGGGCTACAGGGCGAGCACTTTATATACGCAGCAGATATAGTTTCCCACCTAATCGCCCATCTCTTCAACCGTGCTTTGGTTGAGGGATTACCTGAGTCGTGGACTATGCATACCATTACGCCTATCCATAAGTCCGGCAATATGATGGACCCGGCAATATGATAGGCCATATTCTGGCCAAGATCTATGGGGCAGTACTAGAGGCAGAGCTGAGTACACACGCTGAGGCAGCTGGGATTATAGCACCCGGCCAGGCACGCTTCCGCCGCACTTTCTCCACCATCGACCACATCTTCGTGCTTCGTTGCTTGATTGAGAGCGCGAAGGCGAGGAAGCAGAGACTATACTGTTGCTTTGTGGATTTCCGCAAAGCCTTCGACATGGTCCCTCGAGAGAGACTACTACGGAGGCTCCAGGAGTTACAGCTACCATCAGACATGCTATGGGCCATCCATGCTTTGTATACACGGGTCACAGGCAGGGTACGCTGCCCCAGCGGCCTATCAGACAGCCTTATTAGCACCATTGGTGTGAAACAAGGTTGCCCTCTCTCACCCACTCTCTTCGGTCTCTACATCGATGAGATCACGGAGTATATACAGCGCGCAAGAGGGCTAGGAGGAGACCTCGGAGGTATGCCAGTACACATCCTATTATATGCTGATGACATTGTCTTACTTTCAGAGACACAGGAGGGGTTGCAGTCACATTTACAGGCGCTCGATACCTTCTGCACGGAGAGAGGACTCACAGTGAACCTTGGCAAGACCAAGGTCATGATCTTCCATACCTCCAGGACAGTATGCCATCGTGCCTCTTTCACTGCAGCTGGAGGACAGATAGAGTTAGTGGACTCCTACGTCTACCTAGGTGTCACCTTCTCGGGCAGCACAAGGGTATTCTCCATGGCCCAGGCAGCGAGAGAGAGATTGATGCGCGGCTATGCGGCACTTGCAAGATTGGAGAGACGCTGCTTTCAGACACATTTTCAGGAGCCTCGGACTAAGGGGTGGCTCTTTGACACTTTAGTGACACCCGCATTGATGTACGCAGCAACAGTATGGGCACCAGGGATCACGGAGGCGATGTGGACGCGGATTGAGAGGCCCCAAGTCACCATGATCTCACGCTTGTTGCGGAGCAAGCCCTCCGTTCCACATGATATTATACAAGCTGAGCTTGGCACACCACCGATGCTAGTGGAGGCCCTCTTCCAGTTGGTGACCTTTATTCTGAGAGTAAGAGAGCTCCCCACCAGCCGACTCACAAGGCTTGCACTTGAGAGCTCTAGACATTTGGCGCTCTCTAGACATTTGGCAGAGACAGGGCATGAGAGAGTATGGTATGCACAGACATACCGATGGTTAGCAGATCATGGCATGAGCATTACCGATCTCCCCCCTTTTCAGTATGACCTCTCTTCCTCCCACATTACCCTCTCTCGTTCGGAGAGGAACAGGATCATCCGTCAGGACCTACTACAGATACACGTCAGGGAGACATGGATAGCACCACGGGAGCCTCTTCCCACAAAGAGGCAACACTACAGAGAGCACTTCCTGACTGTGACAGCCGATGGGTTCATTCAGAGACCACGATACATGGATACATACATGGCACAAGCTGAGAGAGTGACCATCGTGAAGCTCAGAGTATCATCACACCAGCTCGAGATTGAGGTTGGGAGAGGGACACATACCCAGAGGGACGAGAGATTATGCAGGATATGCCGAGAGGAGGTGGAGGACGAGGAGCACTACACATGTAGATGCAAGGCATATGAGGACATCAGAGACCGCTACCCACAGCTCTTCAGGGGCCCAGAGAGATCAAGGCTCTATTGGGGATAGAGGACCAGCGCGCTCTAGGTCGTTTCCTAGTAGAGCTCCAGCACCACCGTGCATCACTTCTCTAGCAACAGATGGAGATACACTTGGCCCCCCCCCCCTCAGACTTATATTACAGATTTTTTCAGACCCACCGCCACTCGAGGACCCAACTCGATACGGGGTGTCACATTACACAGAGCAGAGGAGCTCAGACGACAGCGTCGACGACTGAGACCCCCACTCCAGAGAGCCCATCCACATCAGAGAGAGATTCAAGCGATTCACGCACGCCATGACATGGAGATACGGAGACATCAGCAGCGCACCCCTGTCGGTTTGGACGTTCAGAGCATTTTGAGGATCGCCATGATGCCTTACCCACCGATGCATTATACCCTACACCCACTCCACGCACCTAGAGGGTTGTGATACCATCGAGCCTCCCCTCCCTATGCATATCATATTTGTATCTCACTCATTGAGCATATAGAGTGCATACCCATAGCACCCCACCAGTTATTATCCACTTCTTTTATACCCGTTTTTTGTACTCACACTTTATTTTCCTTTCGGGATTACAGTGGATTGGATCATACTGATGTATATGTTTCGTCTCATAGGCCAATTTTGGCCTCTAATAGGCGTTAAAAAGTCTCTCTCTCTCTCTCTCTCTCTCTCTCTCTCTCTCTCTCTCTCTCTCTCTCTCTCTCTCTCTCTCTCTCTCTCTCTCTCTCTCTCTCTCTCTCTCTCTCTCTCTCTGGCTTGCTCAGGCGAGTTGCAACGGGCTGGCTCGATAAGGTGAGTGAGGAAGTTTGTGTGAACTTAGGCCAAGTGGCAAGAAAGTTAAAGCTAGCTCAATAAGCTACTCTCGGGAATCGTCACAGGCGGAAAGTGCATCCTCTCATATATGAGAGAGCATTCTTTAAGGCACGACAATCGAGGGATTTTTTTCTAAAAAATACGAACCGATTCATGCGGTGCATTCGGTTCTTACCGAACCGAATGGCAGAGATATACCCAGCGGTGCGCGTACGGATTCTGCACTGATAAACATGCAAAAAATTCAGACTTTATTAAAGCATATGATTAGGCATTTTTCAAGTGAAAATTGGATGCTTCCATTCGGTCATACAAGGGGGGTGATCAACCTTCTTATCAATTCATAGAGGTAAAGAGAAAGTTATTACTCCTACAAATTCTATTGTTTTGAAAGTTTTTATTATTTGGTATTTTATAATTCAAAGTTCACTTCCATAATCCATTGCTTATAAATCTTATTTGCTTTAACTTTTTGCTTAGATCATCATACTTCAAAGACATGGTAAACAAGATAGGTGAATACGGACCACACTATGTGTCTCCATCTTGAGAGAGCTTGTACACCACTTTATTGGAAAAAAAGAAGAAGCTTGTCGAGGACGCAGGTGAGTCTTGAGAGCATTGAAAAATCATGGGAAAGAAATGGAGTGTCATTACTTCCAACAACGCTCTATCCATGGAGTGGTGGCTTATTCGCGCAGGGAGATGTACTTCATCTCATCACATGATGCATTTGAGATAGGGAAGTCAGCTCATATACTTGCACCAAAGTGAACAAGTGCCATAGAAATTGTGGGGCCATCAAACATGGTTTGCATTGTTGCAAATAAATAATATATGCCAATAGAATCACAGGGACAAGGTGCCCTAAGTGCGCGATTATCACTGACTATATCATTGAGTAAAATAGGAGGATCTTCTGGAATTCGCTCTTTTCCTCTTTGGTAGTACAATTTACAACCCTGCGCTATAAGGTCTTGAATGGCTACACTATCAAGTCTTGATAAAAAAAGGAAATGGGAAACGGTCAAGACAACCTCCCTTTTGAACAGTTTCTTTAAAAGGTACTGAATCACCCCATTCTCTTCGAACTGGCCCAATTTCAATCATCCCTTAGCCAAAGAGAGAAGATTTATCTCCCCTCACGGGTACAACCTTACTATGGAAAGATAGAAGAAGAACAATATGGTAAACGTGGTGGCAGCACATATCACAAGGGGCTCCTATCTTATCATATATTGGCCTCCCACGAAGTAGTTTTACTAAAGTGTAGAAAGCTATGGATCACACAATTGAATCACAAAAAAAAATGCTACAGAGAATGATAGGCATGAAGAAATTTCAACTATTTGTGTTAGTTGGCAGGATGCGTACTACTCCCCAATTCATTCGGCGACATACATCTTGGGCCTGACATTCCAATGTAAAAAAGCATACATATCTAGAGTGGCTAATCGTTGGAGGATCATATAAGGGCGGCTTGTCCTAGAGAATGCAGCTAGATGACTTATCTTAGATCAACTATCCAAATTTAGGACCGCGAAAGATGCTTCATATGCATATGGAGATGCTCAAGAGGATCAGTTATGTGTTGGCGTTGCCCTATGGTGGAAGGATTTTGGTTTTGATGGACTTGACTCCAAAGCTACAACAATTGACCACACGGATACTTAGTCAAGCTTTCACAAGTTGCCTTAGCAACTATGGAGTGTGTATGAACATGTCGATTTAAGACGAGAAAAAGACTTGGAGTGTGCCAGTGATCTTGTGTTTGTGACTACCGATTTGACGATGTTTCAGAGAACTCAATGCATGGAAGGAGATCTTGGTAGAGGAGAGGTCGGACGCAGTGGCAAATGAAGAACATGAAGAAGCAGAAACCATTGATTCTATTGCAAAAAATGTGATTTCCCACTTGGATTCTCCATAGTGATTTACACTTGTCATTTGTGACCGACAGAATAGGTTACGATATGTTACCTCTTGTGTGTGTGTGTGTATACACACACATACATACATATACATACATCTATATACGTGTGTATGCCTCTCTCTCTCTCTCTCTCTCTCTCTCTCTCTCTCTCTCTCTCTCTCTCTCTCTCTCTCTCTCTCTCTCTCTCTCTCTCTCTCTCTCTCTCTCTCTCTCTCTCTCTCTCTCTCTCTCTCTCTCTCTCTCTCTCTATATATATATATATATATATATATATATATATATATATATATATATATATATATATATATATATATATATATATATATATCATATATATGTATATATGTATGTGTGTGTGCAAGTATATATGTGTACCTGTATGTGTATACATGTACACATGTATGTGTACATGTGCATGTGTGTATATGCGCATAAGTGTGTGTGTGTGTATGCGTATGTGTGTATATGTATGTGTGAATGCATGTACGAGTACAGGTACGGGTATGGGTACATGCACATGTATGTGTGTATATGCCTTCGTATGTGTATCTTCATATGTGTGTCTATTAGAGAGAGTGTGTGTAAATGTGTATTTGTGTGTGTATGTATATGTATACATGTGTGTGCGCGTGCGTGTGCATGTGTGTGTGCATGTGTGTGTGTGTGTGTCATAGTTAGTCAGGTACGATCCATACGACAAGTATGATACGTATTAGTACTATACTAGGTACGTACTAATCATGAGGTACGAATCCGTACAATATTAGTACAAAATTTTTTTCCCCCCTTTTTTTAATAATAATTTTGAAATTTCATAAGTTATATGTAAAATACATATATACATAGCTAATCTAGTAAAGATGGATGTGAAATATCTCCATAATATATATGTCATATTATATATATACATGACGCATGTAAGTTATGCCGCAGCGCAATGTGCATCTATGATTCAGACCATGACACAAATGTGTAATATTATCATTTATGCAATGCAATTTTACTAATTTGCATTTTGTGCATTGTGCATTAGGCAATGTGCATTTACCATTCAAATTGTGCATCATTTATTTCACAACTTTGGACTCACATGTGCATTGTAATTTGTGCATCATCACTTGTGTAGCGTGCTATGTGCAATAATGGTGTCAATGATCAATAATCAAACTTCAAAGTTTCAATCAAAACATATAAGTTATAACTTATAATCATGGCACATGCCCTGAGTCACACAAATTATAATACATCATCATCATCAATCATAACTCATGAGTCATCAATGATCACCAATGTCCACGGACCACAATCATAAATACAAATGCCAACTATCATAATGTCATAATGTCATAATGTCATAATGTCATAAATGTCATAAATGTCATAAATGTCAAATGATAAATCATAAATCACGATACATATGAATCGTGAATCATGATCATCAATGATCACTCAATGTCATCATCGGAGTCATCTGGCTCGTCCAAAGAATCCTCTGATGTCATCTCATAAGTAGATGACACTGGACTCTTTATGGGACTAATAACATTTCCCTCATCATCAAACTCAAAGGAATGATGTCGAGCAGGTAAGATCGTCCTCCTCATATATGTGGTCGTATGTAGGGGTGCTCTGCTCGTACCGGCCTCCTCTCCATGCATACTGGTGGAACTCAATCCACGTCGAATGATCAAGCCCTTCCCACGACCACGGACCACTCTAATGCCTCTACTGGTACTGGTACGGCTCCGAGTTTGCCTCACATCTATAGAGGATAGCTCTCTATAAAGCTCAGCAAATAGGAAGTCCTCATCATCCTCATGCATCTCATCTCCTGGGAAAGGCGTGGTGCTCAATAATGGCCAAAATGTCTCTACATCAACCTAAAATAGAAAGAAATTCATACATTATAATTTATAATGTATAATTTATATATAAAAATTAAATTACACTTACTTGCTTCAACGTCTCCATGTTTGGTATGTTCTCCAACATCCTCAAGTAAGTACGGCAGTAAATCAACTTCTCCATCTACTCGGGGCTAAGTCTATTCCTTACTTTTGTATGAATAAGAGAAAAGGCACTCGTTTCTCTCACAGGCTTCGGATGAGCAATCCTGTGAGAGAACCCTAATAGCATATGTAGATAAAGTGGAGAAGTTGAATCCAAAATTCTACCACCAAAAAAGAGGCTTCACCATCGAAGCCCTATCCCAACATGAAGGGAATGTCAATGCCGAGTTTCCTCTCTCATCCAAGTAACAACTGATCTGCTCTAACATCTCATTATGCAAGTGAGAGAGAACAACCCGTGACATGTATGAAAGTCTATCTCAAAGTAACTCGATATCTGTATATAGCGTCGGGCTTTTAAATGCAGGATGCAATAGACCCGCAAATCCATGAATGGGTCTATGCATCCATGTCAATCTCCTCAATGCCACCTAATGAAAAAAGAAATAGCTTATAAGTACTTCAAAATTATCAATTAAGGAATGCAACATGCTTTTCAATTTAGTAATTTACAAATGACAATATTTCTTACCTCAAGCACCTCATTGGCTTGCTCCGTAGTGACAAGAGTGGCTGCCCTAATATCATCTATGGCTCTCCTCATCATATGTATGAGGAGCCCCAATGTGGCACCCTCACAATCTGTCATGCGTAAAACTCTATAAATAGGTGTCAAAATACTTAAGAAAGCTTTCACATTCTCCCAAAACTCCTCATCCAAACATAGGCTCTGCATGCTCTTTGATTCCTCCAATGAGCTCTCATCCCAATCATTCCATAGAGGAGAAACCACTGTCTGTCTAAGAGGGATTCTGACCTCAAGAAGGAGTGAAAGCACAATCCACATATATGCAAAGCGAGTGGTAGCGGGCTTTTTGATTTCAAGTTTACTATGCTCTCTAAACATGGATAACACTTTCCCTTTGTGTGAAAAATGCCACCATGCTAGAGGCTTTTTGTGTGCAAGCCTTTACCCATGAAAGCTTCCCTGCAAATAGAAACATCCAAACATACATCATAATAATGATTCATGAAAGCTAGAAACATATTATTGACACATGCACATGCACATGCACATGCACATGCACATGCACGTGCACGTGCACGTGCACATGCACATGCACATGCACGTGCAAATCATGCTTCATGAATCATGTAGATCTAGTATCCAGATGTGCACATGCATGCACACGTGCGTGTGCACGTGCACGTGCACACGCACGTGTGCATGCATGTGCACATGTGGATACTAGATCTACATGATTCATGAAGCATGATAAATTTTAAAAACTTTACATAAAAAATAGAATTACCTATATCCTCCATCAATAGATCAAGGCAATGTGTAGCACAAGGAGTCCATACAATATGCTTATATTCTTCCTCTAAGAGCTTTCCCATATGCCGACAATTGCTCGCATTGTCGGTTACAACTTGCACAACATTTTCGGCTCCCCCCTATGCATATATATATTATCAATGATCATTAATGAAAAAAGTTGAAAAATAAAAATTCCAAAAATAACAAATAAAATTAAAGATTTTACCTCCTCTATTGCTTTCTTGATGTGCCGATATATGAAAGCTCTAGTGGTCTTCTTGCCTTTTTTGCCAACCTCTACCACACATAGAAAAAATGTACCAATTGGGCATGATACAAGAATGTTAATCATGCTCCTATTCTTTCTCTCTCTCCATCCATCGGAGAGGATCGTGCATCCATATCTAGACCATTTCTCTCTCATAGGAAGAAGAGAGAGATCAATTTTCTTCTTCTCTTCATCAATTTTTCTTCTTCTTAAATCCGAATAAGAAGGCCCCGTCCATCCTTGACATGGGCCAACCTCCGAGATTGCCTTCACAATAGCCTTCCATTGCTTTGAATTCAAAAGATTAAAAGATAAATTTTCTAAAATTACCAATTTAGTGATCTCCGAATCCGCGATCTTTTGCTTCTCCTTGAGCCCTGTGAGAGATGTCCTCGTATGCCCCGGAGCATCTCCTAATTCACCTTGCCTTTGATATGTAGAAGTTCTCACCGTTGGCGATTGTGAAATATTTGGTGTATTTGATGCTTGAAAATGTGATTGGGCATCTTGTGATGTTTCGGGGACATTTGAGTGGGTTGATGGTTGAGGAGGAGAAGCATTATACCCTCTTACATGTGAAGGGCCACCGGATGAAAGGCCCAAATGCTTACGTCTAATATCATTGGCAATGTGGTCCGGTATTTCTTTACATGCCCCCACTTGCCCGCCAACCTTTGTGAGGTGTTGTATGAGCCTTGTAGCTCCACTAGTGTACCTCTTTCCACAATATTTGCATGTCTAATGGTGTGAATTGGACTTCTTGGTGTCCTTTTCAACACCAATGCAATGGAGAGTGAAAGCTTCATATTTATCTTTCACCATTGCTATTGGACAATTAAGGTTTGCACATAAAGTAAAATGTGGTGTGTGTGAAGCTTGGAATGCTAAAAGAGATAAATGGAATGATCGGCAAGATGAGGGAGGATCATAGGTAGGCTTTAGAGAACCTTATGAGAGTAAAGAAGAGGTGTAGGACTACCTTAAGTCGACCAAAAGCACACAGTGCATGCGCGGAAGCCGAAAACCGGAGAGCAAGCAAGGTTCAAATGAACCATTTCACACGTCAAAAGCCGAGTAAGTAAATTTTTTTGATTTGCGTACGAGTACGTACGGTACGACTCGTACGTACGATTTTACTCGTACGCGTAAGAGTACCAACTATGGCATGTGCGTATGCGTATGCATATGTATGTGTGGGTGCGTGTGCGTATGCATGTATGTAGGTAGGTAGGTAGGTAGGTAGGTAGGTAGGTAGGTAGGTATGTGTGCATGTATGTATGTATGTATGTATGTGCCTAAACTTTCAACATAAACAATTACCTTACACAAGCTTGATCTCCTCAACACTTCAAGTTTAGCCACTATGTTTTTACTTCAATTAAGTCTTAACCCTTATATCCTTTATAATTGATGAGGACACCACATAATCTTTCATCGTAACTATGAAGAGAGGCCGTTAGTACAAATAAATGTGAGAGTGATAGAAAAATGAAAGAAGAAATACTTCTCAAAGGCCTAGGTTGACTCTTTAGTACCGAAAGCCAAAATCAAACTCATAGGTGAAAGTACACATTAGAGAGCAAATGTTAGATAAGCTTCTATCACATACATACATACATACATACATACATACATACATACATACATACATACATACATACATACATACATACATACATTCGTACATACATACATACATTCGTACTTACATACGTAGGTATGTACATATATACATACATACATATATTCATGGATGCACACACATATAAATACACACACACATACATGCATGCCTAAACCTTCAACATAAGCAATTACCTTCCACAATCCTGTTCTCTTCAACTTTTTGGTTGAGCTACTGTCTTTATAATTAAATTAAGTGCTTATCCTTATATATAGTGTAATTTTTGAGGGATACCACACATAATTTTTCATCATAACTAAAAAGAAAGACATTCATATGAGAGTGATAGAATAATGGAAGAAGAAATGCTTCTCAGAGGACTAGATTGACTCTTTGGCACTGAAAACAAAATCAAACTCATAGCTGAAAGTACATATCACGGACCAAATGTTGGGTAAGCTTTTTATCTTGCAGAATAATGAAGATTTCACCTATTACAAAACGTACAAAGTCAAGAACCATATGAATAGACAATGTTTACAGCTCCTCAAATATCTCAAACTTAAGAGGTCCCTTGATGGCAGCAAATAATAATGGCCAAACCATAAGCAAGAAAAAAAAAAATCTGCAAGGCTTTAATGTGCAAAACAGATTTCCAATCGAAATGAAATGCACCGCTTCTGGTGATGCACAGTAAGATCACTTCAGAAATGACGACAACACTAATCTAGGAGGAAAATGTCTTACAAGAGCGTCCTCAAACAATATTCAGCTGGCATGAAGCACGTTGCAAATAAATTGGCATTCGTACTGTCAATAGATTGGTGTGAATCATGTGCACCATCCTTGATCTTTGCAAGCTCCATTTGTGTTTGCAGAAGGAGTTGCCATCTCTGAATTTCAAAGTTCCTAGTTACTTCCATCCTAGTCTTTTCGAGATCTAAAGCATGCTGTAGCTTTGTCGTCTCGATGCGTTCATAGACATCAGCAAATTTTATCAGAGCCTTGGCCAGTACCCTAAAAGAACTACCACTAGACTTCTGTCGTTTGACCTTATGACGATCCCTGTTATGATTTCCTGAGGAATTAAGGGAAGTCTGTGACAGCTCCGATTCATCAGGTGGCTCATAACTTGCAGAGATAATGTTGACATCATCATGTCCAAGATTTTCGTTTGCACCAACCGTTTTGAGAACATCCTTTCCAGGGTTATCATCCCTTCCAAGGCAAATATCTTTACTCCTGACGTGGTCTGGGGCTGGAGTATGAGTGAATGAAGGTTGTGAAGGTGCTGTTCTGTTGTGATAAGACATGTTGGCAGCAGGGTTTATGATAGAATCCATGTGCGGAAAATAGACCCAGTTGCTAGAACTGCCTTGCAGGGTAGCTAGTTTATGCTTCTCACGCTTATATTTCTTCTTCAAAGTATCGATTCTGTTCCTGCACTGGGTATCGGTGAGAGTAGCCTTACCAGAATGGAGAACGACTTGTTGTGCAACTTGAGCCCAATCAGCACGACTTAATCCGCCATGATTGAGTTCCACATACTTGGTACCCCACGCCTCGAGAAGGGCGAACGTTGCTTCCTCGTTCCACACATCTTCGTGATGTAAGAGATTACTCTTGTGGGGCTTTGACAGGGGGACGACATTGGCGGTACCTGTTATTGGATTTGCAGCCGCTGCTGTGCTAGGCACGCTGTGAGCGGGATCGATCGGCAGAGCTGATGAAGCCATCGACTTGCATCAAGTCATACCAGCTGTGACAAGACTTCGCGATCAGCACAGGAAAAGTCTGTTTCGGAAGAAAAGTCTGTTTTGGGCATGGTAGTAAGTTAGCTCCTTCGAAAGATGATGTTCTTACTGTGCTTTTTCCGTTTGCCCCTTTTAGAAAATGAATAGCAGCGTCATTTTGTTCATAATCAATCGGCTTTCTTTTGAACTTTTCTGATGCATAAAAACCAAGAATCCATAGCTCTTTCCACGAAGCTGCAGAGCATCTCTTCAAGGCCCAAGACCCGGGAGATTGCGGGGATTGCTTCGCATATGAAGAATGCCAAATCTCTCCTCATTTTTGTTATGATTTTATTTTATTCGAAATAATTACGCTTGTTTATTCGTCTTTTTCTTTCATTAAATAAATTCCCCTCACACTAAAAACGTGAATTAAACATCGGCATCAAAAGAAGCTGCCCAAAATATGATGCCTTCACACTCTTGACAAGTTGTGCATTTTTCCTTTTTAAGTTTAGTTTTACGGTTTGCTCTACTTTGAGTTTCAATTAATTTCAAACCACAACTAAAGATATGAATGAATATAGAGTTTTTAGACCTCCCATACCTCATAAATAAGAGGCACATCATTGCCCAAACTTGAATGAAATCATCTAGCAAAAAACTTATAATCATCTAAATGGTCTTACAACTAGCACACTTGAGTCATTATTTAGTTTAGCCTTTGAGTTCTGAACCACTCAATGGATCGGTATCTGAACTAGTAATTGTGACTTTTTCAACATCATCAAAGGCAAAAATGTATCGGAAAACAAAGCATACCTCCATGGCAAGTTTAATTGAGCTACATTGTAATCACATAACTTCATATTTCACTTCAATAACATAGTTGTATTTCCCTTCACATGCAAATGTGAACAAGTAAATATGATACCTACATATGCATCCATCAATTCATTTACTTCTTCAGCCATCCATCCATCCATCCATCTCTACATGCATCTATCTTTCTATCTATCTATCTATATATCTTTTTATCTATTGTCAGACATTGGTCCCCAGGGATCATTCCATGTGTGTGTGGGACAAGGCAGGGAGTGATGGAGATGAGGACTTTGGAGATCCCCCATCCTTGATATCATCTCCCATAGTGGTCATGACGGTCATGAAGGTGGTCCCTATTGTGCCAGACGTTGTGCTTTCGCCAATGGCACAGAAAGGATATCAATTTCCAGATACAGAACTCATTCTCATGAGGGGAATTGTGGTAGGACAGCCTATCAAGGTACTCTTTGACACTAGGTTGACACATAATGTGATTAGTTCCCGACTATTCAAGAGGCTACATGTGGAGACTGTGAAGTCAAAGTATGCCTACACAATAGAGTTAGCCGATGGGAAGGGAACGGAGACATGGGATCGATGAGTTGTTGATTTGCCCATTCAGATCCAATCCTATGAGGACAAACTGGATTTCGAGATAGTTAGACTGGCACGTTTCGATGTAGTCCTAAGTAAGAAGTGGCATGCTAGGAAACGACCAATCGTTGACTTTGCATCGCATGTGTACCAGTTTGAGCATGAGGGGAGGCAACTATTGATCCGTGGAGAGCCAGATCTCCAAGAGACACGATTGGTAACTGCGACCAAGTTGCTCAAGATTGATTGTAAGTATATTCATTTTCTTTATTTTCTGTATTCGTCGTGGATTATGATGGATTCATGCAGTCACATAAACTCTAGTTCGAATGCTCAAGCACTTTCAGAGAAAGTAAGAGCAAAATTCCAAGAGTTATTCTTGAAAGAATTACCTTTAGGTTTGCCTCCTTGCACGAACATAGAGCATAGAATCAAATTGGTACCAGGAGTGAGTTCGACCGCTCGGCCACCGTTTCAAATGAGTTTGCAGGAGGAAAATGAAGTTTGCAAGGTCGTGGATGAGTACCTACAAAAAGGGCTAATTAGACCCAGCTATTCGCCCTTTGGAGCACCACTTCTTCTTGTGAAGAAGAAAGAAGGATCTTATAGGATGTGCATCCACTATCGAGCACTCAATAAGATTACTATCAAACACAGATATCCCATGCCCAAGATAGATGATCTTCTAGATGCTCTAGGCAGAGCCATTGTATCTAGTAAAATAGATTTAAAAAGCGGCTACCATCAAATTAGGGTAAAATATCATGATGAACATAAGCCTGCTTTTAGGACCCATTTTGGGCATTATGAGTATTTAATTATGCCACTTAGTTTGACTAATGCACCTACTACTTTTATGATGTTAATGAATGATATTCTATGACCGCTCATTGGAAAGTGTGTTGTGGATTTTGTTGATGATATGTTACTGTATAGTAGGATTGTGTGTGAGCATGAGAATCATCTAAGATTAGTATTGAATGTATTAAAAGAGAATCATTTGTATGTAAATCTAGAGAAGACTCAATTGTTTCTTCCAAGGATAGAGTTAATAGGGCATGTGATCTCTGCCAATGGGGTTCAGATGGATCCCAAGAAGGTCTCAGTTATTCTAGCTTGGCCAACTCTTGAGGATGAGGGTCAGTTATCGTCATTTCTAGGACTTTTTGTTTTTTATCAGAAATTCATCTCTTCTTATTCATCCGTAGCAGAACCTATGACGAACTTGCTTCAAGAAAAAGTTCCATTTGCATGGAAGCAAGAGCAGCAAGAGAGCTTTGATACTCTGAAACAAGCTTTTTCAGAGACTCCTATACTCAAAGTGATAGATCCGCAGAAACCCTTCGTGTTAGAGACAGATGCTAGTGGGATAGACAGAGGGGAAGTTTTGAGCCTGCAAGGTGGCAAGATTTGAAAGTAAGAAATTGAGTAGTGCACAACACAATTGGCCAGTGCATGAACAAGAGTTGTATGCAGTGGTGCATGTTCTTAAAGTCTGGAGACACTATCTTTATGGTGCAAACTTTAAGGTATACATAGATCACCATACACTCAAGTAATTTTGTAGTCAGCCAGATCTTCGAGGCAGACAAGCTCATCCGGATGAGCTCATGCAGGAGTTTCACATGGAAATCCTATGTATAAGAGGCAAAGAGAATATACTAGCTGATGCATTATCACGCATAATGTATCAAATGAGCTTTACAGTTCTAGAAAGCTCATTGCTTCAACAAATAAAGGGAGCACAGGTGGAAGATCCACATTTGTTACAAATTATTAGAGCCATCAATGATGACTCCATCATAGGAGACGAGGTAGTTCCAACTATTTCTTCACCTAGCAGAGCAAACAAGACCAATCCTTA
>CM035443.1:89522291-89532291 GCA_020310875.1 Ceratopteris richardii
ACTTTGTGAGAGTTCATTTGCATTGACCATCATTTGAACGCAGGTCTTCATACACTCGGCTAGGTTTTGATACTCCTCGGATTGGTAAATAAAGCATGAATCCCCACTATATGCACCTGAGGGGGATTGAGGTATAGTCTCTTTCTCCACAAGTCCCTAAGTTGGTTCTTAGGTACACACGTTTTTGGCGCCGTTGCCGGGGATTGTCGAATCAAACCCAGGCATTCGTGTGATGGTAAATAGTTGTTAGCATTGAAGCAAGTAGAGGAGTTGTGAATCTCTCTTCTTTGGTAAGTCACACTCATCCGCACTTACTACTCTTCACTCTGGGAGTGTGTGTAGTGAGTTGATAGTCTAGGGAAGTGAGTAGAGTGAGTTAGAATAGGAAGTAGAAAGTAGGCAAGTAGTCTAAGAAGGTAGGGTACACAAGCGACAAGGGCGGATCAAGGCCAACAAGTATCCATGAAGAAGTGCAAGAAGATATCCGGTAGATCCAGAGCCCCAAGAAGGTGCTTCAACCTCTTGATCTTCGGAAGGTCGAGATTGAAGGCTGAAGATCCACACCTTCATACCTTCCACTGATGGTGTGCGTGGAAGCCCGACTTAACACAGGAACCCAGATTTAAAGAGGTTATTGGTGAGCTAGACTACAAATCTCAGGTAGTCCATCTCCACGGGTTGCGAGCAGTGAAAAGAAAAGAACATGCAAAATGAATGCATCAGGTCCAGAGGATGTGAAAGAAGAATCGAGAACAGGGCCATTAAAACGTAATGCCAGTTTGACAAGTAGGCAAAACTGACCAAGAGATGCATGCGAGAAACAAGCGACTGACAAGAAGTAAAGCCTGTTAAGGGATGACAGAGACAAAGAGGGGGAGAGTGTTGCAGAGTAAAGAAGAGCAAAGAAGCAGAGAAAAAGAAGGGCCCCAAAATTTTTCCGAATTGGACATTTTATTCTTGTATATTAGTCATTTTTGTAATATATTTTCCGATGTAAATGCACTAGAGGAGTCCTCTAGATGCATATCCATAGAGATTTGTAGCTTACCCTTGTAAATTAGTAGGAAATTAGCCTTTCAGTTAATAAAGTGCCGGTCTCTTGTGTGAAAGGACCACTTTTATGGCACATGTATATAATTCAATTTGTGACTCTTTGTATAGACTTTTGGCCATTGTGAGAATCAAGAGCACAGAATTTCGAACTTGTGCCTTCTCCTCTCTTTATCTTTTTCTTTGTGAGGTTGTATGCATGTGTGATGCTTGGAAAGAGTGCTTGGAAGTGTTTTCTATCCATGAAAGTGCTTGTTTGTTGTTGGTAAGGTGTGTGCGAAATGCAGGAAGTGCTAAAGTGTAGGAAGGTCATTCCCGCGACTCAGTATTTTGCTCATAACTTGAAGCAAGAGCATCAGAATCAGTGAAAACACCACCAGTGGATGCGTCTTCTCGAGAGCTTTGAAACGAACCCGCAATTCGCAATATTTGGAGTTCGAAGCTGACAAAAAAGCTCGATTTACTGTCGACTGCTGCTCCAAGTGTCATGACATCTCAACCGATCCCTGAAACTTGTTTGGAATGGATTTACACTTGTTTGGACTTTGTGAGAGTTCATTTGCATTGACCATCATTGGAACACACATCTTCATACACTCGGCTAGGTTTTGATACTCCTCGGATTGATAAATAAAGCATGAATCCCCACTGTATGCATTTGCGGGGGATTGAGGTATAGTTTCTTTCTCCACAAGTCCCTAAGTTGGTTCTTAGGTACACTATCTATCTATTATCTATCTATCGATCTATCTATATATATATATATATATATATATATATATATATATATATATATATATATATATATATATATATATATATATATATATATATATATATATATATATATATATATATATATATATGTATCTATGTATCTATCTATCTACCTATCTATCTATCTATCTATCTATCTATCTATCTATCTATCTATCTATCTATCTATCTATCTGTCTATCTGTCTGTCTGTCTGTCTGTCTGTCTGTCTATCTATCTATCTATCTATCTATCTATATGTCTATCTGTCTATCTATCTATCTATCTATCTATCTATCTATCTATCTACCTATCTATCTATCTACCTATCTACCTATCTACCTATCTTATCTATCTATCTATCTATCTATCTATCTATCGATCTATCGATCTATCTATCTATCTATCTATCTATCTATCTATCTATCTATCTATCTATCTATCTATCTATCTATCTATCTATCTATCTATCTATCTATCTATCTATCTATCTATCTATCTATCTATCTATCTATCTATCTATCTATCTATCTATCTATCTATCTATCTATCTATCTATCTATCTATCTATCTATCTATCTTTCTTTCTTTCTTTCTTTCTATCAATCAATCAATTAATCTATCTATCTATCTATCTATCTATCTATCTATCAATCTATGTATCTATCTATCTATTATTCCTCACATTTGCTCTTGTAGGACAGCTAAGGATGCTTGGGATACACTTATCACATTGTACCAGGCTAGGAATGAGGCTCGTGTTGCTTACCTCTGAAAACAATTGGAGAGTGATCACATGAATGAAGGTGATTCTATGGATAATTTTCACACAAAGATCAAGGATTTGAAAGAACATTTGATTTCTGCTGATGAAGTTATAATAGATAGCTCACTTGTGCACACCATTATGAATGGTCTTCCTGGTGCATATCAGAGTTTTGCTTCTACTTTTCATTTGATGATGAAAGGCAATCCAAATGCCTTGTCATTTGAGGAATTAGTCTCTGTTTTGTTGCAGGAAGACCAGTCTAGGTAGAACAGGTCTATTATGTGTGTTGCAGATCAAGCTTTCCTAGCTAGTCAGAAGGGCAAAGGTAAATGCAGCTCTACTTCTAGTGAGCAGAAATTTGCAAATGCTTCACATTCGAAAAAGCAGAAATTGTTTTGCAAATACTGTAAAGCAAATGATCATCATATCAAGATTTGTCCAAAACTAGTTGCTAAGAGGCAAAGAAGAAAGAGGGCCGAATGGTTGTTGCAGAGGCATCTACACTGAAAAGAGAGTCTCCTAATCTTGTGGAGGAAGAAGAATGGGCGTTTACTACTGTTTGCAGTTTTGACCCATCTTCTCATGAGCAGTGCATGTCTGCAATAGACTCAGATGTTTGGTACTCTGATAGTGGGGCAACCAAACATATTACCTTGCAGCATAGTTTCCTCACTTCACTCGAGCCTGCCCCTATAGGGAATACTGTTACATGCGCCAACAACTCCTCCTATCATATTATGGGAGTTGGTAAGATCATTTTGACTACTGATGATGGTAGTTCTTTCTTTTTTTCGGATGCTTTGTTTGTGCCAGGGATCAAGAGAAATATGTTATCAATTTTTGCATTAGCCAAGATTGGCTTGATTGTGAAATTTGTTGATGACAAATGTACAATTCATGATCTATCTAATGGCGACGTCATTATTGCTTCTGGCAATTTATGTTGTGGGTTGTATAAGCTCATAGACTATGAAAGATCTGTAAATGATTTGGCATGTGCAGTACATGATTCTCAGGCTATGTCAAATGCAAAGCTTTGGCATGTAGCTTTGGTCATCTGAATTTTGCTAGTTTGCTATGCTTGCAGAAATTTGAAATGGTGTCCTCTTTGCTCAAACTTGAGGCGCACAAAAAACATGCTTGTGAAGGCTATATTTTGGGCAAAATGCAGTGTTCTTTCTTTCCAAAAGATGGTTCAGTTCGGGCTATTCAGAAATTGCGGCTTGTACATAGTATTGTCTGTGATCCTATGCAAATACCTTCTTTTGGGAACTATCTTTACTTTGTGAATTTCATCGATGATTTTTCTAGGCATGCATGGGTATATCCATTGAAGGCAAAGTCCGATGTGTTCATGTGCTTCAAATAGTTTGTGGTTTTGGCTGAAAATCTGTCAACATGTAAAATGGGCACCCTCCGTTCTGATCGAGGTGGGGAATATATGTCTTCTGATTTTAATACATTTCTGGTTGAACATGGGATAAAACATCAGTGTACAATGCCGTATACACCTCAACAGAATGGAGTTGCTGAACAAAAGAATAGGTCACTCATGGAGATTCCAAGGTGTATGGTCGAGAGTCAGGCTTTACCACATAGTTTCTTGCTTGAGGCTGTCATGTGTGCAGCATATGTACTTAACAAGTGTCCCACTAAAGCGTTGCAGTCTATCACTCCATATGAGGCTTGGCATGGTCGAAAGCCATCTGTTGCTCATGTGCGTGTTTTTGGTTGTCTGGCATATGCATTAGTGCCTAAACAACATCATAGAAAATTGGATGATAAAGCAGTAAAATGTATTTTTGTTGGGTATAGTTTTGAAAGTAAAGGCTATCGTCTATATCATCCACAAACTAAACACGTTCTAGTTAGTTTTGATGTTTTTGTGGAAGATGTTATTCAGCCATTGCTTTCATGTACTAAGGAGACATCTGTTAGCTCCAAAGACATGTATGATACTTTGCAACCTCTTTTTATAGGTGGGCAGTCTAGTGCTGGTCCTAATGAGTCAACTTCTGAGCCTTTGCAGGTTTCATCTGATGATGCAGATCATCCCATTTCTAATGCACATTTACATGATGCACTTGTTGATGAGAGAGCTGATATAGAGCATGCAAAAATTATGCCAAAATGGTTGGTGCAGACTTTGTGTGACAGCAAATTAGATGCACCTCTATCATATCATACTCGATCAGGCTCTCATAGTGCATCTTTTGCATCAGATTGCTATGTTATGGCTGCTTCTAGTCTCTGTGATGAGAATGAGCCTGTTTCATTTGAAGAAGCACAAAATTCAGAAAATTGGATGGCTGCTATGCAATTTGAATATGATGCTATAATGAAGAACGGTACTTGGTCTTTATGTGACTTGCCTACTGGCAAGAAGGCCATTGGCACAAAGTGGGTATACAAGCTAAAGCGTAAACCTGATGGAACAGTTGACAGGTATAAGGCTAGGCTTATTGCAAAGGGTTATGCGCAGGAAAGAGGCATTGATTTTGATGAAACCTTTGCTCCTACTTGCCGAATGACTACTGTTCATAGCATCTGTGCACTTGCAGCTCATCATGGTTGGAATGTACATTAGTTGGACATTAAAACAGCATTTCGGAATGGTGACTTGCATGAAGAAGTGTATGTTTTTCAACCTCGTGGCTTTGTGCAAAAGGGGCATGAAAACCAGGTGTGTAGGTTAAAGAAGGCATTATATGGTTTAAAGTAAGCATCACGTGCTTGGTATGAAAAGATACATGCCTATCTGATTGCACATGGTTTTGAGAACAGTCCAACTAAAAGCACCTTATATGTTAAGCATGCTAGTGATGTGCTTCTGATCATTGTGGTATATGTTGATTACATGCTACTCACTAGTCCTCATGACATGCATATTGCTGATTTTAAGGCTTATTTGCATGCCTCATTTGAGATGTCTGATTTGGGGCATTTGCATCACTATTTGGGCTTTCAATTTATGCAAGTTGATGGTGGAATGGCTTTATGTCAAGTGAAATATATTGACACATTATTGCAACATTTTGGCCTTGAAGACTATAAGCCTATTGCCACTCCTATGGAGACAGGTTTACGATTGAGTCTTCATGATGCTGGAGATGCTTTTGATGCCATTCTCTATCAACAGGTTGTTGGATGTTTGATTTACTTATGCATTACTCAGCCAGATATTCAACTTGTTGTCTCACAGATGAGCAGGTTTATGCATTGCCCAGGTGCCAAGCATTGGCAGGCGGTTATCCCAAGGGGTGATCACTACCGCCAGATTTGCATGCTTTTTTTTATAGTGATTGGGTTGGTTGCTATGACACTCATGTGTCCACCAGTGGCTTTTCCTTCATGCTTGGTAGCTCATGTATATCTTGGTTGATCAAGAAGCAGCCTACTCTGGCCACGTCCAATTGTGAGGTTTAGTATAGGGCAACTTGCACAGCAACTTGTGTGGCTCAGACACCTTATTGCTGATTTGGGTGTTGGTTAGTCTTTTGGCACCACCATCTTCACTGATAGTCAGAGTGCATTGGCAGTTGCAAGGAACCCTGTGTTCCATGCTCGCACTAAGCACATTGAGGTGCATTATCATTATGTCAGGGACAGGTTCTCTGCTAGGGAGATCAACTTGGCATATGTGCCCACACAAGAGAACATTGCAGACCTTTTCACGACGGCTCTGCCTAGGTAGAAGTTTGAAGCTTTCTGCAAAGCTTTGGGCTTACTTCCTTTTGTGGATTGATTCCACATAGCTTGGCACTTCCTTATACATGAGTGCCTGCTCCTTGTTCATGGCATCACTCCTAGGGGGGATTTGTTGATATATTTAGGTAGTGATGTGTGTGAACACTCTAGGACCATCGGGGCACTTTTTTCCCTCTTTAGGAGGTTTTTTCCCTCAGCTTGTATATATGCCTATTGCCCTAATGGGCTACTTATCTTTGTACATTCTAGTGGTAATACATTCAGTATTGTGTGTTGTGCTCCAAGCTTCTTCTTCTTCCTTGTGCTATTCGAGTGCTTCTGCAGACGTCTAACTCCAACAATATTCTGGAGGCCTTGTGCGGAGTACTTTGTGTGGCATCCGAAGCTCACTTATCATCATAGATCTCTCAAGAGGGAGAATCCATTGTGGTGTATTTCCATCGGAACACTTCATATATGTATATGTATATGTATCAAAAGTGTACATAATTGGTATGTGCTCAATATATGTAGTAAAATGGAATTGAAAGTCTAAATTTATAGCCCAAACACTAGCCATCAACACCTGCAAAGTGCTTGTCAACTCTATTCTTTAGGCTCAAAAAACCTGCATAAACTTGCAGTGGCTACTCCCACCACAATAGAAAACCTTTTGAAAAACCTATAAATTTACTAGTGTGGCTGAAAAACATAGCCTCAAATATGAATATTCATTGTCAAAGAAGTCCATACATATGTATATGTATATGTATACGTATACGTATATGTATTTGTATCTATATATGTATATGTATATGTATATGTATATGTACATGTATATGTATATGTATATGTATATGTATACATATACGTATATGTATTTGTATCTGTATATGTATATGTATATGTATATGTATATGTATACGTATATGTATTTGTATCTGTATATGTATATGTATATGTATATGTATATGTATATGTATATGTATATGTATATGTATATGTATATGTATATGTATATGTATATGTATATGTATATGTATATGTATATGTATATGTATATGTATATGTATATGTATATGTATATGTATATAATTATGTATATGTATATGTTTATGTATATGCATATGTATATGTATATGTATATGCATATGTATATGTATATGTATATGTATACGTATATGTATTTGTATTTGTATCTGTATATGTATATGTATATGTATTTGTATCTGTATATGTATATGTATATGTATATGTATATGTATATGTATATGTATATGCATATGTATATGTATATGTATATGTATATGTATATGTATACGTATATGTATATGTATACGTATACGTATATGTATACGTATACGTATATGTATTTGTATATGTATATGTATATGTATATGTATATGTATATGTATATGTATATATGTATTTGTATATGTATATGTATTTGTATATGCATATGTATATGTATTTGTATATGTATATGTATATGTATATGTATATGTATATGTATATGTATATGTATATGTATATGTATATGTATATGTATATGTATATATGTATATGTATATGTATACGTATATGTATATGTATACGTATATGTATATGTATATGTATATGTATATGTATATGTATATGTATATGTATATGTATATGTATATGTATATGTATATGTATATGTATATGTATATGTGCATGTATATTTATATGTATATGTATATGTATATGTATATGTATATGTATATGTATATGTATATGTATATGTATATGTATATGTATACGTATATGTATACATATATGTATACATATATGTATACGTATATGTATACATATATGTATACATATATGTATATGCATATGTATATGTATATGTATATGCATATATGTACGTATATGTATATGCATATGTATATGTATATGTATATGCATATGTATATGCATATGTATATCCATATGTATATGTATATGTATATGTATATGTATATGTATATGTATACATGCATGCATACATACACACACGTACACACACATGCACACACACGCATGCCTACATACACACACATACACATATGTATATGTACATGTATATTTATATGTATATGTATATGTATATGTATATGTATATGTACATGTATATGTATATGTATATGTATATGTATATGTATATGTATATGTATATGTATATGGATATGCATATGCATATGCATATGTATATGTATATGTATATGTATATGTATATGTATATGTATATGTATATGTATATGTATATGTATATGTATATGTATATGTATATGTAAATGTAAATGTATATGCATATGCATATGTATATGTATATGTATATGTATATGTATATACAAATGTAAATGTATATGTATATGTATATGTATATGTATATGTATATGTATATGTATATGTATATGTATATGTATATGTATATGTATATGTATATGTATATGTATATGTATATGTATATGTATATGTATATGCATATGTATATGTATATGCATATGTATATGTATATGTATATGTATACGTATATGTATATGTATATGTATATGTGTATGTATATGTGTATGTGTATGTGTATGTGTATGTATATGTATATGTATATGTATATGTATATGTATATGTATATGTATATGTATATGTATATGTATATGTATATGTATATGTATATGTATATGTATATGTATATGTATATGTATATGTATATGTATATGTATATGTATATGTATATGTATATGTACATGTATGTGTATATGTATATGTATATGTATATGTTTATATATACATATATGTATACATATATGTATATGTATATGTATACATATATGTATACGTATATGTATATGTATATGTATATGTATATGTATATGTATATGTATATGTATAAGCATATGCATAACATATACGTATATGTATACGTATATGTATGTGTATACGTAGATGTATATGTATACGTATATGTATATGTATATGTATAAGCATATGCATATGCATATGTATATGTATATGTATATGTATATGTATATGTATATGTATATGTATATGTATATGTATATGTATATGTATATGTATATGTATATGTATATGTATATGTATATGTATATGTATATGTATATGTATATGTATATGTATATGTATATGTATATGTATATGTATATGTATATGTATATGTATATGTATATGTATATGTTTATGTATATGTATATGTTTATGTATATGTATATGTATATGTATATGTATATGTATATGTGTATATAATGTATATGTATATGTATTTGTATATGTGTATGTAATGTATATGAATATGCATATTTATATGTCTATGCATATGTATATGTATATGTATATGTTTATGTATATGTATATGTATATGTATATGTATATGTATATGTATATGTATATGTATATGCATGTATATATGTGTATGCAAATGTATATGTATATGTATATGAATATCACTACAAGAAGTGACCATCTATAGTGATGGTTGACGTGACAAAATTTCATCACTTTGTGATTGCTTGTTCCATTGTATATAACATCGAGCGCATAGCATCGTTTACATGAGGCTGCTAGCGAAGTTCTTACTCTTGCAATTTATCATCGCTTATACGACTGTGGAGCATCTCTTATGCAATGCTTGTTTTTTATCATAAGAAATAAAAAGTGCATCGCTCTTTGATCATCATTCTACATGTGCCTGATTGAAGAGCGAACCAACATTCATATCTG
>CM035443.1:89537291-89562291 GCA_020310875.1 Ceratopteris richardii
GATAGATAGATAGATAGATAGATAGATAGATAGATAGAAAGATAGATAGATAGATAGATAGATAGATAGACAGACAGATGTATGTGTATGCATGTGTATGCATGTGTCTGTATGTATGCATGTGAGTGTGTGTGTGTGTATGTATGTGTGTGTGTGTTTTTGTGTATGTGTGTGTATGGGTAAGTGTAAGCATGTGTATGTGTATGCATGTGTATGTATATGTGTGTATGTGTGTGTATATATGTGTATGTGTGTGGATGCATATGTGTGTGTATCTGTATGTGTGTGTATGCATGTGTTTATGTATGCATGCACATGCATCTATATGCATGTGTGTGTATGTATGCATGTGGGTCTATGTATGTGTGTATGTGTCTATGTGTGTATTATGTGCATGTATGTATATGTGCATATGTGCACGTATGTATATGTGCATGTATGTGTATGTGGGTGTATGTATATGTGTGTGTATGTGAATGTATGCATGTGTATGTTTATGTGTGTATATGAGTGTATGTGTGTGTATGTGTGTATGCATGTGTCTATGTAATATGCATATGCATGTGTATGCACATGTGTGTATGTATATATGTGAGTGTATGTGTGTGTGTCTATGTGTGTGTATGTATATATGTGAGTGTATGTGTGTGTGTATGTGTGTGTATGTATATGTGTGTATATGTGTATGTGTGTATTTATATGTGTGTGTATGTGTATGTATGTGCATGCATGTGTTTGTATATGTGTGTATGTGAGCATATATGTGTGTGTCTACATGTGTATATGTGTGTATGCATAGGTGTGTGTTTGTGTATGTGTGTGTATGTATGTATGCATATACATGTGTATGCATGTATATGTATGCATGTCTTTTTATGTATGCATGTGATTGTATGTGTGTAGCCCTCTCTCTCTCTCTCCATCAAGGACAATGTGCGTGCATGTGTCTGTACCTCTCTCTGGACTTGGAATCCCAATGCAAATGTGATGGGGGAGGTCCTTTTTTGGGGATCTTTCATCCAGCATCACATAAGCAATGCTCTAGCATCACACACAATTTGTCAACATTGTTAGCAATGTTGTTAATATGTGGGGCTTTTTATAGGCCATCATATAAGCGATGGTCCCTCTTTTCTTTTTTAGGGACCGTCGCTTATGCGACACTCTGATTTCAAAGTGTTGCATAAATGACAATACCCCTTTTTTTTTGCCAATTAGGGGCATCGCTACACCCTCTATTCTCTTATCGTGTATGTGTATGTATATGAATATGTAATATATATATATATATATATATATATATATATATATATATATATATATATATATATATATATATATATATATATATATATATATATATATATATATATATATATATATATGTATGTGTGTGTGTGTGTGTAAAATAGCGAGTCATAACAACCAAGCAGTATGTCATAAAAAGAGAACTCCCTCATAGAAAATCAAGCAAATTACATTTTATGTTTGACAACCCTTTACACCAGTACACATACATTTCTAAAATCAAGTGAAAATATGCAATTTTTTGACATTTTTTGATATTTTTTGAAAATTTAGGAGCTCAAAATGTGCCCAGAATTTGGATTTATTTAACATTGAATTCTCCATAATCTATATGAGAAATATAAAAGTGATAAAAGATCTTATATAGAGAATACAAATTGAACGTGTGTTGGATGGAGGATCTCCGATAGTGATTCAAAAATGCAATAAAATGTGGTTTCATTATGCAAAGTGCTTTGGAGCAGTTGTATAAGCACCAAAAATGTCATAGATTTTCGAATTAACTCACTACTTTCTAGATCTATGTCTACACCCCCATCATCGGATGCATCTGATTTAGTTTGAGACTATTGGGAGCTCTCTTCTTCTTCTTCTATATCAATAAGAGCTCTATCCTCATCCAAGTACAGACCAAATTCTATAGGATCATGCATAGATCTTCTTATTTGCCTATGATTAGATGTCCCACATACATCTGAAAGCTTTTTCTTTATCATATTGATGGTTGCTTTCCTCAAGTGCTCTCTTTTTTACCGAGGCAAAATAATAAACAATAAGATGTACATCATCTATTTTAAAAGTGGATGTGTTTTGAATATTTTTTTTCTTTTTTGAGCTTGCTTGTTTGGTGTCACATACCATTTCTGAGTTATACTTACCAGTGAATGCATTAGTACTTTTCATATTATACCAATGGACTATCAAAGCCTTTATTCTTCTTTTATCAATATCATTAATGACCTCTAACACTTTTGCTATCCAAAATGGTCTAGTAGCCTCATCAACAAGGACTGCAATAAGTGTTCCAACATTTATTTCTTTCGAATTTCGTTGGCATCGTGCTTCAACCTATTTTTTCATCCTTGGGCCTACATAAATATTCCTTTTTGGTGGATGCATAAAGCTTTGAAATGTGTCTACATTACATGCTTGGTCCACATTCGTTGATCTTTGTGTGCTAAAATCCCATTTGAATGGAATATTAATTGGCCAATGCCCTAAAATGGAACTCTTTATAATCTCTTCTTGATGGTTAAAAAGCTCATCACATCAACATACATCTTGATCTCTAGCATATTTTTTTGCACGCTCAATCTATCTCTTCTTCTCAATAAGTACATGCATCCATCTTTTACTTTTCTCAAGCACATTTCCACATCTTTCCATATTGCTTTTATCTTCACATCATGTTTGTTCTGCACCGTCCACATACAAATTAGGCACATGCAATAAAAATCTGCATCCATCTTTAAGCTCCCACCCTGGAGAACATGAATGTTGCTTTGAAAATAAAAGAATAATGTCACTAAGCCTCCTCATCAAGAATACATGGTTGAAACTAATGTTGTGAGATGGAGCCAAAACCTTAGTACTGTGATCAATACCTACTAAGCAACAATGCTTAAAGTCATAAATCTATGTAAGGTGTTGAACTTCAGGCTTTGGAGAATATGCTTTGGAAATCAACACAGATAATATTGGAAGAGTAAAAGCATTATGGCATGCCAACCTCTTAGAGAATGTACTGAACATCTGATCAATGTGATCATGATTGTGCCCAATCAAAACGAAATTTACCTTAACCTTTTGAAACACTCTCTATCAACAAGCATGCATAAATATCCAAAGACTATAGAATTTTTATTCTCTCTTGTAGTATTATCAAGCTGCAAATACAGATTTGGTGGCAAAAGTCCCTCCCATGATTTCAAAACTTTATGAATCACAGTAGCTGTAAGGTTTGGATCATTATGCATGTTGGGATATGTGAAGAAAACCTCTAACTTTATAGTTCCATTGTATACCAAATCACCAACCAAGTGCATTTGCACAAGGACTTCATCTCCAATGTCTTTAGAAATACGAGCAAAATGGGGCAGCCATGTTTTCTTTTGATCCATACCATCAATCAACAAACACATACAATGCTCTAGATTTTTGAGTGCTTTACTTCGATGATAAACTGCACTCTTTCTTTCTAAAGCTTGAATCTCACGATGGTTCTTTAGAAGACTTTTAAAATTATCTTTTTCTTGTGGTGTTGTGGCCTCCTTTTCCATGTTTTCTCTAAGTGACACAAACTAAGCATTCACCCATTCTAACTTTACGAGGAATACTCACATTGTTAAACTCTTCTTTCCATAATCAAGTAAAATGGCGATACAAGAAATCCTTCTCATTTTTACTTTCCATCTCTTCTTTATAGACTTGAAATAATCCTGGACAAGTAAAGTTATTTGACAAGTGTAACCTTTGAGTTGTAGGCATAACTTCACAATGCAAACTAAAATAATTCATCATCCATCTGACAACCAATAGATCCTTTGGTCCCAACTCCCTGAAATGTATAAAAAAAATGAGATCTCCACTGATAAGCCCTCCCTGAATCTTGTGTATTTTGAAATTCCCCATGTCCATCGCAATTTTAAATGCAATCCTACAACATCAGATCCGTTGACTTAAGTAATATTCAAAAGCAACATGTGTTACTGAAATGTTATCCTCAATCATTTGCATGTGAGAAACAAGGAATATATCTTTCTTTTCACTATCTAAATGGAAGAATTTCTCTCCTAACTACTTTAGTTTCTTCATTCCTAATTTATACAAACATTTCAAACCACAACAATGCTTCACAATGTCCAATGTAATTTATCTATTTGAAGTAAGGAATTGAAATCTTCTTTGACTTACTTAACGAGGCCTTCATTTAAAACACCACATGCTTTGTATACTCTGTGTGTGTGTGTGCTATAACATCCCTTACTCCACATGCACTTGAATCCAAAGAGAGATCAATAGTTAGATCGAGTTCAATAGATGGATCGGATTGAGCATTGTTGCATTGAGAATCTAACTTAAATGACTCAACTGCGAACACATAATCATTGATACGTTCTAAGCCATGGACATCGTTCATGAAAGGATCCACTGAAAATAATGAATTTGAAAGTCTATGGAGATCACTAGAGACAAGTGTTGGCTAGGCATCTACTGAAAAGAGGGAGCTCATCTTCATTGACAGTGGAAGTGTAAGAGCATTCCCTTTATAATATATAAACAGTGGAATTGTAACATCAAATGATTATACCTCCCAAATCATGTATCTAGATAATTATGAAGAAAGATTGTGCCCATATCATGGGTTGTACGATTTGACTTTATATCACAATCAAGAATCATTAAAAGGTACAATTTGATTGCTTATTAAAAATTGGAGAAGAGCGACATGATAGGCAAACCATCAATCTATGAAACAATATACAATCCATCAATGTAAAATTGAAAACAAGATGGGAAACCTCCAAAACACATTTCAATATCAGATAAGTTTTTTTGTGTGTGATCAAGTATGTATAGCATTTGACAAGCGGGCTAGTTGTTTAAAATTTCTTTTGCATGAAAACGTGTGAAGTTTTGAAAGTTCATGCTAGTTAAGTTCTCCAAGTCCTCCAAGTAGTGAAGACAAGTCGGAAACCCCTCGTGGGGCACTTACACATAATCCAGACTACTAGTATTGTGAGCTCTACAAGTTTGATTCAACTACCCTTGAAGATTTGAACCACCTTTGTTGAAAGAAAATCCCCAAACTAATTATCCATATGCTTTCATAAGGGCACTACTATAGGTAAAACATGTTAAATGCTAAATGGAGAATCTAATGGTCAAGAATGAGATTGAAATCAAATTTCAAAGATTTTTTTGGCATTTTTATATAGAACAAAATAAATTTTCCAAGGAGGGATAAGGACTAAAGGTAAAGTTATAGAACCACCTAAACATAAGGCCCCGCTTGCTCCCAAAAATGTGGTACAAACAAGGTGGATCATATGCATTTTCTCCTAATGCAACAAGTTTGAAGATACACACAACTAATGGGCCCAAGAACATCCTCTTCTTTAGGAACTCCCAAGTTTTCATCTTTTAGGGAGATGAGACGTTTAGTAACCCCATTTCTATGTCTAACTCATAGTGCTTATTCAATAAAAAAAGAATGAAGGAGATGAACAAAAATCACTACATCGGTAGTTGATATTCCCTCTTAAAATTTCATAATATTAAAACTCACCTTCAACATTCACACTTGAAAAACACATTCCATTCTTTTATTCAGGATTTACATGGTTAGTAGGTGTTTCCTTCTTAGCTTTGTGTTATTACATAACTTTGTGTTATCCTTAGCCATGGAATGATGTTTCTAGAATCTTGATGAAGAGATGGCTAAGAATAATAATAAGCAAGAAGATGAGGTTGTTGGTGCAATTGAAACCAAGCCCACATAATTGGTTAATTAGCTCATGCTTGATTTATTGACATAACTTATGCAAGGCTTCATATGATCAACCTCTTGTAAAAATCATTCACATTTATTTTTGTAAAAGTGGTTCACATCCACGTGGAGTTAGGAAGCTCTAAAATCACAAATCATTTGGTTGTTGAGTGATGAGGGAATGAATCTATCCTATACTTTAGGATTCACCTTTTAGGTAGATGTTTGAATTTGAATTCAAACTTTGGCTCCAAGTGTAACTATAAGAAGAGGATAAAAAAGACCCGTGTGTATCTCAAGACCATGAGATCATTTTGAAGGACATTGATTGTGAAGTGAAATCTTATCTCTTAGCTCATTCACCTCTCACACGTTGAGCAATGTATGATTTTCAATGACATTGTATTTGTATATGATTTAATACATATATGATCATTACATTCTCCTTTCACTTCTCTGTTATAACTCCATTAGAACAATGATCTTCTTATCAGTGCTTAGTTGAACATTTGCCATTCTTTAAAGCATGTTAGATTCATCATACTGTCTATTACATGCCTACAAAATTTCATTAGCATTAATTCTTGGAATCGTGAGATATTAACACATCTTTGCTCACTTGTCTTTCAACTGCTGCAACCCATAAATGTCGGGATGATGCTATGATTTGCTAAACATCTTTCTTTGTGTGTAGTCCATAAATTTTTATGAAATCACTCATGATTGATAGCTTACTAAGTTAATTAGAGTTTCCCAAAAGGAAGTAAGCCAATTGCTACTATGCAGAGAGAACTGTTCAAAACATTGAACATGTGTAGGGACTAAAATAGTAAGTTTTTTGCTCTTGCATAAACCTCTTATCTATCTATTTTTATCCATTGGTTTGTGGATCATCTTCCAAGCAACATACTACACTCTCCAGCCATCATTCTTAGCAAGTGTGAAGCGGGATCTAGCAACACCACTTCATCTCTTGTGACTATCCACCATCTCCTCCAACAGTGGTATCAGAGCAACAACAGTCAAGATGGGAGATGGATTTCCATCCTTCATTTACTAATTGGATAGGAATAACCACTCAACATGGTCACTTAGGATGCAAGCCTACCTTCAAGGGAGAAGTCTATATGGATACATCTTAGGAGATGAAGAGATGTCAATCTTTAGGAGCAAGCATCAACCTACAAGGGAAGAGCAAGAAAGGTTGACCACATGGTGTGCAAAGGATGCTCTTGCCAGGTCATATCTAGTAAACTCAATCTCAATTTTCTTGTTACCACATATTAGGAATTGCAAGACCTCCCAAGAGACTTGGGAAGTGCTCTCATCATATTTCTCCTCAAATACAAGAGCTAGGAAGAATCATTTATGGATGGAATTTACAACTCTAAATAAATAATCAAAGCAAGGAGTGGTTGATTATGTAACCAAGATGAAAGATGTGGCTAACTAGCTTGCAAGCATTGGGGAGGAGATAGAAGAAGAACACATAGTGAGGTAGATCGTTAATGGAATCAAGGCTAATGATAAGTGGGAGTCCTTCACCACATCAATGGACCTCTACATGGATATGCAAATACTTGACCTCAACACCTTGATGGGGCAACTTTCCACCCATGAGACAAATCTAAACAAGAATGGTGACAACTCAAGAGGTAACCAATCTTCTGCCCTCTATACAGATAAGAATAAAGCTAAGGATAAAGGTAAAATCAAGAAGCATGAAGAAGAGGTTAGTACCTCTCAAGCTAATTATGTAGGAAGAGGAATATGTGCCAGAGGAAGGGGCAAAGGAGGAAAGTAAGGTAGGGGGAGACCATACAACAATTCACCTTGCAATGTTTGTGGTCTTAACAACCACACCATAGAAGAATGCTTCAAGAATACAAGGAACCAAAGGGGAAGAGGCTTCCATAGAGGTAGCTATGGGTAATCAACAGGCAAATACAACAATGGTGGAGGCACTATAACCATAACTACAATCAAAGCTACACAACAAAAATTATCAACGAGGTTTTAGAGGAAGAAGAGACTACAACAACTATACTGAAGACCAAGAATATTCACTACTCATCATGAACATGACATCTGCAAGGTAAAGATGATGAGCATCTTTTCTATATTGATTCAAGTTGTTCCAATCATGTGCTTGGAAATATAGCTCTATTATCTGAGCTTGAAGAACCCAAAGGGAAGCATGAAGTACAAACAGGTGATGATACTAAACACTCAGTCAAGCAAATTGGAAATGTCAAAACATCTGATGGTAGCATGAACCTTTTGAGTAAAGTTTTTTATGTGCCAACTATAACCAAAAACCTAAGTAGTGTTGGGTAGATTCTTGAGAAAGGTTTACAGGTCATATTCACTAGGCATCGAGCATATGTGGAAGACCCCCAAAAAGGCTTCAAAAGGATTGCTAAAGGTGAGAAGTCGGGTAGATTATTCAGATTTGAGATTGAAGACACAAGGAACATAGCACTATTCAATTATAGAGATCAAACCTTATTCGAGTTAGAAATATGCACAAAAGGCTAGGACACATAAGAGAAAGAACTCTAAAGCAAATATGTAGGGATCAAAGTGTGCTTGGCATTCCTAATGTGACCCAACAGCATATGATATACAAATGTGGAGCATGCTAATTTGGCAAAGCTCACAGGCAACCATTCAACAGGAAGGGATACATTCATGAAGACTATTTGGAGCTTGTACACACTGATGTGTGGGGTCCTAGCAAAGATCCATCAATCTCAGGTTCAAGGTGCTATGTTTCATTTTTTTTATTATAATAGTGGATGGACAATCCTTTATTTCATGAAGCATAAGGATGAAGTATTTACATGTTTCAAAAAGTACTTGGCATTGAGAAACAAACAAGAAGGATCTTGAAGAGGATCAGATCTGATGGAGGTGGTGAGTATTTTTCACATGAATTTGATTCATTTCTACACGAGAGAGGCATAAAGGGGGAAGTAACAACAAGATACACTGCTGAATTGAATGGAGTGGTAGAGAGAAGGAACATGTTAATTGTTGAACCTGTTAGGTTATGCTAATTTTGCAGAGGATACTCTGGCAAAATTTTTCCAGATTTCTGGTTTAGTCAACTATATAGTGGTCGATTTACTCCTTGATACACTTATTTGTTGGTGTTTGGACTCTTCTAGCTCCATTATCATTCTATTCAGTTCTCTACGATCATGGCATCAGAGGTCTCAGGCACATCCGGTGGATCAGGGTCTAGTGCTAGCGTTCCGAGGAGGAGCTATAACTTGCAGGGCAAAGACCATTTTGAGATCCGAAAATTTGATGGCACAAACTTTGCTCTATGGAAGAATCAGATTAAAGATGTGCTGATTCAAAGAAGGCAATGGAAGCCAGTAAATGGGATTTCAAAGAAGCCTGCTGACATGGATGAAGATGATTGGGATGAGTTAGATGAAATGGCCAGGTCTACCATTCGCTTGCACCTAGCAGATAATGTTTACTTTACAGTATTAGACTATGAAAGTGCAGAGGAGCTTTGGAAGAAGTTATGCAATACATATGAAAAAGAGACGACATCAAATAAAGTATATCTGATGAGAAAATTATACGACCTTCGTATGAAGGACACAGATAGTGTTGCTGCTCATCTAAATGAGTTTGATGCCATATTCTCCCAGTTACAGGCTCAGAAAATGGATATGGACAATGAAATGAAAGCAGTATTGCTGTTATGCACCCTGCCATCATCATGGGATACATTTTGCACAGCTATTAGCAATAGTGCACCAGGTGGTAAACTCGTCTATGATGACATATGTGGAGCACTCTTGAGTGAGGAGATTCGTAGAAAATCTATGGTTGGCACTCAGAGTGGAGATGCATATAATGTTCGTGATTCTTACCAAGGAAAGAATCAACAACGTGGCAGGAGCAAGAACAAGGAAAAGAATGGTCAACGGAATAAGAGCAGAAGTAAATCAAGGAAGAGGGATATTGAATGCCATTATTGTCATAAGAAAGGACACATGAAGAAAGACTGTTATGCATTAAAGAATGCTAAAGGTAAAGGACAGAATGTTGATGGGCATGTTAAACAGTTACCTGCACCATCTACTTCGACTGTGAAGATTGAAGAAATTAATGCTATTTCTGATGATGCTGATGTGTTGACACTTGATAGTACTGTGCCATCTGAGGCACTTATGGTTGATTCTCTTTCCCACACCTGGCTGCTAGATTCTGGTGCTTCTTTCCATGTGACACCACATAGAGAATGGCTCTCTAATTATGCAGCAAAGTCTCTTGGTACCGTGAGACTTGGTGACTCTTACCAGTGTGATGTTGTGGGGATTGGAGATGTGGTTGTGCAGTTCATTGACGGTTCAAAATTTACTATGCATAATGTACGCCATGTACCTCAGTTATCACGCAGTTTGATGTCAGTTGGTCAACTTGATGACCTTGGTTACAAGGTGGTCTTCTATGCTCAATCCTTTCATATATCAAAGGGCAATATGGTTATTGCAAAAGGAAGGAAAGTTGGCTCACTTTACCCTTTATTTGTATCACAGAAAGAACACTTGTTAGCTGTTACTGAACAGCCTATGGCTTGTATTTTGCATGGTCGTTTGGGCCATATATCTCGTAGTGGAATGGAAAATCTTTCTCGTTCTGGCTACTTACCTGTGTTATCTTTCTCTGATTTTTTATTTTGTGAGCATTGTCAATATGGAAAGCAAACCAGAAATGTGCATAAAACGCACATTGACTCTTCAATTCAGCCTTTAGATCTTGTTCATACAGATGTGTGTGGTCCTATGCCCACTAGGTCCTTAGGTGGTTCTCTTTACTTTGTCACTTTCATAGATGATGCTACTAGAAAAGTCTGGGTATATCCTATCAAATCGAAGGATGATGTATTTCCTACTTTCAGAAAATGGCTTGCTTCAGTTGAGACTAAAAAAGGAACTAAGCTTAAGGCTTTACGTTCAGATAATGGGGGTGAGTATACCTCACATGCATTCAGCCTTTTTTGTCAGTGTAGAGGGATTCGTAGAGAGTTTACAGCTCCTTATACCCCAGTACAGAATGGTGTAGCTGAGAGGATGAATAGAACTATTCAAGATAGAGTAGTCTCTATGTTGCATCATGCAAACCTCTCACAAGGTTTTTGGGCAGAAGCAGTATTGACTGCAGTTCATGTGATTAACCTTTCACCTAGTATTGCCAAAGGTCTGAAAGTGGCACAAGAGTTATGGACAGGGAAACCACCATATTATGATCATCTTCGAGTTTTTGGGTGTGAAGCATATGTTCATATACCCAAGAATCTTAGACAGAAGTTGGACCATAAGTCAAAGAAATGCATTTTTCTTGGATATGGTCGAGAAGGACAATTTGGATATCGCTTATGGGATCCTGAAACACGGTCAGTGATCAAAAGTAGTGATGTCATTTTTAATGAGTCTAAGATGCATAAACAGCCGATTAAGGAGGTTGAAGTGAGAAGAGTGGTGTTTGAGGATACTAGTCCTCCGGTTAGCATGCATAAAAATGCTACACATAGGGATGTTCAAGAGAATGTCCATTCAGATCAGTCTGCACATGTTCCTGTTCAGCAACCATTGAGACGTTTTGCACGTGTCTCATATCCACCTGATAGATATGTTCCAGGTTTAGATTTTGTTATGCTAACAGATGCCGGTGAGCCCTCTTGCTACAAAGAGGCTATGCAGACAGAGGATCATGTCAAGTGGGAGCGTGCCATGAAGAGTGAGTTGGATTCTATTCACAAGAATGGTACTTGGGACTTAGTACCTTTGCCAAAGGGCAGGAAAGCTTTACCATGTAAATGGGTATATAAGCTGAAATTCACATCAGATAGTGCTACTCCAAAATATAAAGCACGACTTGTTGCAAAGGGTTTTAAGCAACAACATGGTGTTGATTTTGAGGAAATCTTCTCTCCAGTGGTCAAGATGACTACTTTGCGCATGTTGCTTGGATTCGTTGCAATGGAGGACTTAGAGCTAGTCCAAATGGATGTGAAAACAGCTTTCTTGCATGGAGATCTTACAGATGAGATCTATATGGAACAACCAGAGGGTTATGTAGTTCCTGGCAAGGAAAGTCTAGTTTGTAAGCTCAAGAAGAGCTTGTATGGACTTAAAGAGTCTCCTAGACAATGGTACCAAAAGTTTGATGCTTTTATGAAGTCCCAAGGCTATTCTCGGAGCAATGAGGATCATTGCCTCTACACAAAGAGATGTTCTGATGGCAGCTTGATATGCTTGATACTTGACGGCGATGATATGTTGATTGCTGGGAAGTCCTCTTATGATTTGTCAATTCTCAAAAAGAAGTTGAGTCAGACATTTGATATGAAGGATTTGGGGGATGCCAAACATATTCTTGGCATGCGCATCACTCGTGATAGGAGTAAAAGATGCATATACTTGTCTCAAAGTGAGTACATATCCAAAGTACTTCATCGATTCAATATGCAGGGTGGAAAGGCATTGAGTACACCTTTACCCACATATGTGAAATTGAGCAAGGATGACTGCCCCAAATCAGATGAGGAAAAGGAATTCATGACCAAAATTCCCTATCAGTCTACTGTTGGGAGTCTCATGTATGCTATGGCAGCTACGAGACCAGACATTGCATTTGTAGTGGGAGTTGTGAGCAGATATATGTCTAATCCTGGCAAGAAACATTGGGAAGCGGTCAAAATGATTTTGAGATATCTGAGTGGCACTAAGGACAAGTGTCTATGCTTAGGTAGAGGGAAAGCATCCATTATTGGTTACACAGATTCTGACTATGCTGGTTGTGTAGACAATCGTAAGTCTACATCAGGGTACATTTTTCATTTTGCTGGAGGTGCTATCTCTTGGAGATCTCGTCTTCAAGAATGTACAGCTGTTTCCACCACAGAAGCAGAGTATGTTGCAGCAAGTGAGGCATGTAAGGAAGCATTGTGGCTTTCTCGTCTTGCTTGTGATATGGGTTTGCCTCAGCATGTACCTCACTTGCTCAGTGATAATCAGAGTGCCATTGCTTTGGCTAAGAATCCGGTCTATCATGCAAAGACCAAGCACATTGAGGTGAGGTATCACTTCATTAGAGATTGCTTAGCCACTGAGAGCATTATTCTTGAGAAGGTTCACACTCGAGATAATGTTGCAGATGCTTTGACTAAAGCTCTACCACAGAAAGCTTTCGACACTGTTGTCACTTGATGGGGGTTACTTGATTCTTGATCTTACGCAGTCACTTGTATACTGTGTAACATGCCCATCAGGTGGGAGGTATAGTTTGTATACTTACACTCAGGTATTCTTTATCATTCTTTCTTTTTTCTCCCATAGTTACTCTGGCCATATTGGCCTTTAGTGGGAGATTGTTACCGTTAGTGTCCATGTGAAAGGCCAAATGGCCACCGGACACTTCTTTGTATATGTTCTTTAATAAAACATATAGTGGCCTGGTCAGTCACAGACTGTAAGTTCGACCGCATTTGTAAGACCTAAGAAGTCTGTCTTCTTGCTCCCTGTGTACTGCGTTTTCTTTTCATAGTAGGGACCAATCCTTCTCTATCTCAACAACATTAAAGTTAAGGTGTCATGCTATCGAGTGTCTTACATGGTACTATCTTTTCTTTTTGTCTCTTATGTTGAAATTTCGTGTCGCATTGTACTTATAATTTTAAATTTACATGATAAAGACATATATAAATCACACCCCAGGACATGGGTTCATTAGTGCTACTGAGTGCCTTAGAGTCGGATATTATGATGAACTTAGAAAAAGAAGGGTCAGAGAACATTGTAGTGAGAATGGAATTTCAAATGTACTAATGTTCCTTGCAGTTACAAAGAAACTTCATCATGTGGCAAGGGACAAGACATTGGTTAATCCTTATCTGATGCCCCAAAAGCTTATAATGAGGTTAATTCAATTGTTCTCTAATTATGATAATTGGACCTTGGACTTATTCACTAGCACATGTACTTCTAATTGCAATGTTGCTCATTGACACTTTTTTGCCATCATCTCTAATTGATTTGTTTGTTTTCAGGGATGACACTCGCCTTTGCGCTCAAAATGTTTAGGCACTGCATAGCTATAGAGAAGGATGAAGCCCAATTCAGCTTGATTAAGATGTGGATTAATGGTTTGGATGAATGCCCAAAGGAGGAGCAGGAGGTTGGGAAAAAGCACATTGCTGACATAGAGAGATTCCAACTTGTGTCAAGGGAGCCTATGCCACCATTGGAAAATGAGCCAAGAGACATGGATGACCTTGAGGATCTAGTTCTAGAGTAGCAAAATCTTCGGAGACTTCTCAAGTCCCTGAAGATGATGTTATGCATGAGGCCGTTCAATTATTTGATTAACTTCTATTGTAGAAGGCCTGTTGAACTTTGTAAACATACACTTTTGTAATTTTTTGGCACTATTTCCACTACTTTCTAGAATTGGAAGCTTTGATAGGAGGTACTGGATCATTAGATAGCCTTTTCCACCATTAAATATGATTTGCTTAGCTACTTTGTGAATCTGATGCATCAAAATGGTAGTTCTTCATGCACTAATTGAACATGAAACAATGTTTTCCACTGTGGGATACAAAAACGATCCTTTTTTGCAACATTTCATGCATTTCTTCTCAAATAAAAAAGAGAACATGTCTTTGTTCTCGTTTGTTATGACTCAGTGCTATATGTATTTGTATATACATACTTATATGTATATGCATATGTATGTATGTATATATATATATATATATATATATATATATATATATATATATATATATATATATATATATATATATATATATATATATATATATATATATATATATATATATATATGTGTGTGTGTGTGTGTGTGTATGTATGTATACGTATATGCATATGCATATGTATATGTACATGTATATGTATGCACACACACACGCACACTATATATATATATATATGTGTGTGTGTGTATGTATGTATGTATGTATGTATGTACATATGAGTGTGTGTATGTGTGTATATATATGCGCATATATATATATATATATATATATATATATATATATATATATATATATATATATATATATATATATATATATGTGTGTGTGTGTGTGTGTGTGTGTGTATGTATGTATGTATGTATGTATGTGTGTGTGTATGTGTGTATGTATATGCATATGCACTTGTCTATCCTCATGTCTGTACATTTGTCTATTTATCTATCTATATTTCAATCTATGAATCGATATATCTATTTATGCATCTATCTATCTATCTCTCTATCTATCTACATATATATTTATGTTTATATCCATCTACATATCTATCTGGATCTATCTATCTATGTTTTCATCAACACATATATTTATCTTCTATATGTCTATGTATATATTTATTTATCTACCTATCTATCTATCCATGTGCCCACATATCCATCTACATATCTTTCTATCTTTATTTCTATATATGTATGTATATATCCATCTATCCATGTACCCCTCTATCCATCTATCTATCGTTCTTTCTATCTAGCTATGTATGTATGTATGTATGTATGTATGTATGTATGTATGTATATATCTATCTATATATCCATGTATGCATCTATCCATCTATATTCTTCACACTTTTTGATGATCTCTACATCTGAATTGGAATTGAATCTTTTAGTTCTTCGCATCTTCACATGTGAAAAAAGTACTCACAACAATAAAATGGTTAGGATGATGCTTAAACTTAATAAAACCACAAAATAACCTAAGCCTCATGGATAAACAATGGCAATAAGAGAGAGAGAGAGGGAGAGAGAGAGAGGGAGGGAGAGAGCAAGAGAGGGAGAGGGGGAAGAAATCTCGAGGAAAAGAAAGAGACAAAAAAAGTATACCTCATAAGAGAATGCTACTTTTTCTAACATTTGGGAGTTCTTAGGAATTTTTTTGAACTTTTTAAAAGAAAAAAGAGATGTAGAAGCTTTTAGCATCAAATGAGTTAGAAATACATGTACAATCCTTTTTAGAAAGAGAATGGTCCTTGTCTCACCAAATCTACCACAAAACCTTAAAAATTGAGTTCAAACCACTTTTTAAATACAAGAAATAAATGAGAGAGAGAAGATCTAAATACAAGAAATAAATGAGAGAGAGAAGATCTAAAAGAGAGAGAATGGTACTACTTATTCAAAATTGAGAAATTGACATTTGATTCTTCTATCACACTCACTTAAGACCAAAGAACAAAGTCAAAACACGATTAAACTTAATCCATTCCCACTAATGCAAATCCTTCGAATTTCACATCATATTTAACTCTATTCACTTCAATTTCATTGCTAATAGAATATTTAAATGCAATAAAGATGCTTCAACCATACAATATTACCTTGTCCATAACATGTCATATCTCTCGCTTCACATAATGTTTATTTCATGCTTGCCATCTTCTTTCATGGTTCTTATTCTTGCTTCATCTTTATATGTGTAATAAACAATTGAGCGTTTAATACACATGTTTGTTTTATATTGATCTGTGTTAATAATATTGTGTCTAGTGGTTTAGCGAGTGTGGTTTAGCGGATGTGCGTTGTACTCATAGGCAGATGGCTAGGGTTCGAGTCCCACCTAGGGCTGGATGCCTTAGCGTTCACCAAGATGAGTACCTCTACTTTACAAGATCGGGTGTGTGTGTCTTTCCAATTCATTGTACTCCCAAAAAAAAAATTATGTCTAGTGTGTAGATAATAACGATCTCGCTCTCTCTTCGACTCTCGCATCCCATGCCAACTAACGCATTACCATTTTTTTTTAAAAATTAAACGTTTAACAAAAGATTAAAAATTATGTGTTGTGTTAAGTGAGACAAAAGATTAAAGATTATGTGTTGTTTTAACAAAAGATTATGTGTTGTGTTAAGTGAGACAGTTGGAACACAATGCTATTTCCGTTCCAAGTAGTACAATTGGTCTTTTTTAATTCACACAAGTAGTACAATTGGTCTTTTTTAATTCACACTTGGCTGATAGACAAGTTTACATTTCCTACGCGCGCTTACTGAGCGCGAAAAGGTGGTGAACTTTGAAGAGAAACGCAACGCATCGCCTGTCGTGGTTTCGATTCCGCTTCTACTGCCATTTGCTGCTGCTGTTGACGGCGGCGATGTGAGAGGAGAAGGAACTTTTCTCTCTCTTTCCACCGTGTCCCGATTTCCTGAATTCTAGGTGACTTGACTCCGCTCCTTCTCGTCATCTACGTCACGACGAAGGCCTTTCAACTGACGTTTTTATATTCTCAGGCACGTTCCACAACGTTAGTTTTCCTTCGAACTTCTTATCTATTTCACTCCATAATATCTGCGTGGTCGTGTTTTCGTTAATTTTTGCGTACAAGTTTTCGTTACAAAAAATATCGGGTTGTATAAATGCTTTCATTCGTTGAGCTGGAATATCTGAATAAATGCATGTTTTACTGAAGTTCTACTAACTGCGCAAGGAGTTTTCTGTCACTGCTTTTCTGATCATATTCAACAGTTTGCTCGTCTGCATGTAAGAATCTGCAGAACTATGTGGAATTTAGCTCGGGGAAAAGTGGGTTCCAAGCAGGTTGTCTAAGCTAAAAAAAGCCTTCATTCATGTTGGCGAAGCCAGTTCATCAAAGGAATCCTGTACTATATCCTTGACTAATGTCTTCTGCAACAGAAGTGAGCATGACCTTCCAAGCAGGGATCCGTTTGTTAACAACGACAAACTTCAGTGAGATTGCAAGTGCGGAAGCTTGGTACTTGATTACTAATGGTCCTCCGCTTGTTTACAACTACAAACTTCAGTCAAATCTCAAGTGCAAAAGCTTGATATTTGCTCTCTCATAGACTTCCGCTTGTTAATGGCTACAAACTTGGTCAGATCGCAAGTACAGAATTGCTGCATCATTTCACTTAAGTTACCTCCTCATCCAGTTTATGATCTATGTTATAGCTTTCTTTCTATAACTGATCGTGTAAGAAGCTTTCCAGCCATATGTTAGCACTCACGATCTGGTTGCTGAAATGGTTAACAAGACACAAGGACTTGAAGTTGTTGGAGGCATGCATCCTAAATAACATGAGTAGAGTCATACTTAGAAAAAAGTTCCATATGACCAGACAGATTCGCTCGTGCAATGTGACCAACTTCTTGGGGCGCAAGAAATTATGCAGTCACACCTTCCCCTTAATTTGGGGCTTGGTATGAGAGCTCCTCCTCTATTCACAACACTCAAGGGAGATATCCGTTGTTGATATCATCTAGGCTAATCCCTTACGATTGACATAAAATGTTCTGTAGTCAATTTTTTAGTTAACACTTTTCTTTTATGCTTTAGTGAGGGTTTCACTATCCTAACCACTAGTGTAGCTAAAAAACCTTGTATGAATGGAATAGAACTTTTAACATTTGACATCTCAATATCCAATTCTAAATCAGGGATATTATAAACTGCAACTATAGTTTTGGAACAAAAAGATTGATTTTTTTACTTCTTGTAAAAGTGCATATATGTAATCATTTTAATCATGATTGCTTAGGAGAATCTTTTTGTGGAGGACTTATGGCAAATCAAGTCCTAAAACTTTGGAACACTTTTAGGTAAAGATTTGAATTCAAATTTGAATCTTGGCTCCAACAAAAGACTTTAAAAGAGGACTATCTAGTTGCGTGGAAAGAAGCTAGAAATAGCAGAGATTTCAGAGGACTTATTGTAGCATATTGAGCTCACGTTACAGCTCTAATATTGCCCTCACATTGTGCAATCATTCATTGCCAATGTCAATGTAATTTATGTGCATTAATACATATAGTTTTCTCATATCTTATATCTTCTACTCTGTCATGTATCACTTAGAACAGTGAAATTCACTGATCCATTTCTCAGTGTGTACTTGATACCTACATATCCCTTTGGGAAGGAAGCTACTAGTTGCAAATTTGTGACCAACATTACTTTGCAACTAACTTGTTCTTTCCGTCTTCCCAAAATGTCAAGCCTGATCTCTACCAAGTAAGCTAACTACTAGAAAACTACATTCACTTATTTACTTAACAAAGAATCATGCCCCTTATACATGCAAATGCATGTGCTTGTATTCAAATGTATATGCTTGCATGCATGTGTTAGCATGTTTTTTGCATGCCCTAAACTAACTCAAGCATTTCCTGCATTCACTTCATGCATCTATGTTATGCACAACATAGTACGTGAGCTTCCTTTTATTGTATAAACATGCTAATGCATATGCTTGAGTGCATAAAAGTCTTTTCTAGGAATAAGTTAGTGACGTGCGAAAATGTAGTATAGTATAGTACTTAATATATGTATATATATTTTGCATATTACACTATTCCTGCCACACTTCTCTAATTCTTTCTTGCACTTCTAGCTCTCGATCATGGAATTTAATAGTTCTCCACTTTTAGTTCTCGATCATGGTATTTTCAATCATGCTTTTATCGTATGTCTGTACCCGTATGCATTTGCTATGTGGTTGTCGTATGAAAAAACTATGGTTGTAAGATATTTTAATCACGAAGGCATCATCTCTGTTTTTCATTTTATGATTCTCATTGTACACTCTTGCCTTTTCCAAGAGTTACGGCAACAATATAAAATAAAAGATGGTTGGATACTGCAAGATTATCAATTCCCCATGGGGTTTGATGCGAGTTGACTCTTTGACTCCAACAAAACTAACCTTGCTTGTTTGGTAATTGGCACCCCTGCTGTCACTTCATGTAAGATGGCCTATGGATACCGGGAGATTGCGGCCAATCTCAGTCCTACCATAAGCCTTATGCTGGAGGGTGCAACCTATCGCTACCTCGTAAGAGTGTCGCTTTGAAATATTGAATATATGTGAAACATTCTAGATGGTGGATTGCCAAAGTGACAAATTTTCTACCTACAATTGTTTTGGGATGACATGATCTTGTAGTAGCATAACTCAAGATGGAAAATGCATAAACTTGCTAGCTTGTTGGTTTACTGCTTCTCTTCAATTTGGGGTTCGAATTGACATTCTGGATGAAAGTGTTTATTTAGAGAATGTATATTGGTTACCTCACGCTAGTGGCTTTTGTTTCTGAACATGGATTGGTGGGAATGCCCGCATCTTGCTTCTTCCTTGGAGTCCATGCATCATGCATTTTTGGAACTGTCCTGCAGCTCCAAAAGATTGGAGTAAACTATTACCGTTCCTTGGTGGAATGAAAGGGTTACTAAATGGAAAGTCACATTCTTTTTTGTCTAGACTTAGGAGAAAGACATGTCCTGGATTCGGCATACATGCATTCATTACCTCGTATGGTATACTTGTCAAGTTGGGAATAAAAGCTTGTTATGGAGATTGACAGTGTACTCGTGCCAAACCACCGTTATTGTGGCTTTTGCCCTTCTCAACCATGATCGTTGACATAGGCTTCTTGTGCGAGCTTGAGACCCCTTCATGCACCCCTGCACGCACCAAAGAAGACATGCATACATACATACATACATACATACATACATACATACATACATACATACATCCACACATACATATATACATACATCCACACATACGTACATTTATGTGGGTGTACGTGCATGCGTGCACACACATATGTATGTGTGTGTGTTTATTTATTTCAGTTTTCAAAAGATTAATGAATATTTGGAAGGGAAGCACAATCTGCATTTAGGCCTGCGAAATCTTTGTCCACATCATTTTCTGAAGAGGACATAAATAAACTAACATATTAATGTTCACTAGTAACAGAAAATCTATATATGGAACTCATTGTGGGCTGAACATGACTTCTTTTTCTGTATCCTTTAATTGTTCAGTTGCTGTGGTAATAGGAGAGATTTTGCTATGAGGAATCTAATGTAGAAATTCTTACTTCTTGAAAATTATGGTTTGCTATAGTAAAGCTAAGAAGATTACAAGTAACTGTAATTTTTTGAATGCAAGGCTAGTTCATGAGTTTTTGAAAAGAAAGATCCAGATTCAAAACTTTCTCTGTACCTTGGCATTTGGTTTTGATTGTGCTTCTTGCAAGTGAGTGTATGCTTAATGTAGCTGAACTGAATATTGAATCTAATGAGAAATTATTTGAAAACCATTTAAACAATATAAAAATGAGTAAAAACATGTACATTGTATAATGTGCCTTGTTTTGTTACAGCTAGTTGGCACCAAAGCCTGTAGATTGAGAAATGCCGCCCAAAAAAGGGGGGAGTGGAAGAAAAGACGGTAGTGGAAGAGATGATAAAGCTGGTAACATTGAAGGCCTATTACTGGAGAAGGACTTGGAGATTGCAACATTGCTAGATAAGCTTTCACGGCTTGAGAAAAGGTCCTTAAAGCTGACGGTGCTTACTGAGAAACAGCATAATGCCGCAAAAGAGATGGAGGAAAAGCTGCAGGATGTTATCTCATGTCTTACCATGTAAGGTTTTGACATCATTTTGATGGAAGAGGCTCATATATGATTGAAGAAAGTTGGAAAAAGACAGTATGAGATATTTAATGCATTTTCTCTATAGTGACGTTAAAGAGAAGGAGGAAAAAATAAATGGTCTAGAGGTTGCTCTAGGAGATTTGAAAGCAGAGAGCACAGCGACAATTGAAGCTCTTACAAAGGACCTGAATGAGCTGAGAAACACACATAAGTTTGTCACTGAGGATCTTCGTCTTCAGCTGGCTAATGCTCAGGTTCAACTGCGTGATATAGATGATTTTAGGGCCAAGAAAACAGCCATTGAGCAAGAGGTTGTAGGGTAAGGTGAATGCCAAATGATTTTCTGCAATTCAGTCCTAACAGTTACCATGATAAATTATTGGTTTTTATTTTTTTTTAATATTATTTTTCCAATACTTAGACTAAAAGAAAAGATTGAAGAAGAACGGAAAAAGCATCAGGATGTCATAAGTGATATTGAGAGAGCAGCTTTGCAAGAGAAAGAACGACTTCGAAAGGAGATGACTGTTCGTATAGAAGAAACCAAGATACAAATGTTGCAGCAAATGGATGAGCAGTTGCATGCTGTATTTTACTCCTTTCTCCTTTTGGCGATTGTTTGAATAATAACAAAATCAAAATTACTGTTGAGTTAAGAGATTTTATGCTCAATACAAAGTCATTTTTTTATACAGAAGTTTTATCGATTTTTCTGTATAATTCAAATATATGTTCTACTATTTCCAGAACTTTCATACTTATGATGTGATCTTTACAATTGTTGTGCAGAAAACCAAAAGAACAATGGTTGAAAACGAGCAACTAGGCAAAGAGTTGGGATATCATGTAAGGCAGACAGAGATGCTCTTGGAGAAAAATGAAAAACTTGTGCAAGAAAATATTGAATTGCATCGAAAGGTCCTACTTGCTAAAGAGGTATAGCATGCGCACGCGCGCACACACACACACACACACACACACACACACACACACACACACACACACGCCTTGCATGGTTTTTTATCAAAATATCTACCCATTCCCTCTTTTCCCCCCTTTGATAAGAAAGTTTTATTTCCTCTTTCAAGAAAGAGATCCTTCAATTAGTTATAAACAATTGTCCAAATGCTACAACTTACTAGAAGGCCATCATCTCCAGAGGATGTAAATACATGCTGGCACTCACATACCTCCTACTCTGGCCTTAGTCTGAAGGGCAGGGAGGGAAAAAGCCCAGGCTGACAGCCAGTATCTCAATCTAATGCCTCCATTCATCATGCAACTTTAGGGTGGGCATCACCAATAGCTGAAGAAAATTGGCTGTACTTATTTAATTTGTGAGATCGACACTCATACATGAAATGTGCCCTATGAACATCTGAATCAGCTTGTTCCAGATGTTCTGAATGATTTCCATAGGAAGGGTATTGTACCCTCCAATGGCAAGTCCACATTGTACACACAAAATATGCATGTGGGCGACTTCAGAGATGTGAAGCTGGGCAACCTTGTCTGAATAAAATTCTTTTGAATCTCTCTTACAATTTAAATCTTAGGGAGTGATTTTTATCAAGATTTTTTTTTTTTTTTTTTTTGCTATTGTAGTCTTTCACTCAATAAAGATTGATAAATTAACAAAATCTCTTAAACATAGATAGATAAAATTTCTTTTGTTCTTGAGTTATTTAATTATAGATAAAGTACTTAAGTAGGTAGAGTCTTTTGTAGATACATAGATAGAGCTAGATAGTAAACCATGGATATGGAGTAACTTCGTCTTTCTAACAAAATCTTCATTTTCTTGGTGTTTCTTGCATTCCATAAAGATTGATAAATCAATAAAATTAATCAAGTATAGATAAATAATTTTTCTTGCCTTCTTGAGTCAAATAATGATAGATATATTATGAAGATGGATTTTTTGTAGATACATAGATAGTAATAGATAGGAGACCATAGATAGAGAGACAAATAGATGGATATAAAGAAAGAAAGAAAGATTGATAGATAGTTATTAGACAGATACATAGATGGATGGATGGTTAGGTAGGTAGGTTACTAGGTAGGTGAGTAGATAGATAAATATATAAATAGCTAGAGGGGTAGATAGGTAGATGTAAATAGCAAGATCTATTATTGATTGATGCAAGGTATAGATAGATGGATGTCTTTACATTTTTATGCATCTTTGTACCATGGATGTATAAGGGTACTTACCCTTTATTGCATATACTCGAGGCAAAAAGATAAAGATAGAAATCTAGGGGGTGAATAAAAACCTCCATTTTTATTTTGGATTATTTGAATCTCTACGATTTTTAAACGATTTGAATCCCAATTCAAATACACAATTTAAATCTCTACTCTGTACTATATGCCGTCATGAATCCATTAAATGTCATCCCCCCGGCCCGTAGGGCTGAGACGGTAGGACTTATGGTCGTGGAGATATTGTTGGATCGGATATTCCACGGATTATTTTGTATCTCCCGACTACGTTTATCTATACCGAACCACCTTGTAAAAGCTATATAAGCACGGCCCAGGCTGAGCTTTAGATAGCATTGTGCACTAGTAAGCCCTTCATCTAGAGTCTGTCTAGATCGCCGTCTAAGCTCCACAGTGGGAGGGCATGGGTGGACAGCACCATCATTGTAACTGCATTACGCTCGGCAATCTGAGAATTTGAGTTCTCTATCTCAGTCTTCGTCTATCTTTGCCTTCGTTTTTCTCTCAACTCTGTCTACTGGTCTATTCCGCTGTGCTGTTATTTTCTTACAAGTTGTGGCTAATGGATGGAGGATCATATTGGATCGATTTGACTTGGAGAGTGCAATCAAGCAACTTATTAAGATCAACTACTAAAATATAGGACTGTAAAACATGGATCATATGCTTTTGCAAATGAACAAGAGGACATGTTACACTTTGGTGTTGCTCTATGACGGAAAGATTTTGCTTGTGATGGTACAAAGTTGCAACAATTGGGTATATGCATATCGAGTCAGGCTTGCACCACAAATTGTCTTAAGCAACTTTGGAGTGTATAAGGACATGTAGCCTCCAAGAAGAGGTATACATTTAATGTTCAATGATAGAATGACCTTGCCTTTGTTAGTGCCAAGTTAAGGATGCTTCAAAGGACTCAAATCATGACATTAGATCCTTTTATAGAATGGAGATGGAGGACAAAGTGCATAATCAAGAACATCAAGAAGAAACTCAAAATAGCAATTACAAAGCAAATAATGATTACTCCACTCACGGATTCTCCTTACTGGTCTATGGCATATGCTCTAGAGCCCAGATTCTAGGATTTACTCTTTTAAAAAAAATGATATATGTATTTTTTTGTCATGATGATGATTTTTAATAGAAAAATATTTGATTGATTATTTATAATTGATGTGGTACTTGTTTGATGATATAATGATAATGTAGATGTGCCTTGACTCTTTCTCTATGATTCATGACTCTATGTAAAAATCGTTTGTTTTATGCTATGTATGATGTTTGTGATGAGATGAGATTTAAGTTTTAAGTGATTGATGATTGTATGATTACAGTATTGAGTGGGTTGTACCATGCTGGCAGCTGCATAACATCTGAATTTTGTTTTACTATATATTTCCACTTAAAAGGGCTTGTTTTTACAAATTTCTTTTTCATTTATTTCTTACATGTCAGCATAATTGTGATTCATGGTTTCCATTT
>CM035443.1:89586777-89599277 GCA_020310875.1 Ceratopteris richardii
TTTGCATGCCTTTGGGACAAACCTGCGAATGCAGCCTTTCTTTTACTGTGTGCCCTCACAAATCTCAGCTATCCTGAAGGACAGTACATGGAATGCTAGAAATAAGTGTTAATAAAGGTATATGATGTGTCAGTAATTCCAAGTGTTCTAAAAGTGCTTCTCTTTATTTTGACTTTTCTCTTTTGATTGCTGCAGCAGGCAGTATTTCAACTTACGGTACTATTTATTTGATAATATCTTTTAACTTTTGGCAGAAAGACACTACAGACTCAAATCTGAGAAGCATGCTCAAGAACAAGAGCTAAAAGTGTTAAGCTACCAGCATAATTCTGAACCTTTTGACATTCTGGTACGTATGATTTTTGATTGATCACGTACCTTGATTCTGCTGCTATTATTTTGAGATCATTTTAGATGAACACATTTTCTATTGCTACAGGAGCTTAATCAAAAGTCTAGACCTACTGACGATAAATCAGATGATATCACCACGAGAACCGCGGAGGAAGCACTTAAATTCCTCCAGGCTTGCTTGGAAAGTATTGAGACAGACCACATTGATAAGATAATCAAGTTGCGGTTGAATTCGAGGTGGACAGGACCTCTGCCATTTGCTGCAGATGCTGTTGGTTGAAATGAAATGCTTCATATTATTAAATCAAATGTTTTGGTTTTGTTATTTTTTATTTTATTATTATTATTTTTTTGGTATTTGATTCTTTGTTTTCAGGAGAATATGTAAGTGCCCAACTGCTTGGCTGCCACTGATAGATTTTTATTTGGTGGCATCCAGGTTGAAGGCTGAAGTAGGAGATCGCTTAAAGGCTAACTCATGCCATGAAAACCCATTTGATGGTTTGAATTCTCAAGAGAAACATGAAGTGTTGATGTTCGTAACTGTCATTCGTATGCCTATTTATGTGGTGAACAAAAAGCTGTTGAAATCTGCAAAGAATCCTTGGTTTATAGCTTCTATTGAAGATAATATTCTTTAGTGCATGTGTACCGATATTCCGATGCATTACAAGAACCTCAGATTTGGCTAATATATGTGCAGGCATATTCTTCGAGCAGCTGTGTCCCTTCGAGCAGTATGTCAAAATGCTGGAATCTCCAGCCAGTGGAATGAATCTCCCCATTTAGACAACATATCATGCAAAGGTAATTTAAAATTTTGTACACCATAGATTACACTCCATTACATTAACAATTTCTGTATGGGGTTATGATCTTCCCACATGATGAAGATGACTCGTTTACACTTGCTCTTAATTAGCTATGGAAGGATAGGGGGGAGAGAGAGAGAGAGAGAGAGAGAGAGAGAGAGAGAGAGAGAGAGAGAGAGAGAGAGAGAGAGAGAGAGAGAGAGAGAGAGAGAGAGAGAGAGAGAGAGAGAGAGAGAGAGAGAGAGAGAGAGAGAGAGAGAGAGAGAGAGAGAGAGAGAGAGGGGGAGAGGGGGAGAGGGGGAGAGAGAGGGAGAGAGAGAGAGAGAGAGAGAGAGGGAGAGAGAGAGGGGAGAGGGGGAGAGAGAGGGAGAGAGAGAGAGAGAGAGAGAGAGAGAGAGAGAGAGAGGGAGAGAGAGAGAGAGAGAGAGAGAGAGAGAGAGAGAGAGAGAGAGAGAGAGAGAGAGAGAGAGAGAGAGAGAGAGAGAGAGAGAGAGAGAGAGAGAGAGAGAGAGAGAGAGAGAGAGAGAGAGAGAGAGAGAGAGAGAGAGAGAGAGAGGGTGGGGAGGGAGGGAGGGAGAGGGAGGGAAGGGGGGGGGGGGGGGGGGGGAGGGGGGAAGCGAGAGGGAGGGAGGGGGGAAGCGAGAGGGAGGGAGGGGGGTGTCATGCCCCTTTGCCTCCTCCTTGGTTTTCTATCCAGCCTATCATGGTGCTTGGGTGGTTTCCCATGTTGCGCCAAATTGTGCGCAACTATAAGGCAAGTGCCGTGCATGCCTCTGGACGGTGGACTTGCTAGGAATGCCCCCAATGTCCGAGCGACGAAGCGCCAAGGACATAAGTGTTGAGCCTTCCCTTCCTCACGTTTCATGAGAGTGTCGGTTGTCCCGTGTATCGTGGGTAGATGCTTGATAATAAGAGCTCCCCCCCCCCCCCCCCCCCCCCCCCCCCGTCAATCCTTGGCGGGTCTTGTACCTTGACAGCTTGGCAGGCTTGCATCGGGCCGGCCCATCCTGCATCTTGCTCGCTCACTCAAAGAGGCTTTGGACTTGTGTGGCAATGGAGAGCCACTATGCCTCTTGGCAAACATCAACACCGGACTTGATGGCATCGCATTGGCGAGCTCGTCTACGTTCGCACAAAATGTGAAAATTTCTTTTGTGGACGTTGCAATGTCCACCGTCATCCCTTGCTTGGGTCGTCGATAAACAACAGTGGGTCAGTGCTTTAGGCGCTTGTGGCACTGATCAGGGGTTCGCACAAAATGTCTACGTTCGCACAAAATGTGAAAATTTCTTTTGTGGACGTTGCAATGTCCACCGTCAGCCCTTGCTTGGGTCGTCGATAAACAATAGTGGGTCAGTGCTTTAGGCCCTTGTGGCACTGATCAGGGGTCAGTGTGGCAGGCCACCCCAATCTTTTATGATCCTATGCAAGGCACAACGATCACACGTCAATGTGTTTATGGGTTCAACCTGCTTGTCGGCCCACTCCCGTTCACTCATTCTCTGATTGGCTTGCCTCATGTCGACGATTCTGCGGCGACCACCGTGAGGTGGGAGGTAACGTCCTTTATATGCAAGCAAGGCAGCCTTGTTCTGCGGGCTGAGGTAGCGCGGTAAGATGCTCTGACATGTCGTAAGTCACGTCCCTTTAGGGTGGGGGGCTTGTGTCCTCGAGACTTAAACTGTGGAGCAACATAGGGAAGTCCCTCCGTGCTCCATCGCGAGTGGGCCGGTAGGGTAGAGTGCTAGGAAAATGGTGAAGCTTCCATGTGCCGAAACGCAACGTGCACTCAGCAAGCTTATCAACCGTCAGAACTATCCCTTTGGAAATACAGTATATCTTTTGTTTGAATCACCCCCGAGCTAAGTGCAAATATGGAAGCATAATGCCAATAAAATCGTGTTCTCATGCGAGGGTATCGCATCGGTTGGGGTGGTGAGTGCCTTGAGGCCCAATATCTCTTTTGGAGGGAATAAAGTCCCAATCTTTTACTCTTGTGAAGGCGTGTCTAGAGTCTTCAAAGTGAAGTGTCATGCTATCCGTTGCCCCGTACGGGGTGGGGGTATGCACTTTGTGTGAAAAACGATGGCCGGCGGGTTCGTGGCCTTGGCCTCCTATCCGTGCGTTAGATGGGTGCCGCCCGCGAGTCCCTTCGTGGCGGGGGCAAATTTTTCAAGTAAATAACTTGGCATGAACGTAAGTCATACTCTGCACTGCACGTCCGTGCCTTGAGGATAAACACAACTTTGGCTGTTGATAGGCCCGTTTCTGGGTGGCCAGCGAGTATGTAAGCCGTCACACCGCATCTCCATGAGTTGTAAGTTGGCAAACACTATCTCGTTCGTGCCTAAGGTTTGGGGACGCCTGCGGGTTCCTTCGTGACAGGAGTTTGTCCTAAGGGTTTAGCCGGCCGACATGCGCAAATCGCTTCGTGTAGTAAGTCGTCTTAATGTGCTTTAAGCCATTATCCCATAAGTCGCACAAAAATATGTGCCATAAGCCGCTTTGATCACCATAAGCTGCACTCATCATCAATCACAATGATATGTGGCATGTCCGTGCCTTTTTTGGAATGTAACACCGTGCCTTGATAATTATGGAAAGTTGGAATGGACCCAAAGGGTATGTGTGGAGTGGCAATGAGGCCCCTCCCATTACGAAACAGGCTTGGACCCAAATTGTTATATTTGCCCAAGACGGGGCAATTTGCGGAACGGCCCAATGAGATGTTTTGATGGGCATGTGGATGACCAATCATGGATTGACTTAGAAGGACTGGCCATCTTTTTGACAATAGGATCTTCTTGGAAGTCCTTGATCGGAATCCGCACATTCATCCTAATCAGAGGCAAAGTGCCATGACCCAAACTGTGAGGTCCGCACTTATGCAAAATCCGGCTCATGCGGAGCTTGGCATGTCTCGATGTAGTAGGAGTGGGCCATGCCATCCTTATAAATCCTAAGTAGTTCCTTTTGCTCCGAGCCAAACTAATGATGTTAGGTTTGCATCTCACTTGCATAAGTTAATTTTCCCTTAGATATGCATTTGCACGAGAATCCATGCTAAGGACATTGGCCCAAAATTAGAGGGTAAGAAGATCATGGAGAGTCTCACACCCATCACAATTTTCACCCTTTTAGCCTCACCACAAACGGGAATCATTCTAGGATGCGTAGGTGAACTTCTCGAGGACGTGATGCTTGGGTGGTTTGCCCTACTGTGTCGAATTGTGCGCAACTATAAGGGGAGTGGTAACCGTGCTTGCCTCTAGACGGCGGACAGGCTAGGAATGCCCAAACATCCAGGCGACGAAGCACCAAGGGTGTAAGTGCTTAGCCTTCCCTTCCTCACGTTTCATGGGAACATCGGATGTCCCTTGCATCGTGGGTAGATGCCCGACAACGAGAGTGGCCCCCCATCAATCCTTGGCGGGTCTTGTACCTTGACGGTCGGGCGGGCTTGCATCGGGCTGGCCCATCCCTCATTTTGCCTGCTCACTCAAAGGGGCTTTGGACATGTGTGACAATGGAGAGCCACTCCTCCTCGCCTCTTGGTAACCGGCAAGCATGGACTTCACGGCAACCTACAGTCCGGCTATCTTGCTGTTAGCTCCAAAAATGGTTGGTTTTTATGTACTAATGTGTTGCTATTTGGAAGTGAAAAAGGAAGTTAGTGCAAATCGTGGACATGAAAGGAAAAAGGTTCCTCATTCAAAGTGGCGCAATTATGATGACCTTAATGAGTATTTTTGGTCATCAGCTTGCTTTGAGCTTTAGTGGCCCGTAGATCTCGACTCACCCTTTTTTTCTAGAAGCAAGCCTGTCGTGCAAGGTGGGAGAAGATCACCTGCAGAAAAGAAAATGGATAAAGCCATTTATGTGGTAAAGGTCGTCGATCAAGGTTCGCATTATTATTGATGGATTTCGAAAAGCACCTGCAACCATGCTGATGACATGAGCAAGGAAGGATTGCTTACCACGCCTGTCACACATCAGTGGGAAGAAGACGAATTCAGTTTCGAGGTGGGGAACCATAGTACAAGTGGTATTAAACTTTTGGGAAGAAACAACTTTTGTTATACTATCATGCCAGTTTTGTCAGAAGAAAAAAATCGATTCCATGCCGTTTTCTTGGCAGAGCTGAAACAAGGCGACTGCATCCGAGTTTTTTTAGACTCTTGCTCAGTTGGAAAAGGCGGCCGCTGCTGTGTCTCTTGTGAGGGAGAGCGGGCATATAGGAGAGGGCGCTAGCACTTCTTTGGGGGCTGTTGGCTCTCTGGGAAGAGAACTGAAGGTACGAAGGGACGGGACAAGCATGTTTTGCAGAGGGCTTTATTGTTCTTCGGGCTAGACAGAAAAGGGGGGTTCGCATCTGAGGAGGAGGCAGGCTCAGACAAGGAGAAGAGGTTTGAGGGAATCAGATGAGAGAAGAAAAAGGGGGGGTGGCTGTTTTTTTTTGTTTTTTTTTTTGCTCTCCTCGACCACTGTCTGTACTCTCCGCCAAGGGCTTGGAGGGAAGTTTCGAAGGAATAACCATCGAGAGTTGATGCTCTACAGAGGTGGATAGTAAAGAAGACCTTTGTAAGCTGCATGGAAAGGCAGAGAACCGCTGGATGGCATCATCTCGACCTCTCAGCAAAGAAAACTGTCTGGATGATTCGGGTTGAAATGAAGAACTCCTGCTTGCGTATTCTCGATAAGGATACTACGGTCTATGGACGGCCTTGTAGGTCAATGCAGAGCGAAGCTAGTGCTCTACTTGAGTCGACAAGCTCGATAATGAATGCACGATCCGTTTAGGACAGCTTTGGAAAAGATAAAGCTCTGGTATCCTTATGGCCATGCCACATGGCGACCTCCAGTCTTGGACGGTGATTCTATGTTCCTTTTCAGAAGGATATTGCCAGCTTGAAACGTTTCTCAGCTGATGTAGAAGAAGCAATGCATATGTTCCCCGCCTCAAAACACACATCGAGATCTATTTCTTTTGGATATCGCAAGTCTCTTGTTTTTTTTCAACTTAGTCTGCAGAAAGTCTTGCTGCAGTTGCTCCAAGACTTTTCAATATCAAAACAGTTTTCTTTATGAAGAAGAAGTGATTATCTTCGGGCGCATGACTTCAGGAGGGGTAGTAGCTCGTCTGACAAACATTTCCTAGTTCTCTGATTTAGAGGAATATTTTGCTGATCTCCTTCAGGAATCTCATTTGACGGAGCTCTATATGTTAGTTTTGGCAAATCTACACTATTACGATCAACTGAACGCTGATGAAAGGCAATAGATTTGTTTTGAATACTTTTGGTTTGGGTGAATTCATGCGAAAGTGCTGCAGAACTTGGTGAAGATCAACGCTGTTGAAAGGGTTCCTCTGACACTCCACTATACCATGAATTGTCGCTGTCCAATTTTTTCCACTTTATCTTCGTCAACCTCGATCCCTTTTTCGGAAACAACATGTCCCAAAAGCAATCCTCTTCGTACTCCAAATGTACACTTTTCAAGATTTAATGCGATGCCTTTTTCGATGCTTCTTCTTAAAATAGCTTCGATCCTCTCCATCATGTTTTCATCATTGCCCCTGATTGCAAAATCATCGAGGAATATCTCCATCCAATCTTGCAAATAGTCTTGATATGAAGCTATCATTGCTCTCTGGAACGTGGCCGGTGCATTGCATAATCCAAATGGCATCACACGATATGCATACGTACCCCATTCCGTGGTGAAAGTAGTTTTTGATTGATCCTCTTCATGGATTTGGATCTGGTTGTACCCACTGAAACCATCCAAAAATGAGTACAATTTATGGCAAGCCACTCTGTCCAAGATTTGATCAGTAAACGGCAAAGGGAAGTGATCCTTCTTTGTGCGCTCGTTCAACTTTCGATAATCTATGCAAATGCGGATTTTCTTATTTTTCTTCGGAACCACTACAATTGGTGATACCCACTCGCTGGATGCGATGGGATATATGAATCCTGCTTCCAATAATTTAGTCAATTCCAGCTTGATCAATTCCGAGTAGACTGGATTTGTTCGCCTAAGTCGTTGACATATTGGTCGTGTGCCTTCTTCCAAATCTATATAATGTTGGCAGATTCGGGGATCAATTCCTCTCAGATCACTGTATGCCCATGCAAAGGCCTTGCTGAAATTTTTGAGTGCCAATTTAATGCAATCTCGTACTCCCTCTGGTAGCTCTGACCCACGCTCAAGAACTTTTCTGGAAAAACTTCCCATTTTTCCACGTGAGCTTCTCGCGAATATTCCTTATTCCTTGATGACACTGTGATTGGAACGTGCTCTCCAATCATGCGTGCATGGTTGGCCAGTAAATCATTGTTTTGTCCTTTTTCAACCGTACCCAATTTCTTTAGTTCAGCTTTTGCAATGGCTTCTCGCACTTTAGTTTTACTTTCCGCTTCTCTGTCTGATTGTCGACTTCTCCTTAGAAGCTCTTCTTCTAGCATTCTAACCCTTTCTCTCAACTGTTGCACTTCCATTGTCGGAGCTAACTCCAGTTTCAACTCTTCTTTTGAAGTTCCCTTCTCCAGGGATTGAGTAGCTTTATTTTCCTTTGCATCTATACTCAACATGTAACACTCAAATTCACTTGTATGTGTCAACCATCCCAGCAACTCCTTGTCTGAGTCATCCTTGTAACATAGTGGATCTTTGTACTCGCCCACTTTCGCATGTTGGAGGTTGGCCAATTGCAGATTAAATCCATCCTGTAAAAGGTCCTTGGAAGTCTCCGTGCGCAGTGCAAATCTTATGCGCTCCATTTCTTGTCTAACCTTTTCCTTTGCTTTTTGCTCCCTTTCCTCAGCTGTTGTCGATTTCTTGCCGGTCAAGTTTGGAGACACTTGAAGTTGTATTCGATCAGCCTTCAGTCCAATTGTGATAAATCCTGTGCGCCAATCGTGCACACATTCGGCTTGCATCAGCCATTGCCGTCCAAGTAAGATCGAGAAGGTAGCCTCTGAGGTCCTTGGTCTTACTATTAGATAATCAACTTTAAACTCTAGACCGCCCACAACTGTACTTACATTCTTCAAAAGACCCGCGGGCTTCACTTGTGTTTGATCTGCCATTCTCAAGGACATCGACGTTTCTTCCATGTGGTTGAGGCCCAAAGCTTTCATCATGAACTCAGTCATCACGTTGACTGCGGCTCCACTATCTAACTGAGCACCAGGGACTGCATACCCTTTAATCTCGACCGTCAGAGCTGGAGCATTCGAATCAATTTGCGTCGTAATGCTTTGAATGATTCCTTTGACGTCTTTATCTTGTCTCTTTTTCTCTCGAGCTTTCCTCTGCTTCTTAATATATTCGTTGTAGAATTGTTTCCTATATGCAGGTGAACATTTTAGCAATGTGCCAATATCCAGCGTGACTTCCGTGTTAGCGAGCAACTTTACAATATCCACTTCTTCCAAACTTTGTCTTTCCTTCCTACATTTTGGAGCCCTTAATCTTTTGGGGAATGGTGCTATGCCTGGCACAAACTCCTTGGTCACTGGTGGAAGAATCTCGATCTCTTTCCCATCCTCGAACTCTTGCTTCTCAGCAAATCCTCCAACTTGGTTCTCTACCTCTCCATGTTCAGTTATCTTCTCTGATCTCGCTTCTTCGCTTTCGCCTTCTCGATGTTTCTTTGAATACTCTTGAGTCCTTGTGACTACTGCCACAGTTGGCTCTTTATGTGGTTTCTTGGCCTCGTAAGCATCTACAAAATGCATTGACGAGCTAGAGCCTTCTTGAGGGTTCGGTGTCTTGAACACTACTCCAATCGTAGGAACGTGCTCTTGAGCTCTCGATGTGGAATGCATCTGAGTATCAACATAATTCGAGGACCCTACTGGTCCTTTTTCCTTGCCGGCTGCGGCTCTTCGTTTTGGACAATCTTCATCAAAGTGGCCCTCTCCACTACAGTACCTACATAGTGGGGTATAATCAATTGGTTTCTTTTCGTTTTGACATCTAGATTGAGTATGGCCAAAGCCATGGCATCTCCAGCATTGGATTGGACCATCTCTTCTTTGATCACGTGCGGCTCCTCTTGGATAGTCTCCTCCTTGACCCTCGGCACCATATCCATAAGTCGGTCTGTTTTCCCAACGAGACGTAGGTGGGACACTTTGAGCGGGCAATTCCGTGTAAGGTCTTTCTCTTGTATCTCCCGATTTCATTGTCCTCTCTTCATAGGCTCTCTTGTTATAACATCGGTCCTCTGTGTGATTTGTTCTTCCACAAAAAGTGCAACGCATTCTAGGTGGTGATCTATCTGTGAATACTCTCGAGACTGTAGGGCATTCTGAAGTCAAATGGCTGTAACCATGGCACTTTCCACACCCTGTATTTGATTGAAACACTTGATTGGGGTTTGTAGTTACCTCTGGCTTTACTGTGTATGTTTCCTGGGTCATTGTGGCAGCTTTTATAGCTTGTGTGACCAACTCCAATATTCGTTCTTCAGTTAACGCATGCTTTACCTCGCCTGACGTGCTAGTGGCAGCTACAAAAGTTTGGGTCGTCAATGCGGGACTTCCTTGGCCAGGATCTTTCATTGGTATGTTTCCTTGGCCTCCCATTTGCTCGTATAAGAGCTCCATCTTCCTTTGTTGGCATAATTGTACTTCCTCCCAAAGCCTTGCTTGTTCCTTAGCATCCATTAAAGTTGCAGGTCTTGTCAGGCTGATAGGCTGATATGCTGCTGTGCCGTAGGATCTCTCAATCTCGAAATGAATCTTCGTTTCAATGTCTCATCGTTCGAGGCATTCACGCTCATCTTTCTTACCAACGTTTCCATTCTCTGAATGTAGTTATCGATGCTCTCATTGACTCCTTGTCGCAAGTAATCCATCTGTTTGGCCAATCTATCTTGGAAGCCTTGTCTTCGAAACTTTGCCAAGAAGGCTTCCTTGAGCATCTGATAAGTTCCACACTCTTGGGGTGTCAAATTTCCATACCAGTTGGTTGCCTCATCACGAAGAGTAGCCGGAAAGATCCTCAACCTTTGAGCCTGGTCTACTGCCTCATTGGCCGCACACATAACCTTAAACAATTGGATAAAACTATCAGGGTCCTCGTCCCAAGCACCTGAGAACTTGGTGAAGTCCCCCGAGTGAACCGAAATCCGCTGAGCCATTTCGAACAGAGGTGTGATGTCAATATCACTTCGATCCCAAAAATTTAATGCACGCGGCTTCAGGATCCCTCCTTCAAACTTCCGCACTTGATTCGCGACTCTCCTACGGGAGTACACGTTTTTAGCAGATTTCTTCGAGCGAGTCGAGGTTGACTCACCTTGCGATTCCCACCTATTCCTTTCTCGTTGAAGTGCTCTTCTCTGAGCTCGTTCCTCTCTTTGCGTTTGTGTTGCTCCAGAGGATGAGCTCCCCTCGCTCATGTACTAAACCTTGAGTCCGCAAGCTCGGCCAACATGTGGCGCTAGGCGAACCTATGGCACTCTCTTATAGAGACGTGCCAAGCTTTTCCCGGCAGACGCACCAAAATGTTTTCACTTGGGCTAAGAGTGAAAACACTTGCCTTCGGCGGCCGTCCCTTCTATCTTCTGGGTTAAGTCTTGCTTCCGCCATGCAACTGGCCTCCGGGCCACTTACACTTGGTCCCACTCTCTCTCTGGTTACTGAGGGGATGGCCCCTTTAACTTCGTGGCTTTTTGTCTCCTTGCGGGTTAGGCAAAGAAGGCCTCCCCTTGGAGCGGGCCATCACAGGGGGGGTTGGGGGAGGGAGAGAGAGAGAGAGAGAGAGAGAGAGAGAGAGAGAGAGAGAGAGAGAGAGAGAGAGAGAGAGAGAGAGAGAGAGAGAGAGAGAGAGAGAGAGAGATTCTGATTTGGCTCAACTTGGTATCTTGTCTGAGGGGGAGGGGGGGATTCTGAATTGGCTCAACTTGGTATCTTGTCTGAATTGGGTTGGCAGAAACATAACTTGGTATTTTGTCTAATTATAGAGGAAGCATTCTCTGTTGATGAAATCCTAAAGTTGCCAATAGAGAGATTGTGTCTCGGTGATGCTGTTGTCAACAAAAGTGAAAGAAATGTCAAGTCTGTTTCAAGCAGTGCTCAAACAGATGAGATGGTAAAAATTTCTTTTTCAACCAATCACTTAAGGCATTGGAGAAGGGTTGATCTGATCTTTTTTCACCCCCTTTTCTTTCGTGAAGGACGTGGAGGAGCATATCATTTTGGAAATGAAGCATCATTTGCAGGCATGCAATGCGTCAGGAGCTGGGGCATAAATATTAGTGCCTCTCACACGGAGGATTTGTTGTATGGCACATGCTGATGTTTTAGTTTCTGTTAATTATTAACAGAGGTGAACATCATAGTCCTGGGGCTCTGGTAAGGTTGGAAAAATTCATATTTTTCTTCAGGAAAGTGAGATTTTGTCTCTTGGTCGTGCTCTTCTTTTGTCTAATGCTTCCTTCTATATTTAGAAATTCACTTATTTTTTTTAATGCATAACTTCGTTTCAGGTGCTGCATATGATACGGGAGACATAATGCAGCAAAATTCGGTAAATAGAAAACATCTGATGGTGGCTTTTATAATCGTTACAATTCTAATTGCTAATGGGATCATTCTGACTTTTACTCACTCGCCATGCTTATTTTGAGGGATCAACTTGTACGAGCAAATACAAGCTGCAGGATCCATGATGTAGATCAGGCGATAATCATTTATTTATCCTTGCTACAGCCATGAAGTTCTGTTCTAAGCAGAGGTGCATCCAGAGCGAGATACCCCACAAGCTAGAAATATTCATTGTTGGTATCGTAGTAACCTGTTCATTGTAATCTGTTGAAAAAACTGCACCCGAGAGGGTAGTCAGTTTGATGGAGAAGGCAAGAGTCAATCATTAGGATAGTTTGGGTACCAAGGAGTCATTGAAAGTGATTAAGGAGTGTTTGAATGGAGTCAGCAGGATAGGAAATGAATGCTTTAACTGACAATAGCTTTCTCAACTTCATTGTCAAAGGTGTGCAGGCAACTCTGGACATGATCATAGGATTGGATGTTCATGATGGCAAAAATTGCCATAATTTCATGAACGTGTTGCCTCTGGTTCAAATCAAAATGATAAAAGCATAATTAGTGGGAGGGTTAGTATTCGGCATATTTGGTACGAGTAGCTACATTGATTTTTGAAAATCTCCTGCCCACACTGAGCTGTGAATGAGGATCATTCCCTGTACAACGTACTCACAACAGTGTATCAGTGACGTACACATCTAGTCAACGGTTCCTGAACAGAGAACAACCAAATTTCCTACGTGTGTCTGATCACAAAGTAGATGCTTGTCAA
>CM035443.1:89604277-90056777 GCA_020310875.1 Ceratopteris richardii
TCGAGGTCCATCAAGCTAGTACCGCCTTTTAAGATGCAGACAAGTATTGCTACATCAACCTCTATTAAATACTTTTGTGACCCTGCATAAAGTTGAAGAGCGTTAAATATTTCACTTGTTCACACCAGGTCATCAACCAACACCATTTCCTTTCTCCCCCGCAACCTTCACTACCCTGTGCCATGTAAACATCCATAGCTTCTGCTACCCTTGCCTTCAAGGCATCAGGAGATTCAATGAGGTGCAATACCTCAGGCTGATCCATTTCCAGTAGCATACCAGTCACCTTGCCAACGTGATCGTGCTTCTGTAAAATCTCTGAACTTGAAATACATGTTAATCAATGCCTTTGCAACAGTTGGATCATTTTCAAAAACCATTCTGCTTTTCCTGTTCATGAATCAGCCTTCCCTGAGTAACATCAGTAATCATCGTGCAGGCATTCAAAACATTGGCATATACTAAGGAATCTGGTTTGTGTCCATCAGCTTGCATCTGCCACCTTGAAAGAAGGAAACTAGCAAGTGGGCTCAGACAAGATTTCTCCATAGGATCATTTCTTGCCTTGCCTTTCCCTTGCCCGTCCTTCTGCAGTTGACTGCTTTCATCCTTTGCCTTTGGAAGGAGTACCTTGCTGGCTATATCTTGCAGACCTTTTACAGCAGATTCCTTAGAGCTCCCTAGTCTTTGGAGAAGTTTACTGACTAAAACCTCACATGCTCCTGGGGCCAGTCGCTCCAAATCCATTAATGAATCTGCTGCATCAGCAGCTGCACGTAATGCTGCACCCTCAGATTGCTCTGCTGCTGTCTCCTTCAATGCAGGTATTAGAAGCAGAGAAAGAGCAGAGGATGATGCAGCTGCAGCTGCTCGAGCTGCATCTTCATCTTCACTCCCACGCCGTGCAGCAATCCTTGATGACACTTTTGGAGGCACACGTGGATCCTGTCCATCCCTCACAGTCTCTGAACTACTTGTAGATTCCACTGTCCTACCCGATCCCTCCCAGCGAAGTTTCGACAAGGGGGGTATGGCGACGACTTCTTGATCCAGCCTCAATAGCAGCTTTTGCCTCTGCAAGGTTTGTTGCACTGTCCTCCCTGGTCATGGACATAGATGGCTTCTCCTGGGAGGTTTGATGAGAATGTGGTGTCTTTGAGGCTGAACTTGTCCCATCATGCCCATGATGGACAAGAGTGCCAAAATTTTCTTCACTAGAACCTAATATGCCAAGCTCATGTCCAGGAGAAATATTCATGTCAAATGATGTTTGAGGTGACTTAGGCTCAATTGGAGAATGCAAACTTAAAACACTGGAATGAGGTTCCAGTAATATGTCAGTTGTAGTATCCTCGATCACCTCTTCATGTGGATCTCCATTTGCACTTGGAATTTTAAGAGAGCTAAGATTCTTGGAAATCAATGGCCATTCATCCTCCCCCAGTTCAGATGAGGTTGGCATCTGACCACCATCATCTTCTGGAGAAACTTCATTTGAATCAGAGACAATAGAAGGCTTGACAATGCGCACAGTTCCTGTGCCCTGGATTGTTCCAGTGCCAAAATCCCATGCTGTAGTACCCGAAGTTTGTGGGGAACCTGCTTTCAAAGTGGCTCCCTCAAGAGCACGCTGCTTTGAGGCAGAGAATTCTTCAGAATTAGTGAACTCTATTTTTGGCCGTTCCCTGATTCTTTCCAGTAGTCTTGATGATTTACGTGCATTCTTGACAAAATGGTGTCTCAACAGCTCTTTTGCACTGGGCCTCTCTGTAGGATTCCTTTTCAGACACAATGCAACAAACTCTTTCATTAGCCTTGAAAAATGATCATCAAGGTGCGGAGGGTTATTTACTGGAATTAAGAATAAGACCCTCATTGGATGGAGGTCAGCATATGGTGGTTCCCCTTTTGCCATTTCTATAGCAGTGATTCCTAAGGACCAAATGTCTGCCTTCTCATTATAGCCTTCAGAACTCTGTATTACTTCAGGTGCCATCCAAATGGAGTCCCTACAAATGTCTTGCGCTTAGACATTGTCCTTGTAAGCTGGGCAGATACCCCGAAGTCTGCTACCTTCACATCTCCATTCCCTGTAAGGAGTAAGTTGGCAGCTTTAATATCTCGATGAATCTTTCCTTCACTGTGCAAATAATCTAAGGCATGCAAAAGATCTTTGAGAATACAAGCTATTGAGGCTTCGTCCCTGTGTGCAACTGTCAACACAGCATAGCCAGGTCTGCTACTGAGCCTCCAGCCATATATTCCATGATAATCCAAAGTTTTGTTTCATGCAAGTAGGAACCATAATATTCAGTGATATAAGAGGAACGGCACTGCGCAAGAAGTGATATTTCCCGCTGAATATCCTCCACTTCATCTTCCGATTCTTCGAGGTCAATCAATTTTATTGCAACCTCCTTACGCAACTCTTTGTCAAATCCTTTGTAGACGTCACCAAAAGATCCTTTTCCAATAACTTCAAGAGACTCAAACCGTGACTCGATGCTTGCGCTTACATCTATAGCACGACTCAACATCTTCTCTCTTACAATACCCAGTTAGCACTTCTTTCCTTCATGTGTGTCATTCTGCATCTGTGATTGGGCGTGCTCACGTGCGCCAAACTAGCAAGCACGCACGCATGAGCTATGATCTGAGGCCTCATTTCCTCCCTCTTCCGAAGCATCCATGTATTTCTCAAATCGGCCCAGCTATTCGATCAAAGCAAATCAGATAGCTGAGCTGAATGTTTGGTGAAAGGAAGAGATCGCATGAGTGGCCTTACGCTTACTGGGCCTTGAAGCGATGTGCGAAATGATGGTCGATGGTGGTAACATAGGAAGTAGCGAGAAAATCCCCCCCCCCCCCCCCCCCCCCTTTTGCTTCTCCACAGTAAGAATTTCGCCTCCACCGTCTTCCCCCCTTGAATGCGTAGAGGAAGCCAGATCAGGAGGCCGACAGGCCCGAAAAAAATGTCAGGGAGCACTTTTTTTCGCAGGTCAGGTTTACCCTTCTTTATTGTTGCCATAACCATATCTCCGACACATGCCGCAGGAAGCCAATTGAGACGACCTTTAATGCCTTTGTCAGAGATTACATAGAGGTTCTTAGCACCTGTGTTGTCGGCATAGTTCACAGCAGCTCTGAGAGGAAGACCAAGAGACATGCGAAATTTGTTTCCACAAGATCCTTCAAAATGACACACTTATCAAAGGCCAAAAAAGAAAAATGAAAATAATAATAATAATAATAATAATTAGAATAACTTTTGATTTTCAAGTTTGTACAAAACTATCTCATCCTTAACCACCACCCAACTAACCTTAGTTTTTGCAATGTCCATTGGCCTGCATGTCACTTTTGCGTTTCCTTTATCCTCCGATAATTTCAGTTGACAAGAACTATTCTATAGTGGCATAAAAGTCCTTGCTCTTTTGCCCAGGTGTGCCCTTGGAAAATCGTATCTTCATCCCTGACAGAGTCAATTTTATACCCACAAAAAATATACACTGCCTGAACCAGTATGAGAAAGCACGAAATCCTTTTCAAACATGCAGCCTGGTCATACTTTCCCTATGAAGAGTACCAACAGTTACTTCATTGGTCCCAACCTTCACCTTCAAGATGACACGATAGTTGCCTTTGGCATTCTTACTGTCTCCAATCATCGCCTGGGAGATATGGACATACAAAGCGGGACCTGGTTTACCACTTGAAACCTCAACACCAAGGATCAACAATTTTACACAGAAGATGTATACTCAAACTAAACACAAACGACACCACAAAACTCCATAGCTGCTGATGGACAAAATCGTTGTACAGAACTAAGCGGTCGAGAACGTACAAGCTGACATTGGCCAGTTGTACTCAACAACTAAAATAAAAAAACGCGCTCGATAGACAACTTCCTTTCGATAGCAACCTCAGCGAATGACAACATGCATTCATGTATTTACGCCACACCACATGCATATATCCACACAATCACCTTATGTATGTCATCGTGCTATATTTTACACATTTATTTTGGAGTGCACGCACACACACCAACACTATGGGATCCCTATCGACATATATGTGACTATCGCAAAACAACTTCAAGATTCCACACATCGTAATCTGCACACATATTCATTCTTCTACTCGTAGATGCACATGCACATGTACCTACATATTCTTATGCTCATACATGCACCCTCCTATTGCAAATCCTGCACTCAAGAAGCTCTCCATGCTAACACATGCACGCACCCAATGAACGTCAATACAACCGTCAACAATTCTCTAATTATTAAAAAAAAACATTTTTGACAACTTTATTTTCATATTTCATAATGCTACTAGAGTGCCCAATCCACACAACCTTCCTGTGTAACATACTCCCCTCTTCTTGCTTGCGATGTCGTCCTCGACAAGCATTCCTGCAATCTCCCTTTCACCTGTCAGTCATCCAAACGGTTAAACTTTCCATAGAGATACAATTCAATCATTCAAGAAATGAGACCCGACAAGCCACAAATATATCTATATCATGCTTTCTTCTCATGCACAATCATCATAACTATTTTTCTTTATTCGGTTATTGTTTTATTCTGCCAATCATGTCCACAATCACATGCATCAATACATTCATGTAACTCATCCATTACACCGTTGATCACATTCTCTTTTTCATACTCATGCATGACTCCTTTCCTTTCCATATCATGCTCTTATGCAATAAAACCAAAGCAATGCAATGTATGCATGTTTATTCCAAAACATGATTTTAATCAACGTCAACTACTTTTTGTATTTGACAAAAAAAAATGATTAAGACATGCCTTGGGTGCAGAACCTTTTTCCAAAACAAATTCCTTACCTTGCTCACCTTGTTGAAAAACCTTCTTGGTTTCCTTTTCTTTCTTATCTGCTCACTCATCAAAAGATGTTAGACCAAAAACATGCAATAATAAAAAAGAAAAACAAAAAAAACCCAAAATGTCACATAATCATATTGCACATAAAGATTCAGCAGGCTATGTACACACAAGCGACATTGAGATTTCCTAAAGCGCGGCCTTACCTCATATCCCAAAAAACAGATAATCAACAGATGAAGCAAGACAGGAATAAAGAATTTTTAAGAAACAAATACAACACTACCGACCTCTGGAACAAACTTGCTGATAAAATGAGAACAAAACAAATCTGAAAAATGGATTACGAACCAACCACTCATACATATAATACTTATATCTTTTGTTGGTATTAGCCTTGAGCAGATCGATCTATTAGCTATCATCATCCCGTCCCACTAGACATGTGCATGCAAAAACACACCCTTTCGGGTGATCGTCGCCCTCTTCCTCTCTCTGTCTCTCCCTCAGGAGTGAAATATTTTTTTTTCTTTTTTGTTTATTTTTAATTCACGAGTTTGCCTATGTTGCAATTGGATGCGACTCGTGGCCTTGACCACCCGATCAGGTTGGTTCCACCCGTCTACCAATACAACATAGCGCGCAACGACATATAGACATGACATATACACATATATACGTGCTAGCCCATAGCGAAGCTGGGTGCGGTTCGTGGTCTCGACCGCCCGGTCGAGATGGCTCCACTTACCTATCAACCCGCTATGGCGCGAAGCACTGAAACGGATATACACACAGTCGTCCTGGCCTATGACGAAACTAACGTCGGCTCGCGGTCCTGACCACCCGATCAGGAGGACTCCACCCACCTACTAGCCCGTCATAGCGCGCAGGCCCACATACATATATACACACACTCTTTTTTTTTTTTTCCATCTCCCATGTCCTAAGAGTTAGGGAGAGGCAGAAAGGAGCATCTGCCCACCAAACCCACACATCATGCAACCAGAAGTACAAAAATACAAAAACACCCATGAAAGCTGATAGGTCGATTTTCTCTTGCCATAACCTACTAAGATATAAAGATTATATGATATAATTGATTAATCGCAATCACATTTACCAATCCGAATTCTTCTCATCTTATTTTGAAGTTCTTTCCTAAAGTGGCAATGTTATATAAGATAGCTCAAAAAGTCTCTACTCAGCCTCGTTTCACAGTTGGTGATCAATGTTCTCCAGGAGGTGAATCAGGCTCCGCTGGAGGAGCCTCATCGTCGCTGTGAATTACCAACTGATCCGCCCATGCCCAATAGATATCATTTACCTCGTTAGGCATCTCCCTCGTGTTGTCGTAATAGAAATATCGGTCCTCTGCATATCCGGCCCAACAAAGCAGATATGCCTCGAATTGGGGAAACGGGAATTTAATGTCCAAATCTTGGTTCCAAAAGCATACTAGCCAGTATGCTTCCTCTATATCGTAGTCCGCAAGCTTTCGATTGATATTCCCATGCTTTCTAACGCTTGATCCGAAAAATATGCGACAAGGTCGAACAGAGCGCTCTGGTATATTTGGTCAGCCATCGGTCCCTTAGTCCTCAGTGATCCTGCATAGTAACACACTGTGTTTACCAGTTTCTGCGATTCTTGCAAACAGAAGGTAAATTGAATGAAAAAGTAGAGAAAGGCCTTCTCGCTTCGTTCTCGTATCCAATTGCAAATCTCTCGTGAGAGCACCCAAATCACACAGAAAGTGCTATCATCCAACGACTAGCTCGAAGTCCTCTCATCGACCCTTGTACGCTCTGCTCGCTATCCTGACATTTATTCCCCTCAAACCTCGATTGGATAACTGTGTCATATTTGACATGAGCAAATCTTGACTCCTTCAGGCTTCCATCATTCCTACACATACTCTTTAAATGAAGCACTTTACTCATTGGGTCCTTTTTTGATTCCTTTTCCAATGCATGTCCTTTCTTCGGTACGTCACATTTGGGAACTTCTGTCTCACAACTATCTTGGTTCTTTTTACCTTTACCTTTCAAGAGGTTCTCCTTCCGATCGGCTAGTCCTTACTAGAACCCTCGTTGTCCACATACCATTTTTCTCTCCTGGATCTAGCTTTGCCCTCGTGTTCTTTCTTGCATGTATCCTTGTTCATGGTATCCTGCATTCTCGTTGTGCCAAAAAATAACCTACCGCCTTGGTCCCCCATCTCATGGCATTTTTGATCTCGAATTTCAGAAGAGCTTTTCTTCTTCTTCGAAGAGTTTTCCTTCTTTGCCTGAGGATCAATCACTTGGCTCACTTTCTTCTCTTTCTTTGCAACACCTACTTTTACCATCTTTCCCGTGTCCATCTTGGCTTCTTCTAGACCTAACGACAACCATGCACCACTAGTCAACATTCTTCCAATTTCATCTTCTCGTCTCGGAGTGACTTCTTTCCACTCAACGCTCGCATCACATTCTTGTACATTTGACTCCTTCGTCCTCATCCGTATATCCCCATACTCAACTTCCAAAGCTTCGGCTTTTCCCTTCATACATCCTGCTTCCATTACAGTGGTCAGTTCTAAGGCTGTCCCCCTCCTCAGGATTTTTCCTTCGAAATGATCGTTAGTCCCAGCTTCCTTCGGGTCTATGTGCATCGTATAGCACTCAGCCTCGCCTGTACTTGCCAACCATTCCAACAGTTCCTGATCGGAATCATCTTTATAGAACAATGAGTTTTGATACTCTCTCATCTTTGTGTCTTGATTCTTGGAGAGTTGTAAGTTGAACCCGTCTTGAAGTAGCTTCTTGTAGGGCTCAATGTTCAGGGCAAACCTTACTCGTGCTTTTTCTTGTTTCGCTTTCTCCTTTCTTTTTTTCTCCAATTCCTCTTCTGTTGTTTGCCTCTTGTCACTTGAGTTTGAGGAAACTTGGATTTGCACGCGATCAGACTTTGGCCCAATCGTAATGAACCCCGTGCGCCAGTCATGCACACATTTGGCTTGCATAAGCCATGGCCGTCCAAGTAGGATTGAGAAGGTGGCTTCTGAAGTCCTTGGTCTGACTATCAAGTAATCCACACTAAACTCTAATCCTCCAACCACTGTGCTCACATTCTTCAAAAGACCAGCTGGTTTCACTTGAGTTTGGTCCGCCATCCTTAGGGACATTGGAGTCTCCTCCATGTGGGTTAGGCAGAGAGCCTTCATCATATATTTTGTCATTAAGTTGACTCCTTCCCCACTATCCAATTGAGAACCTGGGACTTCATATCCCTTAATTTCAACGACCACAGAAGGAGCATTTGAATCGATCTGGGTTGTGATGCTCCGAATAAATCCTTGGACATTTTTTTCCTGTCTCTTCTTATCTCGAGCTTTCCTCGGTTTCTTGATATATTCATTATAAAATTGCTTCCTATATGTCGGGGAACATCTTAGCAAGGTGCCAATGTCCAAAGTAACTTCTGTTTCAGGCCAACATTTGCACAATGTCAATTTCCTCTGTGCTTTTCCTTTCCTTACGACATTTTGTGGTTTTTAATCTCTCTGGGAATGGGGCAATGCCTTGCATGAACTTCTTCGTCACCGGCGGAAGTATTTCGATTTCATCTCCGTCTTCAAATTCTCGTTGCTCAACAAGTCCCTCCACTTTCTCTTCTACCTCCCTATGCTTGGGTACCTTTTCTTTATCGGTATTTTCACTACTTATTTCCGCATCCTTCTTCACATATTCTTGAGTCCTCGTGACCACTGCCACAATAGGATCTTTTCGTGCACTCTTGCTTGGTGAGCTTCTACAAAGTGCATGGAAGAACTGGGTCCTTCTCGGGAATTGGGTGTCCTAAACACCACTCCTATTGTAGGAATTTGTTCTTGTACTCTAAGAGTGGGATGTGCTTGGGTCTCAACATAGTTCAAGGATTCTACTGGCCCTTTTCCCTTTCCACTAGGACAGTCTTCGTCAAAGTGGCCCTCTCCACTGCAGTACCTGCACATTGGAGTGTAATCAACGGGTTTCTTTTCATTTTGGCATCTAGTTTGAGTATGTCCAAAACCATGGCATCTTTAACATTGAATTGGACCAGTTCCCCTTCCCTGGGCCTGTGCTTCCCTTCCAGGATAGCCACCCTCCTGACCGTGAGCACCATGCCCATAAGTCTGTCTGCTTTCCCAACGAGGTATGGGTGGGATGCTTTGAGCCAGTAGTCCTGTGTAAGGACGCCTTTGGGTGTTTTCCGATTGTAGGGTCCGTTCTTCATAAGCCCTTTTATGATAACATTGATCTTCTGTATGGTTCGGCCTATTGCAGAAAGTGCAAAACTGTCTAGGTGGTGGTCTATCCACGAATACTCTTGAAACTGTGGGGCACTTCGAAGCCAGATGACCATAGCCATGGCACTTCCCGCACCATGTGTTGGACCTAAACACGCCTTGATTAGGGTCCGAGGTTGTCTCGTGTTTCACAGTGTATGTTTCTTGGGTGAGCGTGGAAGCTTTTACTGCTTGAGTTACCAACTCTAATATTCGCTCCTCTGTCAATGCGGGTTTGACCTCGCCTGGCGTATTGGTCGTAGCTACAAAGGCCAGAGTGGTCAATGTAGGGCCTCCCTGGCCAAGATTTCTTACTGGTGCGCTCTCTAGTCCTTCTGTTGGCTCGTATAGGAGCTCTATTCTCCTCTGTTGACCCAATTGCACTTCCTCCCATACCCTAGCTTGCTCTTTGGAAGCTATCGAATTGGCGGGCCGCGTAAGACTTATATGTTGTTGTGCCGTGGGATCCCTTAATCCTGCGATAAACCTCCTCTTTAGTGTTTCATCATTTGGGGCATTCACTCCCATCTTCCTTACCAACGTCTCCATTCTCTGGATATAATGGTCTATGCTTTCATTTACCCCTTGCCGCAGGTAGTCCATTTGTTGGGCAAGGCGATCTTGAAACCCCTGTCTTCGGAATTTTGCCAAAAAGGCATCTTTTAGCATTTGGTATGTCCCTCTCTCCTTAGGTGTCAAATTCCCATACCAGTTTGCTGCCTCGTTTCGGAGGGTTGCTAGAAAAATTCTTAATCTCTGCCCTTGGTCTACGACTTCATTCGCCTCGCAGGTCACTTCAAAGAGCTGAATGAAATTGTCTGGGTCCTCATCCCAGAGGCCTGAGAATCTTGGGAAGTCTCCTAGATGTATCGGAATATGGTAAGCCATTTCAAACAAAGGGGTGATATCAATGTCACTTCTTTCCCAGAAGTTCAGAGCCCTTGGTTTCAAGACTCCCTCGAGTGTCCTTACCTGAGCGGCTACTCTTCTCCGATAATATGTTCTTTCTTCTAATTCTTTCCGACTACTCGAAGATGTCTCGTATGATTCCTGCCTACGCCTTTCTCAAGCTTCAGCCCTTCGAACGGCTCGCTCTTCTCTCTCAGTCCTAGTTCTTCTTGAGGAAGAACTTTCTTCGCTCATGTACTAGTCACTGGGTCCGAGAGCTCAGCCAACTTGTGGTGCTATGCGAACCTATGGCACTCTCTTGTAGAGACGTGCCAAGCTCATCCCCAACGAGATCGCCAAATGGATAAGGTCTTGCGCGCGTAGAATGTGCAAATAATTGCACCTATATTCAGCTATCTTGGTTCTATATCTCTTAAATTGCCGAAGCTTATTTTACCCTTAAGCCACGACTATGCCTGATTTGGCCCACCTTTCCGACCCCTAGTAGGATCTCTTTATTTTCCTTAGCCCAAGTCTTCTCACTTCCTTCTTTCCGTTCTCTCAACCCTTCTCTTCTTCCTTCTATAAAGTCCACTCTCTTTACCTCTGACACTCTCACTCAAACGCACACCGAGTCAAGCACACAAACTCATGCACACTTTCATATAGATACTTCACCCATCAATGCATGCTCACACTCGAGAGTGCACACCCCTTTACTCTCTCTATTTCACACACTTGCTCTCACTCTCTCGGCTTCCCAATCCTTGTGTACTCCCCTATATGCACACACCAGCACCTAAGTCATACACATATACCAACACACCCACATACCCCAAACATATACACACATGCGCACTTATACACTCACACACACACATTCTCACACACTGGTACACATCCATGCCCACACACTTACTTTCACGCTTTCTTTCTTTTTTTTTTTACCTCTAGTCAAACACACACTCTCACATTCACATATGCACACATACACACAGCCCTGCACTTCTACTATTTCTCTCCCCTTTTTAACTTTACTTCCTCACTCCCACTCATTTACTTATGCACTTACCAAACTGGACACATGCCTACCCAAACACGCTCAAAACCCTCTTACACATACCTGCGCACACTAACAAGCTTACATGCATTCAGTCTCATGCACCCAAACTCAACGCAGCCCCTTGATTCTTTTCTATATTGTCTAACTCTCCCTTTCTCATGCTCACATTCACACACTCCCTCTTTCTCCCAATCCTGCTCACTTTCTTTTCCTACCTCTCTCTCCCATTCAGTCCACACATGCACGCTGCTCAGTCAAAACAAACTCCCACACACATTTTCTAGCACGAAATCACTCGAACCTCGAGCATACACCAACACACATACACACACACACGTCACACTTCAGTGTACACATATAAACACCAGCAGAGTCACACTTGCAACCACTCAACCAATCAGACACGCATTCAATTAGACATATTCACTCACCCACATACCTATGCATTCAAGCACACATATACCCCTATTCAACGAATCACAGACAATCAAGCATACTCACACTCAGCCAGACAGATCAACAATCCAGCATTCTCATCTTCGCGATTGAGCAAGCAGTCACTCTCACTCATCTACTCAAAACTTTCTCACTTATTAATGTTCAACCATACCATAACATCGGTTCCTACTTCTTACTTGTGCCCAATTTTCCTGCACAATCTAGGATACTAACCATAAGACTTTAGACACACAACATCAGAAACAGACATTCTCATACTCACACCAGTGAGATGCTCATATACTGACGTGTATACATGAAAATGAAACTTGAACAAGCATCCAGTCACAGAGCATCCTTTAGGCAAGTGCACAAGTCACACAAAACCATTTTCCATACTTAGGCAGACGTCTTCTCAAGCACACCCATACACATATCTATTTCGAGCATATGCAACTAAGCAACCCCAAAACATTCAATCTTGTGCACCTGGTCATACATCTGTGCATAGTGGAGCAAACATGATTCTCACGTCCCCTAAATTTATGCACAAGTACGAATGAAAAATCCAATCTTCGTCGAATATATCTTATAGCGATAATCAAGCATCCATAAAGTGAAACATCGATACTCGAAACTTATTAAGAGTTAACAATTCTCTTCTCTCTCCGTAGTGAACATGATACATAATAGATAATAATCAAGAAGTGACGTTCTGCTATATTCGAAATTTTTCAATTAACCAGTCAGCTGCAGACAATGCATGAAATCAAAGTTTTATCATCTTAGAATTACAAAGCAGTACCGTGAATCTCGGCTGTCCCTCTGTTTTCTCAACTTCTGTTCCCCTGATATAAAAGTCTTCAATAGAGAGAATGGAACCCCATAGCAGCCTTCGTCCTCTTTCTACTCTTCTGCACCCTGTGAGCCCTTAACTCCACCTCTTTATCTGCCTTTTCTGAAGACGTGACGAGGATGATCTGCAGATTGCCCCTACCTCCTCTCTGTGGCAGAGGCCCAGTGCTCCTTCCTTCTCTCAACTACAGAACAACTCTCTCCTTCTTCAGTGGTGGCTCTCTCTCTTCCTCAATCAAACTTTGCTGGTCTCTCTATGCTTCAGTCTGCAGGCTCTTTCTACTTAGACTAGTGTTTTCTCTAAAATCCTCGAACTCCTTTATTGGGGAAGGAATGCCGCTTTTATAGAATGGGGAGGGGGAGAGGTCAGATTCCTGTTGATCACACGTGGGGCTGCAAAGACCTTTTGGTGCACGTGGGTGAGACTAGGGAGGGTGAAGGACAATGGCAGAGGGGAGTGGGGGAAGGAGTGGGCAGAGGAGTGGAGCATATACAATACTTTGACAAAGTTAGAGAGAGAAGAGGATCAGAGTACAGGGAGACTCGGTGATATGTGACTGGGGGCAGGTCCCTGAAATTTAGGGTCTGCTTTTGTAGGATCTCTCTCCAGAGTCGAGGTCCATCAAGCTAGTACCGCCTTTTAAGATGCAGACAAGTATTGCTACATCAACCTCTATTAAATACTTTTGTGACCCTGCATAAAGTTGAAGAGCATTAAATATTTCACTTGTTCACACCAGGTCATCAACCAACACCATTTCCTTTCTCCCTTGCAACCTTCGCTACCCTGTGCCATGTAAACATCCATAGCTTCTGCTACCCTTGCCTTCAAGGCATCAGGAGATTCAATGAGGTGCAATACCTCAGGCTGATCCATTTCCAGTAGCATACCAGTCACCTTGCCAACGTGATCGTGCTTCTGTAAAATCTCTGAACTTGAAATACATGTTAATCAATGCCTTTGCAACAGTTGGATCATTTTCAAAAACCATTCTGCTTTTCCTGTTCATGAATCAGCCTTCCCTGAGTAATATCAGTAATCATCGTGCAGGCATTCAAAACATTGGCATATACTAAGGAATCTGGTTTGTGTCCATCAGCTTGCATCTGCCACCTTGAAAGAAGGAAACTAGCAAGTGGGCTCAGACCAGATTTCTCCATAGGATCATTTCTTGCCCTGCCTTTCCCTTGCCCGTCCTTCTGCAGTTGACTGCTTTCATCCTTTGCCTTTGGAAGGAGTACCTTGCTGGCTATATCTTGTAGACCTTTTACAACAGATTCCTTAGAGCTCCCTAGTCTTTGGAGAAGTTTATTGACTAAAACCTCACATGCTCCTGGGCCAGTCGCTCCAAATCCATTAATGAATCTGCAGTAGTCTTGATGATTTACGTGCATTCTTGACAAAACAGTGTCTCAACAGCTCTTTTGCACTGGGCCTCTCTGCAGGATTCCTCTTCAGACACAATGCAACAAACTCTTTCATTAGCCTTGAAAAATTATCATCAAGGTGCGGAGGGTTATTTACTGGAATTAAGAATAAGACCCTCATTGGATGGAGGTCAGCATATGGCGGTTCCCCTTTTGCCATTTCTATAGCAGTGATTCCTAAGGACCAAATGTCTTCCTTCTCATTATGGCCTTCAGAACTCTGTATTACTTCAGGTGCCATCCAAAATGGAGTCCCTACAAATGTCTTGAACTTAGACATTGTCCTTGTAAGCTGGGCAGATACCCCGAAGTCTGCTACCTTCACATCTCCATTCCCTGTAAGGAGTATGTTGGCAGCTTTAATATCTCGATGAATCTTTCCTTCACTGTGCAAATAATCTAAGGCATGCAAAAGATCTTTGAGAATACAAGCTATTGAGGCTTCGTCCAGAGGCTGCCCTGTGTGCAACTATCAACACAGCATAGCCAGGTCTGCTACTGAGCCTCCAGCCATATGTTCCATGATAATCCAAAGTTTTGTTTCATGCAAGTAGGAACCATAATATTCAGTGATATAAGAGGAACGACACTGCGCAAGAAGTGATATTTCCCGCTGAATATCCTCCACTTCATCTTCCGATTCTTCGAGGTCAATCAATTTTATTGCAACCTCCTTACGCAACTCTTTGTCAAATCCTTTGTAGACATCACCAAAAGATCCTTTTCCAATAACTTCAAGAGACTCAAACCGTGACTCGATGCTTGCGCTTACATCTATAGCACCACTCGACATCTTCTCTCTTACAAAACCCAGTCAGCACTTCTTTCCTTCATGTGTGTCCTTCTGCATCTGTGATTGGGCGTGCTCACGCACGCCAAACTAGCAAGCATGCACGCATGAGCTATGATCTGAGGCCTCATTTCCTCCCTCTTCCGAAGCATCCAGTATTTCTCAAATCGGCGCAGCTATTCGATCAAAGCAAATTAGATAGCTGAGCTCAATGTTTGGTGAAAGGAAGAGATCGCATCAGTGGCCTTACGCTTACTTGGCCTTGAAGCAATGTGCAAAATGATGGTCGATGGTGTTAACATAGGAAGTAGCGAGAAAATCCCCCCTCCTTCTGCTTCTCCACAGTAAGAATTCCGCCTCCACCGTCTTCCCCCCTTGCATGCGTAGAGGAAGCCAGATCAGGAGGCCGACAGGCCCGAAAAAAATGTCAGGGAGCACTTTCTTTCGCAGGTCAGGTTTACCCTTCTTTACTGTTGCCATAACCATATCTCCGACACATGCCGCAGGAAGCCGATTGAGACGACCTTTAATGCCTTTGTCAGAGATTACATAGAGGTTCTTAGCACCTGTGTTGTTGGCACAGTTCACAACACCTCTGATAGGAAGACCAAGAGACATGCGAAATTTGTTTCCAGAAGATCCTCCAAAATGACACACTTATCAAAGGCCAAAAAATAAAAATGAATATAAAAATGATAATAATAATAATAATAATTAGAATAACTTTTGATTTTTCAAGTTTGTACAAAACTATCTCATCCTTAACCACCACCCAGCTAACCTCAGTTTTTGCAATGTCCATTGGCCTGCATGTCACTTTTGCGTTTCCTTTATCCTCCGATAATTTCAGTTGACAAGAATTATTCTATAGTGGCATAAAAGTCCTTGCTCTTTTGCTTAGGTGTGCCCTTGGAAAATCGTATCTTCATCCTTGACAGAGTCAGTTTTATACCCACATAAAATATACACTGCCTGAACCAATACGAGAAAGCACGAAATCCTTTTCAAACATGCAGCCTGGTCATACTTTCCCTATGAAGAGTACCAACAGTTACTTCATTGGTCCCAACCTTCACCTTCAAGATGACACGATAGTTGCCTTTGGCATTCTTACTGTCTCCAATCATCGCCTGGGAGATATGGACATATGAAGCAGGACTTGGTTTACCACTTGAAACCTCAACACCAAGGATCAACTGTTTTACACAGAAGATGTATACTCAAACTAAACACAAACGATACCACAAAACTCCATAGCTGCTGATGGAAAAAATCGTTGTACAGAACTAAGCGGTCGAGAATGTACCAGCTGACATTGGCCAATCGTACTCAACAGCTAAAATAATAAAACGCGCCCGATAGACAACTTCCTTTCGATAGCAACCTCAGCGAATGACAAGATGCATTCATGTATTTACGCCACACCACATGCATATATCCACACAATCACCTTATGTATGTCATCGTGCTATATTTTACACATTTATTTTGGAGTGCACGCACACGCACCAACCCTATGGGATCCCTATCGACATACATGTGACTATCGCAAAACAACTTCAAGATTCCACACATCGTAATCTGCACACATATCCATTCTTCTACTTGTAGACACACATGCACATGTACCTACATATTCTTATGTTCATACATGCACCCTCTTATTGCAAATCCTGCACTCAAGAAGCTCTCCATGTTAACACATGCACGCACCCAATGAACGTCAATACAACCATCAACAATTCTCTAATTATTAAAAAAAAACATTTTTGACAACTTTATTTTCATATTTCATAATGCTACTAGACTGCCCAATCCACACAACCTTGTGTAACAACTGATAACATTAAATACTCTTTATTGCCAATAAAATAGAAGGGATGTGAACTTGGTATTTTATTATTATTTGATAATAATTTATATTATTTTAAATAGGTTTGGTTGAGAGAGAGAGAGACAAAGGGGGAGGGGCATGGGAGATGGGGGGAGGGAGGGAGGAGGGAGGGAGGGAGGGATGGAGGGAGGGAGGGAGGGAAAGGGAGAGAGATAGAGAGAGAGGGAGAGGGAGAGGGAGGGAGGGAGGGAGGGAGGGAGAGAGAGAGAGAGAGAGAGAGAGAGAGAGAGAGAGAGAGAGAGAGAGAGAGAGAGAGAGAGAGAGAGAGAGAGAGAGAGAGAGAGAGAGAGAGAGAGAGAGAGAGAGAGAGAGAGAGAGAGAGAGAGAGAGAGAGAGAGAGAGAGAGAGAGAGAGAGAGAGAGAGAGAGAGAGAGAGAGAGAGAGATGGTTAACCAAGCAACTAAGGTCATGGTGATAGTCACAAAAAGAAATAAGCCAGGGGCGAGCTCAAATATCAACGTTCAACTCTCTTAGGCAATCACCTTGGCTTATTCTTCAGCTATTACCATGAACTCCATTTTTTTTGTATAAAATCAAAGATTATATATAATCATATATATTGATATATAGAATATATTTTTAAATTAGAACAATCTATATACCTTTAACACTAGTTCTGTACTAGGACACTCAACTAGGACACTTGAGTGTCCTTGGACACTTAAATGTCCTGCTTTTACACCAAATTGATTGATTTTTCTTGATGACACCCTTGAGGCTTTGGTGCCATACTCACTTGGATTTGATAGCCCACATCATTTTAATTTTAAAGAAAAATATAGTCTTTGAAATTTTAAAACTTCACATGTGTTATTAAATGAAGAAGAAAATGGGGATTTTTGAAAACTCAACTTTTTGCATAACTGAAAAAATAACACAATTCAAACATTTTGACAAATTGGATATGTTTTAGGAAATGGAAAGCTATTCATGGACTTTGGTAGTGTAAAGCAAGTGTTTAGGGATCTTTGGAGAAGGTTGAACACTTACATAAGTGATAAACATGGACTCAAACCTTGTCTTCTCTAGAGCACTCCCATTTATCGCACCTTTTAAAGAATGGCTCACTATAACTTGTGTGTAAGTGAGATTGTTGAGAATTGGCAAGTTATCAATGGATAACCTTCATACTAATTGAATGCATATTTTTATTCAAAGTTAGAAGGCTTCCACTTTGAACTAGTACCCATTCCATTTGGTGCTAACTTTCATGCTGAATTGGCAAAGCATATATTTCTATTTTCACAAAAAGAACATAGCTCCAAAGGTGGAATAAAAAATTATGATGAAAAATAATAATTATTTAAATGATATTCTAAGTATTAAACCTTCCAAAATATGCTTTCATGCCATGTTTCATTCTTAATCTCGTCAAATAATATGTGATCTGCAATGGTGATTGTGATAAGAATGAAAATAATTGGCATACATATTTCATTTGACAAAAAGAAGATGGCATCCATGATGGAAATGATGAAATGTTTTCAAATAATCCTTATCATTTTATGATATCAAAGATGATATCAAAGGCTTTTAAGTATGTGTTCACAAACTATTCATGATTGTATGTATAGAATTTGGTTGATGCCCACACAACAAAAGATTCTTGGTTCTCTCCAAAGACATGAAAATTTTGGTGGATTTCAATAAGTTATTTAGCCTCGTATATGTAAGCTTTGGTTTTTTATGTCACATATTTTTTAGTCTGTAACTTGAATGTGTACACCTTTAATGATGTCCATAAATTCTTTTGAGTCATATATTGGCTTTAATTTTCTATTTTTGGTGACTAGAGTCATATGAGTTGATTTTGTATGTGTATACCTTGGTTTTTGTCTTCATAACTTGTTTGATTGTTGGCACATTTGTACACTTCTATGGATTCCCATAATTTTGTTTGAACCATAATTAGAACTAGTTGCTGCTTTTGGTGTACAGAGTCAAAATAATTGATTTTATTTGAATTGAAATGATTTTTCTAAGTGATTTTGAGGCTCATACCATGTGATCTATGTTTCAAGGAATGTGTATAATTTTTTCTTTCATATGATGAATTTTTTTCTTTTGATAAAAATACATTTGATCAGGAATTTTCATCCTGTTCACTACCATAGCATGTTGAGAGGCTATTTACATGAACACAAAACATGATTTATTGTGTTTTATATTTTTGCATTAACCTTTGAAGTATATTTAATATGTATGTTAAAGGATTTTTTCAAATTCTCTTTGTACAAGGTATGTGATTTTTTGGAAAATTGTCAAAAAAGGACACTTAAGTGTCCTATTTTGGTACCAAACTAGTGTTAAGCTGTTAACTTTGTGGGCTACTTTCGATATCTCTATTTACACGTAAGGACACTTAGAATTAATAAATAGTTAAGGTACATTATTTACTTTCGTTTCTTACTATGCATTAACATACATATATATACTGATGCCTTTTTATCAATTACACTTAAGTTTATATACTTACTCTTTTCTATGTAAATATTTAAATACATGTATAAAAATATCCATATTCAATTACACATGCACGTGTATGGTGGCAAGTGTATATATTTGGGTTGACACACACACACACACACACACACACATATATATATATATATATATATATATATATATATATATATATATATATATATATATATATATATATATATATATATATATATATAAATATATATATATATATATATATATATATATATATATATATATATATATATATATACATATATATATATATATTTATGTTTATTCTTAAGTGCATGTTATTTAGGATTGTTTGGAAACTCTCATTGATTTGTTAGTCTATAACACACACACACGGATATACATATATATATATATATATATATATATATATATATATATATATATAGGTTTCTTGATATATTTATACATTTGTTTATACATATTTAGTTACAAACTTAAGATTATGTTTCAATTGAAGTTGAAAAAAGGGTAATCTTCTTGCTAATTTTCTAGTTAGGCTATATACGTTTAAAAAAAAAAAAATTAAAGGAAGTTCGGCCTTAGCCTATTCTCCCGGACTTTAATTAAAATAAAGAGGAAAAGTTACAAGTGAATGGGACTAGTGCCCATGGGACCCCCCAAATCCCACAATGCAGGGGAGGAGTATGTCAAGCTAGAGGGCATTACAAATGAGGCGGATAAATCTATCATCACCCTCATGTGGGATCCATTTGGGTTTCAACTTGTTGTTTTCGAGGAGATAAATGCAATGGTGTCTAAACGGTGAAGATCTCTTATCTCGGGAGACTCTTTTACCAAGAAGAAAAAAGGATTTCTCAATCGACCATTCCTTAGGAGTTTGGCCAAAATTGATAGCACATCGCTCCCTCCATATCTTCCAAAGAGTCTCACCCTTGATGGCATTCCACAGCCTCAACGAGCAGTCGACTGCCTCATCCAACAACACCTGTTGCCAATTGATTTGGTTCGTGAGTCTCAAAACCCCGGTCACGTGACGCCAGATAACACGGGACTTGGGGCAATCGAAGAACAGGTGAGCTAAATCTTCAACGCATCGATGGCACTGCTTGCACCATGGCTGTACACCACAGATTTTGTTAGCCCTTGCATTGGACTAGATACCTTTGTGCAAGATCTGCCACATGAGAACGGACTTTTTGATCTCAATTAGGGGGTGCCAAATAGACATGAACTTTAGTTCCCAACGAAGTTTGGTCCAAGAAAGGCACCATCTCTTGTTAAGAGTGTGATGAACATCTAAGTTCTCTTTGAGGTTGGGGATTCTGGATAGATTCTTCCCATTGCTCCATTTGAGGCCCTCTAGGCAAGGAAGATCTTGACCGCAGAGAAGGTGGGTGGTTGAGCGGTCCCATGCTAAACACCTTCCTTGAAGAAGAGTCCATTCCTCTAGGGTAACTCTAAGTCTCGGGTCCAAGTCGTCGAACCTAATCCACTGGCTGGTCTCTTGTTTCTAGAGTTGTTTCCATTGTTTGAACCCCTTGTTCCATAATTGCTTTGCGGTTTGGAGGTTCCAACATTCCACCCCCTAATGCCACCGATCGAGAACCAGATAGAGTCATTTTGTCTTATCCCAGCCGCCCACTTCCACTCCTCATTGATTCTAATGAATTGTTTCGCCTTGTTCCAACTCTTCCATAAAGAACACACGAGGCTAGAGCCTTTAGGGGACACCGGGTGAGGGGACAACAAAAGCGTGAGAATTCCTAAGTCCTTCCAACTAGGATGGCCAACTAAGGTAAGGTCTTCCGTGTTTCTGAAGATCAATTTAGCCCAAGAGGACTCACTATTGCTCCAAGCCTTGATAAGCCACTTTGCCGCTATCTTGTCAGCCAACCCAACGATATCCAAAATTCCCAAGCCCCATGAGTCTTTTGGGCTAGTGCAAGTTTCCCATTTGATTTTGGGAATCCCCCTCCTGTTGGGATCCCCAGTCCAAAGGAAGTTTCTACAGATTCTTTCCACTTTGGCCAAGTCTTTCTCCTTAGGTCTCCAACACGGGATAAAGTAAATTGTTGTAGAAAGCATAAATGTGTTAATGACCATAGCATGCCCTGCCAATTTGACTTGCATACCTTTCCAATGATTTAGTTTGCTATCCTGCTTGGATAGCACCCAGTTCCATCGTTGATCCATTGAGATGTCAAATCCCATCGGAATGCCGAGGAGACGGAAGAGTTGACCTCTAGGGATAACTTGACACCCCTGATCTAACAACAATTAGGGTGTAGGTCCGATGATTGCTCTAAAAGCAGTTTTAGCATGGTTGATTTTTGAACTTGACACCACACAAAAGGTGTTGAGGCACCACCAAAACACCTCAATGCTATTTATATCGTTATGCACAAAGGCATTCATGTCATCGGCAAAGAGTCTCGCAATCAATTGGCCGTGATTTCGAGGTAGGGAAAGACCTTTAAGATTGCCAGCGTCCATGTGATGCTTTAATAGGCGACTCAGTCCATTCGAGGTGACAACGAAGAGTAATGGAGCCAGAGGGCAGCCTTGCATGATTGATCTTTTTAAACGAATGGGCTCAGAGAGCTTACCGTTGATATTTATTCTAGTTGAAGTGTTTCCAAGAAGAGTGGAAACCATCTTCGTGAACTTTTGGCTGCATCCAAGGTCTTTCAATAATTGAAGGGTAAAGTCCCATTCCAATCTGTCATAAGCTTTGTCAAAGTCAATCTTAATGAATATCAAATCTTGTGCAGACTCCTCAGCAAACGCAAGGCCTTACCAAATGTCGACAATTGCTTCAAGTATAGATCTACCTTTGATAAAACCTTTCTGGTCCTCACAAAGCCATGACTTTATGACAGGAGATTCTGTTGGCGATAACTTTTGCAATTATCTTGTATCCTGTTTGGAGCATGGTAATCGGTCTCCAGTTTTCAATTTTGTTCTTATCTCCCCTTTTGTGGATTAACTTGATGATTCCATTATTAAGACACTCAGGGAGGGCACCGAAGGAGAGAGCCTCTTGCCACACCAGACGTAGAGGGGTGGCCACCTCCTGTTTGAAGGACTTGAAAAACTCATTGGTGAGGCCATTAGGGCCCGGGCTTTTCCCATTGGGAAGAGCATCAATAACCTCGATAATTTCATTCTTGGAAATGTTAGCATCCAGCAGAGAAATCATGTTCTGTGGGATTCTGTTAAAAAAAGTCAAGCTTCAAGCTACAAATTCGTGGGGAATCTTTTATGGACATGTGGAGCAATCAAAGGAAGCCAAAAGCCACGAGATTCCATCAAGAAAAGTCACTCAACCACTCCCCAATTCATCTCAACTAAATCCTCCAAGTTAGGAGGCTGATTTGGAAAGGTAGTTCCTAGATTTTAGGGGCACACTTCTCACTATAAAAGGAGCATGTATCCCGACTTCTTTTGGGGCCATATTCTTGAAGTTTTAGCTCATGTAAAGTGAGCACTAAGTGCTGGAGTTGTGATAAGCAAGCCCCTTGCTTAAGCTAGCCCCTTTCTTGCTTGTTTGTTTTATTTTAGTAGGCATATCTATGTGTGTGCGCAGGCAGTGTTGCAACTCTCTACCCCTGAGTTGTTAGCATTGGTTCTCCCTCATATTGTATCCATTTGATGTAATTCTTGTCTCATTGGATAGCTATTAGAGTCTATTTTATGCTCACAAATTCTCTGAAGCATTCTCTGAGTAATCTGGGAGCTACATTCATTTTAGTGAAGTTGTGTGATTGATATCTCTCTCTGTGTGTAGGCTCTGTTAGAAATATTTTGCTCTCTGTTGTAAGGGCTGGTTCTCCTTCTCTATTTATCCATTTGCTATGATTTTGGTGTCATTGGGTAGCTATTAGAGTGCTCTAAAGTTGACCCAAGTTTGAGATTCATTCTCTGTATAATCTCTGAGAAAAGCTTGCTGGAGTGAAGTGAGGTCTCTGCTTGACTAGCAGTTGTGAGCATTCAACTAGCTCATGTTGTAGACATTGTTTCTCTTTGTGGAAGCATCCATTGAAGTAAAATTTGTCTTGTTGGAAAGCTCTTGGTTTCTACTACAGGTCTACAAAAGCTCACTGGAGCTCTATGCATAAGCTCTGAGTAAGAGCACTTTTGGTGTGCAGAGGTCAAAGAAGGATACCTGTGGAGGTCATTCGCGCTTCGTCGTTGCTTAGGGGTTGAGATACTTCCCCCATCAGTGGTATCAGAGCATTTGGGCATCTTGGAGGCATCACATACAAGCAAGAAGACCTCTTGGAGTTGGTGGTTGAAGATTTGCATCAACAAAAGCTTCTTGGAGGTAGCTCACATCAAGGGGGAGCTATTCTACTCAAAGTTTCAAGAGCACAAGGTGTCCATCTAAGGAAAGCTTTGGATTGAGGTAACCTCAGAGCCTCATTTTCATTTTACACACATTGGAGCATTAGCCAAGGGCTAGGTCAAGTATCAAAGACTAGATATGGGAGATTTCAACACTCAAATTGAAAAGCTAGACAAAGGGAACTATCAACCATGGAGATTTAGGGTCTCCAACTATCTTATGGGCAAGGGCCTTTGGGGGTTGATTAGTGGAAGTGAACCAAGACCTAGGTTGGATGAGAATCCAATCAATGACTAGAGAAGGGCCTTTAGGGAATGGAATGAAAGAGACAAGAGGGTTATCTTTATCCTTTCCCAACACATTAGCAATAGCATGATCGGCCATATCCAAGACTTGGATTCAAGCATGAAGGTATGGTAGACACTTGAAAGGCTTTATTCAACAAGCACCAAAGCAAGGAAGATCCAACTCAAGAATGAGCTCAACAACCTTAGGAAGAGCTCAGGGAGTATCATAAATGACTACATACTTAAGGTCAAGGAGTTATCAGATGCATTGGGATCCATTGGAAGCCACGTAGACGATGACGATCTTGTGGCTTATACTCTCAATGGTTTGAGAGATGATGAGAAGTGGAAACCCTTTACCACTTCAGTATATGTAAGGGATAATCTTCCCAATTTTGAGCAATTGGTTGCTCTCATGGTCACCGAAGAAATGAACATAGGTGGAAGTTCAACTAAAAGCAAGGATGCACAAGTTTTCTATGCAGGTAATCAAAGGGGCAAAGGAAGACGAGGACAAGGAAGGGGCAAAGGAAGGTTTGGAGGAAGGCAAGGCCACTCAAGCAATCAAGGACATTACCAAGGCACCTCATCACAAAGAGGGAGAGGAAGAACAAGAGGAAGAGGAGGACGACATCAACAAAACAGGAATCAAAATGGCGAAGGATGTTACATATGTGAAGAGATGGATAAGTATGTGTTTGAAGATGAAGAGGTGTTGCAAAATCCTTGATCTACACCAGCCAAATGAACTCCAGAAGTATATGGTGGGCCCTTTTAGCTTGCCAATGGATGTATTAGACACCCTATGTACCTTGGAAGATCACTCTCAAAAAGATAGATCAAAACAGATAAGTTGGAGTTAGCTCAGAGGTGAAAACTTGCTATTCTTGGTTCATACACCTGTCCAGTGTTTTACATAATTCTCTGAGCACAGCAGCAATTAGCTCAATTCCTCTTGGGGAAGTCTAGGCAACTCAAAGAGCTAACTTTCAAGAGTAATCTCATAAAAAATAATGAACCACACACTGAGAATGAGTTTTAACAAGTGATGACATCATCCCGATTTTCACGGGCTGCTACAGAAATAGACTAGTGAGCAGAAAAATCAATATAACTCAAAATGTAGAAATGCAATGATTATGAAAAATTGTATGGTTATACTAGACAGTAAGTTGAATCCAACAAGCTTTAAATCACTGAATTTGGATAAGTAACCACTGAGAAATGGCTCTGACAAGATGAGTGAAAAAGTCGGGTACCTGACAGAGAAGTGAAGATGAACAGACCCTGTTGACTTCAAATGAACATAACTGAAGATTGCAACATCCAAATGACATGAAAATTTGTGAGCATATAGTAGACTTTTAGAGCTAACTTTACCAAGTTAAATCACTGAAAATGATGCACCAACCTCAGAGAAAACATCTCTGCAAGCTGATTGAGAAAACTGAGAGTAATGGCAGTGAGTAGTACACTTCACAAGAACATGGAAAGATGAACTCAAATAATCATGAAAATGAAAGTATATTGCTTGTACAATACAATGACTTACTGATACATATGTGTGCCTTGTAATCACACCTTGATATGGCATAAAGCTCAGCTCTTGGAGGTCTTCACATAGGTCTCTCTAACCACGACTAAAACTGCCATCTATTTATAGTTGAGTTTGGGAGGCTAACTTCCCTCAATCACTCTCCAATCAATCAATGATTCATTTGATTCTCTACCTAACACAAATCACGAATTCGTGGCTCCTCTTTCCATTCTTGATCAAGTGGACTCAACCACTTAAGATTCTCTTACTTTTACATTAAGTAAACTCTTCAAAAGTTACAAGAGGTAGTTCACAAGTGAACTTTACATAGTCTTCTTTTTAAAGCTTCTTCTATGACTTTGTGGGACTCAAGCCAATACTTAGGCTTGTCATAGACTTGCTCCAACAACATATGTGGCAAGTTTGGCCACTATGCTAGAGATTGCTACCAAGGAGGAAACCAAAGGAGCTATAATCAAGGTTCTTCATACAAAGGCCAAGGTAATTATGCTTCTACAAGTTCAGAAAATGACAATCTCTTGATGATGCACATGAATGGGAATTCAAGCAAAGCAGATAACACTTGGTATATTGATAGTGGATGTAGCAACCATATGAGTTGCAATTCTTCTTGGTTTACTAATCTACATGTTCCCAAAGGTAAAGGACATGTAGAAACAGGTGATGATACAGCCCACGAGATCTCCCATGTTGGAGATGTAGCTTTGGATGACAAGGAGGAAGGAAGATGTCTCAAGGATGTCTTGCATGTACCTACTATCACAAAGAACTTGGTGTCCGTTGGGCAAATGGTTGAAAGAGGCTATCAAGTAAGGTTCAACAAAGGTGGATGCTTTGTGGAGAACCCTAAGCAAGGTTAAAAGGTCATAGCAAGAGGAAAGAAGCAAGGGAGACTCTTCACTTTGGAGGTAAATTCTCATTCCACTCAACATGTCTACTTCACATATGGAAACAAGAGGATTTCGGAGTTGGACTTGTGGCACAAGAGGATAGGTCACATCAACATACAAAGAATGAAGGACATGCAATTCAAGAGGCTGGTTGAAGGTCTTCCCAACTTCCAAGGACAAGGTATGAAGCATTTATGTGAATCTTGTCAACTAGGGAAGCAAGCGAGACTTCCATTCAAGAAGAGTGGCTACATAAGCCAACATCCATTGGAGTTGATACATACAGATGTGTGGGGGCCAACCAAAGAGCAATCCATTGGAGGTAACAAGTACTTTGTCACTTTTATAGATGATTGCACAAGGATGGTTTGGGTTTATTTCATAAAAAACAAATCAGATGTGTTTACATGTTTCAAAGCATTCAAGGCAATGGTAGAAAAGGAAATAGGTACATATATCAAGAAGCTAAGGTCCGATGGAGGGGGAGAAAATTTCTCCAATGCGTTTTCTGATTTTTTAGTGGATCAAGGCATCAAGAGGCAAGTAACATGCAGGTACACACCCCAACAAAATGGAGTAGCAGAGAGAAAGAATAGATACATTGCCGAGATCGCTAGAGCAATGCTTAATGAGATGAATGTACCTAACATGTTTTGGAGTGATGCAGCAAATACCGCCGTGTATCTTATGAATAGGGCTCCTACCTCAGGGATCCATGGCTTGACACCATATCAAGCCTATTATGGTAAGAAACCTGATCTTTCCCACTTGAAGATATTTGGATGTACTTGTTATGTACATGTGCCAAGTGAATTGAGGCACAAGCTACAACCAAAGGCAGAAAAGTGTGTGTTTCTAGGATATTCAAATGATCATAAAGGTTACAGGTGCTTCAACCCAAACACAAAGGACTTGAGGATATCAAGGGATGTAGCATTTGATGAGCTACTCCCTTGGTATAAGAAGTATGATTGTATGCAGGACTATGAAGAAGAAAAGCATGGACATGATGAAGAACAAATCGACCTAGAGCTAAGCGGCCCAAGGTGTTCCATCAATGAAGATAGTTCAAGCATGAACTCACCATGGAGGGGGAGATATTCATCAAGCTATGAAGCACAATCAATCAACAAAGGCAAAGCAACATTGGTGGAGTTGGATGAAGAAGGTAATGAAGTTGAAGATGATGAAGGACACATGATGGAGAAAGAAGCTACGTCAAAGAAAGAGATCAAGTTCCCAAGGCAAAGGAGGTTTATTCCTCCAAAAGGTGAAGAAAGGAAGTCTTATAGAGTTAAGTATCCAACTCAAAGGTTTACTTATGATTCATACATGGCAACACATTATGCATATATGAACAAAGTAGTAGAAGATCATGAGCCCGATTGCTATGAAGATGCAAGCAGGTACACCGAATGGAAAGAGGCAATGCAAGAAGAGATCAACACACTTGAGGAAAATCAAACATGGACTCTAGTGCCCAAGAAGGAGAACATGAAGGTAATAGGTAATAAGTGGGTGTATAAAGTAAAGAGGAATTCAGATGGATCTATTTCTAGGTTCAAAGCAAGATTGGTGGCCAAGGGTTTTGCACAAACCTATGGAGTGGACTTTAAAGAGACATTCAGCCCCGTGGCAAAGATGAGTACCATTACGACACTCATTGCAATGGCTGCTAGCAAAGGATGGAAGCTTTTCCAATTGGATATCAAGAATGCCTTTCTCAATGGAGACTTGGAAGAAGAGGTATACATGGAGCAACCACTAGGTTTTGTTCATAAAGAGTTTCCACATCATGTTTGTAGGTTGAAGAAGGCACTTTATGGCCTAAAGCAAGCTCCAAGGGCTTGGAACCAAAGATTGGTGGACTATTTGATCAAATGTGGTTACAATCAATGCAAGGCGGATCCATCTCTCTTCATCAAACAAAGAGGAGAACTTGTATTCTACATGTGTGTGTATGTAGATGATCTTATCATTACAGGTAATGATACAAAGGGCATTGAGGAGATCAAGGCAAAGCTTGTAAAGGAGTTTAGGATATCTGATCTTGGAGATCTTAGGTATTTTCTTGGCATTGAAGTTGTATACGAAGAAGAAGGTATTATGCTCATACAAAGGAAGTATATTCTAGACCTACTTGAGAGGTTTGGGATGCTACATTGCAAGCCTATTTCAAATGCCATGGAAGTTAATGTAAAGCTAAGCTCCATTGATGGAGAGCCATTAGAGGATGTAACTTTTTATCGCTGTATTGTAGGCTCTTTCAATTATGCCACAATAACTAGGCCTGACATAGCATATGGAGTTGGAGTGTTATCACAATTTATGCATAGTCCAAGGACTACACACTTGCAAGCTGCAAGAAGAATGTTACGATATCTCAAGGCCACTATAAATGAAGGATTGTTCTATTCATTTGATGATGATATGCAGGTCAAAGCTTATTTTGATGCAGATTGGGCCGGTTCCAAGGAGGATAGAAGAAGTACAAGTGGTTACCTAGTCATGCTAGGTAGCAAGATCATCTCATGGATTTCAAAGAAGGAACCCACGGTGGCATTATCTTCCACCGAGGCTAAGTATAGAGCTTTGGCTCAAGTCACATGTGAGGTAATGTGGATTAAGAAGTTATTTATGGAGCTTAATTTGCAGGTTGACACATATCCAATTTTTTGTGACAATATGAGTAGCATTCATCTAGCATCGAATCCTGTCTATCATGCTAGAACCAAGCATATTGAAGTGCACTATCACTTCATAAGGGAAAAGGTGATATCGAAGGAAGTTTTAGTACATCATATTGGTACCAAGGACCAAGTTGCCGACATGTTTACAAAGGCTTTGGATGGAATGAAGATTTCAAAATTCAAGCAAAGCATCAACATGAAGGAGCTTGGATGAGGATGAAGAATTGAAGCTTGAGGGGGAGTGTTAAAAGTCAAGCTTCAAGCTACAAATTCGTGGGGAATCTTTTATGGACATGTGGAGCAATCAAAGGAAGCCAAAAGCCATGAGATTCCATCAAGAAAAGTCACTCAACCACTCCCCAATTCATCTCAACTAAATCCTCCAAGTTAGGAGGCTGATTTGGAAAGGTAGTTCCTAGATTTTAGGGGCACACTTCTCACTATAAAAGGAGCATGTATCCCGACTTCTTTTGGGGCCATCTTCTTGGAGTTTTAGCTCATGTAAAGTGAGCACTAAGTGCTGGAGTTGTGATAAGCAAGCCCCTTGCTTAAGCTAGCCCCTTGCTTGCTTGTTTGTTTTCTTTTAGTAGGCATATCTATGTGTGTGCGGAGGCAGTGTTGCAACTCTCTACCCCTGAGTTGTTAGCATTTGTTCTCCCTCATATTCTATCCATTTGATGTAATTCTTGTCTCATTGGATAGCTATTAGAGTCTATTTTATGCTCACAAATTCTCTGAAGCATTCTCTGAGTAATCTGGGAGCAACATTCATTTTAGTGAAGTTGTGTGATTGATATCTCTCTCTGTGTGTAGGCTGTGTTGGAAATATTTTGCTCTCTGTTGTAAGGGCTTGTTCTCCTTCTCTATTTATCCATTTGCTATGATTTTGGTGTCATTGGGTAGCTATTAGAGTGCTCTAAAGTTGACCCAAGTTTGAGATTCATTCTCTGTATAATCTCTGAGAAAAGCTTGCTGGAGTGAAGTGAGGTCTCTGCTTGACTAGCAGTTGTGAGCATTCAACTAGCTCATGTTGTAGACATTGTTTCTCTTTGTGTAAGCATCCATTTGAAGTAAAATTTGTCTTGTTGGAAAGCTCTTGGTTTCTACAACAGGTCTACAAAAGCTCACTGGAGCTCTGTCCATAAGCTCTGAGTAAGAGCACTTTTGGTGTGCAGAGGTCAAAGAAGGATACTTGTGGAGGTCATTCGCGCTTCATCGTTGCTTAGGGGTTGAGATACTTCCCCCATCAGATTCTAGATTGAGCAACCCTAGAGATGGTTGCCATGGAGTCATGCCTGTGCGGGGAAAGAGGAGCAGAGACCCCAAGAAGCTGGTTAAAGTGCTCGACAATGATAGAACTATTCTGAACTTTCGTGCTACATTCGGTTCCATTGTTATCGACCAATAAGGGGATGGATTCCCTAGCTTGTTTCCTTTTGAGCACATCTCTTTCGAAGGTTTTTTAGCCTTTCCCGCCCACCAATCTTTGAAGAATATTTGAAGATTTTTCCTTTGAACCTCCTCCTCTAATCTTAGTCTTCCCCTGATTTTCAAAAGACCTTGTTGGCATTGTAAGTTACCTTTGTTCACCTCTTCTTCAAGCGGTGCGAGTCTCTGATACACCGTTTCTCTTCTTTTTTTCCGGATATCTCTTATAGCCTTTTGAGTCCCGATCAGAATTTTTCGAGTCCTTTCCACGGCGCTTCTCCAGCACTTAGCCGGTTCATTACAGTAGGCAAAGGCTTCCGCCCACACTATAGAAATTTCTTGGTGGACAGAGGGGAGGGAGAACGATGTCTGACAAGCATGAAACCAAGGGGCATTCTGTAGCATGGGGATCGGTTTGAAAGATAGAGTAATCGAGTAGTGGTCCGAGATAGTCAAGTCCACGTGTTGGGAAATCAAAGGAATACCCCAGTGGAGGATGGTGTTTTGATCGATGTAACATCTATCAAGTCTTGCTTTCCTCAAAGGGTCCCCCAATTGGAGATTTGACTAGGAGAACCCCTTCATGTCTTTCACCTCGACCATGTCGAGATGGAGCTTGATTTTATCCCATATCTCTTTCTCCTGGCCGTCAATAATTTTCCCCTTGTTATTCCATCGGTCCTCAGGAAACTCAACCATGTTGAAGTCCCCACAAATCAGAACATTATGAGAGAACGAGTCCAAGGAGGACCAAGAATCAATCCTCACAGCATCCTCGTTTGGAGCATACATAGAGATCAGGGAGAATTGAAAGGGGGTGCTGAATGTAACTACCATCCACCTATGGTTTCTGTCTTCGCTAGTGTGGTCAAGCTTGTTAGCCCAAAAGTGATTGATACCAATGGCAGTTCCACCAGAACCACGTTGATGGGTTGTGGAAAACCACGCATGGGACTGAGAGATGCTCTTAAGTCTTTTTTGAAGGTCTACTCCTTCAATTTTAATCTCCTGAAGACAAATAAAATCCGGGTTTATGCTTATGTCACTGAGCCATTGACCAATAATGGTGGTTCTTGCGGGGTCGGTTAGTCCCCTAGTGTTTAGTGAAACGATGATCATTTTCTTGCACTTCCCTCATTCCGAGGGTGGGTTTTCTCTTTTTTCCTCTTGGAGTCTTCTTTCTTTCTTGCAGGGGGGGGTGGTCCTGACCAAGCGTCTTCGATTTAAGGGGTCTTTTCCAAGGCATACCTGCCAATTGTTTCCCCTTGCGGGAAGCCTCCTGTTGGGGAGATGGGGGGACCGATTCCGATATTGTTGTTCCAATGGTGGAACTTTCAATGTCCATATTTTCCTCATTACTTGTGGTGAATCCATCTTCTTTGCTAGTTATGTAGTCATCTTGATTGACCTCATTAGAGGGGGGCCATTCCAAGGGTAAGTTACTTGTGCTCGCAAAGTCCTGGATACCTCTTGAAAAATCAAGCTCGTTAACCTCCTTCTCAAGGTTGCAGTATAAGTTACTGAGTGACTTTTCTGGTGCGCGGGTCTTCTCTGAGAGTTTCCTTGGGCTTGAGCTTCTCCTAGGGCTAGCTTTCCTTCTTCTTCTAACCTCTGTAAACCCTTCTGAGTCGGTTCCTAGAATTTGGTCAACCTTGTCTTTCTTGTCAATGGTTGGGCTGACTTGCTTCCCCTCGACAGTTTGGGCTTTGCTGGCAGTTTCTTGCTTATACTTCTACTTCAGGGGGCAACCTTTAATTTTGTGGCCTTGTTGACCACAATGAAAGCAGGCATTGGGTAGATTTTTGAAAGTGATCTCCTGAATCCAAGATTCCCCTTCACCCAAGTCGACAATAATTTTCGATGGGAGAGGCTTGGAGAGGTCTGCTTCCACACATATTTGAGGATGCCAACTATTGGAACAGGACAATCAACAATTGGTGATTATATGAAGCCCATAAATAAAGATATGAAAAAAAGATTGAAGTCCAACTTCATGAAGTGAAGTGAAGGTTCAAGAAGAAAAGTTCTTTAAACATATGTACATTAGTTTTGTAAATACTTCAATATACTGGAAGTAATGACGAATTAATACTCATATGTATATGTATATATATATGTATGTATATATATATATATATATATATATATATATATATATATATATATATATATATATATATATATATATATATATATATATATATATATATATATATATATATATGTGTGTGTGTGTGTGTGTGTGTGTGTGTGTGTGTGTGGTCGTATTAGGTGTGAGTGATGAAATATAGATGAAAAAGAGATGAATAGATGATGAGTATTGAAGTGTATCATCCATCAGATGTATGAAGAGTTGAATAGGAAGAATGTTCAGAGAATTGCGCGTCGAACTTTTCTCTAGTTCTCCTTCTGTGTTTGACTTTATCAGAAATCCTTTTGTACACATCTAATTCCATAGTTAATCTATCTACGGTTAAAGTTTAAGAGTCTAATTGCAAACAGGCTGAGAGAATTTTGTGTAGGAACATCTATATGTGAGAAAGTATTGAGTGTCTTCTGAAACAGGCGCAATTTTGATGGTCAAAGAAATGTTCAGTTATCAGTGTACAGTGTAAAGTTTTACACAAATGAGGAGTCAAAATCTAAGTTGGAAGGTAATCCATCTATGGCTAAAAGCATTCACTTAAATGGGTTCTAGTTTGGGAGAACTATGTGTTAGAAGTTGCAGGTGTCAAAGTCGACTCTACAAGAAGGCAGTTTCAAACATAGGTAGATTGTTTGGATCATTTTGTTGATATATTTAGGTAGTGATGTGTGTGAACACACTAGGACCTCCGGGGCACTTTTTTCCCTCTTTAGGAGGTTTTTTTCCCCCGGTTTGTATATACACCTTGATGAGAGAGTCTTTTTCCACTTCTAAGATGTCTAATGACACATACAACTTCTGATTACTCTATTCTCATGCTCTCTCATAAATGTCCCAACATTTTCATAGTATATATATACAAAAATTTACAACCTTATGACTTCTCAAAGATATAAGTAAACTATCTGTACATATATGTACACATCTTCACCTTCTGAATGTATTCTTCCTTCATGCTTCATAACGTGAATCTTTCCTTCAAACCTTGACTTCAACTTTTCATCAAAACATCAATTGTTGATTGTCCTGCACCAACAACTCCCCCTCAATCATCAATTGAGGTTTTCTCTATCTTCTTTATGCCTGCCATGTCTTTGAATCTCTGTAGCTTTGGTCCATCCAAGCTTTTTGTAAGCATATCAGCTATCTGATCTTTTGTTGAAGTATGTATGACTTCAATCTCTTTATCCATCACCTTCTCTCTCAGAAAGTGATACTGAATCTCAATGTGTTTAGTCCTTGCATGAAACACAAGATTAGCAGCTAAATACAATGAACTCATGTTATCTCGATAAATAATAGGTGTACTCTGTATGGTGTCAAAACTCTTCATGAGAGTCTTAAGCCATATCACTTCCTTTTCAACCATACCTTTATACTCAGCTTTTGTAGATGACAAAGCAACTGTATGTTGCTTCTTTGAACACCAAGAGATTAACTTATCTCCCACATAACACAAGTATCCATATGTTGATCTCCTATCATCAAGATTACCTGCCCAATCTGCATCACTATATATTTTGATGTTTGTATCTGATGTAAAACCATAATACAAACCCTCTTTGAGTGTACCCTTAATGTACCTCAACACTCTTTGACCTGCAATCCAATGTTCTTTCCTAGGACAATGCATGAATTGAGACAAAACTCCAACTGCATATGACAAGTCAGGCCTAGTTAATGTAGCATAAATCAGACTACCAACCAAACTCTGATATTGTTTCATGTCATTGAACTCTTCACCTCCATATCTGCTCAATTTATGATTCACCTCCATTGGAGTCGGTGCTACCCTGCAATCATTCATTTTAAACTTGATTAACAAGTTTCTCAAATACCTTTCTTGAGTCACATACACTCCATGTTGAGTATATGAAATCTCCATGCCCAAGAAATATGACAAGTCTCCCAAGTCACTGATTTTGAACTCTTTCTCCATTTGCTTCTTTAGGCTTTGAATGCCTTTCTCATCTGTACCTGTAAGAATTATATCATCAACATATATGCACATGTAAATGAACCCATCATCACTTGCTTTAACAAGCAAGCTACTATTTGCCTTAGATACTTGAAATCCAAGTTCTTTCAAGAACTTCACAAGTCTATAATTCCATGCCCTTGGGGCCTGCTTCAAACAGTACAAAGCTCTCTTGAGCTTACATACATGATCTGGATACCTTCCATCTCTGAATCCTTGAGGTTGCTCCATGAAAACATCATCTGAAATGTAACCAAAGAAAAAAGCATTCTTCACATCTAATTGACATAATTTCCAACCTTTACATGCAGCAATGGCTATGAGTGTCCGGATGGTTGTCATCTTTGCCACAGGACTATAAGTCTCATCATAATCAATACCATATGTTTGAGCAAACCCTTTCACAACAAGTCTAGCTTTATACCTAGACACACTTCCATCTGCAAACCTCTTAGTCTTGTAGACCCATTTGCATCCAATGATCTTCTGACTATTTGGTTTGGGAACCAAATCCCATGTATGATTCTCCATTAATGCATCATATTCTTCCTGCATAGCTTTCTCCCAATTTTCCTTACCTTTTGCCTCTTCATATGTGGAAGGGTCTTCATCTGCCTTTATCATGTAAGCATAATCTTTAGTAGCCAAAAAAGAAGTGTCATAGCTATACCTTGTAGGTTGCCACTTGTGTCTTGATGACCTTCTGAGTTCTCCACTCCTTGAGGTTTCTGGTTCTTCACACTCAGGATCAAATATTGGCATTTCTTCAACTTGAACCTGCACTTCATTATTCTCCTCTTCATCAAATATCTGAACCTTTGATTTACCTTTCTTTTGACTCACAACTTCTTCATCACCTGTATTAATATTGATTGTCCCTGCATACCAAGTACCTTGCTCATCAAAAGTAACATCTTTTGATACAAGAATTTGTTTTGTGGATGGACTCCACAACCTATATCCCATCTGCTTATCATCATAACCAATGAATACATATCTTTCAGCTTTAGGTTCTAACTTGTGTCTTAATTGTGATGGCACATATGCATATGCCAAACATCCAAATACTTTGCAATGATCCAAGGTAGGTCTCTTACCCCACCATGCCTCATATGGTGTCATACCCTGCAAAACTTTACATGGTAACCTATTGACCAAATATGTAGCTGTATTTACAGCCTCAGCCCACAAATAATTTGGGCAATTTTTCTCCTTCATCATTGACCTTGCAAACTCAACAAGAGTTCTATTTCTTCTCTCTGCTACACCGTTTTGTTGAGGAGAGTACCTGCAAGTAATTTCCCTTTTTATACGTGCATTCCACAAGTAATCACTAAACTCATTAGAAAAATACTCTCCCCCTCCATCTGACCTTAGTCTCTTCAATTTATGGCCTGTAATTCTTTTTGCACACACATGATAATGTTTGAATGTATTGAATACCTCTGACTTATCTTTGATCACATAGATAGTGATCCATCTGGTAGCATCATCAACATAAATCACATAGTACCTTGAACCATTGATACTGAAATCCTTTGATGGTCCCCACACATCTGTGTGTACCAACTCAAGCTTCTCTGAATACATAAAACCATGTTTGGAGTAAGATTGCTTATGAGCCTTACCTAATTGACATGCCTCACATCTGTATGCCATATGTTGACCTGCAACATTAGGCAATCCAAGCATTGAACCATTGTTAATCATATCTTTGATACCTCTTTCATTGAAGTGTCCAAGCCTCTTGTGCCAAAGATCTAACTCAGAGATCTTATGTCCTCCATAAGTGAACAAGGCATGACCAACATTACCTTGAATCTTCAATGTGAACAATCTTCCTTCTTTCTTCCCTGAAACAATTTGTTTATACCCATTGCTAGGGTCTTCCACAAACACTCCTTCATTAGTGAATCTCACTTCATAACCTTTTTCAACAATTTGTCCTACACTTATCAGATTCTTAGGAATTGTAGGAACATACAAGACCTTACTCAAGAGAGTACTTCCATCCTTGGCCTTCACTGATCCAATTGACTTCACATTGTGCTTTGTATTATCACCTGTTTGAACAACATGATTAGATACCTTATTTTCCAAATCAGTCATCAATGCTATGTTACCACTCAGGTGATTGCTACACCCTGAGTCAATGTAGAAGACTCTTTGGTCTTCACTTTGCCTTTCACAAGTTGCATTCATTATCAATGTTGAATCCTCCTTCTGATATGAAGCATAATTGTAGTAGGTATTGTTATATTGTTGACTTTGGAATCCTCTACCTGCATTTCTTCCAAAGTAACCCCTACTACCTCTTCCTCTGAAGTTACCTCTTTGATTTCTGCCACCTCTTCCTCTTGAATTAAAGTTCTGATTATATCCACCATTACTCTGATTATTATGCCAACAATCATTAGCTAAGTGATTTGTCTTACCACAAATCCAACAAGCTTTGACTCCATCTTTATTACTCCTGCCTCTTCCTCTACCTTTGCCACCTCCTCTTCCTCTTAGGAAGTTGGCTTGACTAGTTGTGCCTTCATCTTCATTTGATTGTTGCTTCTCTTTGCTATTTTTCTTCTTATCCTTTGAGTACATTGCATGACCTGTACTCTTGTCACATTCACCTTTGACATCCTGCTCAAAGGTTAACATATGTCCTAGCAACTGATGTCAGGAGTAAAATGATCAAGTGATAATTCAGTAGACAAAATGAATGGCTTCCATTTGTCATCACCTCTCAACCCTGTGAGGATTTGCCTTACCAATTTATCCTCCTCAATGTCTTCATCAACAACTCCTAATGCATCTGCAATGTCCTTCATTCTGGTTATATAATCTGAGATGGATTGAGAAGCCTTCTTCTTGAATGTGGTAAATTCTACCCACAATGATGCCTTCCTAGACTTTGTGGTATTTTGGAAATGCTCCTCCAAAGCATTCCATATATCACTTGCACTTTCAAGACCTCTAATGTGAGGTAGAAAGTAGTCATTGACTGCCATATAGATAATGCTCCTAGCTTGAGCATCTCTCTTCATCCAACTCTTCAAATCTGATAATTCCTCCCTAGTTGGAACACTAGGATCTCTGAACTAAGGCTTTTCTTCTTCACCTGTAATGTAAGCTATCAAGTCTTTGCTCATTAGATGAGCTTCCATCCTCATTGACCATGTTGGATAGTTCTCTCTATCCAATTTCTCTATTTGAAGAGAATCTCCCATCCGTTCTTCTCCTGTGTATTGAATTCTTTAAACTTTATGAGTAACAGATGTACCTTTACTTCAAATAATACTCCTTTTGACTTCCTTGATGTCGTCTGACTCCCTTCTCAAGCTTTGCCCTCAAGCTTTCACCTTTTGAACCTTCAGATGTTGAATTCTTTGCACCTCCAGCAGTCGAGGTCCTCCTTCCTTCAATTCTGATGCTTCTTGCTCTGATACCACTGATGGAGAGTGTTAATATCCAAAAGAACAAGTTACTCTTGTATTTAGAGCACCTCTATAACAAGAATAACCCAGATCCTCACCAATTTTAAAAGATCAATACTCAATTGTCAAATTTTCTGAACAAACTGTGAAGAAGGAGATTACACAGAAAGTTTGCTGCACATAATTCACTCATTGCCTTATCAAATATGTAAAGTTTTTGATAAAACTTTATATGAAGTGTCGCCTATAGATTGCGCACCTTCTTCAAGTTGAATCACTCCAAAAGATTCAGTAGAACTTGAGAAATGATCTCAACAACTCACCTATGTCTAAAACTGTTCTTTTGAGAAGTCGATTTAGACACCTATGACTTTAAACCTTTGGTTCTCTCAATCTAGAACCCGTTTCTACAAATGCTTTTAGCCACGAATAGCTTACCTTCCAACTTAAAGATTAAGTGCTTGCTTGCTCAAAACTTTACACTGTGTAAGGAGAATTGACCAAAACATTTGTATCGAATTTTGCACCACCTGCAACTTCACTTCTTCTCATTTACATATGTAAATGTTCCTACACTTAATTCTCTCAACCTGATCACAATTGGAAGCTAAAAATTTGTACAAAGGTCGATCACCTATTGACTTAGACTTGTACAAAAGCATTTCACAAAAGATCTAACACAGAAGGAGAAAAACTCAGAAATATCGGGCGCAACATTTTCTTCATTTTATGAGAAAATTACAACTGAGTGATGAGAGATTCTTTTTCCACTTCTAAGATGTCAATGACACATACAACTTCTGATTACTCTATTCTCATGCTCTCTCATAAATGTCCCGACATTTTCATAGTATATATATACAAAAATTTACAACCTTATGACTTCTCAAAGATATAAGTAAACTATCTGTACATATGTGTACACATCTTCACCTTCTGAATGTATTCTTCCTTCATGCTTCATAACTTGAATCTTTCCTTCAAACCTTGACTTCAACTTTTCATCAAAACATCAATTGTTGATTGTCCTGCACCAACGCACCTATTGCCCTAATGGGCTACTTATCTTTGTACATTCTCTAGTAATACATTCAGTATTGTGTGTTGTGATCCAAGTTTCTTCTTCTTCCTTGTGTTGTTCGTGTGCTTCCGCTGATGTCTAACTCCAACAATTGGTATCAGAGCAGGTCGCCGCTTCATCTAGGGTGTCGTCAACACTCCTCCGGTTGCAATCTCAGATTCGCACAAAATTTGGTGAGCATACTCAGGGTGTTTCAGAGATCAAAACTGCTTCACTCTGTTGTGCCGAAATCGCGATCTGAGCTTGTTTCGACCTCCGAACCCCCTATCGTAGTGCTTGTGCAGACTATTTCGTCTTTTTGTGCCAAAGGTATATACCAGTTTCTATTCGCCAGTATAAGCGTTTCGAAGTCTGCTATAGGTCTAGTAGAATTTATCTGGGCAGTTCTGTTCAACTTTTTGAGATACAGTCAATTTGCATCAAGGTATTTTAGTCACCGGCCATGGCTAAAAGCAGTGATGTATTCCGTATGTTGGCTGTTGAGGATAAGTTGGATGGTACCAACTACCCATTATGGGCTTATATGATGCGACATGTATTGGTTGCAAAAGCATTGTGGAACATTGTGCAGGGTGTTGAAAGACTTCCTGTTACACGTGTAACAACAGGTACTGCAAATACAGGTGCTGGAGCTGATGGAGATGGTGTCGAAGATGATATTGTGCAAATTCCTATTTGTGCTGCTGTTTCTGTTGCACCTACTGCAGAGCAGATTCGTTGGGATGGCAGAGATGCCCAGGCACATGCATTGATAGCTTTTTCTGTCAAACATGCCATTATTCCTCATATTCGCTCTTGCCGAGAACCAAGATAAAGATGAGAAAAAATCAGAAAAGCAGAAATTGTTTTGTAAGTACTGTAAAGGGAATGATCATATCATAAAGAACTGTTCAAAACTGGCTGCAAAAGAGGCAAAGAAAAAGGAGGCTGGAATGGTTGTTGCAGAAGCCTCTACACCAAAAATAAGAGTTTGCTAATCTTGTGCAGGAAGAAGAATGGGAATTTACTACTGTTTGCAATTTTGACCCATCTTCTCATGAGCAGTGCATGTCTGTGGTGGACTCAGATGTTTGGTACTTTGATAGTGGGGTGACCAAACATAGTACCTCACAGCGCAGTTTCTTCTCTTCACTCGAGCCTACCCCTACAGGGAATACTCTCACATGCGCCAACAACTCCTCTTATCCTGTTATGGGAGTTGGTAAGATCATTCTAACTATTGCTGATGGTAGTTCTTTCACCTTGTTAGATGCTTTATTTGTGCTAGGGATCAAGAAGAATCTGTTATCAGTTTCTGCATTAGCCAAGATTGGCTTGGTTGTGAAATTTGTTGATGACAGATGTACAGTTCATGATCTATCAAATGGCGATGTTATTATCGCTTCTGGCATTTTATGTCGTGGGCTGTATAAGCTCATAGACTATGAAAGATCTGTGAATGATTCGGCATGTGCAGTTCAAGATTCTCAGGCTATGTCAGATGCAAAGCTTTGGCATGCATGCTTTGGTCATCTGAATTTAGCTAGTTTGCTACGCCTGCAAAAATCTGATATCGTGTCTTCTTTGGCCAAGCTTGAGGCACCTGGAAAACATGTACGCGAAGGCTGTATTTTGGGCAAAATGCAGTGTTCCTCCTTTCCAAAAGATGGTTCAGTTCGGGCTACGCAGAAATTGTAGCTTGTACATAGTGATGTATGTGGTCCTATGCAGACACCTTCTTTTGGAAACTATCTTTACTTTGTGACTTTCATTGATGATTTTTCCAGGCATGCATGGGTATATCCATTGAAGGCAAAGTCCGAAGTGTTTTTGTGCTTCAAAGAGTTTTTGGTTTTGGCTAAAAATCTGTCAGGATGTAAAATGGGCACCCTCCGTTCTGATCGAGGGGGGGAATATATGTCTTCTGATTTTAATGCATTTCTGGATGAACGTGGGATAAAACACCAGTGTACAGTGCCGTATACACCTCAACAGAATGGAGTTGCTGAACGGAAGAACAGGTCATTCATGGAGATGGAAAGGTGCACGGTCAAGAGTCAGGCTTTACCACATAGTTTCTGGCTTGAGGCTATCATGTGTGCAACATATGTAATGAACAGGTGTCCCACTAAAACGCTACAGTCTATCACTCCATATGAGGCTTGGCATGACCGCAAGTCATCTGTTGCTCATCTGCGTGTTTTTGGTTGTTTGGCATATGCACTAGTGCCTGAACAACATCACAGAAAATTGGATGATAAGGCAGTAAAATGTATTTTTGTTGGGTACAGTTCTGAAAGTAAAGGCTATCGTCTATATCATCCACAGACTAAACGCATTCTGGTTAGCCGTGATGTTGTCTTTGTGGAAGATGCTATTCAGCCATTGCTTTCATGTACTAAGGAGACATCTATTAGCTCCAAAGACATGTATGATACTTTGATGCCTCTTTTTATAGGTGGACAGTCTATTGCTGGTCCTAATGAGGCAACTTCTCAGCCTTTGCAGGTTTCATATGATGATGCAGATCATTCCATTTCTGATGCACATTTACATGATGCACTTGTTGATGAGAGAGCTGATATTGAGCAGGCAAAAACTATGCCAAAATGGCTGGTGCAGACTTTGTGTGACAACAAATTAGATGCACCTTTGTCATATCGTACTCGTTCAGGCTCTCATAGTGCCTCCTTTGCATCAGATTGCTATGCTATGACTGCGTCTAGTCTCTGTGATGAGAATGAGCCTGTTTCTTTTGATGAAGCACAAAATTCAGAAAATTGGATGGCTGCTATGCAATCTGAATATGATGCTATAATGAAGAATGGTACATGGTCTTTATGTGACTTGCCTTCTAGCAAGAAGGCCATTGGCACTAAGTGGGTATACAAGCTGAAGCGTAAACTTGATGGTACAATTGACAGGTATAAGTCTAGGCTTTTTGCAAAGGGTTATGCACAGGAAAGAGGCATTGATTTTGATGAGACCTTTGCACCTACATGCCATATGACTACTGTTCGGAGCATTTGTGCACTTGCAGCCCATCATGGTTGGAATGTACATCAGTTGGACATTAAAACAACATTTCTGAATGGTGACTTGCATGAAGAAGTGTATGTTTTTCAGTCCCGTGGCTTTGTGCAGAAAGGGCATGAAAACCAGGTGTGCAGGTTAAAGAAGGCATTATATGGTTTAAAGGAAGCACCACGTGCTTGGTATGAGAAGATACATGCCTATCTGGTTGCACATGGTTTTGAGAACAGTCCATCTGAAAGCACCTTATATGTTAAGCGTGCTAATGATGTGCTTCTGATCATTGTTGTCTATGTTGACGACATGCTGTTCACTGGTCCTATTGAGAAGCATATTGCTGATTTCAAGGCTGATTTGCATGCCTCATTTGAGATGTCTGATTTGGGGCATTTGCATCACTATTTGGGCATTCAGTTTATGCAAGTTGATGGTGGAATGGCTTTGTGTCAAACGAAATATATTGACACATTATTGCAGCATTTTGGCCTTGAAGATTGTAAGCCTATTGCCACTCCTATGGAGACAAGTTTACGATTGAGTCTTCATGATGTTGGAGATGCATTTGATGCTGTTCTCTATCAGCAGGCTGTTGGATGCTTGATTTACTTATGCATTACTCGGCCAGATATTCAGTTTGCTGTCTCACAGATGAGCAGGCTTATGCATTTCCCAGGAGTCACGCATTGGAAGGCGGTTAAGCGCATCTTTCGCTACTTGAGTGGTACTAGGCTTCTTGGGTTGTTTTATCCCAAGGGGGGATCACTACCGCCAGATTTGCATGCTTTTTCTGACTCAGATTGGGCTGGTTGCTATGACACTCGTGTGTCCACTAGTGGCTTTTGCTTCATGCTTGGTAACTCATGTATATCTTGGTTGAGCAAGAAGCAGCCTACTGTGGCCACTTCTAGTTGTGAGGCTGAGTATAGGGCAGCTTTCACAGCTACTGTTGAGTGTGTGTGGCTCAGACGCCTTATGGCTGATTTGGGGTCCTCTCCACCACCTTCACTGACAGTCAGAGCGCATTGGCAGCTGTGAGGAACCCTGTATTCCATGCTTGCACTAAGCACATTGAGGTGCATTATCATTATGTCAGGGAGAGGTTCTCTGCTGGGGAGATCAGCTTGGCATATGTGCCCACGCAGGAGAACATTGCAGACCTTTTCACGAAGGCTCTGCCTAGGGAGAAGTTTGAAGCTTTCCGCAAAGCTTTGGGCTTACTTCCTTTTGTGGAGTGATTTCCACATAGCTTGGCACTTCCTTATACATTAGTGCCAGCTCCTTGTTCACCACATCACTCCCAGGGGGGATTTGTTGGTATATTTAGGTAGTGATGTGTGTGAACACACTAGGACCACTGAGGTACTTTTTTCCCTCTTTAGGAGGTTTTTTCCCCCCGCTTGTATATACGCCTATCGGCCTAATGCATGGGCTACTTATCTTTGTACATTCTCTAGTAATACATTCAGTATTTTGTGTTGTGCTCCAAGTTTCTTCTTCTTCCTTGTGTTGTTCGTGTGCTTCCGCAGACGTCTAACTCCAACACATTTCTCATAATCTATTTAAGCTTTTGAAGTTTTTTAACTTGGTGCGCAAACTCTAGGCGACGCATTCTACAAAGTTTCATCAGAAACTTTACACAAATGATTAATCAATGAGTGAGTAATGTGCAGTAGACTTTTCTGTGAAATGACTTTCTTCACAGTTAGCTAAAATCTTGATAGTTTGGTGCTTGTCTTCCAAAATTGGTTGGAGTTTAAAGTTATTCTTGATATAGAGGTGGTCTAACATCAAGGATAGCTTGTTCGTTTGGAGATTAACACTCTCCTTTAGTGGTATCAGAGCAGGATTTATCAAATTGAGGAAATGAAGACCCCGACTGCTGCAGATATACAAATTTCATACCTTGAAGATTCAAAAGGATAAAGTGTGGAAGAAAGACTAAAGGAAGACACATAAAGGCTATCAAAAGGATCAGAAGGAGCAAAATTTGAAGCTAAGGTACATTCATTCCTTATAAGGATTAAAGATTTGATAGTACACGTGAAGAAAGGATGGGAGATAGTCTCCAAATTGAGAAGTTGGATAGAGAGAACTATCCAGCTTGGTCTATGAGAATGGAAGCTCATCTTATGAGCAAGGATCTGATGGGATACATCACAGGAGAGGAAGAAAAGCCAGAGTTCAAAGATCCTAGTGTTCCAACTAGGGAGGAGCTTGCAGATATAAAGATTTGGATGAAGAAGGATGCTCAAGCAAGGAGCATAATCTACATGGTAGTGAATGATTATTTGCTTCCTCATATCAGAGGACTTGAAAGTGCAAATGTCATATGGAATGCTTTGGAAGAGCATTTTTCAGAATACAACCAAATCAATGAAAGCTTCATTATGGGTAGAGTTTACTACATTTAAGAAGAAGGCTTCACAATCAATATCTAATTATGTGACAAAGATGAAAGACATTGCTGATTCTTTAGGTGCAGTTGATGAAGATATTGAAGAAGATAAGTTGGTAAGACAAATTCTCACAGGGCTAAGAGGAGATGAGAAGTGGAAGCCTTTTATTTTGTCTACAAAACTTTCATTAGATCATTTCACTCCTAATTTGAATCAATTGTTAGGACATATGCTAACTTTTGAGAATGATATCAAAGGAGATGTTGATAAGAGTGCAGGTCATGCAATGTATTCTAAAGACAAGAAGAAAGCTAGCAAAGGAAAGCAACAATCAGTTGAAGATGAAGGTACTACAAGTCAAGCAAACTTCCTAGGAGGAAGAGGAAGTGGCAGAAGTAGAGGAAGAGGCAGAAATAACAAAGATAATGTCAGAGCTTGTTGGATATGTGGTAAGACCAATAATCTATCTCATGATTGTTGGCATAATAATCAAAGCGATGGTAATTTTAATCAGAATTTTAGTCAAAGAGGAAGAGGTGGCAGATATCAGAGAGGAAACTTCAGAGGTAGAGGTGGTAGGAATTCTTTTGGAAGAAGTGGAGGAAGAAACTTCCAAAATCAATCCTATAATAACACCTACTACAATTATGCATTAGATCAGAAAGAAGATTCAACTCTTATTATGAATGCAACATGTGAAGCCTCACATGAAGACATGAGAGTATTTTATATTGACTCAGGATGTAGCAATCATATGAGTGGAAACATTGCTTTGATCACTGATCTAGATCATAAGGCAATCAATCACATAGTTCAAACAAGTGATAATACAAAACACAAAGTAAAGTCAATTGGTCTAGTTAAAGCCAAAGATGGAAGTACTCTCTTGAGTAAGGTTCTGTATGTTCCTACAATTCCAAAGAACTTGATTAGTGTAGGACAAATTGTGGAAAAAGGATATGAGGTAAGATTTACTAATGATGGAGTTTATGTTGAAGACCCTAGTCAAGGGTATAAACAAATTGTTACAGGAAAGAAGGAAGGAAGGCTCTTCACATTAAAGATACAAGGTAATATTGGACATGCTATGTTCACATATGGAGAGCAAAAGGTGTCTGAATTGGATCTTTGGCATAAAAGAATTGGGCACTTTAATGAAAGAGGTATAAAAGAAATGGTTAACAATGGTTCAGTGCTTGGATTTCCTAATGTTGCAGGTCAACACATGACATACAGATGTGAAGCATGTTAGCTAGGTAAAGCTCATAAGCAATCATATAATAAGCATGGTTTTATGTATTCAAAAAGACTTGAATTGGTACATACATATGTGTGGGGTCCTTCAAAAGACTTGAGTATAAATAGTTCAAGATATTATGTCATATATGTTGATGATGCTACCAGGTGGATCACAATCTATGTGATCAAAGACAAGTCAGAAGTGTTTAATACATTTAAACACTATCATGCATATGCGGAAAGAATTACAGGTCAAAAATTAAAGAGGTTAAGGTCAGATGGAGGGGGAGAGTATTTCTCTAATGAGTTCAGTGATTATTTGTGGAATGCAGGTATAAAGAGAGAGGTTACTTGCAGGTACTCTCCTAAAAAAAATGGGGTAGCAGAGAGAAGAAATAGAACTCTTGTTGAGTTTGCAAGATCAATGATGAAGGAGAAAAATTGTCCTGATTATTTGTGGGCTGAGACTGTAAACACAGCCACATATTTGGTCAATAGGTTACCATGTAAAGCTTTGCAAGTTATGACACCATATGAAGCTTGGTGGGGTAAGAGACCTACCTTGGATCATTGTAAAATATTTGGATGCTTGGCATATGCATATGTGCCATCTCAATTGAGGCATAAATTGGAACCTAAAGCAGAGAACTATGTATTCATTGGTTATGATGACAAGCAGATGGGTTATAGGTTGTGGAGTCCATCTGCAAAGCAATTACTTGTGTCTAAGGATGTTACATTTGATGAGCAAGGTACTTGGTATGCAGGTACACTTAATGTTAATATAGATGTTGAAGAAGTTGTGAATCAAAAGAAAGATAAATCAAAGGTTCAGATATTTGATGAAGAGGAGAACAATGAAGTACAGGTTGAAGTTGAAGAAGTGCCAAGGTTTAATCCAGAATGTGATGAACCAGAAACTTCAAGCAATGGACAACTCAGAAGGTCATCTAGGCAGAAATGGCAACCTACAAGGTATAGCTATGATTCTTCATTCTTGACTACTAAAGATTATGCTTACATGTTAAAAGCAGATGAAGATCCATCCACATATGATGAAGCCAAAGGGAAGAAGAATAGGGAAAAAGATATGCAGGAAGAATATGATGCATTGATGGAAAATGAGACTTGGGATTCGGTTCCTAAACCAAATAGCCAGAAGATCATTGGATGTAAATGGGTTTACAAAACAAAAAGGTTTGCAGATGGAAGTGGATCTAGGTACAAAGCCATGTTTGTTGTAAAGGGATATGCACAGACATATGGTGTGGACTATGATGAAACTTATAGTCCTGTTGTAAAGATGTCAACCATAAGGACTCTTATAGCAATTGCTGCTTGCAAAGGTTGGAAATGATCTCAATTAGATGTGAAGAATGCATTTTTGAATGGTTATATTTCAAATGAAGTCTACATGGAACAACCAGATGGTTTCAAAGATCAAGTGTATCCAAATTATGTGTGTAAGCTCAAGAGAGCTTTGTATGGGTTGAAGCAGGCGCCAAGGGCATGGAATTATAGGCTTGTAAAAAAAGGAACTTGGATTTCAAGCATCAAAGGCAGATAGTAGCTTGTTAGTCAAAGCAAGTGAGGACTGATTTATTTATGTTTGTATTTATGTTGATGACATAATACTTACAGGAACAGATGACAAAGGTATACACATGATTAAGAAGCAGATGGAGAAAGAATTCAAAATCAGTGATTTGGGAAATTTGTCATTCTTTTTGGGAATGGAGATTTCATATAATCAACATGGACTATATGTAACTCAAGAAAGGTATCTGAAAAATTTGCTAACCAAATTTAAAATGGAAGACTGTAGGATAGCACCAACTCCAATGGAAGTGAATCATAGATTGAGTAGATATGGAGGAGAAGAATTCAAAGATATGAAGCTTTATCAGAGTTTGGTGGGTAGCCTGATTTATGCTACATTAACAAGACCTGACTTATCATATGCAGTTGGAGTTCTATCTCAATTCATGCATTGTCCTAGAAAGGAACATTGGATTGCAGGACAAAGAGTACTTAGGTACATCAAGGGCACACTTAAAGAAAGTTTGTATTATGGATTTACTTCAGATACAAGAGTCAAAATATATAGTGATGCAGATTGGGCAGGTAATTCTGATGATAGAAGATCAACACATGGATATTTGTGTTATGTGGGAGATAAGCTAATTTCATGGTGCTCTAAGAAGCAACATACAGTTGCTTTATCATATACAGAAGCAGAATACAAAGGTATGGTAGAAGCTGCAAAGGAAGTAATATGGTTAAAGACTCTTATGAAGAGTTTTGAATTGTTCAGAGTACTCCTATCATTTGTGGAGACAATATGAGTTCTTTATATTTGGCAGCAAATCCTGTATTCCATGCTAGAACTAAACATATTGAGATTCAGTATCATTTTTTGAGAGAGAAGGTTGTTGATAAAGAAATAGAAGTTATGCATACTCCTACAAAAGATCAACTTGTAGATATGATGATAAAGAGCTTGGATGGATCAAAGTTGCAGAGGTTTAAAGATATGGCAGGAATAAAGAAGATGCAGGTAATCACAATTGATGATTGAGGGGGAGCTGTTGGGGCAAGACAATCAACAATTGGTGATTATATGAAGCCTAGAAATAAAGATATGAAAAAAAGATTGAAGTCCAACTTCATGAAGTGAAGTGACGGTTCGGGAAGAAAAGTTCTTTAAACATATGTACATTAGTTTTGTAAATACTTCAATATACCTGAAGTAATGACGAATCAATACTCATATGTAAATATATATATACGTGTATATGGTCATATTAGGTGTGAGAAATGAAATATAGATGAAAAAGAGATGAATAGATGATGAGTATTGAAGTGTATCATCCATCAGATGTATGAAGAGTTGAATAGGAAGAATGTTCAGAGAATTGCACGCCGATCTTTTCTCTAGTTCTCCTTTTGTGTTTGATTATATCAGAAATCCTTTTGTACACATCTAATTCCATAGTTAATCTGTCTATGGTTAAAGTTTAAATTGCAAACAGGTTGAGAGAATTTCGTGTAGGAACATCTATATGTGAGAAAGTATTGAGTGTCTTCTGAAACAGGCACAATTTCGATGGTCAAAGAAATGGTCAGTTCTCACTGCATTGTGTAAAGTTTTACACAAATGAGGAGTCAAAATCTAAGTTGGAAGGTAAGCCATCTATGGCTAAAAAAGCATTCACTTAAACGGGTTCTAATTTGGGAGAACTATGTGTTAGAAGTTGCAGGTGTCAAAGTCGACTCTACAAGAAGGCAGTTTCAGACATAGGTAGATTGTTCGGATCATTTCTCATAATCTACTTAAGATTTTGAAGTGTTTTAACTTGGAGGAGGTGCGCAAACTCTAGGCGACACATTCTACAAAGTTTCATCAGAAACTTTACACAAATGATTAATCAGTGAGTGAGTAATGTGCAGCAGACTTTTCTGTGAAATTACTTTCTTCACAGTTAGCTAAAATCTTGACAGTTTGGTGCTTGTCTTCCAAAATTGGTTGGATTTTAAAGTTATTCTTGATAAAGAGGTGGTCTAACATCAAGGATAGATTGTTCTTTTGGAGATTAACACTCTCCTTCACCAACGAGCATTAAACGCGTGTTTTGTGCCCTCATATATGAAACCCCCAACATCTCCGCACGAGGCAAGTGCTTGCCAATCAGAGAGACGATATCCCACAAAAATCCATAAAGGAAGTAAGGGAGATTGGGGAGCTCGACCCAGAGAGGGTACCGAAGGGGTTTAGAGTTGTCGAGTACAAAATCGGGGGTCCACTTGAAGAGGCACAAAGTGGCATGCCCGACTTGCCAAAACTCGACACTGAGGGCCTGGAGTGCCATTTCTTCGTTCTAAAAAACTATCAAGAGGTGTCTAGCCGGAAGGAACTGGCACTTACTCACAACTAAGCCGCGAGGGAACCACTCTTTGCGAAACCACAGAATCCAGGGGGGGCCTGGGACCAAACATCTGGCCAACGAGGCAAGTTCTCTTGAGTTCTTCTTGCATTGAAAGGATCGCCTCGCGATTAAGAGCAACCCGAGGGGCCACCACGGTCTCTAAGGGGCTTGGGGCCACATCCGCCACACCAGTGATAACTGGGGGTAGATTACTGATAATGAGGGAAGAGATCCCCACCTCCATAGCGCACAACCTTCTTAAATTTTTTGGAGAAAATAAGGTCTCGAATCTCGAAAACAAAAAGTGGCAAGAAACACTTATGGTAAGTGTTGAGTGAGTTGATCAAGAAGTGCCACCCAAGATTATTCCTTCATTGATAAACCTTTCACGAGCGAAATCGATAAACTTTACTCTTCAAAACTTTAACGCAATCATTCAGAACAAGAACATGGAGAACTGAAATCTTCTTTCAATTCGAAGAGAGAACTGCGCTTCAAATTTTGGGGCGAGTGCTTTGTTTTTTTTTTTTTTTTTAACTCGAGATACGAGTGCTACTGACCATCCACCAACGCGTGCGACTTTAATTAAACACGCTTAACCCTGCCCACGATGGACACAAAGTCCACGACCGATGAGAAGAAGCGATGGACAAGCCAGCGATTGCGACGAACAGGCCAGCGATGGACGATGGACGGGCCAGCGATCGCGATGGACACACCAATAGCATCGATGGGCAGTGCGTGACGGACAGACACTGCGATGGACCTCCCTATGCGCGATCGTGAGACACCCCGATGGACACACTCTCTGGTGCTGATGACCTTTTCCGTCGCCTCCATCTTCAACTCCACTGTCCGTTTCAGCTCCGCTTTCAGATCCGACAGCTCCAGTTCTCCGACTTCAGCTCCGAATCCGTCAGCTCCACCTTCTGGCACGTTCATTGGATCACAAACACTCCCACAGCAGATATTGTTGGCAACGACCTCTGTCGTCAGTAGCGTCGATGAGCAGTGCGTGACGGACAGACACTGCGATGGACCTCCCTATGCGCGATCGTCAGACACCCCAATGGACACACTCTCTGGCGCTTATGACCTTTTCTGTCGCCTCCGTCTTCAGCTCCACAGTCCGTTTCAGCTCCACTTTCAGCTCTGACAGCTCTAGTTCTCCGACTTCAGCTCCGACTCTGTCAACTCCCTTAGGTTATATACGTTTTGAGTCTTTAAGTCTATACTTTTAAAGGAACTTATTAACTTTTTAATTTATGCTATTTTGATAACGAGAATTCCCTCATAACGGATGTTGGGTTAAGTATGTTTTGAGCATTGTTGAATATTCTTCTTGGTTTGTAGAGATATATTTCATTAGATAAGATTATATGAAACATATTTTTTTCCATAGTATGGTTTTATAGACTTTACTATTGTGTGAAATGGATGAAAAATTGAACATGGTTGTTGTATGTGTTCACCCGTATTGCCTCATATATATATATATATATATATATATATATATATATATATATATATATATATATATATATATATATATATATATATGTGTGTGTGTGTGTGTGTAGGTATATTTATACGTTTCTACATTCGTTTATACATATTTAGCTACAAACCTAAGATTATGTTGTAATTGAAGTTGAAAAAGGGGTAATTTACTTGCCAAATTTTTAGTTAAGCTCTAAACATTTTGAACTTGTAACTCTATGCTTTCAAGGAACATATGAACTTTTAATTTATGCTATTTTGATAAAAAAAATTCCATGACAACGGATGATCGTTTAATATGTTTTGAGCATTTTTTAATATTCTTCTTGGTTTGTAGAGATATATTTCATTAGATAAGATTATATGAAACATATTTTTTTCCCATAAACATGGTTGTTGTAGCTGTTCAGCCCTCTTGTTTCATTCGTTATCACTAACTATTGTGTTTGAGTTGGTTGGCAAGTACCTCAAAATCATGCTCTTCACCATGGCTGGTCTAGAAGCTCAATTGTTGAACTTAGAAGTCTTCAATGAGTTTTTTGCACTACCCCATATGACTTTGAAGTTGTTGTAAATAATTTTAGTTAGTAATACAAGTGTTGAATTTTATTATTATATTTTTAGTTTTATCTTTTTTTTAGTTCTTTATTTTTTTAACCATTTATTTGACTTACAAAATTAGCATGATCTTGATGATGTATCAATTTTGAAAAACTAAAAATTTGAAAATCCTAGCATATATACGCCTACACATATCAAATCAACTAGCTCTCTATTCTATGGTTTGACAAGATCTCTACTTATCCAACTTTTGATTGAAAGATCATATAGAAATAAGAATATATTTTTGTTTACTTGTTTATTCCCCACATTTTGAAAATATATATTAATAGTAACTCTTTTTTCTATAAGGCTCCAAATGATTCTCGTTCACACCTATGTTAATAGATTGTAAGATGTTCCTTTTCCTACAAAAGGATTATGCTTTAATTCTTGAAAAACTCTTGCAAAACTTATAAGCATTAATAATGCTTCTAATATTAGTGACATGTGGCATGCTGCTACTAGTCCCTATGACATGCAACTCGTGACATTTCTATCCTCCCCACATTTTTTGGTTTCATAACCCCACTCTGAGTGTCTATGCAACATTTACTCTGTGCATCTGCTGCATGGCAGATAGCTTGGTGATGACCTGCAATTTTTTATAATTTTAATTTAAAAAGTAAAGATTATTCAAAGAAAAAAGGAAAAACAAGTTGTTCAAGAACAAGAAGCGTATGGGACAAGGTGTTTTTTTGGTTTGGATTGGCTTGGCATCATGATAGGATCAACACATTTTTCCTTGGTTGTTAGCAACATTTTTCTCCAAGATGGGGGAAAAGGATGTGGTGACTCTGAGCTTACAACCATATCCTTGTGTTTGAAACTGAAGATGTGGCCTTTCAAGCCCTTCAAGTTGGAACTTGGCTGGTTTCTTGCACTACCATGTGCTTATTTAAGTGGTTCTTGGATTTAATTCCCAAGAATCAAAGCCTCCTAAGTATTCCCTCTAGGTCGAGCTTCCCAATTTTCAATAGGTCAAAATAGATGGTGATGATTTTTTCAAATGACCTCACAGTATCTCCACTCTTCATTGTTGAATCATTACATATCACCCTTAGGGTAGTAGTGGCATGGTGATTGGCTTCAAAACCTTGTTGTCGTCTTCCTTGTGGTATCCTTAGAGTACCACACCAGAGATGGATCACAACATCTTTTGATGGGTGGCACCCCTTTACCATCATTTGGATGTATGCCATAAATCAAGACCTAGACATAATTGATGCATGGTAGTCTCTCAATTCCTTGCCCTCAATAACATTATTTGGGGTGATTTTAACATGGTGGAAGATCTTTCTGATAAGTGGGAGCAAAGAGACCAAGTTAATTGATGCATACAAGAAATTCAATTAAGAACGGTTGAAGCTTCATGATGATTTGGTTGAGATTAAGGACTCTCAAGGGTTTTGTTGGTTGAGATTAAGGACTCTCAAGGGTTTTGTCTGGTGATGATAAGCATTAAGTTAGGCTTGATAGAGGGCATGTTTCCCAATGCATCATAAAATATTGTTGTGTTAGATCACTATCCTATTGTAACATTTAAATCCTATTAAAATAGGAAAGATCTTTCATTCCATGTCGACCCAATGATCCTTTCCATCCCCTCAATTCAACCCAAAATCTCTCTTGCCTTGAGATATGCCATTAGTAATCGTTCCTCTCCTTCTATGAGTTGGATTATTGCTATCAATCGGAGCCATGCAATCTTGCACATGGCTTAAAGGAAATCCAAAATATCTAGAGGCCTAGAAGGGAGAATGTCTATAGAAGGCTCTCTTAGCTCAAGACTAAAGTCAATAAAGGCAATTCCCACCTACAAAAAGGTGTGCTAAAGATCAGAAACATCCTTGGATATGATGAAAAAATTAAGAGGAAGAAGCTTCAAATGTACTTTAGAGATTGGTCGACAAGCATGAACAAAAAATTAACTAAAGAAATGTGCAGAATGTTAAAGAAGAAACAAAGCAAAGAAGCTCTTCTCGAAATGATTGACAAGAATGGGTTGGAATGCACTTCGAAGAGGAAAATCAGGAGCTGATTGTCAATCATTTCAACCAAATTCTTGAGTTTTCTACTCCACTCTCTCCTCAGATGCATGATTGCATGGCCACCATCTTGAGAGCTAGATCCAAAAAAATATGCTTGAAACTATGCACTTTCTTGATGCTCCCCTAATTGGCTAGGAGATCCATGAAGTGATTGAAACCTTCCCTAAAGGTAAAATCCATGGGTTTGATGGCCTCACTAATGAGCTCCAAAACCTTTAAAAATATTTTGGTGTCCCTCTTTGTTTATTTTGGCATGAATCCCTTAGCTTTGGTGCACTATGGAGGCGCTTAAATGAAGTTGTAATTAAGATCATCCACAAAAAGGACAACACGAACATATTTGAAAATTGGCAATTATTACCATGCTATAGAAGGGCAAGATCTTTGACAAGGTTCTTGCAAACCAAATTGCATGCCATCTTAGTGTGCGGATCGATGAAGATTATAAAGGATTCATCAAAGTAGATCCATCTTTGAAGCCATCATTGATGTTCGAGAGGAAATTGATTACGTGAAGGGGTCTTCCCAAAACATTCTCTTTCTCAAGTTTGATTTTGACAAAGCGTACAACAAGCTAGAATGGGATTTGATCCTTTAAACCCTCAATGACATCAACTATGGCCCTAATTTTATAAAATGATTCCCATGCTCTTTGGGAATGCCATTTCTTGGATTAACATTGACGGAAAAATCTTGATGGACATTTACCTTAAGTGCTCTATCAGAGAGGGTTGATATCTTGCCACATTGTTTTTTGCTATTGCAACTCATGGGCTCAATGGCCGTTTTTATAAAAAAAGTGCAATTGGGAAATATTCAAGGCATCTCTCTCCCTTCTAGCCAAGATCCAATGGTTCTAAGGCTCACCAATCACATCAATGTGTTTATAGAGAATAATGATGGATGTATCTATTGCTTCTGTCATTGCCTTGAGATTTTCTATTAGGCCACTAGATCTAGGATCAACCACTCAAAAACTACTTACATGTCCCTTCTTGATCTACCCCCACATCTTTTGAGGGTTCAATATTGATGATAAAATCTTGGCATACTGATGCAACTTTTTGTCCAAAACTATTTCAAAAACAATGAAAACTGCTAGGCTGTTGTCTGATAAGTTTTTGTATATTGTTGTAGTATGTATGGAAACTAGCCACCATTGTATAATCATCCTATTTTTGTAATCCAACTAGCCCAATAAAATTTGTAAAGACTTTTGTATTTTAGCTTTTTAAAGTAGTATTCAAGACTGAGAGGTATCGATAACTACAATAGCAATCAATGCTAGAAGTACTATGTGCATTTTCACCATCGATAAAGATGGTATAGAAGATGACTACAATGCACTCCACAACACCAAACTCTATTATAAGAAAACAAAAGAAGAAATGCGAAAGGATCCACATTTGGGGCCATGGAAGAGAGACTCTAGCTATTTGAATGTGATTGAATTTTGAGAGTATTAATGAGTAGAAGTAGATATTTTAGAATGTACTCTTGTAGCCTGAGCGGCATGCACCCTTTTTTGTAATTTATACTTTAATCTAATACCACAATTTCCTAAATTCTTCAATATGTTGTATTGTTGTAATCCATTTCTAGTTAGTGTAATGATGATCTATGAATTTTTAAGTAATTAGTCTAGTATAAGTGGTTAATCTTCTGTCGATATTAGACATGTTCAACAACAATTGAATGTTTTAATAGATGTAATTGTAGTTTGTGAATGTTCAAACTACAGATAATTACAAAGACCAAGTAGAATTCTTTTCTGGAAATGAATGCTTGAAGGAAATTGGTAATTTCTAGTTATGGTTGTAGAGGGGTCTTAGGATAACAATTCCATGTTTATTTCTCAATGTATATAGGTCCATTTTTGTAATTTCATACAATGAATTCGAATAATAGAGAAGGTCTTGAATGGCCTGAGTTATTTTGCAATACTGCATTGTGGATTTTAATGAAGGATGAGTAGGTGTACACATATTCAAGTGGGGGTTGAAGACTATTATGGATGAATTTTTGAGTCATGTAATAGTCAAAAGCCTGAGCTCAAACTCAAAGCTTAGTAAGAATGGTAAAGAGTTGGTTCCAATCAAGAATAGGTAGTCTTCAACACTATCTTTGATATCATACAAGCCATATATCCAAATTTGGCTAATCTGTCTAAGTAATCTGCATCATCCATGAGTAGTAATCACATAGTTCCAAATTGGGGGTGAACAATCCATTCTCGAAGCAAATGCCCACTTTATGAAGTTCCCTACCTCCCAAATCCACCTTGTAGATTAGAATTTTGATGCAATCATTAGTACATAAGAATACATGGAGTTTTGATTGCTAAAACTTTGGTTGTGTAGATAGTTTCCCTTGAGTGTTTATGGAGAATCCGCATTGATGATCCAATAGACACATGACCTCAATGAGATATGGGTTTTGAAGAATTCGCAAAAAATAAGTAGGCAAAGGCAGATAGGAAGGCAGTCACCAAGGACAAGGTGGGACACTAGGATAGGGAGAGCTTGATTAAGGTTGGGGCATGCCCATGAAACATTCTTTTTGGATGTATTCACCACACACAAAAGGATGGCAAAATATCTCAAAAGAAACGAAGGAAAAAGTAACTAAGGAAGGTACCACATCAACACTTTCCAAAGGTAGTCCACACTTGGTTTTTTAATTCACAACAAAATCAAGATAGAAGGCCTTCTTGCCAGGAGGTAAGTCATAGAAAAGAACAAGTACCATTTTTCATAATAGAATTATATTCTGATTGCATAACAACCATCCAATTTTTTGAATTTTGTGTTTCATCAAATGAAACAAGCTCATTCTCATCACAAAGACTAGAGGCAGCCATAGTATAGCAATCTAATGCAAAAGAAGCACTATGAGAGCTTGAACAAGTACGATATGATAGAGGTGCATCTAATTTCCTATCACACAAAGTCTGCACTAGCCATTTTGGCATAGTTTTTGTCTCCTCAATATCAGATCTCTCATCAACAAGTGCATCATGTAAATCTGCATCAGAAATGGAATGATCTGCATCATCACATAAGAACTGTAAAGATTGAGAAATTGCCTCATTTGGACTAGCACTAGACTGTCCACTTGTAAAAAGAGGCAACAAAGTATCATACATATCTTTGGAGCTAGTAGATGTTCTTTAGTACATGAAAGTAATGGCTGAATAGCATCTTCCACAAAAATAACATCACGATTAACTAGAATGCATTTAGTCTCTGGATGATATAGATGATAGCCTTTGCTTTTAGAACTATACCCAACATTTCATTGCTTTATCATCCAATTTCTTGTGTTGTTGTTCAGACACTAATGCATATGCCAAACAACCAAAGACATGTAGGCGAGCAACAGATGGCTTAGGACCATGCCAAGCCTCATATGGGCGAAAGAAAACAATGCTTTAGTCAGAAACCTGTTGAGTACATATGCTGCACACATAACAACCTCAAGCCAGAAACTATGTGGTAAAGCCTGACTCTTGACCATACACTTTGCCATCTCCATGAGTGACTTGTTATTCCTTTTAGCAACTCCATTCTTTTGAGGTGTATACTCTCTATACACTAGTGTTTTATCCCACATTTAGCCAAAAATGCATTAAAATCAAAAGACATATATTCCCCCCCTCAATCAGAATGGAGGGTGCCCATTTTACATGCTGACAGATTTTCAGCCAAACCCAGAAACTCTTTGAAGCACATAGAGACTTCAGACTTTGCTTTCAATGGATATACCCATGCATACCTAGAAAAAATCATCAATGAAAGTTAGTTTCCAAAAGAGGGTGTCTGCATAGGACCACAAACATCATTGTGAACAAGATGCATTTTTGAGTAGCTTGAACTGAACCAGCTTTTGGGAACAATGAACGTTGCATGTTACCCAAAATAAAGCCTTCACAGACATGTTTCTCAAGTGCCTCAGGTTTTGGGCAAAGAGGATACCATTTCAAATTTCTATAGACATAGCAAACTAGAAAAAATCAAATGATGAAAGCATGCATGCAAAAGCTTTGCATATGACATAGCTTGAGAATCATGTACTTCACATGCTGAATCATTCTCAGATTTTTCGTAGTCTATGAGCTTATATAGCCCACGACATAAAATGCCAGAAGCAATAATGACATCACCATTTGATAGATCATGAACTGTACATCTATTATCAACAAATTTCACAACCAAGCCAACCTTGGCTAAAGTTGAAACTGATAACATATTCTTCTTGATCCCTTGCACAAATAAAGCATGTGACAATTTAAAAGAAATACCATTAGTAGTAGTCAAAATGATCTTACCAACTCCCATGATAGAATAAGAGGAGTTATTGGTGCATGTGATAGTATTCCTTGTAGGGCCAAGCTCGAGTGAAGCGAAGAACCTGCACAACAAGGTAATATGTTTGGTTGCCCCACTATCACAGTACCAAACATCTGAGTCTATTGCAAACATACACTGTTCATAAGAAGATGGGTCTTAACTGCAAATAGTGGTAAATGCCCATTCTTCATTCTACACAAGATTAGCAGACTTTGTTTTGGGTGTAGAGGCCTCTGCAACAACCATTCTAGCTTCTTTCTTCCTTGCCTCTTTAGCAACCAATTTTGGACAACTCTTCATGACATGATCATTTCCTTTACAGTATTTGCAAAACAATTTATGCTTTTTCATTTTCTTCTTGTCTCTATCATCCTTCTTTGATTGTCCAAAATTAGCATATTTTTGCTTACTATTAGAGGAGCTCCATTTACCTTTGCCCTTCTAACTAGCCAGGAAAGCTTGATCTGCAATACACATAATGGACTTGTTCTACCTAGACTGATCTTCTTGCAATAGAACAGAGACTAACTCCTCAAATGTTAAGGCATTTGGATTTCCTTTCATCATCAATCAAAGAGTAGAAGCAAAACTCTGATATGAATCTGGAAGACCATTCAGAACAGTCTAGACAAGTGAATTGTTAGGCAAGACTTCATCAGCAAAAACCAATTGCTCCTTCAAATCTTTGATCTTTGTCAAAAAACTATCCATGGAATCTCCTTCATTCATGTGCTCACTCTCTAGCTGTTTGAGGTAAGCAACATGAGCCTCATTCCTTGCCTAGTATAAAGTGGTAAGTGTATCCCAAGCATCCTTCGATCTTTTGCAAGAGCAAATATGAGGAATAATGGCACATTTTGTTGGAGTTAGACGTCTGCGAAAGCACACAAATAGCACAAGGAAGAAGAAGAAGCTTGGAGCACAACACACAATACTGAATGTATTACCACTAGAATGTACAAAGATTAGCAACTTGTTAGGGCTATAGGTGTATATACAATTTGGGGGAAAAGACCTCCTAAAGAGGGAAAAAAGTGCCCCGGTTATCCTAGTGTGTTCACACACATTACTACCTAAATATATAAACAAATCTCCCTTGGGAGTGATGCGGTGAACAAGGACCTAGCACTTATGTATAAGGAAGTGCCAAGCTATGTGAAATCAATCCAAAAAAGGAAGTAAGCCTAAAGCTTTGAGGAAAGCTTCAAACTTCTCCTTAGGAAGAGCCTTTGTGAAAAGGTATGCAATGTTCTCTTGCGTGGCCACATATGCTAAGCTGATCTCTCCAGCAGAGAACCTCTCCGTGACATAATGATAATGCACCTCAATGTGCTTAGTGCGAGCATGGAACACAACGTTCCTCACAATTGCCAATGCACTCTAATTGTCAATGAAGATGGTGGTGCAAGAAGATTGATCAACACCCAAATCAGCCATAAGGCATCTGAGCCACACACACTCAAAAATCGCTGTGAAAAATGCCCTATACTCAGGCTCACAACTGGAAGTGGCCATAGTAGAGTGCTTCTTGCTCAACCAAGATATGCATGAGCTACCAACCATGAAGCAAAAGCCACTGGTGGACACACGAGTGTCATAGCAACTAGCCCAATCAGAGTAAAACAAAGCATTTAAATATGGCGGTAGTGATCCCCCCTTGGGATAAAACAATCTAAGTATCCGAGTAGCACTAAAGTAGCGAAAGATGCGCTTAGCTACCTACCAATGCTTGACACCTGGGCAATGCATAAACTTGCTCATCTGTGAGACAACAAACTGAATATGTGGCTGAGTAATGCATAAGTAAATCAAGCATCCAACATCCTGTTGATAGAGAACAACATCAAATGCATCTCCAATATCATGAAGACTCAATCGCAAACCTGTCTCCATAGGAGTGGCAATAGGTTTATAGTCTTCAAGGCCAAAATGCTACAATAATGTGTCAATATATTTCATTTGACACAAAGCTATTCTGCCATCAACTTGCATAAACTGAGTGGCCAAATCATGATGCAAATGCCCCAAATCAGATATCTCAAACGAAGCATGCAAATCAGCCTTAAAATCAGCAATATGCTTCTCATGAGGACTAGTGAGCAACATGACATCAACATACACAACAATGATTAGAAGAACATCATTAACACGCTTAACATATACCATATATTGCCTTCTTTAACCTGCACACCTCGTTTTCATGTTCTTTCTGCACAAAGCCACAACGCTGAAAACTGTTTAGAAATGCAATTTTAATGTCCAACTAATGTATGTTCCATCCATGATGAGCTGCAAGTGCACAAATGCTACGAAGAGTAGTCATTCGGCATGTAGATGCTGTTAGGCCACCGGAATGGATTGTAATTTTCATATATCACATGCACCGAAAGGGCATGATGAGGCGATGTAACTTTTTAACTATTAATGAAAGGGCATTACGGTGATCTTTGAGAAGGAGAGATACGAAGTTCGCCAGACTGTCTGTCTGGGCGACTGCCCCGGAGACGCTATGTTGTAGTTTGCAGATATCTGGAGTACTGTCAGTCTGTTCTTGTTGAATTGTCATCGTTTATTATTAACACAATAACATTGTATTAACATTGATAAGTCTATTCGACTGTGTGATTATTAATTGCACGGTAACCTGCTGTGTAAAGATAATTGTAATCGAAGAATCATAGCTGTGTAACAGAAGTTATTGCCTTGACGTATACTTATTGTTTGGTTAAGTGGTTAAATTGGGAAAATTAAACAATGGGCCTCTGCACTGTCAAACCCCTACCATCCTCAAGAACCCGAAAAGAGATTAAAAGTGACTTGAACAAAGTCCTTTTTAACACTAGTGCCGTCTATGGGAAGATGGAAGTAGATTGAGAATAACCAGAAAAGGCAGAGCAGTACGTCAAGCAAGTGGTGCAGAAGCGATATATGCCAGTTACTCGGTCCGGCGAGTCCTATCCAAAGTATAGGAGAGACCAGCATCCCTGGGTAGTTCCAAATCTATTAGGGACACCCCCAGGTGGTAGAAGTACATGCCATTTAAGCCCAGTGGTAGGAGGATTGGAGCCAGTTAGCAGTGATTCCGGTGCCAGTTCGGTGACACATGATGAGATTCCGGTGAATTCTGGTGCGATCCCGGTACTTTCTGAAGCAGGTATAGTGACTTTTGAGTGTACAGAGATGCAGTGACTTTCGGTGATAAAGTTGTGTTACCAAAGGAGACCGTCTCCGGTGAAAAGATAACCTGGTGTGGTGAAAGTTCGATAAGTTCCAGTGGAAGTTCGGTACCATTTGGTGGAACTTTGAAATTTTTCGATGATAGTGCGGTACTACCTGGTGGATCCGTATTACGTTTAGCACTCTTCGGGGCAAGCTTACCTAATTTTGATACCAAAGTTGAGGACAAGCTATTTGATTTGGAAATAAGTAAGAGATTCGACGCTATTTTTGAACCGGAAGGTGAGTAGGCTAAAAATACAGATTCTGAAGGACAAGAGACACCTCCTCAACAGACAGATAACAACAACACTACTCACAATATCACTACGAGTGGTTCACAATCTCAGCAGCAGACACCCCCACAACCGCAACCGCAGTTTCAACAACACCAACAGCAGCAGCCGGAACCAATTTTACCAGTTCGACCGGTTCCAACAGGACTGACTTACACAAAGTTCGGTGGATTTCCGGGTGACAACCCTGATGCACATGTGTGCACCTTTGAGATCAGTTATGCAGTATTAAACCACCCACCTGACCCGTCGTACAAGGCCATTGTGTTTCAAGCCACACTGGTCAATGAAGCAGCAAGGTGGCTAACAGAGTATGATATCAATCATTTTGGTAATTATGATGAGGTAAAGAATGCATTCCTGCAGAGGTTTCGATTGAAGAAGAACCATGCAGAGATTTTTGATTACTTGCAGAACAATCGGCAAAAGTCCCATCAGAGTGTCCAAGAGTATGCGACACTGTTTAGAACGCACCTGCGGGAGCTGCCACCGGCGCATGCTCATCTGCCTGATGATGTCATCACACAGTGGTTTATAAATGGCTTAAACCCGCAACTCAAACAAATCATGATCATCCACTATATGGGTGGAATGACACTGGATGCTGTTATTGCGATGGCCCTGCAACTAGAGCATAAAGTTGGAGGATTTACGGAAGACTTGGAATGGCTGAAAGCAAGTAGGAACGAAGCTGATGATCCGTCCAAACAGGTGTATTGCACCAAATGCAAGAATCCAAGTCACACCAGTTCTACATGTGCCCTTAACCAGATGTATTGCACCATCTGTAACACAACAGGACACTCAACGGAAACCTACACATATAATGCAAGGTGCAGGGTAGAGCAGTCGTAAATGCCATAATACAGGAAACAGGTCAACCAACAACCCATTATGTGCCACCACAGTTGCGAAACAATCAGTCGCAAGAATATAGGAATTACCGGGGTCAGCGGAACACCAATTTCAATGCGAATCGATGGCAAGCGGGTCCATCGGTGGAAGGTACCTCTATTCCACCCCCTCGGTGCCATTTTTGTGGCAAGCTTGGCCATATCCGTAGATTTTGCAAGGAAGCAGCAGAGTACGAAAAAAGGAAGAAGGAGCGACAAAATTTGATGACTGACATGGTTTATATTTCCCCTGTTGAGTCATAAGCAGCGGTAGTTCAGACAAGATCAGGTAAACAGTTGCAACCCGCAGCTGAAGTTTTTGAACCTGGAATTTGTGAGCAGCAGTAGATGTTTGCAAAGGCTAGTCAATGGACAGCTAAGGAGCCGACTATGTTTCCTGATCCAATACCGATAACACAGGTTCCTCTGCCACAGGCAAGATCGAATGAACAACATTCTGCCCCAACAACATTAGAATCAACACCAGAATCGGTAATAACCACGACTCAAACAGATCAGGTATGGGACATCCTATCTAAGGCTTCAATCACACTCCCTTTGGGATAGTTTCTCGCCTTAGTGCCAAGAGTAAGACAACAATTCCAACTGCAGGTTAGTCTCAGACCTTCATGTACTCCGGCGACTGCAACTATACAACCGGAAATTGATTCTACGGTGGATCATTCAATCCCATTGATCACCGTCTGGTATAAAAACTAGAAGATTACTCAAGTTTTAATTGATGATGGGTCTGGTGTGAATATTGCGACTGCAGCACTCTGCAAAAAATTGGGTTGGACCCAAATTGAACCCGTACAATTTTTTGTGCGAATGGCAGACCAATCCAGAGTCCATCCGGTGGGCTTAGTACATAATATCCAGATCACCCTACAAGGAACCACATTTAAAATGACTTTTGTAGTCCTAGAGTTACCCGACTCTAGCCTCGATTACAACCTACTTTTCGGTTGACCGTGGCTAAGGCAAGCCAAAGTCATACAGGATTGGTCAACCCAAGAGTTAAGTTTCAAAGATAATCACCGGAGGTATGTAGTTATACTAGACGCTATGCAACCCTGCGAGTTACATGCACGACCATATGTAGCAGAGCTAGTCCACATGCTGGATGGGCTATCTGACGATGAGGAGGAGGCCTTCCTTAAGATCAATAAGGATCTTATCTCATTAGGAATTGTAGACTTATAGTCGGTAGTAGATAACTGGAGTCCGACAGTTTGTACCATTGTACCAATGACCGGAGAAGCAAAAGTAGATGAGGATATGACAATGGACGAAGCGACCGTACAACAACTGTTGCAGCGAGCTGATGATTTGGTGAAACCCCGACAATTTTATGTACCAGAAGATCAATTGATAACGTACAACTTGGGGGACACGATTAACCCAAGGCCTGTAAAAATTAGGGCTGGACTAGTAGGGCAATTCCAAGAAGATTTGGTACAACTCTTACGTGAATTTTCAGATGTCTTTGCTTGGGATTACAAGGACATTAAGGGTCTGGACCCAAGAATTTATCAACACCGGGTGGTGCTGATGATTTGGTGAAACCCCGACAATTTTATGTACCAGAAGATCAATTGATAACGTACAACTTGGGGGACACGATTAACCCAAGGCCTGTACAAAATTAGGGCTGGACTAGCAGGGCAATTCCAAGAAGATTTGGTACAACTCTTACGTGAATTTTTAGATGTCTTTGCTTGGGATTACAAGGACATTAAGGGTCTGGACCCAAGAATTTATCAACACCGGGTGGTGCTGAAGCCAGATGCATGACCACTCAAACAAGCCAGCTACCGGATGAATCCGCATGCAGCCCAAGTGAAAGCCGAGTTAGATCACCTTCTAAAGGTTGGATTCATTGTTCCCATTGAACATGCAGAGTGGATATCTCCAATAGTAATCGTCCCTCAGAAAAATAAACAGTTGCGTATCTGTGTTGACTACCGGAAACTCAATGCCGCCACTGTATCGGATCCGTTCCCTCTCCCCTTTCTGGACACAATGCTCGACAGGGTAGCAGGGCATGAAATATATTCTTTTTTGGATGGCTACAGTGGATATAATCAAGTGAGGATGGCGGAGCAGGACATACCGAAGACAACTTTTATCACGAACTGGGGTGTCTATTGTTGCACCGTAATGTGGTTCGGTTTAAGGAATGCCCCAAGTACCTTCCAAAGATGCATGCAGGAAGTCTTTTCACCCTACTTAACTACCTTTATGAAAGTATATTTGGACGATTTTTCCTTATTTTGCAAGACTTCGGCACACCTGTATCATTTATGGTGCTGCTTTGAAAAATGCCGAGAGTACCGATTATGCTTGAATCCGACCAAATCTGTTTTTGCAGTCTCCTGTGGTAAACTGCTCGGCCATATTATCTCTAAACAAGGAATACAGGTCGATCTGGATAAAGTAGCAGCCGTGTTGGAGGCACCAGTCCCAACGACACCAAAAGAAGTTATGCGCTTTCTTGGTCAAATCCGGTGGCATGGCAGGCACTTACGGTGGTTAGCTCACTTAGCAACACCACTTAATAGGCTTATGACCAACGCTCCACGACAGTATGATTGGACACAGGAGTGCCAAAATGCATTTGATCGTTTAAAGGTTTTATTGATGCAGGCCCCAATTTTGCAACCACCTGATTTGGAACGTCCATTCCATGTCTTTGTGGATGCATGGGACATAGCTATTGGTAGCGTACTAATGCAGCAAACTGACAAATGGTTTCGGCCTGTATATTATGCAAGTCGTCGATTAGCCCCTGCCGAAAGAAACTACTCAGTGACCGAAAGAGAGTATCTTGGGTTGGTGTATTCTGTTAAGAAGTTCCGACATTATTTGTTGGGCCGAAAATTCACCTTCCATGTGGATCATGCCGCACTTGTGTATTTGGTCCGACAACAACATTTAGGTGGAAGACTGGCAAGATGGGTATTACTCCTACAAGAGTTCGAATAACGCACCGAAAGGGTGTGATGAGGCAATGTAACATTTTAACTATTAATGAAAGGGCATTACGCTGATCTTCGAGAAGGAGAGAGACGAAGTTCGCCAGACTGTTTGTCTGGACGACTTCGCCGGAGACGCTGTGTTGCAGTTTGCAGATATCTGGAGTACTGTCAGTCTGTTCTTGTTGAATTGTCATCGTTTATTATTAACACACTAACATTGTATTAACATTGATAAGTCTGTTCGACTGTGTGATTATTAATTGCGTGGTAACCTGCTGTGTAAAGATAGCTATAATCGAAGAATCATAGCTGTGTAACAGAAGTTATTGCCTTGACGTATAATTACTGTTTGGTTAAGTGATTAAATTGGGAAAATTAAACAAAGGGCCTCTGCACTGTCAAACCCCTACCATCCCCAAGAACCTGAAAAGAGATTAAAAGTGACTTGACCGAAGTCCTTTTTAACTGTGCAAAGGTCTTATCAAAATCAATGCTCCTTTCCTATGCATAAACCTTTGCAACAAGCCTAGCCTTATACCTGTCAACTGTTCCATCAGGTTTACACTTCAATTTGTATACCCACTTAGTGCTAATGGTCTTCTTGCCAAGAGGCAAGTCACATGAAGACCAGGTGCCATTTTTCATGATAGCATCATATTCAGATTGCATTGTAGCCATACAATGTTCAAAATTTTGTGCTTCATCAAACAAAATAGGATCAGTTTCATCATAGAGACTAGAGATAGCCATAACATAGCAATTTGATGCAAAAGAGGCATTATGAGAGTTTGGACAAGTATGGTATGATAGAGATGCATCTAATTTTCTATCACACAAAGTCTAGACTAGCCATTTGGCATAGTTCTTGCCTTCTCAATTCATGTCTCTCATCAACAAGTGCATCAGGTAAATCTGCATTAGAAATAGAATGATCTGCATCATCACATGAAACCTATAAAGGCTGAGAAGTTTCCTCATTTAGACTAGCACTAGACTGCCCACCTATAAAGAGAGGCAACAATGTATCATACATTTCTTTGGAGCTAACATATGTCTCCTTAGTACATGAAAGTAATGGCTGAATAGAATTTTCCAGAAAAACAACATCATGGCTAACCAAAATGCATTTAATCTATGGATGACACAAATGGTAGCCTTTACTTTCAAAACTGTACCCAACAAAAATACATTTCATTGCTTTATCATCCAATTTTCTGCGTTGTTGTTCATGCACTAATGCATATGCCAAACAACCAAAAACATGCGTATGAGCAACAGATGGCTTGCAACCATGGCAAGCTTCATATGGAGTGATCGAGTGCAGTGCTTTAGTGGGACACCTGTTAAGTACATATGTTGCACACATAATAGCCTCAAGCAAGAAACTACGTGGTAAAGCGTGACTCTTGACCATACACCTCAACATCTCCATGAGTGACCTATTCTTCCGTTCAACATCGCCAAGAATGCAATAAATTTAGAAGACATATATTCCCCCCCTCGATCAGAATGGAGGGTGCCCATTCTACATGTTGATAGATTTTCAACTAGAACCAAAAGCTGTTTGAAGCACATAAACACTTTGGACTTTGCTTTGAGTGGATATACCCATGCATGCCTGGAAAAATCATCAATGAAATTCACGAAGAAAAGATAGCTCCCAAAAGAAGGTGTCTGCATAGGACCATAGACATCACTATGAACAAGCTACAATTTCTGAGTAGCTTGAACTAAACCATCTTTTGGGAAGGAAGGATGCTGCATTTTACCCAAAACACAGCCTTCACAGACATGTTTTGCTTGTAGGGGCTGGCTCAAGTGAAGTGAAGAAACTACACCACGAGGTAATATGTTTGGTTGCCCCACTATCAAAGTACCAAACATCTACTGCAGACATACACTGCTCATGAGAAGATGGGCCAAAACTGCAAATAGTAGCAAAGACCCATTCTTCATTTTGGACAAGATTAGTAGACTCTATTTTCGGTGTAGAGGCCTCTGTAACAACCATTCTAGCCTCTTTTTTCTTTGCCTCTTTTGTAACTAGTTTTGGGCAGTTCTTTATGATATGACCGTTTCCTTTACAATACTTACAAAAGAATTTCTGTTTTTCTAATTTCTTCTCATCTTTGTCTTCCTTTTTCAAATGTGCTGCATTTGTAGATTTCTGCTTACTGGTAGATAAACTCCATTTACCTTTGCCCTTCTGAATAGCTAGAAAAGCTTGATCTGCAACATGCATAATGGACCTGTTCTACCTAGACTAATCTTCTTGCAATAGAAGAGAGACTAACTCCTCAAATGTCAAGGCATTTGGATTTCCTTTCATCATCAAACGAAGAGTAGAAGTAAAACTCTAATAAGAATCAGGAAGACCATTCAGAACGGTCTGCACAAGTGAGCTATTTGGTATAACTTCATTAGCATAAATCAACTGTTCCTTCATGTCTTTGATCTTTGTTAGAAAACTGCCCATAGAATCACATTCATTCATATGCTCACTCTCTAATTGGTTTTGCAGATAATCAACACGAGCCTCTTTCCTAGCCTGGTACAATGTGGTCAGTGTATCCCAAGCATCCTTAGCTTTTTTGCAAGAGTGAATATGAGGAATGTGCCTTAGCATCTCTACCATACCAATGAATTTGCTCTATAGTAGGTGCAATAGGAACCATAGCGCAAATAGGAATTTGCAGAATATCACCATCTTCGATGCCATTTGCATCAGCTTCAATACCTATATTTGTACGTGTAATAGGATGTTTTTCAACACCCTGCATAATATTCCACATTCCTTTTGCGACCAATACATGACGCATCATATAAGCCCACAATGGGTAGTCCATACCATCCAACTTATCCTCAACAGCCAACATATGAAATACATCACTGCTTTTAGCCATGGCCACTGAATAAAATACCCCGATGCAAAAAAATGATTGTATCTAAAAAGTTGAACAAAAGTACCCTGACGAGTTATGCTAAACCTGTAGCAGATATCGAGACGCTTATATTGGTGAACCAAAAATTGTATATATCTTTGGCACAAAAAGACAAAATAGTCTACATAAGCATTGCGATAGTGTGTTGGGAGGCCGAAACAAGACTGTGATTGGAGGGGTGTCAACGACACCCTAGATGATGCAGTGACCTACTCTGATACCAATTGTTGGAGTTAGACATCTGTGGAAGCATGCGAACAACACAAGGAAGAAGAAGAAGCTTGGAGCACAACACACAATATTGAATGTATTACCACTAGAATGTACAAAGATTAGTAACCCTTTAAGGATATAGGCATATATACAGGCCGAGGGGAAAAACCTCCTAAAGAGGGAAAAAAGTTGCGCTTGAGCATCTCTACCATCCCAATGAAGTTGCTCTACAATAGGTGCAACAAGAACTACAACATGAATAGGAACCTGAAGAATATCACCATCTTCAACGCCATCCGCATCAGCTTTAGTAGCTATATTTGCATGTGTAATAGGATGTTTTTCAACACCTTGCACAATATTCCACAGTCCTTTTGCAACCAATACATGATGCATCATATAAGCCCACAATGGGTAATTGGTACTGTCCAACTTATCCTCAACAACCAACCTATGGAATACATCACTGCTTTTAGCCATGGCCACTTACTAAGATACCCTGATGCAAAAAAATGACTATATCTCAAAAAGTTGAATAGAACTACCCTATCGAGTTGTGCTAAACCTATAGCAGACTTTGAGGTGCTTATACTGGCGAATCAAAACCTGTATATATCATTGGCACAAAAAAATGAAATTACCTACACAAGCACTATGATAGTGTTTGGAGGCCAAAATTAGCTAAGATTTTGATTTTGAAACTGTGATCGAAGAGGTGTTGATGATGTCCTAGATGAAGCGATGACCTACTTTGATACCAATTGTTGGAGTTTGAGGTTTGTGGAAGCATGCACACAACACAAGGAAGAAGAAGAAGCTTGGAGCACAACACATAATACTGGATGTATTACCAAGAGAATGTACAAAGATAAGTGACCCATTAGGGTTATAGGCGTATATACAAGCCGAGGGAAAAAAACCTCCCAAAGAGGGAAAAAAGTGCCTTGGTGGTCCTAGTGTGTTCACACACATCACTACCTAAATATATCAACAATAAACACAAAATTTCTTTCGTTAGGATCCCCATGTCAAAAGAGATGAATTATTCACTCTCTTTTTCTCTATCACAACTTTTTTCGATTACAATCCATACTAAATTAGAAACTTTCCAAAAAATGGGGGTTATATTTTATCCAACCCATCTCTATTAGTATTGAGATTTTTTATATCATTACACATATTATGCTGCTAAATGGGTGGAAGCTTGGAACTTTAAGAGAGCAAATGCATTAATAGTAGTTGAGCAAGCTCCTTCTTGACAAGTTTTGGATGTAAGCAGTTATGCGTGCAAAATATGTGTTGAATCGCTACCTTGAAAAAGCATTGAGAGTGATCATTCCTTATGTAGCTTCAAATAGTATAAACCTATGGTTATTCATATTCACGTGTTTGGTTGTTCATATGCTCTTGTGCCATCACAACAATGTTGCAAACTTGATGACAAGGAAAATACATGTATATTTGTTGGTTATAGTGCTGAAAGTAAGGGATATCATTTGTACCATCCATTGATAGAAATAGTTATTGTGATTTGAGATGTGGTATTTGTTGAAAAACTTAGTCTTCCCTCTACTTGAATGCAAAAAACAACCAACCAATACTTGGCTCACAAGATGTGTTTGATACACTCATGCCTTTGTTCCAAAGTGGTGCGCTTGACTATGGCCATGTAGACCAGCCAACTAAAGTTTTCAAGAACATGTTTATGTGAAGCAACCTCCTTGATTTTTCATGAAAATGCAAAATCATATGGTTTTTTGCTTGCATAAAGCTTAGTATGGTATCAACCTAGATCCACGTGCAAGGTATGATTAAAAACATAAGCACTTGATTGCTCTTGGCTTCATATGTAGTGCAATTGAAAGCATACTCTATGTACGCAAAGATGGGGCTGATCTTAGAATTCTTGTTCTTTATGTTGATGATGTACTCGTGAATGGTTCATGTGATGCAAAATTTGACATCCTTATGCTTGATTTTTAGCATACTTTTGATGTTTTATGTTGATATTTTGAGCTACTATCTTGGCATCCAATTTGTATCTATTGAGGGGGGAATCATTATGCATCAAGCAAAGTATGCTAAAAATTACTTCAACATTTTGACTTTGGGGATTGAAAGCCAATTTCCACACCAGTGGAGACAAGCTTTAGGTTCTCAACAAAGCATTCCAATGATGCATTTGACACTTCTCTTTATTAGCATGATGTGGGATATCTTATATATGCATGCAACACATGGCCAAATATATTGTATGTAGTTTCATAGCTGAGCTGATTCATACATTGCCATGGCATTAAGCATTGGAAAGTGGTGAAACCTGTGTTTAGATATCTTAAAGGCACTTTGAGTTTAGGTCTCTTTTATGGTGGAGATATTCAACCATGCTTACATGCTTTTATAGATAGTGATTAGGTTGGTTGTTATCATACTTGCGTGTACACTAGTGGTAATTTCTTTTTCCTTGGAGACTCATGCATTTCATGGTTGATTAAGAAGCACCCTACAGTGGCGGCATCAAGTTGTGAAGCTGACTACAAGGGAGGTTTCATAGCTACAATGGAGTGTATGTGGTTGAGATGCCTATTAATGGATCTTTTCATGGAGATTGATGCCACTATGCATATTCTCATTGACATTCAGAGTGCATTGGATGCTACATAAAATCCATTGTTGCATGCACGGACCAAACATATTGAGCTGCATTATCACTATGTGAGAGAGCTCCTTCATGCATGAGATATTGATTTGGTATATGTGTCTACAAGAGATAATGTTGTAGACATATTCACCAAAGCTCTCCCATGGGAAAAATTTGAAGCTTTTTGCAAAGCTTTAGGTTTATTGCCTAGTGGGGGCTGATGTGTTACTCCTTGTATGTGTTCACATCATTTTCTTGAGGGGGGTCTGTTACACTTATGTGTTCCTCGAGTAGCTTTGATTTGAACCTTTTCCCTATGCATTGATACTTTTTACTCTAGTACTAGCTAGAGGTTTTTTCCCCATGTTACCACATATATGATACAATCATATGTCTAATTTGTACTTAGGGATGATTATTCAGCTCTTCAGCTCTCTTCATCATCAATAGAGAGCTATTCTAGCCATCCATCTTCTCTGTGTGTCTTACTACATTTGTGCTCCTTGTGTGTGCTTCTTATGTGTCTCTCACACTTCCACACACACCCAATAGTCTCTAGATGTTGTCTCCAAACCATTGCAAAATTTTAGGAATGGTGGGCAATAGCAAAAGCTAAGGTAATGATCTACGATGTTTCTTAACTCGCCTCCACATTGCAAAAAGGAACCCTATTGGACCAATCAATTGTGGAGAAGCTATTATGAACTTTATTGAAGTATATAGATCAAACAAAGAAAGAGTATTCTGTTGTTGCATTGTAAGGTAAAGGGATGGAGTAGTTTATGCAGTATTACATGGATACTTTTCCTAACTATGATCGCTTGAAAATCAGGTCTTTGACTAGGTTCAAGGTTGGTAAAAAACCAAAGGTTGTTTTGAGGAAATTAAGAAAGATAAAATTGTTAAAAACATGATTTATTAGCCAAAGATTATGCTCAATAAGTAAGATATTTAGTAAACTGATTGATTGCTACTTAGAGGCCTTCTTTGGAATGAGTAGACAATTATTTCTACCATGGGCTATGTACACTTAAGGGTGCGGGTGTCAAGTATGCATAGTTTCCCACGAGTGATGCTTTTAAATCTTGTGGAGGTACCAATGAAGATAGAGAGAAGGTGTGGGTATATTAAAAGAAGTAGATCTAAGAAAAAAATATCAATATTATTGGATTTAGAGAATCTTGCATCTAATGAATTGATTTAGGTTACTAAGACATTTGATTAGGACATTGAGTGTGATATAGACTTTCATACAGAGAAGGAGGAGGAAGAGTGGGTGTGCTAAAAGAAAATGTTGAAGTTTAGGAAACAATTTAATGAGAAGAAACATGATAAGAATTTGAAGGCCAAACATGTTAAGATTCACACTCTCCTGATGAGGTAACTGATATAGACAAATTGATACTAAAAAAGTTGAATGCATTGCAGGCTCCACCCAAGCTACAAAAACAATTATATTATCTTGTATACCAAAGGTTGGGACATGATTATGATGCATGTTACTACAACCATAATTATAGGGGGCCAAAACACACATATTGGCGTAAATGGAAACTCTATTGGAAACATTGTCAAAATAACATACTTATGTCTAGAAACCCTAATTTTTGGTACTTAGCCAAATTTTGGTCACAAAAGGTCAAAAATTATTATTAGCTCATTACATACTGCTTGAGGAGAGTTTTCATTTGGTATATAACACTTTCTCATGCGAGGTCCAAAAATGCAAGAAAACCATGACCCTAATTTCTATTCAATTTTTTTTTTTTGCATATTATGAATCCTTACCTCATGAGCATCAAGGAAAGCATTTTTTTAATGGATCTCTCATGGACAGATTTAGAGATCGTTAATGTTTTTTAACCAAAAAGTAATCACTTTTAATATTAATAATTTTGCTTTTTTTGGTGTGCTTTTCATGAGTTTTTTCACAAAAACTTCTATAAGCTATATAAACAAGGCTTGGGGGTCACAATTATCAATCCATCTACCTTAAGCAAGGGTCAAGCCTTGGATTTGTGAGTACTCTAACTCGTGGAGGAGGTGTTCCAACTTTTGGTGTAGATTTGGAGGAGATTTTGGAAGCCAACCATCAACTTTTGGTGAGTTTTGTAAGTAGCAAGTCCAATTCCAATTCTTCTTCTATTGTTGCTATTGTTCGAAGGCTTTTGCCTTCTTCTTCAACACAAGGAGGACATTATCTTGGTATTTAGGTTCTATTTTTTATTTAGGTTTTTTAAAACCCTAATCTTAGAATTAGGGTTTGCTATAAGACGGTTCTAAATTGTTTCTATTCACTTCAATTGCACATACACACACTCTTCATACCTCTTAGGAAATTTATGCACAATTTCTTGTATCTAGAACCTTAAACTCAAGCTAGATTCAATTTTGTATTAGAATACATTTAGTTTTGTATCATTACACACATTGTAATTTGACATTTATATTAGATAGTGCGTGTAAGTAAGCATTCAACTTACTTTGAAACTTTGACAAATTTTGTATTCTCTCTCTCTCTCTATTTCGCATTCATCTACTTTTGAGAGTTAAGGTGTGTATGCTAAAATTTATGTGTTGGAAGATCCTATAAACCTGTGAATATTATTATTAGTACCCACCTCACTTCCAACATTTGGTATCAGAGCATAGTTGACATACAATCATAACAAGATGGGTGATTATAGGCTTGAGAATGAAGATAAGCTTGAAGGAATGTCTAATTATCCAATGTGGACTTTTATAATGATGAATTTGTTAGTATCTAAAGAATTGTGGAATATTATCAATGACAATTACTCAAGACCAAGACAAACATGAGAATTGCTTCACTCTTTGAAATGACCTACTACCCCATGTTAACCTCTATTTATCCAATCTAGTAAAGGAACATGATAGGTTGACAGGGTTCTTGGGGTGGTAGAATACAATAGTAGTTGGATTCTTGTGTTTCTCCCAAACTACTTCACGGAATTCACTTTCTGAATCATCAAACACAGTAACAACAATCTAATATGCTAACTTCATCGAATTACACCAAACAAACTGCTAGAATGTATTCTTCATAGAATTAGTTAACTACTCACCGGATCATCACAAAGACAGTCGCTTACTTTACTAGGTCGTACAAAATGACTTCAAGTACTTCAATACACAGTGATATATAGAAGAAAACTATCTCAGTGTGGTAGAACATAAACAACCCGACATGTCCAATGCATGTCTTCTGATTTTGTTCTCTTCTCTTTGCACACTCAAGACAGAACGGTGTTAATTAATAAAAAACTAAATTTGGGTGTCTCTACCTCTTTGACAAGTCGTTTTAGGGATATATTACAAAGGTGTCCAACGTCTAACACTAGCATGCCCAAAGGACCTGAACCCAAAAAATATATAAGGATAATAACTTTATTCTACTTCTTCCTACTCATCCTACGAAGGAGTAAGTACATCGCCTTTAAAGGATTCTTGGGCTTCTACAAAAGTATGCTGTATTTTCTTAGTAAGGGTCTTCAAAAGTTTTTGCACTTCTTTTGATAGGAGAGGGACAAAACCAACTGTGCGAATGTGGAATCTTGGTTCAAAATTGATCGGCTCTGTGCTTCAGTGAGCTGCAAACCGAACTCTTCCTGCAAGTAAAAATCTTGCTTGGTCAGATTCTTTCGGCATTTAGTTTCCACCCAAGTAGTCTGGATAGCCTACTTCAACATCTTCTCTTCAACCACCAACTCTACAAGGTTGACTCTTGTTGTTGAGCTGCCAATATATGCTGTTCCTCATGTAGTGTTTGAGCACACAACTGCTCATTAGTCTCCTTGAATCGTTTGCCTATTCTTGGGGTTGAAATAGAATCTCGTTGATCGTGACCGCCTACACCATAGTCTCCTTTTCGAGTCCTTGGATGCGTAGGACATGGCAAGAATTGGCATCCTATAGGTTGGTGACCTGCTTTCCGTACTTCTTAGCTTCATGCTTTGAATCTTCAAACAATCCTTGAAAATACTGTGCTTGTTTTGATTCTTGATATAAGGTATCACCCAACTACTCATTGGTGAACATTTGATGCTCTAAGTTTGCATGGAGCTACTAGTTACATATTTGAAGCCAATCATAGTGCTGTCTAAAATGTTCGGCTAACATTCACTCCAAATTGCTAGTATTGCTCGTGTGCGATGGGAAGAGGAGAGATTTCTAGTAATTTTTGGTCATCTTCGATAGTGATAGGTGTAGAATTCTAGGGAGAGGCGGGGTTGGGAAGGGGAAAACCATCCAACACTGGGGTGTACCAGGTGGTGAGTAAGAGGGTGATGAGGGAGTCTTGGTACATTTGGCAAGCCTAAGTGCTTGGTCAAATATTCAAGACTACACCCTATTCTTCTTCACCTCACATGAGGAACTACATGTGAACACATGATTGTGATTTTCACTTAATTACCTTAGATACATGTAAAAGCAAAAGTTTAAGGAATCTCATGGATTTAGGTGAAGCCAAGTCCCGACTTGTTGGGTGAAGGAATCATCTCAAATCACTCCTCAAGTGTAGGAACACTTTTAGGGGTGAATTCAAATTTAAATTTATAAGATGAGTATAAATAGAGGTGATTAAGTCATGGAGAAAGAGAGCATTTTTGAGAGGATTGAAGCTACACTATTGAGCGTACCTTGAGCTCAACTTATGTAAGAGTAGTCCTCTACACTTCCCATGTATCATATGTGCATTATCAGATACTAATTGATACATTTCTTCATGATCATCTGTGTCTATTGTTCCCTTTCATATCTTCATTATTTCAGTGATATTGCAAAAGCATTTTCTTAGTGTGTACTTCATCATTTTCTACACTTTAACTGTAGTAGTTAGAGTGAAGTGTCTAATATATAGCTACAAAGTTTCATTATTTTTGGTTTAGCCAATCTTGAGATATGAACTGATGAAGTGGACTATGTTTGCACATCATCTTGTTCATGAAATGCCGAGATGACCCCCCTGAGTTGCTAAACTCATTGCTCACTGTATAGTGCCTCTAAATTCATGAAATAACTTGTGTTAATTAGCTATAGATTAGAATTAAATGTGTGCAAAATTTCTTTGGTCAATTCATACCAGGTTGTGAGCTTTGAGCAAAATATTGAGCACTTGCATTCCCAAAATAGAAGGTTCTCTCACATTTCTAGTACATGGAATTTATCTGTTTTGATGCAAACTTTTTGAAGTGATGTTCCAAAGTACCAAGTGATTGTAAATGCACTATTATGAATACAAAGAAGTCTACCAAGCATCTTTGGAGTCAACTTGGTAGGTATAGAGCATGTTTTGTGCAACACCAGATCATCTCCAGATTGTAACCACCCATCTCCTCATAGTGGTATCAGAGCAACAACAAATCAACATAGGAGATGGATTTCCGTCATGCATAGACAAATCTGATCGAGGTAATTACTCAACTTGGTCACTTAGAATAGAAGCTTATATTCAAGGGAGAAACCTCTATGGTAATATGAACCTCTATTGAGCAAGGTATTGTATGTGCCTATGTTAGCAATAGCCAGAGGCATAGAAGACGCGGAAGCATGTAAAGACAGAGCAGGGAGTCAGTCGAATCAAAATTTTCAAAAGATTTATGTTTTATAAATATTCTTCAAAACCTCCAATAGTGATTTTCATCACTATTGTAACATATGTAACATAGAAAAACCCTTTTTGTAATTCATAGCTCCATTTTGTGCAAGCCGAGGAGTCCTCGAGCTTGAGGAGCTTAGGTAGAATAAGCGTACCAATTTTGGTTATTTTTAGACACCGTTTACCCTTTCAAATAGCGCCTAGAACCTATTTTTTAACTATGCCGGTCACTAGATGTGAAACCGGTCAAAACTAGTCTAGAATCTATAAAAAGAGCTAGAAAGCTCATTTTTGAGGTTAGCTAGTGTTGGTTAATGTGAGCTTAGAGCTACTTTGAGCTTGTAATTGAGATCTTGAGCAATAGAGTTGATTTCTCACCTTCCATTGTGTCTTGCTTGTCTCTTCGTAGTGTGTGTGTATGTGTGTGTGCATTTCTATGCTTCTCACATTCACTCTCACTTCATCTCACATTCACAATCTTCATATCACTCCTATCTCTTCCACGGATTGACATTAAGGAGGTGGAGCTTCTTAACGTGGTTCTCACCATTGTGCTAGAGCAACACCAAATTCGGCGCCGTTGTCGGGGATCGAGTCTAGGACGAATGTGTGATGGTAAGAGTATAGCAAGAAGTGGTGTTGGAAGGTAAAAATTTCAGTTTTTGTTGTTGTTTTTAGTTAGTTTTTAGTGTTTTTCACCTCCCCCACACTCCATCTTCATCACCGCATCATCATCTTCAACTCCAAAAAAATCAAAAAATTCACCATATCCACCCATTCTCCTCATTTCCCCTCATTTGTGCATGTGCGAGAGAGAGAGAGAGCTTTTGTGCTTGTGTGTACTTGTGTGTTTTTGAGTTTTCTTGCAGGTACAGAGCTCCAGTGCATCAAGAAAGCTGCAAAAAGGTAAGAGATATACCCTCTGTCAGAAATTGCCGATTGTGTCAAACCATCACGATGGTCTGCAAAGTTCGGAATTTGAGGTAGGCAACCCTTGCGTGTATAGGAATCCATACTTGCATTGCAAAAATTCATATTTTGGTGGACCATCGTGATTGGGTCAGACCATCGCAATTGTGTCACACCATTGCGATTGGCTCACGCCATCACGATGGCTCGGCCGGACCATCGCGACGATCTCACGCCATCGCGACGGTTCACTTGAACCATCGCGACGATCCTCGACCATTGCGACCATCCCATCAACCCCACGCCATCGCAATTGGCCCATGCCATCGTGCCGACGTTGCCACGTGGCAAGCTAGACCATCGCGACGATACCCTTAGACCATCGCGACGATACCCTCAGACCATTGCGACACCTCGAATTTTGAACCATCGCGATTGGCTCACGCCATCACATCTGTGACCATCGCGACGGTTCACTTTGGACCATCGCGACGGTTCACGTTGACCATTGGCTGAGGCCATCGTGATTGTTCACCGATCGAGCCATCGCAATCGTTCACTTTAGACCATCGCGATAGTTCACATTCACGCCATCGCGACTACTCGAATTTATGCCATCGCGACAGTTCGCACTTTCGGACCATCACGATTGTGCCACGCCATCGCGACGGTTCACCTGGACCATCGTGGTGGTCCCAGACCATCGCGATGGTCCCAGACCATCGCGATCATCTCAGACCATCACAATTGCTCACCCCACATGCAAATTTTAGGGTTTCAATTTTTGGCCAATTTTGGGGCTATTTTTTAAAAATTTTTGGATCATTGCACTCATAGGTGACCCCTTAGCTCATATTTGGAGAAAAACCTGTTGTCAGTTTTTACCCCCCAGGGCCTGAACGCTCATATCTTTTTCATCCGAAGTCCATTTTTTGAGCTTTATAGCTCGTTAAAAAGCTCTTTACGAGTACTGCGTGACCTCAACTGTTTTTTTCAAAAAGAATACATTGATTTTTAGATAAGCTTATTTGAGGTTGACCTAGTGTGGGACTAGGAAAGAAAGAGGGCTTTGGAAGAGAATTTTGCTAAAGGTTAAGGGACCTTTAAGGGTGTATATACTCATGTGCTTGATCATCCATTTGTGAAATTGGTCTAATATTGAATTTTTCCAGGTCTAGCAAGGCCAATCAAAGCAAAGCAAAGCAAGGCAGTGAAGAACGAAGGGCTTGGGAAGCACGGCTTCTTGGGCATCAGGGCAACCAAAGCAACTGACTCGAGGTTGGAAGATTACTCAACCCCCTCAGTCAATTATTAGCTTAGGCTAAAGCGTTAGCATTGTCGATTAAGAATGATAGGAACGCGTCAAGTTCAAGAGACTAAATTTTTCAAGTCCAAGACTAAAAGTAAAGGTGGGTGATACGAAAACCTAAAGGAAAGAACCTAAGTCTGACGGAACGAGAACTCAAAGTACCACGAAAAGTCGATTCCTAACGCATACATCAAAACAAGAATCTAAAGAAAGTTAAAAAGAATCAAGAAAGTAAGAACAAAGAATCATTGACGATCAGAGCGTGTGTTGAGTGTACAAGGAAGAAAATTAATGAACCATAGATCGGGCAAACATATAGGTAAGTCAGACCAACGAAGCCTTAGATCATCAGAAGCAAGTGTAGGAACCACTGCATGATCGTGGGCTCAACAATTGAACACTAGTTACCCCTACGAGAGCTCAGATACAAGTGAATCAGAAATGGCATTTAGCACAGAAAGACCGGAAGGAGGGTCAAACGTTGCATATTTAGAAAAAACAGAAGGACCCTATAAAGACAGGAGCTAAATCCCAAGGAAAAGAACCAGTAGGAGAAGAACCTAGGACACATAGAGGGAAATCTGTAGTGACACGAGTACTAGTTCCAGATTGGACCCCTCAGGATAACAGAAGCATAAAATTGTTCATGAATAAAGAAACAGCCGAAGCATTTTGGAGGTACAAAACAGAACAACCTAGTGAGGTAGGCTCCATCATAATCTACAAATTCAAGGACCCAGATACACCTGGAAAGGTTGTATACCTGGATGAAACTTCAGAAAGAGTCTTTGTGGTGCCAGACCACGCAAGAAATACATACACATGGAGAGGTGAGTTGGTATTCCCTCCATCTTGAACAAATGTAAACGCGAGCCAGCAAGGGGCAGGAACATCGTCAGCCCATGCTAATCAAAGAGAGAAAAACAAAGAGAGACCCGAAGTAAGCTTCAATCATCCCATAGGAAGAGATAGAACCACCGTAGACATGGATAGAGTGGAAAGACAAAGGATACCAGGTGGTAGAGATGATTTTCCTCTACCTAGACCACGTGAACATGCAAGAATATTGAGACCCACTCAGTTAGTAAAATCCATGAAAAATTACTTTGATGGGACAGGAGATCCCTATGACCATGTCGTAGAATTTAAGCAAGTACTAAGAGTAGAGCAAGTCGAAGACATGTTCACGCAATATAACGCATTTGGACTAACGTTAAAGAACACCACTTTAACTTGGTTCCAACCATTGCAACAAAGGCAATTTAGAGACATCCATCACCTTTTAGAGTCGTTCATCATTGAATTCTCTAAAAGTGGGATCAGACATGACACGTCTTCGTTGATTCATAGTTTCAAACAGACCCCTCAGGAAATAGTAAGATTGGCAGGACGTAGGTTTAGATAATATGTTGAAAGATGTCCAGTACAAGAGTTACCTTCACAGGCCAAGAAAGTGTCATTGTTCCTAGATGGCCTGTTGAGCTCTAAACTACGCTCCTATGTATACTTGAAGGAACCCATAATGCTAGACATTGAGGACAACTTAGGAGATGAGTTGGAACTCCCAAAGGTCTATAAGGACTCAGATTTTTCTTCTCTAGCATCCACAAAATTGTCTAGCTCAATAGAAGACCTAGCAGAAAAAGTGGCCCAGAAACTAGGAGTTTCTAGTAAACAGATGCCTAGGGTAACAACAAACAAGCATTGTTACACCTCTAGTGGTGATCATATGGCGAATGTGTGTCCCAATGCAACACAAACACAAGCCAACCCTAGTGGCCAATACTGTACGATTGAGAGAAGATACACAAATCACACGGCTCAAGACTGCCCATATAACAAACAGGCAGTGAGACAGAACTACCCTCAAGCATACCAACAGCCAGGGAGGTATCAAGGCCAATACAATGCTCAACCTTATTACTATAGGCCTCCTCAGAACTACCCATACCAGGCTCAACAGAGACCTCAACCTGTTTTAGCTCAGCAGCCACCCCCACCAGCGAATGTCATCTCAGTTAAATACGCTGCTGCAGAAGAGAACCTAAGTAGGGCCTTAGTGCCTTCTTCACCTTTGATCACAGAGAGTGACCCGAACTCAAATAGATTTGACTCTACACATGTAGATAGTCCACACGCGTATTACACAGAGTCACCAGAACACGTGGAGGCATATCATTATGATAGTCCACCAGTGGAACCTAGTTGGGAGCCCGACTATGCTAATGTGATGTACACAAACCCGAATCCGCGGCCCCAATTGAGACAACAGAGACCACAGGGCCCTAGAGGACCATGCTTTAGGTGCCAAGGAGACCATTTCATAAAGGATTGTCCACATCCTCTGATAGCAGGACAGTCACAGTACTATAACATACAAGGCTATTGTGCCGATTGTGGTAAAGAGCACATAATCAAAGATTGTCCTAAGAACCCTGGTAATACTTCAAATGTGATGCCAATCAATGTGATAGGTATTGTGCACAACGTAGATGGATCTAACCCTACATACGTGCCTATCCAAGCTATAACCAGAGCCCAAGCGCTCTTACAGAATCAGCAACACAATCAGGAGAAAATAGCCGAAACTAGTGAAGTTGGAGAGCCTAGCAGTAAAAAGACGAAGTCTTGGAAAGATTCTAGAGAAAGAATCAAAAGAAAGTGGAGTAAAAAAATAACAGAATTGGAAGGAAGTCTCAAGGAATTTAGAGCCAAAATCCTAGAATTGACTTCGCAAGAATTGAATCAAGAGAACCCAGCTAAGAAATCCGGATCAGTTCTAGTGGAACACATACCAGAAAACCTAGACATGATGTTTCATGCATATCAAGCAAGAATAAAAGAAGGACCTCAAGTAGCAGAAACGAGCAAGAACTACCCTCGCACAGACCTAGAAATTGAGAGAACTAAACCTTGCATGAAAATGGTAGAATTAGCACAAGCAATGTTTGAAGCCTCGAGATATCTTAATTGGAATAACATGGCAAAACCTAAATTACACTTTCAAGGATTAATGGAGAGGCTAGAATACTTGATAGATAGAAAAGAGAAAAAGGATCAGCATAGGAATCCTAATGTCCCAGAGACACAAGAAAAGAATGCACCATCCCTGTCTCAAGTACCCAACCCGGAAGGTTAAGACAACCTGTCTTCCATACATAGATATTCACATGAATTTTTGAGAGAAATCCAAGAAGAGAAATGGAGAAAAGAACAAGGAACTCATCCTCCTATTCAAGAAATAGACGACTTGCAGGAGCAATTTCCCCAAGACATTCCCTCTAATTACGATGATGTAGAGGAGGAGCAACTGAGTGAACACACAGGTTTTGAATCTAATTCTTTACAAGAATTACCTCAGTTCACAGGACCTTGGGAAGACAAGTCTATTAGCATGAGAGCACCCACTATAATAGTGAGGAATGAAGAATCAGTAATCCCTAGAAACACAGAAGTAATCAAGAATACCAAAGTACAATGTAATCTCACCCTAAAAGAGTTGTTAAAGGTAAAACCAGAACTGTGGAAACATGTAGCAAATCAATTCCCCGAGCTTGCTACTATTCCCTCACAGATAGGATCACATAAGAAGGTACCAGAGATACCAGTAGAAAAGATCAGAGATGTAAGTGAAGGAGAGGAAGGTAACACTTATCTTCCAATAACCCATCAGGGCTACACCACCAAAGACATCTTAGATTCAGGGGCCAGAGTAGCCATTGCTACCACCGCTTTATGGAAACGTTGGGGTAAGCCAGCATTAAGACCTACCAGGATGAAGCTACAAATGGCTGATGGACACATAGAAAAACCATTAGGCTTACTAGAAGGCATATCTCTCACCACTTGTGGTGTGGAGTTTGAGCATACCTTTGCCATTTGTGATTTTGTGAAAAATCATGCTTACGAGATGATATTGGGACGACTATTCATGCGTCAGTTGCAAATTGTACAAGATTGGGGAACTAATTCTTTGTACTTGCAACATTTAGGAGTGACTACCAAAGTCAATCTTAAGGACTATTCACATCGAGATGTACCCCCAATACAATGGAACACCATCCATAAGACACAGATAGAGACATAATCAGTACACTCATTGGAGTCAGAACCCTCATGGTTACACGAGGACACTCATTTATGGATGTGTAAGGTAGCAAAACAAGAGGAAGAACGATTAGAAGCTAGAACTTTAGGTGCAGATCAACATCCACGAACCCTTCAAGACCCAGCTTACGCACCTGTAGTATTTCCAGATGAGGAGTTTGAACCTCATGGTTGGGCAGAAATCCTAGCAACCATGGATGTAGCCATCAATGAAGAACAATGGACACCCCACTGTGACGAGGATGGCTATGACATTTCTGTCTTCACGATCGAGCCATTCAGTTTTAGAAGAGTGTGAACCTGACACTGATGCATTTGGGGATGCGAGTGATTTCGATCTAGAGTCAATTATTATGGACTCACCCTTTGCATCAGAGGAAGAATACTTCTATGAAGTAGAAACTCACCCTCAGAGACCCAAAGAACTAATGAATGAGGTGAGGTTAACCACACAAGTGACTGACAAAAGTGAAGGTAAGAAAAGAAAGAAGAAAGAAACCATGTCAGAAAAAGAAGAATCCTTGTTTGAGGTTCCCGAGAGCTTCAAGAAATATGAAATAGAAGATAGACGAATCATGGTACGAATGCCTATCAGAAAAGCTGAAGTTGGAGAAGTATATGATAATCGAGAGAAAACCAAAAAAATAATAGTTGCCATAGAAGGAGAAGAAGAAAAATGTACCTACATAGGGCATGATTTGACGAATGAAGAAGAAGAAGAATTAGTTGCCCTATTGCGCGAGAGAGATGTTTTCGCTTGGAGCTACAAAGATTTGAAAGGAGTAGATCCGGATATATGTTCTCATAGAATCCCTATGACTTCACATGCAAAACCTACGAAACAAAAACCATACACGTACAATGATAATTACGTTGCGAAGATTAAAGAGGAAATAGATCGTTTGATACAAGCAGGATTCATATATGAAATTGAGCATACCGAATGGATATCCTCCATTGTGGTTGTGCCCAAGAAGAATGGAAAATTGCGTGTGTGTATTAACCTTAGAAAAGTTAATGCCGCCACGATTAGAGATAGTTATCCTCTTCCTATCACTAAACATTTATTGGAAAGAGTTGCGGGCAAGGAAGTTTACAGCTTTCTTGATGGATTCTCAGGCTATAATCAAGTAGCCATTGCTCCAGAAGATCAACACAAGACGACTTTTGCCACAGAATGGGGCATTTTTGCATTTTGTGTGATGCCTTTTGGGCTCACAAATGCACCCGCTACTTTGCAGCGACTCATGTGTCATGTTTTTAAGGAATTCTTACACAAGAATTTGGAAGTTTATGTCGATGACTTATGTGCACATTCAAATGTAAGACAGACACATATCCCGGAACTAAGACAAGTATTTGACAAATTTTGAGAATATCAGGTTTGTTTGAACCCAGAACGTGCATTTTCATGGTCAGACAAGGCAAAATTCTAGGACACATTGTGTCAAAGAATGGAATCTCTACGGACGAAGAAAAGGTGAAAGTAATTGCTGAATTACCTAGGCCAAACAACATAAAAGAAGTACAAGCATTTATGGGTCATTGTGGTTATTATAGATGATTCATACACATGTATGTAATCATAGCTAAGCCTCTGTACTCTCTTTTGACCAAGTTTGAATGGACAGATGAGTGTGAGAATTCATTTAATGAACTTAAACGACGTTTGTGCTCAGCACCTATATTGACAACCCGGATTGGAGTAAGCCATTCCATGTACATGTGGATGCATCCAAATATGCCATAGGATGTGTGTTAGCACAACCCACGAGTGAAGGTAATATAGACCTCCCCATAGCTTATGCGAGCAGACAGTTGAACGCAGCAGAAAGAAATTACACCACTACGGAACGAGAAGGATTAGGAATGATCTATGCAGTAAAGAAATTCAGGCATTATTTGTTGGCAAACAAGTTCAAATTCTTTACAGATCATCAAGCATTGTTGTATTTAGTCAATAAGCCATGTAACACGGGAGGATTGATACGTTGGTTTCTATTACTCATGGAGTACGACTTTGAGGTAGTAGTTAGGAAAGGAAAGACACATCTGAGAGCTGACCACCTTTCAAGATTAACTTCAGGAGAAGCTCCTCAAGGAGTAGCGGATGAGTTGCCCGATGCATATTTGTTTAACCTTGAGATAGCACCAGAATGGGCTAAGCCGATAGTCCCTATTCTCACATATGGACCCAAGAATCCTAGGATGAGGATCAAAGAAGGAGAGATTACCAAATCTCAAAGATATCAAATCATAGCAGGAAGCATATACAAACAGGATAATCAAAAGATTCTTGCTTGTTGTGTAGATGAATCAGAACATGCAAATTGGTTGCAATTAGCACACCTAGGTGCATTAAAGCAACATCATTCGAAAAATCGTACATTGCAGACTCTGCATAGACTAGGAGTATATTGGCCTTCTATGGAAGTAGATGTCTACAAGTTGTGTAAAGAATGCCATGTTTGTTGCGAAAGACCACCAGTAGAACATGCGACATTGTATCACGTGTCTCTCACACCAGATTGGAGTGAACCTTTAGTGACATACTTGAGGACGAACACATTCCCTCAAGGAATGACTTTAGCACGGGGACGTGCATTTTCTAAGTGGGGTATAGACTTTGTAGGACCCATTAACCCCCCTGCAAAAGGTACACATGTTGAATACATTATTGTTGCGACAGATTATCTTACCAAATGGGTAGAGGCAAAAGCCACGAAAAAGAATGATGCACACACGACTGCAAAATTCTTATTTGAAAATGTCTTTACAAGATATGGATTGCCTATAGAGTTAGTGAGCGATCCAGGAACTCACTTTCTAAACCAAATCATTGAATATTTGTTACAGGATTTTATGGTGATTCACAAGAAATCCGCACCATATCATCCTCAGGCCAATGGTCAGGCTGAAAGCACTAACAAGATCCTTTGTAACGTACTGACGAAACTCGTGAACAACAAATGTTCAGATTGGGACAAACAGTTACACCACACTGTTTGGGCATATCGAGTGGCCTACAAGACCGTACTCAATGCAACTCCCTTTCAGATAGTTTTTGGTTAGAATGCTATGCTTCCTTTGGACTTCTTGATATCGACCCTTAAGGTTGCACAAGAACATCAGTGGACCGGCCATGAATTATCAGCAAGAATAATGGACTTGGAACGATTAGGTGAAACTAGGCTGAGAGAAGCAGCAGGCATATATGCAACAAAGAAGCGACAAAAAGCATATTTCGATGTGCATGTGAAAGATAAAGGTTTAAAAGAAGGAGATTCAGTCCTAGTATATACGCTGAAACAACATGCACGGAAGTTAGAAAAGCGAGGTTATGGACCTATGATCATTAACAGACTCTCGACAAGTGGAGCAGTACAATTAGCCACCTTAGAAGGAGACATAATGCCTAATTACATTAGTGGCTGTAGAGTCAAGTTATATCAGAAACCTCTTACCGAGGATATGCTTAGACGACTCACATTGGCAAAGAAGCGTAAGGAGGAAGAAAATAGAGTACGAGCTGAAGCTCAGGCAAAAGCTATAGAACGCATTAAGCGCATGAAGCTAAGAAGACAAGGACTAGGGAGAGACCAGTATAACCATCTGGAAACATCACCCAGATATCCCATGGCCATGTGTCAAGTAAAGTCAACCACTCATCCTAGCATAGTGGACAGGAGACCATTCATTACAGTCAGGCTAGAGCACGACAACCCTTGCCAAGAGCTCAGGGCTTTAAGTGACTCAGGTGTTGCGACTAGTGCGATTAGATGGTCCCACTATAAGGACTCAGGAATAGAAATGCGGCCAATTGAGGCATACCTCATAGGGCTAGGAGGCATGGAAACCCCTTGCATGGGTGAGGTGGACCTTCCTATCCTCATAAGCAAAGTGACCTTGACAGTGAAACTACTAGTGTGCCATGACGACAACCTGATAGAACCCCTAATCCTTGGCCAAGATTGGCTATACGATCACTCAGTGGACCTAAATCTTAGACAAGGCTCCTTGCAGATTGGAACCTTAGATCAGAAGCGAGTGATACCGCTTGACTTCCCTAATGGCATTCTGACTGAGGTTTGTAACCCTAGACCCTATGAAATGCATGCGACGGAAGACCGGAAGATCTTTGGTCAGATAAGTCACCTTACATCTACACCAACCCACGCGGGCTTGGCGATGGACAATTGTCAATCAGAAGGACGTCAGGAGATTTTCCCTTGGGCTTCCTGCAAACTAGAAGGGGTAACCACCCAACAGATGGGTCAGGTGGACTTCATCAGCGTCCACATGGGCAAAACACCCTGCGGTGCCCATCCTTCTACACTTACTGCGGACTGGCCTAGATCTGTGGTACAGAATGCCTCAGTTCCTAATGGGCAGCTTTCACAAGTGTTGGACCTCCCTTCTTTTCCAAAGTAGAGTGTCCATCCGACCTCTCAACCTCAAGCACAAAAGAGTCAACCACGATGAAGGAATCCAGACCAACGACAATATTCGATGACACAAGGAAGAAAGCAGGAGTATCAGTATCATAAAGCAAGAGGCACGAAACAAATATGGGTGCCAAAAGGACAGAAAGCACCGACTGGTTTCAACAATGCAGACGATGACAAGAAGAAGTCAAGGCAGAAGCAGAATCAGTATCCAACATCCCCTCGACCTTCCTCTACAAGTTCGAACAATCGACAAATTTGGATCGCCAAGAAGTACCTAACGAATCGACCCACACCCACACAGATTTGGGTACCCAAACAGTGTATTATAGCTCAATCCTCAAGCCATGTAATATACACCCCTCGGAAATCTTTTCAACCCTCCATACCACCAAATCCGATATCATCTTTTGTCCCTCCGCAAAGACCTATCACCCGATCACAAACTCTTAGGAAGTGGATACCGAAACGTATACAGAAGTCTTCTCCTAACCCATTGTCTAACATGACTCCCACCCTGACTAATCTACAACCTTGTAATAACTCATTCATGACTGAACCTTGTACAAATCCACACACTATAACACACATCACTTGTAATAACACCTCATCAAGAGATGTATGCATCATCTGAAGCATGTAGGTGTCTAGAGACCTGCATTAGCGAGTCTGCAAAAAATCATTGCATCAATCATGTCACAACACTTGGCTACACGGGTTACACATCGGTTATGGAAAGGGATTGCGGTCTCACTTTAATGGGATCATAATTAATTTCCATACTAATGTGCTAATCTTTTGTAGCAGATCTTTTCCATTAGCACGTCAATCATCATGCAAACCGAAGAAGGACCATCTGAAGCTGGAACCAGTATACCCAGGGCTACTATTGGTGATTTACTTACTGAGCCCCATTCGACGGCTCCACCACCAGAATTTCAAGGTTTCCCAGGACCCATGCCTATTGACGATCCTCCTAGAGGGTATACTAAGAAGATTCATTGCAATTCTCACTGGTTCCAAGGGCTAGCAGGACCATTGGCGGACGCTGATTTTATATTTGAGGCTAATTTGACTTTTGATGACCGTACCTAGGGCAAATATCAATTTTTCTCAAGAGAGTTCGAAGGACTACAGAAAACACAAGACTTAACGCATGTTTGGGCAAGAGCCGGCTTCACAGAGTATTTTAGTGACCCTTTGCCTAAACTAGACTTCTACAGATGCTATTACTTAGTCACCACTTTGACAGCTTCTGAGAACAAGGATCTGCCTGGCACTTTTATTTTGCCATCCTTAGTGAACGATCCACCATATAAAGATTTTATCTTTCTAAAGATTTGATTCGAGCTGCCATCAAGGTTCATAGAACCCACACGCCCACAGAGCAAGAGAGGTTAGTTCCAGACCCTATGAAACATGGGGACATTACTAAATGGGAAGAGATTTCGGCGATCACACCTGAGCTTTCAAAACCACTGCGGATATGTATGCAGCATTTTGCTTTCCCCGCTCAGGACAGATTCATGATGCCTCACAAACGAATATGGTTCGGTTTGTATTTATCATGTATTGGATCCCAGACAGTTGATCTAGCTAGCTGGATCATTGATCAGTTGTATTTAGCACAGCACAGATGGGAAAGAAAGAAGGTTATCAATGGATGTTGCACCCTCACGCGCATTGTATATATGTGTTTGGCCTACAATTTACCTATCGAGTGAGCAATGACAAGCGAGGAGCTGAAAGCATTCAAAGGGACAACAAAGAAAGCTAGGAAGCCTAGCAAAGGACGAGCAAGAAAGCGCATGAGAGGTACTATCCCATGCCTACAGGTCCCAGAATCACCGTCACCGCAACCCTCTCCAGAACAGTCTCCTACTGAACCCCCTGTACAACCTATTCGCATACGGTTATCAAGACCGGTTATAACGGAGGCCACTACCAGTAGAGTTGCTACTCAAGCAGCCACAGTCCCAGGACCTACCACCACTACAAAAGAAGTTCCCACCACTATTGGTGCGGAAGCTTTTTCTTTTCCAATACCTAACCTGGAAGCAGGGCCACTGGATACAACCTTTGATTTTGAAATGCAAGATGCTTTCTCCAATGAATTTCAATTCTCAGAACGACAGATATTTTCTCAAGAATATGAGCGGCCAAGCTACCCGACCACGCCCCGAGACCAACCACAAGGACAAATAGTGTCTAGTTCCGAGGAAGAAAGAACGGAAACCGATGAAGACGAAGGCGATGACGAAGCCAGCCAAGGCACTCATGACTCCCAAGAACATGTGTAGATAGATGAACAAGGACAGCACACGGACACCCAAGGTGATACCAGTACACATGAAGATGAAACCTTTGAAGCAGCAGCTTATACGCTAGCCATCAAGAAATTATATCGCACCATGGAGAAAGTTTGGGCGCGCAAGAAATTGACTGAGGAAGAGAGTCAAGCACTCATAGAACAGGAACTTGTCTCAGGCAGATTCGAAGAAGTATACATCAGAGGCTTCAGAGAACTTGTCAAATCAGTGGGATCCACGGAAGCCCTACGATATTTGTAGAGGAAACCGTTACCGCAATATGAACCTCGTAGAATCCATCTACTAAGCAAACCTGGTGAATACATTCGGGTCCCCATTGGCGGTCAATCTTCAGAATAGGCCAGGGAAGCACGTCTCGTCCCTGAAGGATCATTGGCAGAAGACACCATTATCATCGACTCCCCACCCCGTACTACTGTGGTACATACCACCATAGTTGTCGAAGTACCTACCACCCCAACTGCTCCTCCTTCACCTCCCATCCATCCCGTCTCCCCCATACACCCTCCTTCTCCTAGAACATCCACCTCCTTCTACGGCAAAGTAGCAGAAGCCCTTGTAACATCCATTCCTCTCACCATGTCCACACCCACTCAACCTAGTCTACCCCCTAACACATCCACCTTTCTATCCAACCCATTTCTCCATCCATCTTTTCCATCCTTTCCTACATCCCCGAGACCACTATTTCCATTTCTAACCCCGATGACTTTTTCTCCTGTATCACCTCCCCGACCCACCGTCATTCCTCTTCCCCCTTTCCATCAAGCAACATTAGAAAACCCCTCTGTAAATTACTCTTCAACCTTTGTAAATCCTGTATTTACACCCACACACTTACCCACGATCACACCACTATTCACAGTCACTGCACTCGACACCACATCCAACGATATAGATATATCACCACCCACTGCACCTCCACTCACTTCATTTGTGGCACCACAATATTTAAGCACACCACAATTTTCCACAATCACCACAGTATCCACTTTCCCACCCCCATTCCCTTTGCATCTACACCTACTGCATCTTCACTTAGCACACCATTAATATTATCACCTACTGTAGATAATGCATTTCGACAAATGCTCACCTATATGACTCAAGTAAGAGATGAGTTCACATCTCTTGGAAATAATTATCAGCAGCTGCAGAGGACAACCAACGACTTACAGTCGCAGCTTAATTCATTGTCGATCGAGAATGCCTCATTGAATACTCGCTACCAAGAATTACGAGAGGCATACCACAAACTAGAACTAAAAAGTGAAGAGAAAACCAAAGAAGCCACTGCTGATCTTGAAAAATTTGTTAAGGGCCCAGACAATTCGCAATGCGATGGTTACACGGAACATGGGCTTACTCAGACGACACTTGGCAGCAGCAAAAGAAGAGAACCAGCGCTTACAAGAGCAGAACAAAGAGAATTTAGAAGCTGCTCTGAATCATCCAGACCAACCATTAAGCCCTAGTCGCTTCAAGGCAGTTCCCTCAGAATCAATGAAAATGTTGTTAGATGATCATGTCAGATTGTTAGATGACTATGACAGCATGAACGAGGAGTTTCAGAAGCTCAAAGACGAACACAAGACATTGCAAGTAAGAGCACCAATACCACAAGAACTACCACCCCCTGCGGACCCATCCTCTGACATCCTAGAGGAACTTAATGCATTACGGGCCCAGGTGTCAACACTTCAATCACAGATAGCAGTCTATGAAGCACCCCCAAGGCCAGACTCCCCACCTGAACTACCAGCTGAGGAAGAAACTGTCACTATTCCAGTGGAGGAAACTTTTGAAGAAGCGTATGAACCACAACCCATCCTAGGCGGATGCGTCACGGCTAAAGGCCAGACGACTTTCGGACTTCCGACTCCCGCATGGATGAAGACAATTGAAGAGCTTGGAACAACCCACTCAGCACGAGTAGAGGTGCAATTGCACGCAATGGCAATGATTGAGGAAAGAATTTTACAGTCGCCCTACTTTGCTCATTTGGCCCCTCGTAGATACATATCAGGGCACGAGCTATAGTATAAACCATACTTTATGTTAATGGCCGAATATCAATTGGCCATAGAGAAAGAAACAGGCAAGAAACCTTCTCACGCTACTCAATTTGAGCCTGAAGATTTGCCATTAGATGCGGAGCAAGGAGAGATTTATCAACCAGACTGGTGTAAGGACCTCTTACAGAATTATCCAGAGATGATGAGCACTTGGGTGAAGGCACCTCTCCACTTAAAATATAACCCTTGTTGGGGACCAGTACCACGTCGCTGCTCCTGGACAGCATTTGCTATTAAGGTACAAAACAACAAACAATGCCAGGATTGGTTGAATTATCCATATTTCAGGCCACCCACAGGACCACCAACTATCGGAGACATGATGGCAACAATTCACCACTGGCTCCCTTGCTTGAAACATATGGATGATATAGCGGCACACATGACTGTCAAGATCTTTGACATGATGCAAATGGTTTTCAAAGTCTTCAGACGCGTCAAGGCACCACATGTAAACACCCCGGGCTTTGAGCATGGCAATCTAGATCTTGCATATGATATGAGTACAATGCCATCGCTATGGGTGTGTTACGCCTGGCATTGCAGAATCAAATACCTATTGGCGTGCTACAAGCAAACCTTCGAAGAAATGTTCACAACCGGTTTCTGGGAATACCATTCAAAAGTGTTCATCAGCAGGCCGACACATTTGCTTCAATTATTCACCTGTGAACAGATGGTTTATTCCACACATTATCCACTCCCACCACCCGATGAACCGCAACCAATTGATTGGGAGAAACTCGAGGCAGATTTGGCCCGAGGCATTCGAATATCAGAACACACCCTCGCTCAGGAACTACTACATAACTACATTCAACAGACCGCACAACAAGGTTCTGTCGAGGACGATAGAAGCGAGAGGGAGGGGGGTGTTGGCAGCAGCCAGAGGCATAGAAGACGCGGAAGCATGTAAAGACAGAGCAGGGAGTCAGTCGAATCAAAATTTTCAAAAGATTTATGTTTTATAAATATTCTTCAAAACCTCCAACAATGATTTTCATCACTATTGTAACATATGTAACATAGAAAAACCCTTTTTGTAATTCATAGCTCTATTTTGTGCAAGCCGAGGAGTCCTCGAGCTTGAGGAGCTTAGGTAGAATAAGCGTACCAATTTTGGTTATTTTTAGACACCGTTTACCCTTTCAAATAGCACCTAGAACCTATTTTTTAACTATGCCGGTCACTAGATGTGAAACCGGTCAAAACTAGTCTAGAATCTATAAAAAGAGCTAGAGAGCTCATTTTTGAGGTTATCTAGTGTTGGTTAGTGTGAGCTTAGAGCTACTTTGAGCTTGTAATTGAGATCTTGAGCAATAGAGTTGATTTCTCACCTTCCATTGTGTCTTGCTTGTCTCTTCGTAGTGTGTGTATGTGTGTGTGCATTTCTATGCTTCTCACCTTCACTCTCACTTCATCTCACATTCACGATCTTCATATCACTCCTATCTCTTCCGCAGATTGACATTAAGGAGGTGGAGCTTCTTAACGTGGTTCTCACCATTGTGCTAGAGCAACAGCCTACCATAACCAAAATTCTCATAAGTGTTGGCTAGATTGTTGAGAAAGGATTGTAGGTTAGATTCAAAAAGAATGGAGAATTTGTGGGGAATCTAGATCAAGGATTCAAGAGGATCCCAAGAGGATAAAAGTCAGGTAGACTATTTACATTTGAGCTCCAACATACTAAGAACATTGCATTGATCAAGTATGGTAGTCAACCCTTATCAGAATTGGATATTTGTCACAAAAGGTTAGCTCATATAGGTGAAAGAACCTTGAAGCAAATCAGTAAAGATCAGAGTGTGCTTGGCCTACCAAATATCTCCAAGCAACACATGATTTACAAATGTAGTGCTTGTCAATTTGGCAAGTCTCACAGATAACCATTCACAAAGAAGGGATATATTCATGGAGACCTATTGGAGCTAGTCCATACATATGTATGGGGCCCAAGCAAGGAGCCTTCAATCTCTGGATCCAGGTATTATGTGTCTTTCATTGATGATTGTAGCAAACGGACAATACTCTACTTTATGAAGCATAAAGATGAAGTGTTCTCTTGTTTCAAGAAATATATAGCACTTGTTGACAATCAAACAAGAAAGACTTTGAAGAGGCTAAGGTCAAATGGAGGGGGAGACTATTTCTCCCATGAATTTGATGCTTATCTCCAAGAGAGAGGTATCAAAAGAGAGATTACAACTAGATATACTCCAGAGCAAAATGGAGTGGTAGAAAGGAGGAATAGAACCATAGTGGAGGTTGCAAGGTCAATGCTAAATGAGAAGAAGTTGCCTAATTACCTATGGGCAGAGGCTATATCTACAACCCCCTATCTAATGAATAGATTCCCATCAAAATCATTGGATGGGATGACACCTTATGAAGCATGGAAGGAAGGAAGACCTAGCCTTGACCATTGTAGGCTCTTTGGTGCATAGCATACGCACACATACCTTCACAAATCAGAGGAAAATTGGATCCAAAGGTAGAGACGTGTATATTCATTGGTTATGACCTTAACCAGAAAGTCTATAGATTATATAATCCAAGTAATAAAGGTTTCATTGTTAGTAGAGATGTTTTTTATGAAAACAAATCTTTGTTTGAAGATGATTGCAGAAAAATCAAACTTCCCTATGACCTAGAGGAAGACTTTCCAACACTATCAAAGAGGAATGAGCATACACATGAAGAATCAAGTGATTTTGATGATGATTAGAAGACACCAAGAAGAGAAATCAATTATTGGAACTCCAAAGGCAAAGCTAAAGTGAAGAAGTTGAGAGATGTGGTAGAATCATCTCAACAAACCATAAGAAGATCTACTAGAGAGAAAAGGAAGTCAGAGAGGTATGGCTATGACACATTCTATGTCACTAAGCATTCAATTTAAATTGCTCAAGATACAAACTCTATAGAACCATCAACATATGAAGAGGCGAAGAAGAAACCACAATGGAGAGATGTCATGGAAGAAGAAATAGAAGCTCTTCAAGAAAATCAGACTCGAGAATTGATTCCCAAGAAACCATCTATGAAGGTCATTGGTTCAAGGTGGATTTACAAGGTAAAGAAGAATTATGATGGCTCAATTAACAAGTACAAAGAAAGGCTTGTGGCAACCTCATAGTTTTAAAGATAAATCATATCTAGAACATGTATGCAGGCTAAGGAAAGCCTTGTATGGCTTGAAGCAAGCTCTTAGAGCTTGGAATCATAGATTGTTCACTTATTTGCAGGATAAAGGATCCATGGTGAGCAAGGCAGATCCTTCCCTCTTCATAAAGACGAACCACTTAAGGTCATATATCTCCATGTATATGTGGATGATATAATCAACACAGGTAATGATGCAAATGGAATCAAGAGGATCAAAGCTCAGATGAAAGAAGAGTTCAAGATTCGTGATCTTGGCCTACTCATCTACTTCCTAGGATTGGAAGTGGTATATATAGAGAGAGGTACGTTCCTAAGTCAAAGAAAATACTCCAAATTCAAGATGGAAAATACAAAGGTTGTAGGAACTCAAATGGAGGTAAATCATAAGCTAAGTGCTCATGAAGATGAGCTAATTGAAGATGTGACTAGCTATCAAAACTTAGTTGGAAGCTTGAATTATGCAACTTTGACTAGGGTGATATATGCTATGGAGTTAGTGTGCTAAGTCAATTTATGCACACTCCAATAAAGCCTCATATGGAAATAGCTAAAAGAATCTTGAAGTGTTAATTAATGAAGGATTATACTATCCTTATACCTCTGATTTAGATGTCAAGCTATTTTTTGATGTAAATTGGGCAAGTTCCAAAGATGATAAGAGAAGCACATCAGACTATCTCACTTTTGCAGGTACCAAATTGATTTCTTGGTCATCAAAGAAGCAACCTATAGTTGCTCTCTCATCAATTGAAGCTGAATATAGAGGACTTTCAAATGCTACTCAAGAAGCTATCTGTATCAAGAGCCTATACTCTGATTTAGGGTTGAATACTTCTACTCCACACATATTTGGAGATTAACATTAGTTCATTGCATTTTGTTGTTAAGCCTATCTATCATGCCAAGACCAAACACATTGAAGTTCATTACCATTATGTCAAGGAAAAGATCATTAGTAAGGAGATACACCTCTCAAATGTATGAACACCTCAACAATGTGGAGCTATGATGACAGAGGCATTTGATGGAATCAAATTAAATAGGTTCAAATAAATGATCGGCTTGCAAGAAATTATGAGGGACTGAACACTCAAGGATCTAAGGCTTGAGGGGGAGCTGTTGGTACATTTGGCAAGCCTAAGTGCTTGGCCAAATATTCAAGACTACACCCTATTCTTCTTCACCTCACATGAGGAACTACATGTGAAGACATGCTTGTGACTTTCACTTAATTATCTTAGATACATGTAAAAGCAAAAGTGTAAGGAATCTCTTGGATTTAGGAGAAGCCAAGCCCTGACTTGTTTGGTGAAGGAATCATCTCAAATCACTCGTAAAGTGTAGGAACACTTCTAGGTGTGAGAAATTCAAAATTCAAACTCATAAGATGAGTATAAATAGAGGTGATTAAGTTACAGGGGAAAAGAGCATTTTTGAGAGGATTGGAGCTACATTATTCAGCATACCTTGAACTCAACTTATGTACAAGTAGTCCTCTACATTTCCCATGTATCATATGTGCATTATCAGATAGTAATTGATACATTTGTTCATGATCATCTCTATCTATTGTTCTCTATCATATCTTCATTATTTTAGTGATATTGGAGAAGAATTTTCTCTATGTGTTCTTGATCATTTACTACAATTTAACTTGTTATAGTTAGAATAAAGTATCTACTATATAGCTATAAAGTTTCATTATTTTTAGCTCAACCAATCTCGAGATATGAACTCATGAAGTCGACTATGTTTGCACATCATCTTGTTCTTGAAATGTTGAGATGACCCCATGAGTTGCTAAACTCATTGCTCAATGTATAATGTCTCTAAATTCATGAAATAACTTGTGTTAACTAGCTATACACTGAAGTTAGATGTGTGCAAAATCTCCTTGGTGAATTCATACCACGTTGTGAGCTCTGAGCAAAATACTGAGCACCTGCATTCGCAAAATATAAGGTTCTCTCACATTTCTAGTACATGCAATTTATCTATTTTTGATGCAAAATTTTGGAAGTGATGTTCCAAAGTACCAAGTGATTGTGAATACACTATTGTGAATCCAAAGGAGTCTACTAAGCATCCTTGCAGTCAACTAGGTAGGTGTAGAGTAGGTTTTGTGCACCACCATCTCATCTCTAGACTCTAGCCAACCATCTCCTCACATGGAGGAGATGGTCTAGGTGGTGCATAATTGAGAGAAGGTGTCACAGATTTATCTATCGGCTTTGGAGAAGGCAGAGGGGACATAGAAGGTTCCTTGATCGGTGAGGGGGAAGGGGAAGGAGGGTGTTACTCTAGCACCATGACAAGTACCAATGTGAGGAGATCCACCTCATAAATGTCAATTCGTGGAGATGTGAGGACTGTTATGAAGACCAAGAGCAAGTGAAGGCACAAGTGTGTGAGTGAGAAGCACACACACATGCACACACATACACACACATGCACACACGGTAAGAACAAAGAGAGGAACAATGGAAAGCTTTCTATTACAAAAGAACTCTCTTACGAAAGTTCAAATCTCTAACGAACCAACGTCAAAAATGAGCTCTATAGCTCCTTTTATAGTTTTTTGACTAGTTTTGGCCCTGTCCAAGCCTAGTGTCCAACCTACTTAAAAATTGGTTCGAGGGCTTATTTGAGGTCTCAAAGAGAGTCTAAAAATTATGAAAATTGGTATGTAGGTACTTCTAATACTCAAGCTCGAGGACTTGAACAAAGTGGAGTTGCAAAAATGTGAAATGATATTTACAATGGTTTTTAGAGATAAAAATCATTGTTTTTATAGGGATTTCTTCTGAAAATTTGACATATACTTCTTGGAACTCCCTACATGCTCGCTCTTCTTGTGTGTCCACTTCTTTGATGTGTTCTTGTGCCTTGTGCTTGACCTTGAGTGTCAACACCCCCCCCCCCCTCTTGAGTCTGTCATCCTTGACAAGCTCTTGTTAGAGTGGGTGTTCCATGTATTACTTTGAGAGATAGTGTCCAATATGTATCAATAAGAGTGGTCTATCTTCCAAATGTAGCAGGGTTGGTTGTCTGGTTCTTCATTCTATCATTGATAGCCTTTGCAAGTTTTAGTCCCTTTGTCTATACTTGGTCTTTGGATTCTAGCATGATGGTGTATTTGTTATCATTGTTATAATATTGTTGAAGTAGGTGATTCTTACATGGTGAAAGGTTGGTCGATATTCATCTCTTTGTGTCGTACTCCCATCATGGTGATTGGCCATTGGCTTTTCTTTCGTTGTTGATGGATGTCCTTGTTGATGGTTCACTGATGAGATTCGTTGAGGGCATGGTCCTATTTCTTCTTCTCTTTTATTTTTGCTCTTGTTTTCTTTTTGAGGAAAAAATCACAAAACAAGAAGAAAGAGCTTAGTATCATTAAAATAGTTTACATATGTCAAATGTGTCTCATGTGCTTGGGATTCTCAATTGTGTCTATGCACAACCTTGTATTGTGGCCCTATATTAATGCATACTATGGAAATGCATGACCTGAATGGTGCAAAGGATGGGGTTATGCCAAGGGCACATGGTTTTTGCACGTCAAGGCTTCTGATGTTGCTCGTAGGCTTGATGCAATCTTTATTTGGAGTTATCCATTTGATGTCAAAATGATGCATTTTTCCTTATAGGGATCCATTTTAGAATCTTGTTTGGCCATGTAGAGATCACTTTTGGCCTTTTCATCTTCGGGTGGTTTCTTACATTTTCTATCCCTCATGGTTGGCTCTTTGGTTCTGTGGGGGCTACTGGTGCTTTTGACTTCCAAACCCATACCCTTGTTGCTTATCTTCTTATTATTGCCAAAGAGGTGATTTGATCTTCTTTGGCTCTTTGTGCCTGCCATGTCTCAATGCCCTTCCCATCGGCTAACTCCATTGTGTAGGCATACTCTAATTGCATAGTGTCTAAGTGTAACTATCTGACGAGACAAGAATTGATGATATTATGTGTGGAGCGAGTGTCAAAGAGGACCTTGATAGGCTATCATGCCATGAATCCTCTCATAACAATGAGTTCTGTGTCTAGAAATCGGTAATCTGTATGTGCCACTAGCAAAAGCACAACATCTAGAATAGAAGGTACCTTGTTAGTGACTTGGCCACTATGGGAGATGATATTTGAGTTGTGGAATATCCAATCTCATCATCTGCATCACTCCCTATTTATGTGGGTTTATTACTATGGTTTTGGCTATCTTTTTCTTCTTACGACACACCTTCCTTTTAGCTCCTGAAACTATCTTAATAATGTGCATTGTTAGCCTCTTTTCAAGCTTGTGCACTAGTCAAGATAAGAGTCCTAGAGGAAAAGGGCCGAATCATCTTATTCCATCAAGATTTTTGGCCCTAGGGACCTATGCCCCTATGAACATCCTCGTAGACTAGAGCCATCTCTATGGCCTATGCCAAAGAGTGGCATTTCTCTTAGTCCCAAGAAGAACTTGTGGAGTTGGAGAAACTCTCGAATGGAATCTGGTACTTTAAGTACCTCCCCATATTTATCAGCATAATCTTGGATTCTCTAGTTTTTTTTATTGATGAAAAAGTAGGTGTCAAATGCCATGAACCTCTTTTATGTTGCATGAAGTTATTATAGAATAAGATCTTAAATTGATCCCAAGTAGTGGGCTCTTTCCCATCCTATTCTATTTTATGTCACCACCTATGGGCAACATCCATGAGATTGTAACTGGCCTGGTGTATCTTATGTCTATCATCCACAATATGGCATAAGCAGAAGCACTCCTCCCACTTGCTGAGCCACTACTCAATAGCATCAACAATATGTGCACTAGTAGAACCATGATATCATTGTGGCCTAAGATCCTTAAGCCTCCGTATAGGCTCTCTGATTGGGACACCCTTATGAGAGACTTCTGGAGTTTGATGCTTACCTATGGTCTTCAACTTCATCCCTAGGTTCTCACTTTTAGGCATCTCTTTGTCTTTTCTAGAGCTGCAAACATGCTCTAAGATAGTACAAGGTAAGTGGGATATTATAGTGCTCATGGTTTCTATAGTGTCTACCATATGGTCAACCATGTGCATATCTTCCCTATGAGATGATGAAGGTCTTGATTCCATGTCTAGGAACGTTTAATTATTTTTATGTTTTGTATGTTTTCTCCTTTTCTTAAGTGTTTTTTGTTGACATATTTTGGTAGTGATGTGTGCGAACACAATTAGGATCTTTATGGGTTGCTTTTCTCCCTCTTTAGGAGGTTCTTTTTCCCTCTTTAGGAGTTTTTTTTTTCCAGCTTGTATATATGCCTATAAACCCAATGGGTTACTTATCTTCGTACATTCTCTTGGTAATACATTCAGTACTGTGTGTTGTGTTCCAAGCTTCTTCTTCTTCAATGTGTTGTTTCATGCTTTTGTATGTTTTCTCCTTTTCTTAAGTGTTTTTTGTTGACATATTTTGGTAGTGATGTGTGCGAACACAATTAGGATCTCCGGGTTGCTTTTTTCCCTCTTTAGGAGGTTTTTTTCCCTCTTTAGGAGGTTTTTTTTTTCCCAGCTTGTATATATGCCTATAACCCCAATGGGTTACTTATCTTCGTACATTCTCTTGGTAATACATTCAGTATTGTGTGTTGTGTTCCAAGCTTCTTCTTCTTCTTCAATGTGTTGTTTCATGCTTTTGTAGACCTAAAACTCCAACAATTGGTATCAGAGCAGGACATCACTTCATCTAGGTTGTCGTAGACACCCTCTGGTCACCGTCTCAGAGTCACACAAAAGTTCATGAGTGTACTCAGGGTGATTATGAGTTCAAAAGTGCTTTAGTCTACAATTACAAACATCTCAAAGTCTATCACAAGTTTAATAGAGCTTGACAAGGTAGTTCTATTCAACTTTTTGACATACAATCAATTTTTGTATCAATGTATTTAGTTAGCAGCCATGGCTAAAAGCAATAATGTATTCCCATATGTTGGCTATTGAGGACTTATGCAAGTTATTGAAAAATGCCCTACTACACCTACAAATAAATTTACTTCAAGGTGATGTAGATGGAATTGAAGATGATGATCTTCATATTCATGTTTGTGTTGTGGTTCCTACTGCACCTATTGTAGAGCAACTTTTTTGGGATGGTAGAGATGCTCAGGTGCATGCATTGATATCTTTGTCTATCAAACATGCCATTATCCCTTGCATTTGCTCTTGAAAAGAACCAAAGGATGCTTGGGATACACTTATCACTTTATACCATGTAAGAAAAAATGAGGCTCGTGTTGCTTACCTCTGAAAATAGTTGGAGAGTGAACATATGAATGAAGAAGATTCTATGGATATTTTTTTGACAAAGATCAAAGATTTGAAAGAGCAGTTGATTTGTGGTGATGCAGTCTTGCCACATAGCACTTGTGTAGACTATTCTCAATGGTCATCGAGATTCATAGCATAATCACTACAACATATGAGGGGCATACCGATGCTGCATATACCGACGGTCATAGTCGGCGTCGGTATAGCCCTCGAAAAATCTAACTAAGAGATACCAACGGTCAAGTGACTGTCGGTATGACCGTTTTAAACGGATCGTCGGTGTGGCCCGCAACCGATATAAGCGTTAATATAGGCATCGGTATAGGCGTCGGTATGAGCATCGGTATAAGCGTCGGTAATTTACTGGCATCTGCCGACGCGTATACCGACGTCCATACCGGCACCTATACCGGCGGCAAATTTTAAACATACCGCGAACCCGAGAGCAAAACTTCACATTTCTGCGCGTGTTTGAGTACTGTCGGTCTACTGTCGAACTTGTGCACGCGAACCTGCATTGTCTTGTGCACACACACACACGGATCTCTCTCTCTCTACATACACACACACTCTCTCGGCTTAGAGAGAGAGAGAGAAAGAGAGAGAAAGAGAGAGAGAGAGAGAGAGAGAGAGAGAGAGAGAAATAAAGAGAGAGAGAAGAGAAAGGAAGATACACATTAATTTACACATGCATTCATACACACATGCATGTACACACATGCATGCTTACATACACACACCTATACACACATGCATGCTTACATACACACACACATATACACATATGCATGCATACACACACACATAAATTTACACACATGCATACATACACACACATGCATACACACATGCATACACACATACATACACACACACATATATACACATATGCATACATACACATACACACACACATATACACACATACATACACACACGCATATATACACACATATACACACATGCATGCATACATACACACACATATACCAGCATGCATGCATACACACATATATACACACATGCATACATACACACATATACACACATGCATGTATACATACACACACATGCATGTATACATACACACACATGTATACACATGCATACACATACACACACATACACATACATGCATGCATACATACACACACGTACACACACATGCACACACATGCATGCTTACATACACACACATACACATACACACACATGTATACATACACACACACACACATGTACACATGCATACATACACACACATATATACACACATGCATACATACACACATATAATCCTATTTTTATTTTAAAGTTTTTTTTTTACATCAAATATATAAAAATAGGATTAGGGTTTTAGGGTTAAATATTTAAGATTAGGGTTTTAGGGTTTTAACACCTACATAACATATATGCACACATACACATGCACATATAATACATATATACATGTATATACACATGTATACAGAAATATACATATTTTAGGTCTAGATATTTAAGATTAGGGTTTTAGGGTTTAGTATTTCATATTTAAGTCTAATTCTTTCTGATTAGGGTTTTAGGATTTTAATACGTAGATAACATATATACACAAACACACATATACATATAATACATACATACATGTAGATACACATGCATACAAAAATATACATATTTTAGATTTAAATCTTTAAGATTAGGGTTTTATGGTTTTAACACCTACATAACATATATGCACACATACACATACACATGTAATACATATATACATGTATAAACACATGTATACAGAAATATACATATTTTAGGTCTAGATATTTAAGATTAGGGTTTTAGGGTTTAGTATTTCAGATTTAAATCTAAGTCTTTCTGATTAGGGTTTTAGGATTTTAATACGTAGATAGCATATATACACAAACACACATATACATATAATACATACATACATGTAGATGCACATGCATACAAAAATATACATATTTTAGATTTAAATCTTTAAGATTAGGGTTTTAGGGTTATAACACCTACATAACATATATGTACATATACACATACACATGTAATACATATATACATGTATATACACATGTATACAGAAATATACATATTTTAGGTCTAGATATTTAAGATTAGGGTTTTAGGGTTTAGTATTTCAGATTTAAATCTAAGTCTTTCTGATTAGGGTTTTAGGATTTTAATATGTAGATAGCATATATACACAAACACACATATACATATAATACATACATACATGTAGATACACATGCATACAAAAATATACATATTTTAGATTTAAATCTTTAAGATTAGGGTTTTAGGGTTATAACACCTACATAACATATATGCACACATACACATACACATGTAATACATATATACATGTATATACACATGTATACAGAAATATACATATTTTAGGTCTAGATATTTAAGATTAGGGTTTTAGGGTTTAGTATTTCAGATTTAAATCTAAGTCTTTCTGATTAGGGTTTTAGGATTTTAATACGTAGATAACATATATACACAAGAACACATATACATATAATACATACATACATGTAGATACACATGCATACAAAAATATACATATTTTATATTTAAATCTTTAAGATTAGGATTTTAGGGTTATAACACCTACATAACATATATGCACACATACACATACACATGTAATACATATATACATGTATATACACATGTATACAGAAATATACATATTTTAGGTCTAGATATTTAAGATTAGGGTTTTAGGGTTTAGTATTTCAGATTTAAGTCTAAGTCTTTCTGATTAGGGTTTTAGGATTTTAATACGTAGATAACATATATACACAAGCACACATATACGTATAATACATACATACATGTAGATACACATGCATACAAAAATATACATATTTTATATTTAAATCTTTAAGATTAGGGTTTTAGGGTTATAACACCTACATAAGATATATGCACACATACACATGCACATGTAATACATATATACATGTATATACACATGTATACAAAAATATACATATTTTAGGTCTACATATTTAAGATTAGGGTTTTAGGGTTTAGTATTTCATATTTAAGTCTAAGTCTTTCTGATTAGGGTTTTAGGATTTTAATATGTAGATTACATATATACACAAACACACATAAACATATAATACATACATACATGTAGATACACATGCATACAAAAATATAAAATATTTTAGATTTAAATGTTTAAGATTAGGGTTTTAGGTTTATAACACCTACATAAGATATATGCACACATACACATGCACATGTAATACATATATACATGTATATACACATGTATACAGAAATATACATATTTTAGGTCTACATATTTAAGATTAGGGTTTTAGGGTTTAGTATTTCAGATCTAGAATTTTAAGATTAGGGTTTTAATTAAATATATATAATTAAATATATAAAATTAAATATATAAAAATAGGATTACGTAAGGAAAAAAATCTGAATATATAAATAAATATATATATAAAATAAGATAATTATATACATAAATAAATATAAAAAGAACTAGTGTTTTAAATAATTTGATTAAATATTTATAATTAAATATATAAAATTAAATATATAAAAATAGGATTACATAAGGAAAAAAATCTGAATATATAAATAAATATATATATAAAATAAGATAATTATATACATAAATAAATATAAAAAGAACTAGTGCTTTAAATAATTTAATTAAATATATATAATTGAATATATAAAAATAGGATTACGTGAAGAAAAAAAATCTGAATATATAAGTAAATATATATATAAAATAAGAGAATTATGTACATAAATAAATATAAAAAGAATTAGTGTTTTAAATAATTTAATTAAATACATATAGTTAATATATAAAATTAAATATATAAAAATAGGATTACGTAAGGAAAAAAACTCTGAATATATAAATAAATATATATATAAAATAAGATAATTATATACATAAATAAATATAAAAAGAACTAGTGTTTTAAATACTTTAATTAAATATATAAAATTAAATATATAAAAATAGGATTACGTAAGAAGAAAATTTTGAATATATAAATAAATAAATAAATATATATATATATATAATAAGATAATTATATACATAAATAAATATAAAAAGAAGTAGTGTTTTAAATTATTTAATTAAATATATATAATTAAATATAATTAAGTAAAGAAAAAATCTGAATATATAAATAAATATATAAATAAATATATAAATACACAAACACACATACTTATATACCTATCTATATTCATATATATATATATATATATATATATATATATATATATATATATATATATATATATATATATATATATATATATATATATATATATATATATATATACACATATATATACACATGCATACATATATATACATGTTTTAGTTCTAGGTCATTTGGATTAGGGTTTTAGGGTTTTAACACGTACATAACATATATACAAACATACACATACACATATAATACATATATACATGTATATACACATGTGTATAGAAATATACATAATTTAGGTCTAGATCTTTAAAATAAGGGTTTTAGGGTTTAGGCATACATATAACTTAATTAAGAGGAATTTAGGTTTAATAAAAAAAACAAATGCTCTAAAATGTTCTAAAATGTCCATATTGTAGCAGATGGCTTCTTTGGATCCTGAAGAGAGAATGGCATGTCCTTGCACACAGTGCAAGTATCAAATTTATCGGAAATGACGGATTTGTACTGCACATGTTATAGAGTATGGATCCTTTGATAGGAGTCGACTGGAAAACCTACGCTATCATTCGCATGGTCCCCCAGGTGAGCAGATGGACCCAAACGACATTGCACCGGTAACCTCTCGTGGACAAAAGAGAGCAAAAAAGGACTTAGACATAGAAGCAAGCACTAATAATATTACATAGAATGAACATATGGGAGAGATGCTTGAAGCATTTTATGAGGTGGACGAAGATCATGATGGTGAAGAAGGTGTCGACGAGAGTTTCATGGACACAACAGAAATTCCACGATCAGAAGTTGATGAAGAATATGAAAACATGCGAAGATTAGCTCGTGTACCACTTTACGATGGAGCAAAGATATCTGTACTACGTGCTTCACTCGCGATGCTCAATCTGCGATCCATTTATGGATGGTCAGATAGTAGTGTCACTGAATTGTTCAGGTAAGTGGAGAACAAATTGGCTTTCATTGTTGTATCACAATAACTTCATTTACTAATATCATTTTAATTGCTTATTGCAGGCTTCTTAAAGATCAAATTTTGCCAGAGGGCAATGACATGCCTCCAACACGTGGAGATGCGAAAAAACTTTTACAGTCCATTGGAATGGATTATACGAAAATTCATGCTTGTCCGAATGATTGCATTCTCTTTCGGAATGAGTATGAGCATCTCCACGTATGTCCAAAGTGTGGAGCAAATAGATTTAGAGAAGACGTTATAGGCGAAGCAATCCCCGCAAAGGTTCTTCGCCACTTTCCTATCATTCCACGAATTAAGAACATGTTTAGATGCAAATCTATAGCTGAGTTAATGTCATGGCATACAAAGAGCAGGTCTACAGATAATGTAATGCGAGTGCTAGCTGACTCTGATGCTTGGAAGCACATAGATAGTAAGTGGCCAGAGTTTGCTAGTGAGCCTCGGTCCATACGTCTAGGCCTAGCTATGGATGGAGTGAATCCATTTGGATTACGCAGTTCTTCATGGAGCACATGGCCTGTATGTTTGGTCAATTATAATATCCCACCATGGTTGGCCACAAAGAAAGGTCATTTATTATTAGCTCTTATTGTACCAGGTAAGTATAAGGTAAAAAACATGGATGTATATCTTGCACCACTTGTGGAAGAACTGCGCATTTTATGGGATGGGATCACTGTGCGTGACATGTCTCAACCCATAAGAAGACGAGACTTGCGAGTGCAAGGCATACTTATGTGGACAATGCATCATTGGCCTGGTTACGATGAATGTTCAGGTTTATCGATTTCGGGTTACCATGCTTGTCCTTTATGCAGACCACGACTCGAAGCACGCTATTCCAAAGCACTACGTAAAACTGTCTATGAAGGACATCATAAATATTTGCCTGATGGGCATGTTTTACGTGAAGGACAAATTGATCGACAAGCGCAACACCAAATGAAAGCTAGCGATTAAAAACAACTGTGGGATTCAGAAAATCCAGTTGCTGGCATGAAACGGTTGTCCATTTTTCATGAACTCCCTTATTGGAGTGAATTGGTGATCAATCATTTGGTAGACCCGATGCATATTTTCAAGAATGTGGGAGAGATGCTTTGGAAAACTTTGATCGGAAAGAAAGAAAGCAAAGCACAAAGGGACGACCTAGAAGAGCGAGGTCGTATGCGAGAGTTGTGGGCAATTACTAAGCCCAACGGAACAGTATCGTTACCAAGAGCTCCTTGGGTGCTTCGCAGAATGGAAGAGCAACAAGTGAAGAAAATAATTTCAGAGTTTCGTACACCTACTGGATGCATGAGATGTCTAAAGACTGCTTTCACACGAAACGACGATCTTGTAGGACTCAAGTCTCATGATTGGCACAAGTTTTTACAGTTTGTGCTCCCTGTAGCCTTAAAAGATTGTCTTTCAGAGGATGTACGAAAAACCATTTATAAAATTAGTTCTTTAGTACGGTGGATATCTTCTAAAGAGATAAATAGAGATAGCATAGAGTGCGAAACTCAATGCTATCGAGGCTGTTTGTATGGTAGAGAAATATTTTCCCACAAGTATTCTCACTATTCAACTTCATTTACTGGTTCATGTAGTAGATGAAGCTGTAATAGCAGGAACTGTCCATAGTCGATGGATGTTCTTCTTAGAGCGCTTTATGAAGACATTAAAAGGGTTTGTTCGACAGAGAGCACGTCCAGAGGGTAGCATGGCAGAGGGATGGCTTGTACAAGAATCTCTTGTATTCATTACTGAGTTTCTACGTATATCGGATCCCGAAATGCCTCGCTTATGGAGTGATGATGAAGATGTTCGTCTCGTAGGCGATGAACCACAAGGTAAAGGATTGCAAAGAAAAATGGATGCAGCTTTCAGAGAGAAGGCAATGAAATTTTGCATAGTTAACTCTGAGCCTATGCAAAAGTGGTTAGAAAGGTATGAACTTGCCAAGGAAACTAATGCAAAGGAAAGAGCTCAGTTTTGAAGAAATCGTTCCACTCGATTTTTGCCTCTTCCAGAAAATCTTCGACCTCTCCCACCTTTTCCAACGAGCAGATGGCTAGATGCAGCGGTTTCACAAGCAAAGGAAGCGGGTGAAGATATCTCTGAAGAAGAAGAAGAACTCGCAAAAGGATGTGATTGGGAGTATATCAAATACGGTGCACTATGGTCTCATGGACAACACTTTCGAATCGCACGAATCGATCAAAACCGGTCTACTTTTGATAGTGGAGTGATGGTGAATTTTTTGCAAAAAAGTAGAGCGAGTGCAAGAGATGATAATGCTCTAGAAGGCGAGTTAGATTATTGTGGTGTGATTCAAGACATCTTGAAACTATCTTTCAGAAAGTTTGATTACTTTGTTTTTGACATGAAATGGTTCAAAGTAGTCACCTCTGGAAGAAACGCAACAGTGAGACGAGATAAGAGCGGTTTGCTTCAAGTCGATTCCACAAGATTATGGAAAAATGAAAGGGATACATTTGTACTTCCCGAACACTGTGAGCAAGTTGTTTTTATACCAGATTCAAAAGACCCAGAGTGGCTATTTGTTTTACAAGTCGCTCCACGTAGTAGACAAATTTTTAAAAATGCAGATGTAGAAGAAAGTCCATCTCTAGTGAACTCAGAGATTCATTCGATAGTTGAGGAGTAAGAGATCATTGTTCGAGAAGAAGAGGTCATTGAAGAAGAGGTCATTGTTCGAGAAGACGAAGCAATAGATGATGATCAAGAGGAAACCAGCATAGCAAGCGATTTAGAAGCCATCAATTTAGAGATAGATATTCTCGGGGCATCGGATCTTCAAGAGGATGCTAGAATAGAGGACTTTTGAATAAAAGACTTGTACGTACTAATTTTTGGTTTTTTTTTTGTTTATTCCCTATATTATTTTTCTTATCGCATGCTAATTATTTGAGTTCTTTTATTACAAAGCACGATGGGAGACAGTCCTCCAGTCACTCCACAGTCCATGACAGAGGAGCAGTTTTTGGAGTTCATCTCTCAGGTTCCTCCTGCGTATATGGCCGCTGCATCACAGTATTGGATCGCTCGTGGTAGCACTCCTCCCGGCCTCACTCCTGGGGGCCTTACTCCTGCCGGCCTCACTCCCCCTGGCCTCACTCCCGCCGGTGTCACTCCCGCCGGTGTCACTCCCGCCGGTGTCACTCCTGCCGGTGTCACTCCTGAGGGTGGTGCTACTCCCGTAGGAGGTATGTCTCCTAGCTTTGTGACTCCACCACGACCATCTTTGCAGCCATCTCCTACTGGGTCTACTAGTAGACATGTGCGTTCGACACCTCAGCGCGATACAGGGTCTGGCCCGTCTCGTAGATCGAGGTCACGCTCTGGAGCAGGAGGTTCTAGGAGCGGATCTACAGGTAGGTCTGGAGGCGGAGGAGGTGGTTGTTGTGGAGGCAGTGCGACGGACGTTGTGTCGCCCGCTTCTACTCCTAGGACGAGTATCTCAGATGTAGGTACGCCACGCAGTACACCATGCAGTACACCATGTACACCTTGGGGTGCTCATGATCATGATGACTCCAAGGTGTATAGTATCCGAGATGTAGCTCCAGTCATGGATGCGGCTCGCAAAGCAATGCGTGCACGCATACGACAGCTTTGCTCCATCCAGTTTGGACACTCCATCATGCTAAAATGGAGTGAACAGGATAAAGATCGGAAGAATTATATCACACAGACGATTTACCAGGAGTTCCGACCAGCCGATGGACAGTCGATTGTCAGTTCAGAGTGGATTCTGCACACCGCACGTGAGGTCATGTCGCATCGACGATCCAAGGCTCGTGATGCATTTAGAGAAGGCTTACCAAAGCCTGTGTGGTTAGATGCTGAGGAGTGGGACATGATTCGTGATGAGCAGCAGCAGACTCCTAATCGATATCGCCAGCAGCGAAATGCCACAGCCACATGTCTAGACACGATTGGACCGTCACATTTGGGCAGCGGCGGATATGACACGATGCATCATGAGTTTGTAAGTACCATTTCATTTATTGAATTTATTTGTGTTAAATTTCTCATATATATTTCTCTAATCTTTTTATATTTGTTTCAGGAGCTGGCAATGGGTCGTCCTCCAACACGAACGGAGGAGTCTTATGGATATAGTCATGGGTTGACTGCACTATTGCAGGACTTGGAGGGACGCGGTGCGGTAGTTTCATGGGAGCGTTTGCGATGAGGTAATTAATTTATAAACTTGGTTTTTACTTGTTTGTAATTTTCATGTGAATTTATCTCATTCCATTAATGTTCTTTGTTGCAGGACTGTTGATATGGAACGTCCTTTGCATGTGTATGGCAGTGGAAGACCAATATTTTGTATTTGATTTCCATATGGCAATACATTGCTTTGCCACATTTTGTAAAAGCGTCATATATGACATTGGTTTGCCACACTCTTGTACATGCTTCATTATTGAGATATATAACTTCTTTTGTACATGGTTCATTGTTCATTCTGATTATCGATCTCTTTTGTGTACAATAATACTCTGTTTAATGAAATCATATTTCGGTTGTCATTAGAGTACACATCACATGTACTCGGTTTTTTTGGGCAGAGTGTATTGTCTTTTGTTCAGCAACATCATGGTAATGTTGTTGTAGCAAAAGACAAAACACTCTGCCCAAAAAAAATTTTGCAGATATGGTCGTCGGTATACGCGACGGTACTCCCAGTAGTGTCATCGGAATAACCGTCGGTACACCCAGGAGGCGATGCAGTAGAAGCCGATTACCGATGCATATAGCGACGTTTATACCAATGCAAATACCGACGCATATACCGACGTTTATACCGATGCCTATACTGACTCTTTGGTACCGACGCGCAAACCGACCTTTACACCGGCGTCGCGGAAAATAAAGCTGCGTTCATTTTCCTCGGTAAAAACCTCGGTATACCATCGATCTGTTGTAGTGAATTTTTCTTCTATTCTTTGATTGATGATGAAAGGCAATCCAAATGCCTTAATATTTGAGGAGTTACACTTTGTTTTGTTGCAAGAAGACTAGTCCATGCAAAACATGTCCATTATCCGTGTTCTAGATCATGCGTTCTTAGCTAGTCAAAAGGACAAATGTAAATAGAGCTCATCTATTAGTAAGCAAAAATCTACTCATGTTGCACAATCGAAGAAGGAAGAAGAAGATGAGAAAAAAACAACAAAGCAGAAGAAGTTTTGCAAATATTGTAAAGGAAATGATCATGTCAGAAAGAGTTGTCCAAAACCAGTTGCAAAATAGGCAAAGAACAAAGAGGCAAGAATGGCTATCGTAGAGGCCTCTACACCTAAAATAGAGTCTACCAATCTTATGCAAAAAGAAGAATGGCCATTTACTAATATATTAAGATATGACCCATCTTCTCATGAGCATTGTATGTTCTACAATAGACTTAGATGTTTGGTACTTTGATAGTGGGGCAACCAAGCATATTTTACCTTGTGGCTTAGCTTCTTCAGTTCCATTGAGCCTGCCCCTCCAGGGAACACTATCACATGTGCAAACAACTCCTCATATCCTAAAATTGGAGTTGGTAAGATCATTTTAGCTATTGCTAATGGTAGTTTTTTCACATTTTTAGATGCTTTGTATGTGCCACGGATCAAGAAAAATTTCTTATCAGTTTCGGCATTAGTCAAGATTGGCTTGGTTGTCAAATTTATTGATGATAGGTGTATAGTTCATGATCTTTCAGATGGTGATGTCATTATTGCTTGTGGCATTTTATGTCGTAGGCTATATACGCTCATAGACTATGCAAAATTTGTGAATGATTCAACATGTGGAGTTCAATATTCTTAGGCTATCTCAGATGTAAAGCTTTGACATGCACATTTTGGTCATTTGCATTATGCTAGTTTCCTATGTCTACAAAAATTTGATATGGGTGTCCTCTCTGCCCAAACTTGAGACCTTGTAAAAATTTCTATGAAAGCTATATTCTGGGAAAAATGTAGTGTTCCTCCTTCCCAAAACATTGTTTACTTCGAGCTACTCAAAAATTGTAGCTTGTTCACATTGATGTCTATGGCATATGCAGACACCTTCTTTTGGGACTACCTTTACTTCATGACTTTTATTGATGATTTATCCAAGCATGCATGGGTGTATCCATTGAAGGAAAATTCTTAAGTGTTTATGTGCTTCAAACAGCTTTTGGTTTTGATTGAAAATCTCTCAGCATGTAAATTGGGTAGCCTCCATTCTGATGGAGCAAGGAATACATCTCTTCTGATTTCAATGTATTTCTCATTGAATGTGGGATAAAACATCAATGTATAGTGCCATATACACCTCAAAAAAATGAAGTTACTGAAAGAAAGAACATGTCTCTCATGGAGATGGCGAGGTGTATGGTCAAAAGTCAGGCTTTACCACATAGTTTCTGGCTTGAGGCCATTATGTGTGCAACATATGTACTTAACAGGTCTCCTGTAATAAAGTGATAGGTTGTAGATGGTTGTACCACACACTTGATAGGTAGGAGATGGTTGAACTACACCCTAAGAGGGAGGATTAGGAAGTAATCCTCAACCATGGCTTTTGGGGCAAGTGGTTAGCCCATCACATTCCTAACCAAGGTTGTGAGTTCAATTCCTTACATTGGTATGAGAGCCTAGGAAGTAGGCTTGGGAAAGGCGGATTGACCTAATGGCATCTAAAAAAGGCGGTTGGGCATCCTCTATATGAAAGGGTACAAAGTAGCACACATCACTTTCACAAGCTAGCTAACAAAGATTGAGGTGTATCTCTCAATCCGTAGGTCGGATTGAGGCATGTAATATACCATTGGAAAGCTCTCGGAACGAACTCTCCAATGAGCTACGTTGAAAGTGTGAAGTCATTGGGAATACTTGGGTGGCACTTGATTGAGTTTTCGCTAGTTGAGTGGTACCCGACTTCTTGGATTGTTTTATCCCAAGGGCACTACCACCAAATTTACATGATTTTTTTGACTCAGATTGGGCTTGTTGTTATGATATTCATGTGTCCACTAGTGGCCCGCTTTTGCTTCATGCCTGGTAGCTCATGCATATCTTGGTTGAGAAAGAAGCAACCTACTGTGGCCACTTCTAGTTGCGAGGCTAGGTATAGGGCAACTTCACAATGAATTTTGAGTGTGTGTGTGTGTGTGGCTTAGACACCTTTTGCTTGATTTGGGTGTTGGTGAATCTTCTACCACCACCATCTTCACTAATAGTAAGAGCACATTGGGACTTGCAAAGAACCCTGTGTTCCATGCTTGCACGAAGCACATTGAGGTGCATTATCATTATATCGGGGAGAGGTTCTTTGCTGGAGAGATCAGTTTGGCATACATGCTCACAAAGGACAACATTGCATAAGTTTTCACAAAGGCTCTGCCTAGGGAGAAGTTTGAAGCTTTTTGCAAAGCTTTGGGCTTACTTCCTTTTGTGGATTGATCTCTTTCCACAAAGTTTGGCACTTCCTAATGCATGAGTGCCAGCTACTTGTTCAACGGATCACTCCCAGGGGGGATTGGTTGATATATTTAGGTAGTAATGTGTGTCAACACATTTAAGACCATCAGGGAACTTTTTTTCCTCTTTAGGTCTTTTTCCTTAGGCTTCTATATATGACTATAACCATAACAGGTTACTTATCTTTGTGCATTCACTTGGTAATACATTCAATATTACAAACTTGAACCCTAGACCATCTGTTAGTGACTCAAGAGTACCACTAAACCTTACCACTAGATCACAAACATGAACCTAGGCCATATGGAAGTGACTCAAGTGTGTATACCACTAGATCACACCCCTTGACTATGCTATAGGCCCATTTCACACAAGGTAGAGGAAGCTTCAGTAAAGAAGTAGATAATGAATTATTGACATCTTTACAAATGTTTTTGCACAAAGCAAAGCCCTCATCAATTGAAGCAAACATGTCACGGAACATTTTAGCAAAAAATGTTCTGACCCTCCCCCTCCACCCTGTGCAACTTCCATGGTGAGATCTTTTTTTTTTGGAGAGTACAATGAATTGGAAACACACTCACACACCAACCTCGTAAGGTAGAGGCACTTATCTTATGTCCAACCAAGACTTGAACTCAAGACTTCCTCTGAGAGATTCAAGGCATCAAATCACTAGGCTACGCGAGGTCAAACTCTATACCGAGCATGACTTTGAAGCTCTCCGGTTTTGTTCTTCTGACATGTACACTATGCTCATTCTGCCTGAGTAAAAATATCAGACGGCAATGGTGTCGGAAACGGCAGATACGGAACCATATTTAGGCCAAACAGACATGAAACGTCAATTCGGACAGAAGAGAGCCAGATTGAAACTCTCGATTATCTTTACTGATAGAATACAAAATGTTCAAGTGTCTAGAATATATTATTTACATATTGAATACGCGATACATCGCTGGTGCTTCCAAGCGCACCATTACGACCTGTCTGTAAGATGTTTAGGCTGTGCAGCAGCTCCCACACAGTTTCAGTCTAGCTGAATCATTCTGCATAAATGAACAGCAAGCAAATGAGCACGAGCCTACGAACCGTAGCAACCATCAGAGAATGATGGCAGCGGTTCATGATGCGTTTGCTATAATCTTCGTCAGCCGACCTTCTTCAGTAGATGAGAGGGTCCTGACTGTTGTAGCATCTTCAACAGGCGACGTGCGATCTAATACTGCACAGGCGCTGTTGGACTATGATCTGATACCCGATCAAAGGGCACTTATGTATGAAGCACCTGGGAATGATGGAGATGAAGAAGACATTGTCCCAGGACGGAAGAAAACGTTAGCCTACCTCCATTTCCTTCATCATCGTGAGCACATGCTGCATGGAAGGCCGTCGGAGAGGAAGTTCCTCCACGCAGTCGCAAGCAAGGCGAAGGTACTGAAGCATGAGGAAATGATCGGATGGTGATGCATTGCAGGTTAGCCGAGGATCGAGCACATTGAAGGCGCGCTTGGAAGCCTTCTGAGCATGGACCCATGCCAGAAGATTATTATCGGGATGGTTGGGGTCGGCATCGCAAGAGGATGATGTAGGGCGCCTGCCTGTGAGCAGCTCCAAGAGCACGACGCCGAAGGAGTAGACGTCTCCCTTCGTGGTGCAGCGGAAGCTATGGCAGTATTCGGGCGGCACGTAGCCGGGCGTTCCTGCCAGCGTGCTTACGCTCAAGTGAGTGTCGGAGGCGCTAATCAGGCGAGCCATACCGAAGTCCGACACCCGCGCCTCCATGGCCCCGTCCAGCAGCACATTGCTAGACTTCATGTCCCTGTGTATGATGTGGGGAATGCAGTTGTGATGCAGGAAAGCCAACCCTCTTGCCGCCCCCTTGGCTATCTGCTTCCTTTTCTCCCACGTCAGCTTCTCCCTCTTCGCCTCATCATCCCCATGCAACATGTCCTCCAGACTTCCGCCATCCATGTACTCATACACCAGCAGCCTCTCCTCGCCTACCTTGCAATAGCCCAACAGCGGCACCAGATTCTTGTGCTTTATCTTGCCTAAAGTCTCCATCTCAGCTATGAACTCCCTATCCCCTTGATAACTAGTTTGCAGCAGCTTCTTGATAGCTACAACGGATCCATCTGCGAGAACTGCCTTGTACACCTCTCCGAAACCTCCGACACCAATCAGACTCTCCGGACTAAAACCATTGGTTGCCTCTATCAACTGCGCAAACGTTAGCTTCCTCAAAGGTCTCTCGAACGTGGCGACGTTGATGCTAAGAGGTTCTTTCTCTCCGGCTATGTTCCAAGTGCTCCTCGTTTCATGGAAATGCGCACCTAGGTGAAGGCCGCCCAAGCTCAAGCCATCGTCTTTTTGCCTTCGATCAGCAGCCCTCTTCGACCTTATCAGGAGGCCCCAAACAATAAGCGTACATATAAAAGCAACGGCTATGAGGAGACTCAAGACGACGCTATTCGCCCACGAAAACACACCCAATCGCGGGTTATGTCCTGAGCACGAGGTGCCGTCGTGTTTGCATACACTGCCCGAAGGAGACAATGACGACGCGTTGCAGGGAGGTAGGGGCTCTCCGCAAAGGCCCGTGTTGTTCAGAAATCCAGCTGCCGGAGCGGTGGGGAGTTGCCCCGCGTTTGGAATCTCACCAGATAGATTGTTGTTTGAGACATCGATCTGCACAAGGAACGTACAGTTCGCGAGAGGCCATAGCCCCCCCTCCAGATGATTGAACGACAGGTCCAGCACGCCTATGTTCTTGAGGTGGCTAAAGCTTGCTGGGATAGGACCAACGAGCTGATTATGCGCGAGGCTCAGCATCTGCAGCGCGGTAAGATAACCCATAGCCTCTGGAATAGTACCCCCCAGCATGTTGAATGAAAGATCTAGATACTGTATTGTGCTGAAGTCCGAATCGCCATTGAGGCTGTCCTCGACATACAGCCTTGTGAGGTTACATGAAGTCCTCAAAGGTGTTGCAGATAGCGCATCTTCAGTGATTCCCGCATACTCGAGTAGAATGCCTAGGCCTCTGCATTTGTACCCCAAATTCCTGACGAATGCGAATTCATAATGCAGGCGAGTGACATTGTTGAAGGGATGCCGACCGAGGCGTTCTGGTATGGGACCATCCAGATAGTTGCTGTTGAGATCCACCCAGATGAACTTGGTTGCGTTTTCAAGCTCCAGAGGTATATGTCCAGATAGACTGTTGTTTGCCAGCTCCAGTATAGTGAGGTGCGGCAAAGCTCCGAGGAAGGCTGGTATCGACCCTGTAAGTTTATTGTTGGAAAGGCACATCCATTCCATAGCTGACAGATTTGAGAGCTCCAGGGGTATTGATCCATCGAGATAGTTGTTGTTGAGAACCAAGGTTTTTAGGCCGGAAAGAGCCCCTAGTTCTTTGGGGATTTCTCCATTGAACCTGTTATACCAGATAAGCAAGCTCTCCAATCCGGAAATCAATCCTATCTCTGCCGGTATGGTACCCTCGAGAGCATTGAAGCTTAAATCCAGCACCCTAAGCTGGCTGCAATTCCCAATGGCGGAGGGTAGCTTGCCCCAAAATCTGTTATTGGGTAAAAGCAATGTCTGTAAGGAAGACGATGGAGGGCAAATGTCAGAAGGAAGCTCCCCCGCCAGCAGATTTGAGCTCAGATCCAAGAGTTTGAGATTTCTGCAGTCCAATATGACTTCGATTGGTAGAGTTCCGGTAAAGTGATTGAATCCAAGGTTCAAGTTCTGAAGCCCTTTGAGTTGACTCAGAATAGCACCTGGAAGCTTGCCTGACAGCTTGTTCTTGGCCAAGTTCAACGTCTGTAGGGAAAAGCATGATCTGAGGGAGGAAGGCAACGTGCCGGTAATGTTGTTTGCAGAGAGATCCAAGCGTTGCAAGGTGGAGCATGCAATGCCAAGCTCATCAGGGATGTCTCCCGACAAAAGGTTTTCTGAAAGATCGAGGGACTTAATGTATTTTAGCTCTCCCAGCGATGGCGGTACCGAGCTTACGAATTTGTTGTTTGAGAGATCGAGAACTTGCAGAGCAGCACAGTTCGTTATGGAGCGAGGAACCTCGGAAGAGAATGCATTGTGAGACAAGTTGATGGAGATCAAACTACCGCACTCTCTGAAGACGCTGTCTGTGAGCGAACCAGACAGGTTGTTGAAGGAGAGGTCAAGAACCTGCAAATTGGATGTCGAACTGCAAGCGTCTTCTCCATTACATGAGGAGTCCTTCGTGGACGTGAAAACCTCTGAGGGGAGTACTCCGCTTAGAATGTTATGGGAGAGATTAAGGTGGCGGAGATTAGTACATTCGCCGCCAATGCCTGCGGGCAGCCCACTCTTCAATTGATTGTGGGAGAGATCAAGCATCTCCAAGCTACCACAGTTCTGGAAGAAGGAGTCAGACAAGCTTCCTGTCAGATTGTTGTTGGATATGTCTAGATGCTGGACATTGCCGCAAGTCCTCGTCAATAAGTCAGATGGGAGAGTCCCGTGGATGTCATTGTTCGCCAGAATGACAGTTTGCAGATTGCCACAGCCAACCCCAGAAGTTCCATCACGCAATGCGGAAGCAAGGTCGCCATGGAAGTAGTTTCCTGAAAGATCTACGAGCTCTAGCATGTCCATGGCCATGAATGTGGAGAACGTGAGGAGCCCTTCTAGATCCGCGTCTCTGAGTTCCAATTTCACTACTCTATGAGATGCAGAGCAAGTTACCCCATTCCACGTACAAACATCTGCGCCGGCTTGAGCGCTTCCATTACTGCTCGGCGACGACCACGAAGCCAAGACACCATGCGGATCTTGCTGCACTTGTTGCTTGAATCGAAGCAGCAACTCCATGTCTGTTGAATGAGCCGTGTACTGTAAAACTCTGTGCGAACTCTGGTTCGATGATACAGCCAGAGGATGAAGCACGTAAACAAAGGCAGTGAAGATGACGAGTTTAAAGATCATGAACCCCATGGCAAGCTTCAGCGATCATATGCCAAACGAGGCAGAAGGTCAAGACAGAAAACCCATAGCTAGTTGCTTGCACATTCTAGCGAGAACATTTTGAATTGAGAGAGGAAAATGGTCCTGCAAGGTGAGGAAGTTGAGAACAGCTCTTTCCGCTCCCGAAGTCCGAAGCTGATCATGAGGGCGCTGCTGTTAGTCATGGCTTCCAAGAGTTCGGAACTACCGAGTGTGTGTGCGTACGGGAACTTGTGAGAGAGAGGAAGTACCTAGGAAGATGAGGATGAAGGGTTGTGGAAGGGGCATGCTGCATACAAAACTGAGTACGTACTACGAGGGATGGGATACCGTGGCTATGACGGGTCCTTTCCTTCTCTTTTGCCAGGGGCTCGCAGTGTTACTCTTCTCCTTTTTTTTTTTTTTTTTTTTTTTTCCCCTTTTGCGAGGGGGGGAGGGAGTGCGATGGATGAATTCTCTTTTTATAATGTTCAGATCGAGCAGTGTAACTCATCCTAAGTACCTGCCTTTGAATGAGAAATTGTCGTGTACTTTCCATTGTTCACAATGGGCAGTGGGATAAGGAGCTCGATCTCCAGCACATCCTTCTCCTCGCCTCTTTCCACTCCCAAAAAAGTTTTTTATTTTTAAATTTATGTTTCCTTTTTTTTTTAATGGAGGTTCAGCGGAAATTTACTCTCTTAATGTCTACCTTTGAAATTGCAATTGTATAAATGAACGGGCCTTCGCTTCGATAAATTTTAGTTGTGGAGTACATGTTGTCTTCGGTTTTTGGAATGTGTGGATTTCATGTAAATAGTTTCTCTCTATTCAGCATTAAGTTCATCCCTTCTTAAGCTCTATTTTAGTGAGATTTTGGGCGCTATAATCCTAGCCATGTTAAGCATCTAACTCTATTTTGTGGGATGTACAAAGTCCCATGGATACTAAGTGTGTTTTCACTTATGCTCTCAATCCACTCCAGCTAATCTCAAGAAGATTAAGCCTCAAATGTCGAACTGTCTTTTAAGAAAAACTCAGAGACCTTAAAGTTCTTCTTTATCCCTCATTTTCCAAGGGTTAAATGTCAAGTCACACTCCAGGATTTAGATACTAGGCGTCAAAGCTAGCCAAAATATTTATGTATCTTTTCATCTTTGTTAAGATATATCTTGCTATTTTGATATCGTGTTTCATACCTATGGTCCTAGATTGTGGGATCTCTTGTACCTTTTCTAGTCCAATCATTCATACTTCTTAATCTTGGTTGTGGAACTCATCTTGGTTGTGGAACTCTTTGTGTTAGTAGTACATTGTATTGTATTCCCTTGTGTGTGTTATTTTGTAATAAAAAAATGTATTTTGGTAATCTTGTGTCTAGTCAAGCCTTATAGAGAACAACTTACTGCTCCCTATGTTTTGGAAAGGCTAATAAAGACAAGATCTATCCATGAAGATTATTCAAAAAGAAATATTTTTTGCACTTAAGATTGTCTAAAAGCAAGCTCATCAGATACGAGAAAACCAAGAAAGGATTAAAAAAAGAAAATCTAAGAGTTGCAAGTCATAGGAGATCAAGCCTTTTGCAAGGTGCATGAAGACATCTAAACCAAAGCGAAGTTCAAAAGTTCAAAAGTGAGCGTGTCCAAGAAAAAGCATGGAACCACATCAAAATTTTGAGGATTTCTTCAACATGTGAAGTTCTTCACAGAAAAGCAAAAAAAGAGATATCAAGATAATCCTTTTCAAGTAGGGCTCATAGGAAATCTATTATGTGGCCCTACTCTTTCATGGTTTGCATTTAGATTTGGAACTTCAATTATCTATTTAATTTTCCATTTAGGTGGGAAAATCTGAAATAAACAGCTCACATCTTTAATCATTGTGTATGGGACATAGTGGGTAGCCCACTTGATTTTTGGTTGGGGGTGAGGGTTCAATCCTCGTATGCTATAGGACACCTCCCGCCTTTGAGCAAGTGATTTATGGCCTTCCCATTGATAAATTTTGGCCATGGAGTACCTGTTGCCTTTGGCTTTCAAAATGGGTGGATTTCATCTAAATAGTTTCTCTCTACTTGACCTTAGGGTCATCCCTTCCCAAGCTCTATCCTATTTTGGGCTCTCTAATCCTAGCCATATTAGTTATCTTACTCCTATTTGTGGAATACAAAGAGTCCCACGGATAGTAAGCTTGTTTTAACTTATGCCTTCAACAAATTCCAGGTACTTCCAAGGAGATTAAGCCTCAAATGTCAAACTTCCTTTTAAGAAAAACTCACACTCCTTAAAGACCTTCTTTATCCTCCGTTTTCCCAGGGTTAAATGTGAGGTGGCACTCCAAGTTTAAGATACTAGGCTTCAGAACCAAAATGTTTATGTATCTCTTTCATCTTTGTTAAGATATATCTTGCTACTTTGATATTATGTTTCATACCTATGTTCCTAGGTTGTGGGATCACTTGTACTTTGTCTAGTCCAATCATTCATACTTGTTAATCTTGGGTTTTGGGACTCTTTGTGTTAGTAGTACATTGTATTGTATTCCCTTGTGTGGGTTATCCTGTAATGAAAAATGTATTTCAATAATCATGTGTCTAGTCTAGCCTTAGAGATAATAGCATAGTGCTCCCCTTATGTTTTGGAAAGGTTAACAAAGACAAGATCTATCCATGGAGATTACTCAAAAATAAATATTTTCTGCACTTAAGATTGTTTAAAAGAAAGCTCATGAGATACGTGAAAACCAAGAAAGGATTCATAAAAGAAAAGTGTAAGAGTTGTAAGTCATAGTAGATCAACCTTTTTGCAAGGCGTTTGAAGACATCTAAGACAAAGAGAAGTTCAAAAGTGAGAATGTCCAAAAGAAGTTCATGGAACCATGTCAAAGTTTTGAAGATTTCTTCAACATTCGAAGTTCTTCATAAGATTGCAAATAAAGAGATAGCCGATGTAGGGCTCATATGAGCTCTATTATGTGGCCCTACTCTTTCATGTTTTCACCTATCCTTGAGAAAGTAATTAACATTTTATATGATTTCAAGGTCTTCGTTCAAGAATTCACATCTTCTCTTGAGGGCACAAATTATTCACATGTTGTTGAAAGAAAGCTAACGAAGCTATATCAAGGAAATAGATATGCTTATATCTATGCATTGGAATTAGAAAAATCATTTGTGATCTCACATGGCATGAGGATTGTTTTATCAACCCAATTTTGATGGGGCTTACATGAAGATCTCAAAGTTGTCATATTGAACATGATCAAGGTAAACACTTTAAATGAATTTATGAATAAAGAAATTGAATTTTATAATAAGTGAATCAAGAAAAGACAAGAGAAAAAGACTTGCATTTAGAATTGCGAATACAATTATAATTCAATCCCTCGTCAAAATATGCTAGAAGAATCTCAACCTAACACATGCAATTGGATAAAATCAATGTTGAATGACTTAGAATGAAGGAAAGAAGCATACAAAAAATGTATTACATTTTCATTGTGGAGTCATGATCATATGGTAATCAAATGTTCAAAGAAGAGGAAGCAAATCATAATCAAAAGGGTAAAAACTTGGATATATTCCATCATGATAATCATGCACTTGATTCCATGTCTAGATATGCTAGAAACCCTTTCCAATTTCATCATGAATATCCATCATCATCATCATCATGTTCTAGTGCCAGATTTTAAGAACTCTACAAAGTCCAAGAGATATAAAGAATCAAGTCCTAGGAGATCTTATAGTCAGATAACCAGTTCTCATAGAACTCATCACTTGAGAGGGGGTCATGCCATGGACACCAAGGAAACCACCTTGAATTCATTCTAAACTTCATGGGACTTTTCCATATCTCATAATTGGTGAAGAATTTGAAAATTTCAATATTAACACCATGTCAAAACGTGTCAAAACCCAAATAATGTCTAATTATATGCCCTATTTTGGCATCCAAATGCCTTTTCTTGGCTCATTGAAAACATCAATAACATCATCAATTGCAATCATGCTTTCTAACTATACTCCCCCTTTCTTGCTTTCAATTGTCCATGATAAACGTCTTTGTGGCATGTAGGATGAGTCTGGATGTTGATGCACAAATATCAGGTATTGAATGTTGGCACCATAGTACAGTAGTTGGCACCTAAAAAACCTCTTAAATAGGTCGATTGAAGCTTTTTTGGAGTGTATTACTGATTTTTTTATTATCTTTTATGTGTAACCGCAAAATGAAAAATAATTCATCTAATAAAGGAAAATAAAATATCATGAATGAGGTTTTGGATGAGTGATTTGTGACCCTTCCAAAAAGAATCCCAAGAAAGTTGGATCAAGATTGAAGGGTTGTGTGTGTTGTGATAAACAAAAAGAAAATAACACTACTTCCATGACTTATAAAAAGCAAAGAAAATATTAGAGACAAACTATGGTAGTCATAGGGGGGCTTCTAAGTGTAGCGCATGGGTATCAAGAGATAGTGTCTATGCACAACCTTGTAGAGTGGCCCTATGAATGCAACTTTAGGTGCACTTATTAGCAATATACAAAATATGTGGATCTTGGGAGATATGCCCAAGGGTTATCCAACCATTAAAATGCTTACACTATGATAAACTGATAATGTTTTTTTTCTTTTTTTATTGGCCTTGATGATGCAAATGATATCAAATAGAGGAAGTATTGCACTTGATGATGCATGGATCCACCCTTCTTGTTGTTTGTACTAGGTGGAAAAGCAAAAACATGAGCATTGTGGTCAACAAACTTGCAAATTAATCAACACCATTATAATGTGCATCTTCAATGCTACTTGAAATTCTCTGAAAATAACTATCAATTGTGGTGATGTGGATAGTCATAAGAAGTAGACACACGAAACATCAGCATGCTCAAATACACATTGAGATGGACTTCCTAATTGTTTAGAGAATGGACCATTGATACTCCATAATCCTCCTAAATCAATTAGTCGATGAAAATCAAGGTAATTTTATTTCCTCAATGGGCCTAACTATCTTGCAGATAGCTTATATCGTTTGAAGAAGACAATCATCTTCACTTACCATTGTGTATTTGAATTTGGCTAAGCTTTCCATTTGAACATCTTTATGCCACTTCTCTTATAACTTGTATGTTCTTATCTATGAGGGTCACCTAAAATAAAATATGAGTAGGAAAACAAATTATTAAAGGTAATGAGTATCCTCACATTACAAGGTATCACTCTTGTGCATAGGATATGAACAACCATGTCTCATGCAAGGTCGTGTAATGTGGGCTAAATTTGATCCATACTTGGAGTGCTAAAGATCTAATATGGTACAAAAGATAGGGTTGTGTGTGAAGCACATGGATGTTACATGAAGAGGTATCTCTCTTGATGTCCTTGATAAATTAGTTGTTTATGCCTGAATTCCTTTGTTAGTCAACTTGAAGTTTTGGATGGCCAGTGTTGGTTTTAAATATAGAAAGAAAAGAGCTTTAATACATATATGCAAGTGCATGTCTTCTCCCTTCAAAACACATGCATGACTTATAAGAGTATGAGGTGCATATTTAATATGATAATCTAAAAAGTAATGATTTTAATTATTGCACATGCTCTTTGGTGATGGGTGGTCTCATTATGGTAGTGATCAATGAAGAGTTCACTATGGGATTAGGAAGTGGAATTGTACACCTCTTCAAAAACCACATAGTACGCATTGTGTTCTTCTTGGGTTGTAATTGAGACTTTTTAGGTACCCATTATTGAATAATCTTAGGCTTTTGTTATTGTGGTTTCTTTTTCAGTGATTTGTGAGCCCTCTTCCATTTTCGTGACCCCTTTCTTGGGATTCTTTGGGATTGGTGTAGATTAAGCCATAAGGATAGATTTTGGAACCCATACTTGATTATATTTATTCTTCATGGTAGTAACGGTCTTAGGCATTTAAATTTATTTAAAAATGAATTTAGGCTCTTTACAAGGGGACTTTGAGCTACGAAGTGGCTTTTTGTATGAGACTATGGTCTTTTTGTGATGTGATGGTGAGGAAAATCTTCAAGTTTTTCTACCACTTCCTTGGGCACTCAAATGATGTGAGTTTGATTGTCGTGAAGCCATAAGAGACTTGGGTAACTAGCATTGTTTAGCTAGTTAAGATGTGTGTTTGTTTGGGTTTGTTGGTCTTCCTTGTACTTTTTTACATTTGCATTTTGGTTTAGCTTGATTAACAAGTGCCAGCTTAGGTATGTTTACAATGTCATGTATATGCTCAATAATCTTTGTCGTCTCATTAGGGATCAAGCAATCAAGTGAGGAAGAAGTAGAAAGTGGTACTATGATATTTTTTCCTTCCCATTTGAGTATCATTTTTTTGTTTGCTAGGTTGAGACCTATTGAATTCTCCAATAGTGAATCTTGCCCTAGTACAACCTATTCAGCTAAATCATCATCCTCTAGACTAGAAATTTGATTGATATTGTGGCCTTGCCCAAATGCATGGGAAGTGAAACTTCTCCAAAACATGGGATTTCAATACCTCCTAAACCTATCAAGTAGGCTTGAATGGGTGTCAAATTAGCCTTTAAATTTTGTTCCAAATAGATTCTGATGAAATAAGCTATGATACCCATATCAATAAGAAACTTGACCATATGGTTAGGTGAGTGCCCTAATTGAGCAACTATGCATGGTCTTCTATCTTGGATCGGCTTTGCATTTGAATGCACCTATCACATAGGCATGGCAATGGTTTGTGGTTGTATGAATGACTCCATTGGTATTTCTCTATGGAAATTAGCATGCATGCTTTGATCTACATGCTTTAAGAATAGTCTTTCCTTACATATATGCTCAATGGATTTGTATTGATCTTTGGCTCTTATATGTTGTTCTTCTTGTTGTCTATCTATAGGCACTTGTAATTGTCATAAGATGTTTGTGGTGAGGGGTTTTTGGTAGAGCTTGACTCCACAACCATTGATGTAGTTCAAAAGGAAAACACCTTGAAGTGTGGCTAACTGAATGGCACCATTAGGCAATATACAATGTATCAAATAAGCCCCATGTCCTCTCTTTTCTAGTTTCTCAGTGTGTTGTTTCAAGATGTACACAAGTACAAGATCACCTGCTTGAAGCTTGTTATTCCACTCATAATCTCTAGCTGACTTGAGAGTCAAAACAAGGAAGTCAATAAGCAAAATGGCATGTTCTCCATATACCAAGTTAAAAGTGCGATTTCCTAATGCATTCTTATGCACAACACAATAAGCCCAAATTGCACGGTGCAATTGCTTGTCCCAATCTAAATGACTTGAATTTACCAATTTCATCAAAATTGTGCACAACACTTTGTTAGAACTCTTAGTTTCATTGTTTTAGGACCAATAAAATTATCCCCCATTTTGCAAAGGCATGTCTTGCCATCATTGGCCATAAAGGCATTTGATCTCTATTGAAAGGATATCTTTCTCTTTGGCAAGTGTCACACCTCCTCACCATTTGAGATCCATGCATAAGGTGGGCCACCATAGGCCAAAAAATAAAACCATTTGGATTGTCCAATCTACATAAAAGTTTCCACCTACAACAACTGAATGTGTGGTCTCTAATAGTGGAAGATAATTATCTTCATCAACACATAGGTGTACAAAGCTATCCTTTCCTTTCTTGTACATCATGTTTCCAATAAGAGCATTATCTTAGCTTTCTTCATGTAAGGCTATTCCATATTTCAAATAATATAAAGTAGCATGCTTGATTGTAGGAATTACTTGGTAGATAGAATAAGTATTGACATAGTTTTTCCATATATGGCCAATATACACCATTTCTTTGCATGACTACAGAGTACTTGATTCAAGAAGATTCCTACCTAAATCATCCACATGAGCATCAAATACTAGCATTATATGCTCATCCTCTAGAATGCAACAAGAAACGATCTGGTTGGCATCTTTGTGGTATAAGCAACCAACATGAGGTGCAAGTTCTTAGAATGCATAACCTCTTCTTTAGTGAACTACACATATGGATGGACTAGCCCAAAAGATAGAATAGGAACAATTACCTCAACACATTTTAGTATTTTTTCAACATTGAACAAGAAGGTATCTGGAAAGTTGGCATTGGTTGCTTCTTGAGGGTCAACACTTTTAATTCTTGAGAAATGATTAGCTTGAACATGTATGTTGCCCTTTTGGAATACCACCTGAAAATTATATTCCATTGAGAGAAGGGTCCATCTTACTAACCTACCCATAGCACATGGCTTATTGACAAGATAAAGCAAAGCTTGATGGTCTACAAAGATCTTAAATTTTTGTGTCAAGAAATAGTTTTTGACTTCTTTACTATGTAAACCATTTGAAGGCCCTCTCTAAATAGTTCTATAAACAATTGGGAAGTGCTAACATCTTTTCTAGGATAAATTGATGACTTTCATAAACAATTGGGAAGTGCTGATTGCCCTCCTCTGTGAGTTTCACTAGATGCATGCAATCCCATAATTAGAAGCATCCACATTGATATGGAATGGTTTAGTTCCAAATTGGGGCCTTGAATATTAGTGTTGTATGAGATTCGTTTTGAGTTCCTAGAAGGAGTTTTCACACTCTTTCATCCACTCAAAATTTTTTAATATCCCATACATTGGTTGAGTAATGGCTGAATACATATGTATGAACCTTCGCTAGTATCCACAATGTCCCATAAAAGCTTGGAATTTTTCTACATCACATGGTTGGGGTAAGTTAGCGATTACTCTCAGTTTTTCTTCATCCATAGATATGCCATTCTTGGAGATTATGTGCCCATGGATTTTATGTTGGTAGATCATGAAGACACACTTTTCAATGTTTAGGCACACTTTATAAGCAAAAATTATAAAAAATATGTGTTAATTCTAGAACATGTTCCTTTGTTTCATTAGAATATGCACATAGTTCATAAAGATATACTTCAAGGCATTTCCTAAGAAACTCTTTGAAGATGTGGCACATTTATCTTTGGAGGTAGATGAGGTATTGTTCGATCAAAATGGCATGACTTTGAATGGAAATATGCCTTATCCCATTGCAAAGTCCATTTTGTGTTGATCCTCTTCACCAATGGACACTTGATTATGACCCAAGAATCCATCTAAGAAACTATATACTTTATGTCCAACTACCCTTTCTAATAAATGATCTGTGATCAACAATGGGTAGCTATCCTTGATAGTGGCTACGTTTACCTTTTTAAGGTTGATGTAGACTCAAAATTTGCCAATCTTCTTAGGACAACCACTATGGGCAAGACCCACTCTATGTGCACGATTTTATAAATGAAACATGCTATTAATATCTTATCGATTTTCTTTTTTATTTTTTTCAAACAAGCCTTGTTACAAGTATACAATCTTTGTTTGGATGATCGTGCATCTTACACAATTGGTATATGATGTGCATCGATGTCTGGATCAGGGCCTTTCAGGTCCTTATATGTCCAAGCAAAGTCATTCTAATACTCCAATAAAAGATCTACAAGATATTCCTCCTTAGAACTGGACAAATCATTTGCCATATAAGAGCATCTTTCTTTGTTATATTCCACCTTTATGACCACGTTCTTGGTATCCTCTCTATTGTCATAAATTTCTCCCATTATCGTTTCATGCTTTAAAAAAGAAGCAATGATTTTGCATTCCTCAACATGATATTTCTTAAAATGCTCAAGAACTTCAAAGCTTTCTACCTTTGTTGACTTATTGTTAGGGATACGGGCCCATTCTACCTCAATTTCTTTTTTCTCCATCTGAAAAATGTCTCATGTGGGCTTGTCCATGGTGGAAGGATCCATGAGGATCCCATACCTTTCAAGTACTCATCTTCCTGACTATAGGGCCCTTCTATGTGACTAGGATAGTCACTAATGGTGGATGCAACATTTTTTTGGTGGTTGGGGATCTCTTCATCTCCGAAGATCATCCTACAAACTAGTTGTATATCCATGTGATTCACCATGTCCATCGAAAACGAATCCAAGTCATATCCATCTTCATTGTAGTGATGTGTTAATGTTTGATCATTTATAGCTACTTTGATGGCCACCCAACATGTGTGATCAATCAAAAGGATGGCATCCTCTCTCATATCAGATACAACAATATAATTAAGATCTTCTATTGATCTTTTCAATGGTTGAATTGGTTCATTGTTTCCTGCTTGACACAACCAAAGACCTATGTCTTTGTGTATCTTGGATGGTTTAGTGGAGCCCCCAATCACAAATGTTTTGTTCTCATCATCATATTGCATGTCATTAGATAGGTGGCCATCGTGATATGCATTAGTTTGCAAATTGATCTTCATCTTTGTGCCATTATGTTGGATATAAATCACATTTTCTCCCATGTCTAGACAAACTTTCATCTCTTTTTAGGGATGGTCATCCTAAGAGAAGTCATAGTTAGTCACCTTCATGAATTCACATATGGTTATAGTGTGTTTGAATCCAAGAGTGCATGTAATCAAGGCAACATTCTCTAGGAGACCTAAGGGTCTCTTCATGTGTCCATTGTGTAAGTATAGGCGCATTCTAGTGGGCTTGACACTTAGCTTTAGGGATTTAGATTTCTTGCACTTTGAGGTGACTTCATCACTGCCATTGTATGCAAGTAGGGACTCGAAGTATGTAGCTATATCTTCCCATGACTGTAGATTTATAGACTCATTGAGAGGTAACTCACCTCTAAAGGACACATATTTGCAACTCCAAAAATTGAGGTTTATGTTTTGTAAGATCCTCCTTATTCCATTTTGACTCTAAGATCTCATTGTAGAGTTCACCTTGCCAAGAGCCCTCCATGTCTGAAACAACAATATTTTCTTGAGAAAGTGGAACATCAATGATACCAAAAGATTTTGGCAATACCAACCAAACTTTGGTTATACTTTGCAAGTTCCATGACAGAAAAAAAATGGTGGCGAAACAAGTAAAGTGTCGGTGATACTTCGATCAGATGTTGCAACACCTGACTCAACACAAATGTTAAGATACTTGAACTTTGTTGATTTGAAATTTAATTTTGAAGATGTGTGTGCATTCCTCTCTGTTTCCTCTATCTTCTTATCTGACTGAAATCAAAAGATGCATACTAAAAGAGCAAAAATGACTCCTACAAGACTTTGGATTTGAAAATAGTCTTTGTTTCTATGGTGATAAGATGAAAAGAAAGTAGATCTATCTTGTAAAGTAACTCATAGAAAGGGTTTATTTCCCTAAAGATAAGTATAAATTCAATGTACAATAAGGTTTAGAAAAGAAACAAATTAAGCCTAAACGGTGAAGCATAAAGGTAGAAACCATGAGTTCATAGGATCAATCCCATTGTGGGTATTTTACGCAAAGTCTACTCCAAAATTCTAGAGGAACTTGAGTTAACTTTGGTGAATTCAAGTGAGAATAGGACACTTTTCAATGATAACTCAAGTGGGTTGGGACACTTGGAAAAGTTAACTCTTCATCTCCTATGTGGTGTGATCTATGATCATGAAAGTGGTATAAAATCTATAATGATCTTAGAGTTGTGAAGAAGGATAACCTCATTTGTACGTTCATTCTCTCACTTTGCAGCCATTTTCACTACAAAAAGAGTGTTTTTGCAAGCCTTATAGCATGTGAACATCCTTTAAGTCTAGAGATTGATCTTATCCACACTAGAAATTTCCATGCATTGATTCAACAACACAAAGATAGTCTACATTACCCATAATTGTGTGCCTAGTGTGGCTCTCTCCATTCCTTTTGGAGTTGAAAGAATAAGTTCCTTTGATTTCTTCTTATAACCCTTTTGCTCTTATTTCCCACCCTAACAAGGCCATATTCCTGAACTCTTAGCATACCTCGTTTTGGGACTAGAAGTTTTGTGCACACCTTTTCTCTTGTCTACAACACATGTGTCTTCCAAGCACAAAAGGGGTTTGATTTTACCTATTTGAAGTAGATTTTCAAGTGGTTTATGAAAGAGCATTGGATAGATTGAAGCAATATCAACTCAAAAACTTTTGGAGGACCATTTGTAGAGCATAAATCACTTCAAAGGCACTTCAATTGAAGCACTGTTGGGATTGAAATTTGGTGGATATTATAAACGAGATATTTAATGAAGTCCAAGTCGACTTGCTTCGAGCAATTTGGGAAGTACCCTTGTGAATCTAATTCTATCTTTTAAAATAGATTCACATGGGCACTCTCCTCACTTTCTTAAAGTTCCAAGGTATCATGGATCGTAGCTTGTTTCAAATTAGGAACATGGCTCATGTGCATGAAACACAATTGGCACTTAGCTACGATTCACTTGAGGAAAATACTATGATGAAACTATTTAAGAGCATGATAGTACGAAGTTAAGTAATGAATATAGAGATGTGGCAACAAGGGAATCGGTAGTAAATGAATTTTGAAATGATAGATTGGTTAAGTATACCAGTTAAGAAACTTGAAATAGAAGCACGACAAGTGGTCCATGCTAAAAAAAAAGTGGTGGATCTTTCCACTTCCATTAATCAAAGTGCAAGTTCATTTAGGAAACTAAGGGGGGTTAGTGAGCATGCATGGTCATACCTAGATAAACAAGAAAAAAGGAACAAACGTACAAAGATTTCTTTATATATCTTCTTAGGAATGGTGGGAACAAGAGATAGTAGTCACAAATCTTCTTTAATGATACCTATTAGTACTATGAATCTAGTTATTTATCTACTTCCATGCCATTGTTTATCGATCCTATAAGATTCATGAATAGCTTAGTTGTAGTGTGGCTCCCAGAGTGAGTCTATTCCTTTAAGAGATCATACTTTACTTAAGGATCTTTGAATTTCTCAATTGGTTGGAGAACATTGAATTAGAACAAAGATGTCATCCACACCTCCTTATAGAAGTGGCATGACATCCCTCAACTAAAAAACACTCACTACAACTTATCAAGAGCATAGCAATGTTTTTCATATCGATGGTCACTGCACGTTGGCATCGGTATGACCATCGAAAAAGTTTGGAAAACTTATACTGATGCTCATACCAATGCAGTGCTTTAATCGGGCCCGAGAGAAAAAATTTGACATTCATCGCCTTTTGAAACTGGATCTACTACTATCGAATTTGCACATGCGAGCAACATCTCTCTGTTTTTCACTCTTTCTCTCTCTCTCTCTGTCTCTATGCACACCTCTATTTTTCTGGATCTGAAGTTTTGGTAAGTATATCACACATATTATAGCATTCTTTTTTTTTTAGTGTTTTTCCCTTTCTAATATCTTCTCTCTTTAGCTTTGCAAGAGATTTTGGCATCAAGACTTTGGAAATTCGATGGACAACTTTAAGTGGATTTTCACGACAATGATTCAAACAATTACATCGATGTAAGTGGTTGTTTTGTTTTTGATTGACATAGAGAGAGAGATGAAAGAAAAAGAGAGATCTAGAGAGACAAAGATCTAGAGAGAGATGAAAGAAAGAGAGAGATTTAGAGAAACATAAAGAGAGAGATCTACAGAAACAAATGCACACATGCAAATACATACACAAATGCATATGCATATGCATACACAAATGCATATGCATATGCATACACAACTGCATATGCATACACAAATGCATATGCATACACAAATGCATATGCATACACAAATGCATATACATACAGAAATGCATATGCATACACACATGCATATGCATATACATGCATATGCATACACAAATGCATATGCATACACAAATGCATATGCATACACACATGCATATGCATACACAAATGCATATACATACACAAATGCATATGCATACACACATGCATATGCATATACATACATGCATACACACATGCATATGCATATACATACATGCATACACACATGCATATGCATATACATACATGCATACACAAATACACACATGCATATGCATACACATGCAAATGCATACACATGCATATGCATACACATGCATATGCATACACATGCATATGCATACACATGCATATGCATACACATGCATATGCATACACATGCATATGCATACACATGCATATGCATACACATGCATATGCATACACATGCATATGCATACACATGCATATGCATACACATGCATATGCATACACATGCATATGCATACACATGCATATGCATACACATGCATATGCATACACATGCATATGCATACACATGCATATGCATACACATGCATATGCATACACATGCACATGCATATGCATACACAAATGCATATGCATACACAAATGCATATGCATACACAAATGCATATGCATACACACATGCATATGCATATACATACATGCATACACAAATACACACATGCATATGCATACACACATGCATATGCATACACACATGCATATGCATACACATGCATATGCATACACATGCATATGCATACACATGCATATGCATACACATGCATATGCATAAGCATATACATGCATATGCATATGCATACACAAATACGTATGCATACACAAATGCGTATGCATACACAAATGCGTATGCATACACACATGCACATGCATACACAAATGCATATACATACACAAATGCATATGCATACACACATGCATATGCATATACATACATGCATACACAAATACACACATGCATATGCATACACACATGAATATTCATACACACATGCATATGCATACACAAATGCATATGCATACACACATGCATATGCATATACATACGTGCATATGCATATACATACATGCATATGCATACACACATGCATATGCATACACACATGCATATGCATACACACATGCATATGCATACACACATTCATATGCATACACACAAGCATATGCATACACAGATGCATATGCATACACACATGCATATGCATACACATGCATATGCATATGCATACACAAATGCATATGCATACACACATGCATATGCATACACAAATGCATATGCATATACATACATGCATACACAAATACATACATGCATATGTATATACATACATGCACATGTATATACATACATGCATATGTATATACATACATGCATATGCATATACATACATGCACATGCATATGCATACACACATGCATATGCATACACAAATGCATTTTCATACACAAATGCATATGCATACACAAATGCATATGCATACACAAATGCATATGCATATACATACATGCATACACAAATACACACATGCATATGCATACACACATGCATATGCATACACACATGCATATGCATACACATGCATATGCATACACATGCAATTGCATACACATTCATATGCATACACATGCATACACATACACATTCATATGCATATACATGCATATGCATATGCATACACAAATTCACATGCATACACAAATGCACAAGCATACACACATGCATAAGCATATATATACATGCACACACAAATACATACATGCATATGCATATACATACATGCAAGTGCATATGCATACACGCATGCATATGCATACACAAATGCATATACATACAAATGCATATGCATACACAAATGCATATGCATACACAAATGCATATGCATACACAAATGCATATGCATACACAAATGCATATGCATACAAAAATGCATATGCATACACAAATGCATATGCATACACAAATGCATATGCATACACACATGCATATGCATATACATACATGCATACACAAATACACACATGCATACACAAATACACACATGCATATGCATACACACATGCATATGCATACACACATGCATATGCATACACACATGCATATGCATACACAAATGCATATGGCTACACGAATGCATATGCATACACACATGCATATGCATATACATACATGCATACACAAATACACACATGCATATGCATACACGCATGCATATGCATACACGCATGCATATGCATACACGCATGCATATGCATACACGCATGCATATGCATACACGCATGCATATGCATACACGCATGCATATGCATACATGCATGCATATGCATATACATGCATATGCATATGCATATACAAATGCATATGCATACACAAATGCATATGCATACACAAATGCATATGCATACACACATGCATATGCATATACATACATGCATACACAAATGCACACATGCATATGCATACACACATGCATATGCATACACACATGCATATGCATACACACATGCATATGCATACACACATGCATATGCATACACATGCATATGCATACACATGCATATGCATACACATGCATATGCATACACATGCATATGCATACACATGCATATGCATACACATGCATATGCATACATACATGCATATGCATACATACATGCATATGCATACATACATACATGAATATGCATACACAAATGTATATGCATACACACATGCATATGCATATACATACATGCATACACAAATACACACATGCATATGCATACACATGCATATGCATACACATGCATATGCATACACATGCATATGCATACACATGCATATGCATACACATGCATATGCATACACATGCATATGCATACACATGCATATGCATACACATGCATATGCATACACATGCATATGCATACACATGCATATGCATACACATGCATATGCATACACAAATACATATGCATACACACATGCATATGCATACACAAATGCATATACTATTGGAGTTAGATGTCTGCGGAAGCACGCAAACAACATAAGGAAGAAGAAGAAGCTTGGAGCACAACACACAATACTAAATGTATTACTAGAGAATGTACAAAGATAAGTAGCCCATTAGGGCTATATATAAGCCGGGGGAAGAAAACCTCCTAAAGAGGGAAAAAAGTGCCCCTGCAGTCCTAGTGTGTCCACACACATCACTACCTAAATATATCAACAAATCCCCCCTGGGAGTGATGCGGTGAACAAGGAGCTGGCACTCATGTATAAGGAAGTGCCAAGCTATGTGGAAATCACTCCACAAAAGGAAGTAAGCCCAAAGCTTTGCGGAAAGCTTCAAACTTCTCCCTAGGCAGAGCCTTCGTGAAAAGGTTTGCAATGTTCTCCTGCGTGGGCACATATGCCAAGCTAATCTCCCTAGTAGAGAACCTCTCCCTGACATAGTGATAATGCACCTCAATGTGCTTAGTGCGAGCATGGAACACATGGTTCCTCGCAACTTCCTGTCAGTGAAGATGGTGGTGGCAGAAGACTGACCAACACCCAAATGAGCCATAAGGCGTCTAAGCCACACACACTCAACAGTCGATGTGAAAGTTGCCCTATACTTAGCCTCACAACTAGAAGTGGCCACACTAGGCTGCTTCTTGCTCAACCAAGATATACATGAGCTATCAAGCATGAAGCAAAAGCCACTAGTGGACACATGAGTGTCATAGCAACCAGCCCAATCAGAGTCAGAAAAAGCATGCATATCTAGCGATAGTGATCCCCCCTTGGGATAAAACAACCAAAGTAGCCGAGTACCACTCAAGTAGCGAACGATGCGCTTAACTGCCTGCCAATGCTTGACTCTTGGGCAATGCATACATCCAACTTATCCTCAATAACCAACATACGGAATACATCACTACTTTCAGCCATGGCCGGTGACTAAAATACCTTGATGCAAAAAATTGACTCTATCTCAAAAAGTCGAACAGAACTGCCTAAACAAATTCCACTAAACCTGTAGCAGACTTTGAGAAGCTTATAATGGCGAAGAGAAACTGGTATATACCTTTGGCACAAAAAGATGAAATAGCCTGCACAAGCACTATGATAGTGCATTCCGAGGCCGAAATGAGCTCAAATCGCGATTTCGGCACCACAGAGCAAAGCAGTTTTGATCTCGAAAACACGCTGAGTATGCTCACCAAAATTTCTAAGACTACAAATGGAGGAGTGTCGATGGCGCCCTACATGAAGCGATGACCTGCTCTGATACCAATTGTTGGAGTTAAACGTCTGAACAAGCACGCGAACAACACAAGGAAGAAGAAGAAGCTTGGAGAACAACACACAATACTAAATGTATTACTATAGAATTTAGAAAGATAAGTAGCCCATTAGGGCAATATGCGTATATACAAGTAGGGGAAAAAAACCTCCTAAAGAGGGAAATAAATGCCCCAACGGTCCTAGTGTGTTCACACACATCACTACCTAAATATATCAACATATACATACACAAATGCATATGCATACACACATGCATATGGATACACACATGCATATGGATACACACATGCATATACATACATACACCCTATATATTTTTAGGGTTTATATATATATATATATATATATATATATATATATATATATATATATATATATATATATATATATATATATATATATATATATATATATATATATATATATATTAACATCTCCACATTGGATCAGATGGGATCTCCACGTACACCTTGGGGAGCGGATGACCATGACGAATCCAAGATATATCACATACGTGATGGAGCTCCAGTCATGGATGCAGCCGGAAAGTCCATGCGTCAGCGCATTCGACAGCTTTGCTCCATAGAGTTTGGACATTCTTTCATGTTAAAATAGAGTGAATAGTATAAAGATTCCAAAAACTATATCATATAATCGATATATGAAGAGTACCAGCTAGCACCTGGGCATCCTATTGTGAGTTCAAAATGGATTCAACATACGACACACGAGGTGATATCTCATCGGCAGTCCGAGGCTCGCGATGCTTTCAGAGCAGGCTTAACAAAGCCTGTATGGTTAGATGTTGAAGAGTGGGAATCAATTCATGATGAGCAGCAACATACTCTTGATTGATATCGTAAGCAGCGAGATGTGGCGGCCACATGTTTAGATACGGTTGGAACATTGCATTTAGGTAGCGGCGGATATGACAGTATGGGCTACCAATTTGTAAATATCATTTTAATTATTGAATTGGTTTGTGTTAAGCACATCATGTATGTTCATCTAACATTTTGCATATTTATTATAGGAGTTGGCAGTGGGTCATCCTCCGACGCAAAGCGAAGAAGCTTATGGATATCATCATGGATTGGCTACACTGTTGCATGACTTAGAGGGACACGGTGCAATCATTTCATGGGAGAATCTATGATTAGGTAACTTATATCTTGGTTTTGTATTTTTAGTTGTTGTTTATAAATGTCATGTCAATTTGTCTCATTTTATGCATATGCTTCGTTGCAGGATTGTAGGTGTAAATGTTTTGATCCTCTTGCGCATATGTATGGTAGTGCTTTGCCACAATTTTGTATTACATTCCTATGTGGCAATGATGTACCATAATTTTTTATTCGATTCCTATATGGAAGTGATTTGTCACATTTTGTATGCGGTTCCTATATGGAAGTGCTTTGCCACACTCTTGTACATCCTTCATTTATGGAATATACAACTTTTTGTACATGATTCATGGTTCATTTTTGCTCATATAAAATCATGTTTTGGTTGCCATTAGAGTACACATCATATGTACTCGGTTTAGGGTTGGGTAGGGTGTATTGTCTTTTGCTAAACAACATCATGGTAACATTGATGTAGCAAAAGACAACACACTCTTCCCAAAAGATTTTTTGCAGATATGGTCATCGGTGCTCCCAACATTCATCGGTATGGGTGTCGGTACACCCAGCAGAGTCGTCGGTATGACCGTCTATATAAGCATCAGAAATACGGATGATGATACCGATGCTTATGCTGACGCTCATACCGGTGCTTATACCGACGCTCATACCGGCGCTTATACCGGTGCTATGTTTCTGATGCGCATACCGACTGTGAGCCGACATCGCGGAGAAATTGTGCCCGTTCATTTTCCTCGGTAATAGCCTTGATATACCCTTGATATGTTGTAGTGACTCCAAAATCTTATAAAGTATTGGGAATTAGTTTGTCTCTAAGTCCTAAGGCTTACATTTTGTGGATGATTTCGAACTGGGCAACTGAAATCCTCTCACTTGGTTCTCATTTGAAGGAATCTTAAAAAAAGGAGTTCCTTCATAAAAATGAGGAAGAATGGAATTCCGATGAATATGATTGAAAGGTTCAGCATGGACAAACTTTGCCCATGTATATATTGTAGTACCACGAGATTTTTATAAACTTGAAAAATTGAGATGATTTTCAAAAATTATGGGGATCCTTGTGGAACCTAAAAGGCCTCAAGCATACAATGAAGCATAATGAACTTAGAACTTCAAAATATATCATCAAAGTGGTGCAAATCAATGAGAATCACTTTATATTGGATACACATATGAGTAATTTTAAATCAAAATTACCAATTTCTAATAAGCATAAGGAAAAGAATATCCAAAAGGATAGCTCTTCCAAGAAGCCCTACATCTTGAAGATTAGATTACCTCAAGAAGACTTGAAAGGAGTGCAAACCAAAAATCTTTATTTCAAGTGTGTTTTCTTGGGATATCATAGTAGATTTTGTCCCACTAGGATTGAATCTAAAAATGTCCACTGAATTCAAACCTTGGACTTGACTAAATTGGAAAGTTTATGAAGTGCTTTAAGAAAATGAAATTTGTGATAAATAATGCAAGTGTCAATATTTATCTCAGAATTAAAGTATCATGGCCACATAATTTTTGAAAAGGGAATTCAAGTAAATCCTCATTAAGTTAAGGGCATAATGGAATGATCCCATTCAAAAACAATAAAAGACTCCAAATTTTTTATGGGATTGCATGATATTATAAAAAGTTCATTTCAAGATAGACCAAAGTAGTTGTACCCTTAACAAATAAGCTAAAGGATACATTAAAATTTCTAACATGGAGTAAGGGGTAAGGAGCAAGTTCAAAGTATGGAACAACTCAAGCACGATGTATCCTCAACCTTGGTTCTATAAATAGTAGATCGGAATGATTCTTTTGTAGTAGGAATAGATGCAAGTGCATATACATTTAGTGTTCCATTAATTCAAGCGGATCAACTCATAGTTTTTCAAATCGTAGCTCAAAAAATCACTCTACCTAGAAATGAGGGATGTTTTTAATAAAACATGCTTTAAAGAAGTAGCAACATTACTTATTTGGTGCCAAAGAGACTATAGCCTTTGATAAAAGAAGTATTAACTAATTTGCAAACTAACCAATTTCGAAATGTAAAAAGCAAGGACCCAAAAAGGAATTTTCAACATTGTGGCAGATGCCTCATGTTGCATCCCCATGTTGAACATGTTGAGTTTTGTTCAAGTCCAAACCAAATTAATTGAATTGACGAAAGCAAAATGCAAAGATGATCTAGGGTGCATGACTCAGCCCTAGCAAGGGGTCCAAGAACAACTCAATTGTCTTAAAGAATTATTGAACCAGTAATTCAAGATTTATTCAACTCAAACTACTTGTTATAAAAAAATAAAGTCTATGTGTCAAGTAGCCAATAAATATAAAACAAATTCTTGTTTGAATGCCACAATACCCCAAGTTTTGGACGTCATGAAGTCAAAGAAACTTATGAATTAGTAAAGCATCAATTCTATTGAATAATCATGCACAATGATGTGCAAAACTATATGCTTAGGTGTCACAAGTTTCAAATGGATAAAGTAGAAATACTTGGGATTGGAGGCCTACTGGAAATATCCAAAGAAAAGTGAAAAGAATTTGAATGTATTTCATAGCAAGGTTGCTATAAAAGCAAAAAATGATATGGATCAATCTAGATTGTAGTTGATCGACTTACCAAGATGGTTAAGTTAATTTGAACTTGCAAAATAGTAAAGACACCAAAAGTAGCCAAGCTATTTTTAGAACACTTGTAGAGAGATGAATTCGGCTTATGTACCCCATAGGATAATGTTGCAGACCTTTTCATAAATGCTCTGCCTAGGGAAAAGTTTAAAGATGTTTGCAAAGCTTTGGGCTTACTTCCTTTTGTGGATTGATTTCTTTGGACATAGCTTGAAAGTTCCTTATACAGGAGTGCTAGCTGGTTGTTCATTGTATCACTCCTAGGGGGGGTTTGTTGATATATTTTTGTAGCGATGTGTGTGAACACACTTACGACTGTCAGGTACTTTTTTCCCTCTCTATGAAGTTCCCCCCCTCTGACTTGTATATATGCCTATAAACTTGATGGTCTACTCATCTTTGTACATTCATTTGGTGATACATTCACTAATGTGTTGTGTTGGAAGCTTCTTCTTCTTCCTTGTGTTGTTTGTGTGCTAAGACAGACCTCAAACTCCTACACTTAAGAGGAAAGGCATAATTCCAAACGGATATACATCCCATACAATTGCAAACGTATCCTTATGATGATACTTTGGGGCTATTTCTACTTGATTATGACCTTAGAATCCATCCAAAAAGCTACACAATCCTATTCTATAACTCTTTCAAGTAAATGATTTGTTATATGCAAGGGTTAGTTCTCTCTTATCGAGGCTAATGGTTTTACCATTAGTTTATATACTCTTGTTTACCATTCTCCTTTGGTACAACCGACAATTCATGATACCCATTATGTGTGTTATATTTTATAAGTGAATCTTTAACAGAAAATGTTTATCTATTTCTTCTTTTCTTTTTTATCTGTAAATTTCATCATGTTATAATGTCCTATTTGCTAGGTTTTGAGTTTGGTGCTATGAGTGTTCTATGTACAAATATTCAAGCTCAACACATGTAAGTATTTGTGCATCCAAGAAAATTGATTCAAACACTTCACTTTATTTTCTTACTAAGGCCATCAAACCCTTTTCCTCTTGTTTAGAGACATCAATTCCTATTCAAGATTTTCTTGCTTCATGCCTTCTTTCTTTCCGTATGATTTGCCTTATTTCTTCTCGCTTTGTGTTTTTTAAAAGAATCACTTTCCTTTCTTCTACTATAAGTTTCTTAGAATGGGATGTGACATCTATTTTTTCTCTTCCCCTCTTTTTTCTTTTGTTTTACATTTTTCTAATGTCCTCTTTTTATTTTATTGGATGTTGGATACTCTATCCCATCTTTTGCTAAATAATCTTTAGAAGATTCCACATACTGATTGAGATAGTGAATAAGCAAGTAGCGAGACACTCTTTTTCTTAAATAATGTGTAAAATAATCAAGTGACCGGATTATCACACCTAAGACATCTACCACACATCACGCCTAAGCTCTTTAGGAGGCACTGCATTCAATATGGTTTATTGCTGAGATATTATTCCCCACATTGAAATTGGTAAAGGAATACAAGTGTATGGTGCAAGAACTATCAAAGAAAGTGGATCAATCTAAATAATTTAAAGGAACATTTTCAAAGATAATACTACGGCTATATGTTCTCAAAATAGTTCAATGCGTGCCGACTTAAAATAGAGAATGTCAAAAGGAGACCTTTTTTCCCCTTCACACGTTGGAAAAACACTTAGTGGAACAAGGCTCTTTAGTGATCGATCACATATCAGAAAATGGAGCCATACAAGGAGACACTTGAGAAGGAGATCCATTTCCCAGAAAGAAAATTATTTGTAGGGTGATATGCTATAAAGAACCCATCATAGAAGAGATGCTAACAATCTTAAATAGAGAAAACTGAGGAATTTGCAAGAATATATATTCAAGTAGGAATAGTTGCAACAACCTTTGGAGAGAATTAAGAGCAAAACACTTTAGAAACAAAGAGTATATGGGGAATGTATGCTAGGTTCTATGCTTATAGTACCCTATCTATGACTTTTCAAGACGGAATGCAAAGAATATACAGAAAATTTAGGAATGTAGAAGAATATATGTTCAGGTAGGAATACTTGCCACAAGCTTTGGAGAGAGTATAGGAAGAAGGTATGCTAGGTACTATACTAAACACTAAAAAGAAAAAAGGGTCTAGGAGGACGGTATGCTAGGTACTATACTTATAGTATCTTATCTATGACTTGTCAAGGCGGAATGGAGAGGAAGAGTAAATGTAAGGAACAATGTCATTACAAGAAGAAAGTAGAGAGTATGTATTCATAAGAAATCGATTGTACAATAGAGATGAGGATTTTTTTTAAAAGAATTTTGTTCCATGAAGGTGAGCATCTACCCATATCAAAGATGGATCATGTAGGAGGACATTTTTCTTGTACAAGAACTGCCAAGATGTGGCTATTTGCTAGAAAGGAGGTGGAAAACCACCCATACCCACAAAATGGCTTATGTAAAAAAATTTCCATTTGAATGGGATGGAACTCCATTGCAGACCAACACAACTCAATAGATCACCATCACAACACAAGTAGCTCAAAATTGGAAAGCTTGCCTAAAGGCTACATGTCTATCCCTTTGAGAAAATCAAATCTTAAAATATGGAAAAAAAAGATTTGCAAAAATCATGTGATACTCTAGAGAAAAGAAGAAACTGAAGTCAAAGGCCCTAGTAAAGTGTCACCTCTATAGTGGCACTAGATGAAGAGGAAGCTGGAGACTATTACTTTGCATAGATTCACAACATCTTTTGGATGCATTGAGGCATGGATTGGGGGCGTTTGAAAGGTATATAGCTTTTGAGTATGTTCTTTGACTATTATTACTCTGTAAAGAGTCAAATTTTATGAGTGTCTCTATTTCTTTTTATGTTGTACATTTTGATGTGTGACAAGGGGTGTTGGGGAGAAGTTAAGGATGCATAGATGGTGAGTGTCAAGGAAAATTTCCAATCCTATGAAATCTTCATTTTTTCTGTTTTCTTTTTGATAGTTTCATGCAAATCCGTCTCACATGCACATGTTTACTTGCAATTGATCAAGTATATACTCAGCTTGACAATTTAGAGTGTGGAATCCCACTTTACTCTCTATGGCGTTGAAAGATATAAAGACGACAAATTTTCCTACCAAGTGAGGATTCCACGCGTTTTATTCTTTCTAGTTCTCCAGCCACATTTTAAAGAGACATACGGCATGATCTGTAGAACCTTTGAAGCTCATCCATGGAAGAACCTCTTAAGTTCATTCAAAAGATTCCATAGGAAAGCAGATGGAACTATGTCTTACAATAGAATGTCTTAAGGAGCATCAAAGCTTGCAAGAGCAGTCTTCTTAGAGTTGATACCATGCCTTACTTATATTGGCCTCTGTACTGTTGGACAAACATTTCTCTTGTGGGTTTGCATCATGCCTTTAGGAGAAGTGGAAGGTTATTTCATTTTAGGATAGCCTTGTGAATGGAAAAAAAGATCTTCAGTTGGTTTCCGAAGTCAATTATCAAGGCCATGCATAAGAATACTGAGTTCCAAAGATCACCTGGTTAGAGTTATTACTAACAGAGTTATTAGTAACAAAGTTATTACTAACACCTCCTTCCACACTTCAACGAAGGGGAAGGCTTACATATCCGAAGAACCAACATCGGATATAGTTGGTTTTCCGCGAAATCTATTGAAATAGAGTGTACAACGTTCATGGCTTGAGGTAGAGCACTCAATGGGCTAGGGTAGCCCAAAGCTTGACCAACCCCAAGGAAACTCCGAATACAGGCCATGGGTTTGTACAGACAGACTTTAGGTGCTAAGACCCAAAGTCGAAAGGGAAACAACTCAGACCATACGCTAAGGTCCTTAAGCAATCACTTAGTGGAAAAGGAAGTGATCGAGCAATGACAATGAGAGGGTGGGCTTGGAAGTAGCCATATAAAGGAAAAATTTGCAAATATTCTTTAAGGAGTGGTGGGTTGGCAAAGTCGATAAACCCACCAAAGAGATGTGAAACATCCTTAAAAGGAAACAAAACACAGAATCGATCCCCCTATTGCTAGACTCAAATGGTAATGTATGCAATACAAAAGAAGAAAATTTCAAAATCATTGAAGAGCACTTTACGAGACTCCTGGGGATCTCGACCCCCCTCTCCCACCATAGACGGAACTCCATGGCAGCCATATCTATGGTATCCTCTCATAGGATCCCACACAACCTTCACTCCTTGCTTGATGCCCCTATCTCGGAAGAAGAAATCATTGAAGTCATTGATGCCCTCCCTAGTGGTAAAAGCCCGGGGCCAGACGGGCTCACAAATGAGTTCTTTAAGTCCTTCAAGTTGGTGATTGCCACCCCTGGTCCGATAAGTGGCGCTCGAGTTTGGCATGCCTCCAAATTGTCTCAACAATGGAATCATCAAGTTAATCCACAAAAAAGGGGAAAAGAACAAAATTGAGAATGGGCATTCGATTACGATGCTTCAAACATGATATAAGATCATTGCCAAAGTCATAGCCAACAACATTTTCAGCCATCATAGATATTTGGGAAGGTCTAGACTTCAAGAATGAGTCAAGACAAGATGTGGTTTTCCTCAAAATTGACTTTGACAAAGCTTAAGATAGGCTGGAATGGGACTATATTTTGCAATCACTTAAAGATCTTGGATGCAGTAAAAAATTCACCAAGATGATTTTGACCCTTCTAGGAAACACGTCGACTCAAGTTAATGTTAATGGACAACTTTTGAAGGTGATCAAACTAAAAAGATCGATTAGATAAGGGTGCTCGTTGGCTCCTCTTCTCTTTGTCACTGCCAAGGAAGGGCTTACTCGACTAGTGGAACAACAGGTGGAAGCAAGCAATATTAAAGGCCTCCGATTGCCACGGGACCAAGGCCAAATCACCATGAGACTTTTTGCCGATGATATGAACACGTTTGTCCACAACGATAGTACCAACTTGGAGACATTTAGGAGGTGCGTGGATACTTTCTGTGAAGCCTCTCGATCCAAAATCAACCACTCAAAGACTGCTTTCAAAGCTATTGTCGGGATCCAACCCGACCTTCTCTTTGATCATGGCTGTCAAAACATTCATCAGGGCCAAATTTTCTAGCTTCTTGGAATTCCCTTGGGCTTTGATATCTTGTTGGAGCAGTGGTGGAATTGGGTCCTAGCCAAACTCGAAAGCAAGTTAAACTATTGAAGAGGTATGCAAATCAATCTCGCTAGGCACGCAATGGTTATCAACATGTTCCTCATTTCATCGACCATTTAATTCCTCTCTTGTTGGAGACCAAAAGACCAAGAGCTGTCCAAACTAGAAAGTATTTGTAGAAACTTCCTTTGGATGGGTGACCACAACAGGAGGGGGTGCCTAAAATCAAGTGGTCCATCTGCACTAGCCAAAGAGATAGTGGGGGCCTTGACATTTTGGACGTTGGGTGCATGGATAACAAACTTGTGGCAAAATGGATGATTAAGGCATGGTGCAACAGGGAGGCCTTGTGGGCCAAGTTGATCTTCAAAAACAAGAACGAGCTGATTTTCATGGGATTCCCAAATTGGAAGAACCTTGGCATTGCGACCTTTTTGTTTTCCCCGATCTCAGTTTTCCCAAAAGACTCGAATCTTGTGTGCTTCCTATGGAAGATTTGGAATAAATTCAAAAGCTTCACAAGAATCAATGAAGATTGGAAGTGGGCGGCTGGTATGAGACAAAATGACTCTATCTGGTTCCCGATACATGGCATCCAGAACATGGATTCTTGGAACATTCAAAATGCTAAGAGGCTATGGAACAAAGGCTTCAAAAAATGGAAACATCTCTGGAAACAAGACACCAACCAGTGGATCAACTTCGAGGATATTGACCCCTGCGTCAACATTACCTATGAAGAATGGAATACTTTGCAAAGCAGACGTCTTGCCTGGGATCGCTCTAAAGTTTGTCTTCTCATGGGCACAACGTGCCGAGCCCGCTTGGTCTCAAATGGCACAATGACAATTGCCTAACAAAAATCCTGAACATCAAAGAAACCATTGATTATCAAGTCAACCTCAACAAGAAGTGGTGCCTATCATGGACGTAGCTACGGTGGGACATGAAGTTCATGGCTACCTGACACCCTCTCATAGAAGTAAAAAATATGTCCTCTTATGGCAAATTCTTCATCCTGGAATCTAGATCAACCTAAAGACTATCAAAATTTATGGGATGCCTCCCTGGTGTAAGCACTACTACCGGTCCATCGAAGATGTTGCTCACATCTTCTTTACTTGTCCCAACTCCAATAGGCTTTGGCAGATTGTCGGAAAGAAAATTAGACTTCAAAGACATATTAGTTTGAAACAAGCTCTGCTGGGAGAAGCTATCGGCTGTTTTGCGACTCTCTGGAACACCATCAGAGGGGAGGTCCTATGGAAGATCTGGAGGGAAAGATGTGCTTATAACTTTGGTGACTCCCCCAAAGAGTGGTCCATTTAGAAATCACTATTCCTCCTCGGCAAAAGAATCGCTAACTATAAGAACTCCGAACTTCTATATTTAACAAAAAAAGTTATTACTTAGAGTTATTACTAACAACGTTATTACTAAGAGAGTTATCCAGGCCATTCATAACAATAAGTAGTTATCGGGAATATGGACATGCCTCTCTTGCTGGAGAATGACGAAGAGGCCATGACTCCAAATCTACAGAAAATGCCCCGTATCCCTGACCATGGTACCAACAATTACAGCACCGAGTGGGCTGAGAAGGTCACAGATATGGAGGTATCCTATGAAGCTAGACAATGATTTTCGTGCATCAGAAAGTCAGTTCTGATATTGCATTCTACTTGTTTTTCCCTCAGCATCTGCCAATCTTCATTGAATGCTTCTGCACGCATCAAGGAGGCACAAATTCAACTCAAACATGCATTGCATCCATGACTGCCTAGATCAGTCTAATCAAGAGGAGGCATCGCTTCCTAGAGCCTAGACCAAAAACAAGAAAATATTTTTCTTTTGATACTTGCTTGATACTTCTCAAGTTTGGAGATAACATGAAAGTGATATTAATTTCACTAACTGTACAAATATACATATTCTTTAGTTTATGACACAATGGAATTCTTACTTTCCTCCTTTTTTTCTTTTAAGCTAAGGCCTGCACACAATGACTTCACTTCATATATCATTAAAGTTGTTCTGTACTGAAAAACTGTACTAAGCGATGGTTATGTTTGTTGTCATGTTGCCAAGATTTGTAATAATAGAAACATAGAAAATCTTACAACTACACTTGCTTACAGATTTCCTGCCATCTGTTCAACTAAAGAGTGATTAATTTCCAGTATATAAGCTATAATTATTAGAGTATGCTTTGGTATAATGATGTGGATACAATAAGTAAGGTGCCAAGGGTGCAAAAGCTATTTAAATGATATAGGTCTAAGTCCCTTCAGTAAGTAGTATATCCAAGATGAGATATCACTCTCAAAACTTCTTTGTCTTGGACTGAAATTCATTTTTCACAAGATAACAACCAGAAAAGATTGGGATGTATATGACAACCTAGAAAACCGAATATAAAGCAAGGATGATGGATGTCATGGAGGAATAATGGTGGAAAAAGTGTACAGTAACAAAGGACATATCATTTCTTGGTACTATTATTTACCTAAAAGCACTAAAAGACAAAGGAAATTTGGTTCCAATATAAGGCGTTTATTGAACGTCTGATCCATGCGCCTACAGAATCTATAGCCTATTCCCATAACAAAAGAGTTGAAACTTAGTATAAGACAAATGAATTCAACTACCCAATAATAATGGAAGAAGAAGTAAAGATCAACATGCTTAAGACTACTGAACATGCTCATGAGGGACAAGGATAAGAAACACAAAAATATAGGGCCCAAAGTAACTGTATAAAAAATGATGATGAGGGAGGGTATGAATTCCAAACAAAGAGAACATGCATCCTGAGAGCTTTGTGTTGAGGTCATGTCATTAGAGCTGAGTTACTTGAATATCCCATAAAGGCCATGTGGAAAATAATGATAAAATATAGGTAAAAGAAAACGGATAGTGTGTGCAACCACTTCCCATGCATATAAAATCTTCTAGAAACAATATATACTGTAAACAAATATGAAGTTTGTATTCTAATCCTTTCAATATTTAGTACATTTCTGATTACACCAATAGGATTAGATCCTTCAATGAGATCCTTCAATCTACATCCGAGTCTTTTAATCTACAATGGCTGATTTTACTCCTTAACACACTTATTGGTGTGAGGACATACATTCTCACATAATACTTTTTGTTTGTTCATTGTTGTTCATTGATCCACTTTTTTGGGGAGAATTTGTCGAATTTTTCCCAAAATCTCACACTTGGTCATCTTTTTGTGAGCCTTAGCAGTGTTTGGACTATTCTAATTGCATTATCATTCTAGTCAAATCTCTATCATCATGGCAAGAGGGATCTTAGCACATCCAGTGGATCAGGGTCTGGTGCTATAGTTGTGAAGAGGAGATATAACTTGCAGCGAAAATATCATTTTGAGATGTGAAAATTTGATTGCACAAAATTAGCTATATGGAAGAATAAGATTAAAGATGTGCTGATTCAAAGGAGGTGGTGGAAGTTAGTAAATGGAATCTCAAAGAAGCCTACTAACATGGATGATGATGATTGGGATGATATGGACAAAAGGGCTAGGTCTACCATTCAATTACACCTAGCACATATTGTTTACTATACATTATTGGACTATGAAAGTGCATAGGAGCTTTGGAAAAGTTATGCAAGACATATAAAAAAGAAATGCCATCAAATAAAGTGTATCTAATGAGAAAGTTATATAACCTTTGCATGAAGGACATACTGTTGTTTCTCATCTAAATGATTTTGATGCTATATTTTCTCTATTACATTCTTAGAAAATAGATATGGAGAATGAAATGAAAATATTCTTTTTGTTATGCACCTCTTCATCATCATGGGATACATTTTGCACAACTATTAACAATAGTGCACCTGGTGGTAAACTAGTTTATGATGACATATATGGAGCACTCTTGAGTGAGGAGCTCCATAGAGAGTCTATGGTTGGCATTGAGAGTGGAGATGCATATAATGTTCATGATTCTTACCAAGGAAAGAATCAACAATGTGGGAGAAGCAAGAATAAGGAAAAGAATGGTCAATGGAATAAGAGTAGAAGTAAATCAAGGAAGAGGGATATCGAGTGCCATTCTTGTCATAAAAAGGACATATGAAGAAAGAAAACTATGTGTTAAAGAATGCTAAAGGTAAAGGACATAATCTTGATGGGCATGTTAAATTCATGTGATTAACCTTTCACCTAGTACTTCCAAAGCTATGAAAGTGGCATAGGAGTTATGGATAGGAAGCCACCATATTATGATCCTCTTTGAGTTTTTAGGTGTGAAGCATATGTTCATATACCCAAGAACCTTACACAAAATCTGGACCATAAGTCAAAGAAATGCATTTTTATTGGATATGGTCTAGAAGCTCGATTTGAATATTGCTTATGGGATCATGAAAGAGAGTCAAAGATCAGAAATAGTGATTCCATTTTCAATGAGTCCAAGATGTGAAAATAGTCCAGTAAGGAGGTTGAAGTCAAAAGACTGGTGGTTTAAGAATCCTAGTCCTCTAGTTAGCATGAGATAAGAATGCTGCACATAGGGATGTTCAAGGGAATGGACACTCAAATGAGTCTCCAAATGATCTTGTTCACCAACCTTTGAGACAATCTATACATGTCTCATGTCGATGTGATAGAAATGTTCCAAGTTTGGATTTTGTTACGATAATAGATGGTGGCAAGCCTTCTTGCTACATAGAGGCTATGTAGACAAAGGATCATGTCAAGTGGGAGCATGCCATGAAGAGTGAAGTGCATTCTATTCACAATAATGGTACTTTGGATTTGGTACCTTTGCCAAATGGCAAGAAAGCTTTAACATATAAATGGGTATATAAAGTGAAATCCACATCGGATAGTGCTTCTCCAAAGTATAAATCATGATTGGTTGTGAAGGGTTTTAAGAAAAAACATGGAGTCTATTTCAAGGAAAACTTCTCTCCTGTAGTCAGCATGACTACACAACACATGCGGCTTTGATTTGTTGCAATAGAGGACTTAGAGATAGTCCAAATGAATGTGAAAACTATTTTCTTGCATGGAGAACTTACATATGAGAGCTATATGGAACAACCAGAGGGTTACATAGTTTCTTGCAAAGAAAATCTAGTTTCTAAGCCCAAGAAGAGTTTATATGGACTTAAACATTTCCCTATACAATGATACCAAAAGTTTGATTCTTTTATGGAGTCCCAAGGTTACTCTAGAATTGGAAGAGCACAATCTAGTCATATGGTCTTCTCGATCTCGTATCTCCTTCTCTTTGAGGTTTTGTGCATGTTTATCAGAAGGAAATGATGTAAGCTGATTTTTCTACCCCTTTCCCCTATTTTTCTGAATGTTACTTGCATGTATGTAGTGTAGAAAGCATGAGAGTGTAGCTGGGCCTTTCCTAACACTAAATATTTTTGTCATAACTTTTGATACACGTTTTTGAAGGATTCCAATTACATTCAATAGAAGCATCCTGTGGAGAGCTTCAGAAGAAACCCCTATATGTGCAGTTTTGTTAAGGAACAAGTTATATATTTCCGTTTGTATTGGCATGTGTCGGTCTTTGAAATGCTAGAGTGAGTAAGTAAGAGGTGGATATGAGTGTACTCTTCTTAGATACCAATTTTTCCATTTGTGCATAAGTCATCATGCGAGTACATGTTTCCATATGCATAATTGGGTCAAATCTCTCTTCCAAAATTTGTGCAAGCTAGGTAAAAAAAAACCACTTGATGACACTTGTGGTGTGCGATTGATGACTAGGATCACTTGCTTGAAGTGTTCCATTTTTTTCGCACCATTGCTAGGGGTTGAGTGCTAAATTAGGGTGCTCGAGTGAGGATTCTAAGTTTGGAGTTCAGAGGATGTATCGGAAGACTATCTATTGTCAAAGCCTAACAAACGTTGTCTCTTGTCGAATTCCAAAGAATCGAAAAAACTCCTAAGAAACCAAAGAAAAGAGAAATTATAAAACAGAAAACATAGAGAAAGAGAAAGGGTAATAGTACATGCACCACTTACCAAGATGCAAGATCTAAAGAGAGAGAGAGTGTGTGTGTGTGTGTAGAGAGAGATCTCTCTGTGTGTGTGCACAAGACAATGTAGGTCACAATTTAGTTCAGATGCACAAGTTCGACACAAGCACTACTCAGTTCAAAAGACATGCAAAATGTTGAATCTTTGTTCTAGGGTCTGTGTATATTTAAAACATGATGCCGTATAGGTGTCGGTATGAATGTCGATAATTTCCAATAATTTACCTACACTTATACCGACACCTATATCAATGCCTATACTAGTGCCTATATCGGTGCCTATATTGACGACGACAATGGATACCGACGATCCATTTTAAATGGTCATACTGACGGTCAAGTGACCATCGATACGCCTAACACGATTTTTTATAGGCATTTCCAATGACGATATCGACACCATTGGGTGACCATCAGTATGGACAATGTCGATATGCCCCTCATATGTTGTAGTGAAAGCAAAGAGTGCAGGTTGAAAAAGGAATTCTATGGTTTGAAGCAAGCACCACATGGCTCGTATGAATAGATACCTGCCTACTTGATTGTAGATGGGTTTGAGAATAGTCCAATTGAGAGCACCTTATATGTTAAGCGTGCAAATGATGTGCTTCTGATCATTGTCGTCTATGTTGATGAGATGGTACTCACTAGTCCTAATGAGAAGCATATTGATGATTTCAAGGCTGATTTGCATGCCTCTTTTGAGATGTCAAATTTGGGGTGTTTGCATCATTATTTGGGCATACTCATATTCTATGTGTTCTTGAAGATATTAATATGATTTATAATACTATTTCTAAGTTTCTAAATTGAATAAGTATTACAAAAATAATTGATTTCTAATATTTAATATTTTCCATTTGTAATTGAGCAAATCTGTTGAATTTTTCCGTACTCAATCCAACCCAATTTTTACTTGGGGCATCAAGAAGTGGATTAAATATTTTTATTCAATCGTTTTTGTGTTTTAGGATTCTTGTATTTTATTATAGCTTTATTTTTATTTTGGAAGTAGTAAGCTAATCGAATGAAGAATCCTTGTAAGAAAATCCCCTCTATCATAAAAAAAAAAAGAGTTTTTTTTAGAGTTTTGGAAAAAATCCTATTTTTTGGGATATGGGGTAGGCATATTTTGAAAAATTCAACATCAGATAATGTGTTTGGAAGGAACTTAAGATGCTAACTACATTTTTAAGAATTAAAGGATATCATTTTCAAAGCTTACTCATTAGCTTGGTTTTCCATTATTTCTCTAGGGACAAAGAATATATTTGGGGAATTCTTTTCTCATAAAGCTCCTTCCCCCTACTCCTCACTCTTTTTTATAGGGTATAGTACATCGTGTTCACTACTCACATCCTATCAATCCATTTTTAATCACACTTTATTCTAAATTTCCCAAATATGGTTGATGATTTTCCTAACAACAAAAGCAATGTTGAAAATCTATTTTCATGAAGGTACTGGAATAATGAAACAGATTATAAGTTGACATTGGGTCCTTCATGGTACAAAAGTTGCATGAGGGACTTAATGGGAATAATCCGTTTATTAGTATCTTGTCGAAAGAATACAAAGAAATGTTTAGATATTCCAAAGGGATATCTATTGACAACAATCCATTTTAGGGGAGAATCACACTATTTGGCACCGCTTTTTGACGCCACTAGAGGACAACTTCCATGAAATATTGATGGCCAATATTGGGGACATATTTTTTATAACATTTCTTGAGCTTCCCATGGAGTGTATATATCATAGTAGCTTGACTATGTTTAGTCATTCTAAGTGTTTATAAGTAAGGCTCCATAGTGGATGCGAAATGTATTTCTCACCCAAAATATGGGATTTTACTCTCAATTCCTCACTATAAATCTCATATACATTTGCTCTGTGATAAATTTAACTTTATTATGATTAATAGAGACGTTTTTAGAGCTAACCAATTGAGTACGAATTGGTTGTCATTTTCTTCATCAAACATATCTTACACCCATATCCAAGGCATCGCAAAACACTTGCTCTTATAATAGAAAGATAGAGATGGTGCAGCTATCGCCACCTCAATATGTATATGGAATGGTAACTTCGATGTTACAATCTACATCTCACAAGGCTTGAAGTAATTGAAAGTGTGATTGTTAAATGAACGGAAAAGTATCCACAAGACCCCCAAATCCCACGCAAACAAGGGTAGAACACCTAGCACATGCTAGCAATGAACAAAGTTGGGAGGCTCCCATCTCTCTAATGGGGAAGGAACTGGGAAAGAGCGTCCCTAAGGGTAGATGAAGGAAATAGTTCGAACTAGTAAAGTGTTGCCATGACAAGTGTGACCCTTGCTACCATCGACAATGTCCACTGAGAATGCCCAAAGATTGACGAGAGACATCCATGGAGGGAGCTTTTCATCTCACCACAAGGATGCATGATGGGCTCTCTTGCCAGTGCAACCCATGGGGATTGAACCTTCACCCCATCCAAGGGAGGTGAAAAATCCAACCAAGTGATGAGCGCTTTGGCTACTAAAATTAGCAGGACAAGGTCGGCTAAATCATTGATCTACTTGATTTTAATAGTCTTCCCATAAAGAGGACAATCATGCAAAATATTTCTTAATCATGCAAAGGTCCTTCTCAAGTTGGTTGCATGGTGTACCATCTTTTTTTTTTGAGAGTACAATGAATTGGAAATACACACTCAACCTCGTAAGGTAGAGGCACCCATCATGAGAATCTCATGGATATGTTCAGCCAAGACTTGAACTCAAGACTTCCTCCCACATCTTCACCGCGTCATCCACTAGGCTACATGAGCTGGGACATGGTGTACCATCTTGTACATGAGACCAGCTAGAAAAATGATGTATGATGATGTATGATGGAATCAAGAACGTGGTCGTTTGTTGAATGCATCATCATGGTCCGATATTCCCATACGTGATAAACATACACTACTTGTTCGTGAGATAAAGTGGAGAAATGTCTTGTAATGGAGCAAAGAACATGCTCATGTGTTGAAGACATAATTCTTTGTCGTGAGATGAAGTGGAAATATGTTAGGGATGATTTGTGGTCGATGTATGCGTTCTTAATATCAATTGGATTATTCCACTACAAGGAATACGGGCGTATAGCGACGGTTAAGGCGACAGAATTTCGTCGCTATAAAATTGCAACTTGCATCGGAATTAGCGTCGGGCGCGGACCATCGATTAGACGATGCAAAAAACGATGGTATTTGCGACTTTGATTGCGACGCTCCCGTACAACGTCGCTTAAACGACGCTTGTTAAAGGCGTCGCTTAAGCAACGCTTTTTTGCGTCGCATAAGCGACGGTGCAAACCGTTGCATAAGCGACGCTAAAGAAATGTCGCTTATACGACGACGAATAGCATCGCTTACGCGACGATCTATTGACGGACAAAAATTAAAACGTTGGAGGCTCTGCAATCGACATTTTCACGCATCCAATCGAAGAGGTCTCCAACGTTCGCAATTGCGCTGCGCTTACGAGCTGGAGCAAGTATATGCAGAATTGTTGTTTTGCTTAAGCTCTCTGTCATTGTCTCCCTCTGTCTTTGTTTCTCTCTTTCTACATCTTTCTCTCTTTGAATTCTCTCTCTCTCTAGATCTCTCTCTCTCTCTAGATCTCTCTCTCTCTCTAGATCTCTCTCTCTCTCTCTCTTTTCTTTCTCTCTTTATTGCAGGTTATTCAAGAAGCTAACCAAGCAAAAACTATGGCTAACAATTGTAAGTACAATTTCTATTATTTGTAGATCATTTGAATTGTGTTATTTTCATTACATACCATACTCACACTTATTGATATGCACTCATACACTTATACATGATGAAGATGCACACACACATGCATATACCTACATATACACATATACATGCACATACACACACATGCATATACCTACATATACACATATACATGCACATACACACACATACACATAGAGTTATACATATACACACACATACACAAGAACATGCACATATTGATACATACATATACACTTATACATGCACATGCATATACATACATATACGCACACATACACATGCACATACATACATATACACACACATACATATACACTTAGGTACACACATATGAATGAATTATATAATTAAAGTATTAAAACACATATACACATGCACACACACATGCACATACCTACATATACACATATACATGCACATACACACACATACACATAGAGTTATACATATACATGCATATACATATACACACACATACACATGCACATGCACATACTCATACACACATATACACTTATACATGCACATGCACATACATACATATACACACACATACACATGCACATACATACATATACACACACATACATATACACTTAGGTACACACATATGAATGAATTATATAATTAAAGTATTAAAACACATGCTTAATATAAACAATAATAACAATCAATAGAACAAAACTCTTCATTACTTAATACCATACACACAGTTCAAAACATAACTGAAATGAAAAATATATAGATAAAAAATATATATATATATCAATGTAAATACATATAATCCAATGTCATAATCAACTAAAATCCTAATCATCATCATCATGATCATCATCATCATCAACAATATCATGATCATCCTGATCTTCCTCATCCTCATCGTCATGATCACCCTGTGACGATCGAGATCGTCCCTCCTGTGTTTGTCTCTCCACCTCATCCATATTTGTCTCCCCATAATACTCCTGTATTACATATAGCAAACATAAATCAATAAAATAATTAAAACATTCATAACAACAAAATAATTATATAAAATTTAAAAATACTCACAAAGGCATCAGGATGATCTTGTATATACTCACCCAAACGCCGATATCCAAAATGTGTAGCATACTCGATCTCGTGTTTCGTAGGATAGCGGCCATAATCCTTTCGCTGCAATGAAACAAATAAAAAACATTAGTTGCTTGCATTTTAACTAAAATTAAAAATATACTCACAATAACACATATACTTACAAACGTAGCTACAAAACCATTATGGCCCATTTGGCCTAAGTGCGATGTGTGGCCCGACTCCACTCTCTTCTTTGCAGCAGCCTGTTTATTCAAGAAAAAAATACATAAATTAAATATCTAAAAATTATAAATATAAACTATTAATTTGTGTACCTTCTACTGAGGAAATGACTCTTGAAGACGTAGCTGTCTATGAAAAAATTGCCACGACTCAGGTGGTATGTTAGCTCGCCTCTTATTTTTTTCGACCATACAATATCTCCTGTTAATTTAATCTCAAACAGGAAAAAAAGTCAGACTACATACACAGATATACACACACATACACATACACATACCCACATACACATATACATGCAAACATATACGCACGCATATATGTATATATATATACATATACATACATATAAAATAAACACACATATACATATCCACATATATACGTACACACACATGCATGCATATACACTCATTCATACAAAATACATGCATTTATCCCACAATAATATGTAGTTGTGTATATGTGAATATGTGTGTATGTATAAATGTGTATATGTGAATATGTGTGTATGTGTAAATATGTATATGTGAATTTTTTATTTATGTAGATAATCAAACTATTAATATCAAATACCATTATTTGTAGATTCTGATCAATCAGATGGAACTCCACCACCGTCTCCTCCTCGTGCAACGACTTTATACTGTAAGTATATGAAATATTTAATTTTAACTATATTTGATGGATACATAACTTATATTTTTTTTTATGTTTCTTATGATGTGCAGATTCTGATCAATCAGAGGGTACTCCACCACCTCCTACCCATGCAACGACTTCACATGTGTCCTCCGATAGGAATTATGATGAATTTTACTATCAAGAGCATATTATATGTTGGTGTAACTCTTGTTATGGCACGTATCGACCACGATTGGAATGTATTCAACATGAGGCAGAGTATGGTACTTTTGAGCATGCACCATCACCTAGTCAACGTGATAGTGCTTGGGTATGTATTTTCTATATATATTAATGTCATTATTTTATTTAAAAACCATGTATAAAATCAAATTATTATTGATATATAGGAATACTTGCTCGATGATGATGATGATGATGATTTTTCTCATAATGTTAATATACCTTGTACACGTCATGGAATCGCTGTTCATCAATTCCAAGCAGAGGTTTCTAGAAATCCTCTACCTCCTGGTTTAGAGAATGAAACGGTTGGATATTATCCATTGCCAGCTTGTGATCGTTCTTTAGTACAAACATATGATAGAAGAAGATATGGAGGATGGAATAGAGGACCACTTCCTTTAGGTGGAGAGGTTTGCAACTTTTGGGGTAATCGCTATATGATTGCTCCATCCACTATTACTAATGCTGGTCGTGGTCTCTTTATTGTAGTGGATTTGTATGTGCCTCCGAACTCTGAAGTCACTCTTATGTCATTTTGTGGTCCTATATATGGATGGGGAGATTGGCATCGACTTTCACGTTATGTTCAAAGCATGAGTACTTATGGAATATGCTTGAACGCAGCATCCCTTACTAGTAGAAGGATTTTACATGCAGAAAATGAAAGATTATATATTGATGGAAGACCTTACACACATGGAAATATAGCAGGTTTAATAAATAGTAGTCGAGGGTTACATAATAGTTCAAGGACTAATTACACATTTGAGGAGCGTGAAAATAGTCATGAATCACCATACATGAGTAGAGATGTATCAAGATACATAGTTGTCAATGCTATTACTACATTACATGCTGGTGATGAACTATTAGTGAATTATGGATGGCGTAGACCTCCAAGAGCTTTTAGCTAGAGAGAATAAAAATTTTCTATCCATATTTAATAAGTTATATACTTAATTTTATATTTGAAGTTTAACTTTTATTCATTTATGGAATACTAATGAGTTTTATTTATATGTGTAGATTCCAACGTATGATGTTGATGATATTCGTCCACAGCATTCACAATTACCAGTAAGACCTCATTTATCAGAAGCTTCCATGAGGAGGATACGCAAAACTAAGCCTGTGCAATATGCAAAGTTGAAAGATCTATATTCAAAAGATGATAAAGTACAAGATTTGTGTGACAATGATGAAGATGATGGCATGGCAGATTTTATTGAGGATTGGTATCAAAATGACAGTGAGAACATGGATATTTCTAAAAATGAGAAATATCTTCGAGAGGAATGTCTAAAGCATCTATATGAAGGAAGTCGTTTGACACGACTAAATGCGAGCTTACTTATTCTCAACCTTCAAAATCGTTTTGGATGGAGTAATGTATCTGTTTCGACATTATTAAGGTATAAATTTCAATTTTCTATCTATTTATATATATATATATATATATATATATATATATATATATATATATATATATATATATATATATATATATGCATAAATATATATATATATATATATATATATATATATATATATATATATATATATATATATATATATATATATATATATATATATATATATATATATATATATACATGCAGGTTTTTATTCTTACTTTAGATAAGGTAAGAACAAGAACTTGAATTGAATGGAAACTTTTTGTCCGTGCATCTTTTAAAACTATTAATGCATCTTTCCAAATATTCGCAATGGTGACCTGGATGAGTCGCATGCACAGAGGTTACTCAAGAGACAGCAATCTGATTATAATGGAGTAGTCCACTTTGTATCCTAAAGTTCAGATGCTCATCATTGACATGCAAGAGGTTTACTGCATACCCGAGAAATCCTGCTCTATCTTGAGTAACCTCTGTGCATGCGATTCATCCAGGTCACCATTATATGAACATATGTGTGAATTGACAAGATACAATTGTTTTGCGTAAATCTTTTAATCCCAGGCAAAAGACAAGTTAAAGATATGAATGCATATCTTGCTCCTCTCATTGACGATCTTCAAGAGTTATGGAGAGGTATTAATGTCATTGATGTATCGAAAAGCATAAATGAAAGACATATTACGATTCGTGGTATTGTGGCTTGGACTATTCACTATTTTCCTGGATATGGCGTTTGTTCAGGTATTGATGTAATTTTTTAATTCAATATGCATGTAAATAAATATGATTTAATCTAATTATATTTTTATCATTTTCCATGATGCAGGAATATCTACTAAGGGTTATAAAGCTTGTCCATATTGTGGTGATTGGTTGAGATCAATCTATAGTAAGAATCTCAACAAAAATATTTATCTTCGACATCGACGATTCTTGCCTGATGATCATCCATTAAGATCTAAAAGAGAAGCGATACATTTTAATGGAAAGCTTGAAACAGGCCAGTATCCAAAACCTATGACGCCTATGGATTGGTATAAAAAATGGACAGATGGACCTCTTGATAGATCCAGAAGCAGAAATCTTCAGTGATGATTCAGATAATGAGTATGTGAACAGAGGTAAAGGGAAATTGGCACTCGTAGAGAACATATCAATATGGTATTCTTTGGAGTATTGGAAAGAGTTAAAAGTAAGTCATCTTCTTGATCCTATGCATATATTCAAAAATATTGGTTATTCACTATGGCAGCATCTTCTTGGACTAAAAGATACCACAGCATCAAGGAATGATTTGAAAGATCATACTTTTATATTTAATATGTATGAATATTGGATATCTTTTATTTTTTAATTAACTTCTTTACAATTGTTTTTATGATTTGTATAGGTGGATTACATCCAAAGAGATCGATAAAAATTCGATCCCACAAAAAAAACGTGAATGCAAAGAGCTACTATGTTTGATGGAAAAAGAACTTCCTACTTCATTTTTTGATATTCAAGTTCATTTACTAGTCCATCTTGTAGATGAGATAGAGATTGCTGGTGTTGTCAACACTCGATGGATGTTTTGGGTCGAGCGATTTATGGGAATACTAAAAGGTTACGTGCGACAAAGAGCAAAACCAGAAGGATCCATGGCAAAGGGTTGGATGCTTGAAGAGTGCATGTATTACGTTAGTGAGTACCTTGAAAGGGTTCATGAAGAAGCTCCACGTGCATGGACCAATGAGTCTTCTTCAAAAATAACAGATGAGGTATTATCAGGTAAGGGGGTTCCATTCTTATTTACATTTCAAGAAAAAAAATGATGTTTCTACTTTTGTAGCATATAATAGCGAATGCATGCAAGCATTCCTTAGCGAGTACGAGGAACTTCAAAGTCTCCAAAGTAAAAGGCGAAAAAACAAAAGATCTAGACGTAATCTCGATAATAATGAGATTACAGATATACCTTCTTTCACGGATTGGCTATATAGTTTTTTGCAACGTGCCAACGCAAATAATGAAGAAATCTCAGATGAGCAAAGAGAGTTAATGATAGGTTGTGAACAAAAGGTAATTTTATTAAAATATATATTATATTTTTTTCATATATGTATGTTAGTTTCTATTTACTAATTGAATTTATTTTGCAGGCTCGAATGTTCACTAATATGTGGGCTTTTGGACAGCATATTAGAATCAAAGCCATTGATTCTTTATGTAAAACAGAGGATTCTAGTATTGTTGCTTGTTTCAAGCAATTATCACGTGCTAGCTCAAAAGACACGAACCTTATAGATAGCAAACTTGGTTACGTAGGAACTATTGTTGGTATCTACGAAATTTCATTTCGTATATTCAAACAGGTAGAAAAAAGTTTATATATTTTTTTTAGAGTTAGTTATTTTTTTAAGCACCTAATAATGGGACGTTTTTGTTGTTATATATTTTGATAGGTCATTTTGAAGGTTGACTGGTATCGAGCGGAGTATAAAGGTAGTAATTCTACAATAAGAAAGGAATTATCTAGGTTTTGGGAAATTGATTCTTCCAAGGTAATGCGATCTACTAAAGAACCATATATTCTTCCTAGGCATATTGAACAAGCATTTTTTTATAAAAACCTAGATGCTCATCCTTGGTGGCAAGTCATTCATGTGCAACCTAGAGGTAGGTCATTGTTTGAACAGTTTATTGTTAGAGAGATTGAAGAAAGTCCTCTTGATGATTCAGCATCAGATACTGATACATCAACATCTGGAATAGAAATTAGACTCATTATACGTGATAATGATACTAATCTTTTTGATGAAGAGGATAATTCTCTACATGCTGATTCTACTGATGAGGAAGAGGAATTACCAGAAATAGATATTAATCCACCAATAGATGATGTGATTCATGAGAACATAGATTTAACAATAGAAGAAATAAATGAAATCAATAAGGATAATGAAGATGAGACTATATTGATGTCTTACCAAAATGATGGCAATAATGAAAACATATGAGCAGATTAGATAGTAACTTGAAGCTTCTGAATGGATATCAGATAATAGATTTTTCTTATTAACTTGAATAACGATGAATCCTACTAGAGAGATGAAATCATGTTCTTCTAAGTTAAAACATGAAGCTCGGGGGTATGCCTAATTATTTTATATATAGCTTTATCTTTGAGGAGTAAATTTTTATCATGTATGTATGCATATGTGTGTGTATTCATGTGTATTATATGTTTATAATTGTGTACATGTATATATGTATATGTGTCTATGTGTAAATATGTACATGTAAATATGTATGCATGTATATATGTGTTTATGTGTGCATGTAGGCATGTAGGCATGTACATGTATGTGTAAATATGTACATGTAAATATGTTAGTATGTATATATATATTTATGTGTGCATTTAGGCATGTATGTGTGATGCATAATATATCTACTCCATTTTATATTTATGTATCCTATCTACATGATGTGTATATATCTTTACATATATTATGATCCTCGTTGATTCGAGTAGCTATATATAGAGGCATAAGGTTGGGAGGAGAGACATCCCTCTAGTAGGACGTCGGAGGTGTACATATACTTCAAACATATGGCTAAAAGGTTGAATTAGAGTTTTTAAATTAGGGATTTCAAAACCCTAATATCGAGATTAGTGTTCTCTCTCTCTCTCTCATATACATACATACCGTGCATTGTCAAAACCCTAATATTGAGATTAGTGTTCTCTCTCTCTCTCATACATACGATGCGCCATAAGTGTTCGCATCTCTTTTAAACACCATTTAAGAGACCACCCTGTCCCAAACTCCGTCTCAAGTGAACTGAGCACGTACGTTTTATCCCTCTCATCATGCTTACTACAAAAATAAAAAACATAATATAAATAAAACATAAGATATATATTTCAATTTATATGTAAAACTTTTACTTACTTCCACGGTAAGTGGATAAAGCGCAGGTAAGAGTCGCATAGTGCACGCATTCTCCTCTTGAACTCCAATCCATTTCCTATGTATACAATATTCCCCTCTGGCTCTATGTCGCACTCTAGTCCTAACATGCCTATGCATGTCCTCATAGGCAACGTCTCTGCTCTGCTATCACGTGCTGGAGGTGGTATAGGTGTCCTGAAAATAGATAGATAGAAATAAATAAAAATATGTGCTATAATATCATTAAAAAAGTTTATGAAAAAAAACATACCTATGAGCAGATAGCTCTCTTCCTGCGTGTGGAGCCGCAGAAGAGCCCTCGTCTGATCGCGTAAGCATCTGGACCGTATAATCCAGCTCCTCATCAGACATCTCTGAGTAGTCCCGCATTATGGCCCCTAGAGTATCTGACGGAACTCTTGCTCTCATAAGACTGTATGTGTTTATGTATATGTATGTATCTATGTGTGTGTATGTGTGTATGTGTATGCATGTATGTATGCATATGTGTGTGTATGCATATGTATGTGTGTGTATGCATCATTATGTGTGTCTATGTATGCATGTGTATGTGTGTATGCATCATTACGTGTGTATGTGTCTATGTGTGTATGTGTGTGTGTATATGTGTTTGTATGTGTGTATGCATGTGTATGTGTGTGTATGTATCTATGTGTGTGTATGTGTCTATGTGTGTATGTGTATGCATGTATGTATGCATATGTGTGTGTATGCATGTGTATGTGTGTGTATGCATCATTATGTGTGTATGTGTCTATGTGTGTATGTGTGTAGGTATATGTGTGTGTTGTCTATGTGTATGTGTGTGTGTCTATGAGTGTGTATGTGTTTATGTATATGTATGTATCTGTGTGTGTGTATGTGTATGCATGTATGTATGCATATGTGTGTGTATGCATCATTATGTGTGTCTATGTATGCATGTGTATGTGTGTATGCATCATTACGTGTATGTGTCTATGTGTGTATGTGTGTGTGTCTATGTGTATGTGTGTGTGTCTATGAGTGTGTATGTATTTATGTGTATGTATGTATCTATGTGTGTGTATGTGTATGCATGTATGTATGCATATGTGTGTGTATGCATATGTATGTGTGTGTATGCATAATTATGTGTGTACGTGTCTATGTGTGTATGTGTGTGTGTATATATTATGACAGTGTATGTAAGCATGTGCATTATGTATGCATATAAGTATGTATGTATGCATATGCATATGCATTATGTATGCATATGCATATGCATATGCATTATGTATGCATATGCATATGCATGCATATGCATATGCATTATGTATGCATATGCATATGCATGTGTATGCATATGCATGTAAGTATGTATGTATGCATATGTGTGTGTGTATGCATATGCATGTAAGTATGTATGTATGCATATGCATATGCAATATGTATGCATGTATGTGTATGTGTGTGAATGTGTGTGAATGTGTGTGTGAATGTGATTACATTTGTCTGTATGTGTGTATGCATGTGTAGGTGTGTGTATGCATCATTATGTGTGTGTATGTGTGTGTGTCTATGTGTATGTGTGTGTATCTATGAGTATGTATGTGTTCATGTGAGTGTATGTGTCTATGTGTGTATGTATCTGTGTGTGTGTATGTATCTATGCATCTGCATTATGTATGCATGTAAGTATGTATGTACATTATATGCATATGCATATGCATTATGTATGCAAATGTATGCATGTATGTGTTTATGTGTTTATGTCTCTCTATGTGTGTGTATGCATATATGTGTGTGTATGTGTGTATGTGTGTGTATATGTGTCTGTATGTGTGTATGCATGTGTATGTGTGTGTATGCATGTGTATGTGTCTATGTGTGCATGTGTGTGTATATACTATATGTGTGTGTGTCTATGTGTATGTGTGTGTACCTATGAGTGTGTATGTGTTTATGTGTGTATGTGTCTATGTGTGTGTATGTGTTTATGTGTGTATGTGTATGCATGTATGTGTATGTGTGTGTATGTCTCTCTATGTGTGTGTGTGTATGCATATATGTGTGTGTGTATATGTGTGTCTATGTGTGTATGCATGTGTATGTGTGTGGATGCATCATTATGTGTGTATGTGTCTGTGTGTGTATATGTGTGTGTATGTCTCTCTATGTGTGTGTGTATGCATATATGTGTGTGTGTATATGTGTGTCTATGTGTGTATGCATGTGTATGTGTGTGGATGCATCATTATGTGTGTATGTGTCTGTGTGTGTATATGTGTGTGTATGTGTGTGCGCGTCTATGTGTGTGTATGTGTGTGCGCGTCTATGTGTATGTGTGTGTGTCTATGAGTGTGTATGTTTGGATGTGTGTGTGTATGAATGTGTGTCTATGAGTGTGTATGTTTGGATGTGTAAGTGTATATGTGTGTCTATGTGTGTATGCCTGTGTATGTGTGTGAATGCATCATTATGTGTGTGCATGTATATGTGTGTGCATGTGTATATGTGTGTGCATGTGTATGCATTATGTGTGCATGTGTGTATGTGTATGCATTATGCATTGTGTATGTGTGTCTATGTGTGTGTATTTGTGTGTATGTGTGTGTGTGTATTTATGTGTGTGTGTGTCTATGCGTGTATATGTGTGTGTACATATGTATGTGTGTGTAAGTGTGTGTGTGTGCGCATACCTGTCAATGGTCTCGCTTCTCTCTCTCCCTCTCGCGCGCGCTCTTTCTCTCTCTCTCTCTCTCTCTCTCGGTCTCTCTGTTCTTCCTCGCGTCCAAGGGAGAATTGAATTTTTTTTTTTACATTCCAGAGCGTCGCATATGTGACGCTCTGTAGTTTGCCAACGTCGTTAAATGCGTCACTAACTAGCGACGGTAATAGCAACGCTTTTTGAGTAGCGTCGCTTATGCGACGCTATCGTCGCTTATGTGATGAGCGTCGGGCAAAAAAAAAATCCGAAATTCCTACCGTCGCTTATGCGACGACTTCGTCGCATAAGCGACGGTTCTTGTTTTTTTCCCGATTCGGGGGCATCGCTACGCCCCCCTTTTTCTTGTAGTGTTCCATTATTGTATATCGATCCTATTTTAATTAAAATGTTTCTATTTTCCTTTTTTTTCGATTTCTTCATGATTTAATATATTTTCTTTCAAAATAAAGTTAATCCTAAGCTCAATGCTTCTAGCGCTAGCTACTTATTTTGAGGATCATATAACATGACACTTGATAGTTCAATGGAAAGATGGAAGCATGGAAGTCCAATAGCAAGTGGAGTCAAGCCCTATTGGTTTAAGAGGCATGGAGGCTCATTTCTTTAAGCGAGCCCCGAAGGCCCATTTTCAGTGATGTCTCATTGGTTCCCTTGGTTGAAAGTGTTTTTGTGTCTTTCACATCAGGCTTTATTCCTTGATGTTGAATTTCTAATCCTCTATCAACATGACAAATTAATGACCATGAAGTTCGAAGGCCCTTCACGCTATGGGAGCTGGCCATGCCTGAGATTTGGGTAGGATTTAACTCATGACTTCTTAGACAGATTTTGGAAGCATTTTCCATATTATCACACACCTTTACAAGGGATTTTCCTCTAGTTACATTTCAAAGATTCATAGGGCAACCTAGTGTTTCTCTAAGAAACTCTTGTTGTCAAATTATTATTTTGATAGGATGCTGAATCTTTGTCAACTCTCCATTTTGATAGATTTTGTAGTAGGAATACATGTTTCCTTAAAGATCTTTTGCATCAAGGAGTGGTGGCGAAGCTTTGAAGCTTTGCACTTGGTTTGGATACCTTTATGAAGTATGTACCAAAGGAGGATGAAGCTTTGGCTTATATTAGGAGGTGCCTGCACAAGCTTTGGACCTTGACATTCCATCTCGACCTTTGCCAATCTATGCTTCATTTCCTATTAAGCTTTCCATGGTTCATCTCCTTATGGACTCGAGGGAGCCCTCATCCTCACAATGAGATCTAGGTACATATGTATCTATCAATCTATTTATCTATCTATCTATTTATCTATGTATCCTCCTTTGCATCGTTCACAAGCCTCTCTTTAATCTCCTTACCATCAATAGATTCTGTGAAATAAAAAAAGAGTGGCTCCACTATCCAATTTGCTTTGAGCAGGCATCCCTTTCTTAGCATCTTTTTAGTACCTAGTTTCAATATTTCTCTACCATTTTACCAGAAAATAAGAGTGTATTGTACTCTAGAATTGAGAAGAAAACCTTAGCCTGGATAGCATACTAGGTAGAGCTGTCGTTGATGTTAGATGGCCCTTCTATCATGTCAAGAGGGGCATTGGTAACAGAGAAAAAAATTACTAGTAAAATCAACTTTCGTTTGGGCAAATCCGGCTTTTGTGGTCAGTAGGCCACCTCTAGCTGCATTCCAAAGAGTTCTAGAACAACCCAGTGGTTCTCTAAGAAGGGTTTGTTTCTAAATGATTCTTTCGTTAAGATGCAAGATTCTTTGTACACCTCCATATCTGATAGCTTTTCTAACAGAAACAAAATAGGTGGGCTAAGTCCTTTTTCCTCAAACACCTTTTGCTCTAAGGAGTCACAAGGTGAACCTATGAGGCTTTGCAATTGTTCTGGATACAACCCACTCGGTCTCTAAGAAGGGTTTGCTTCTAAATTATTCTTTGGTTAAGATGCAAGATTCTTTGTACACCTCCATATCTGATAGCTTTTGTGACAAAAACAAAACAGGTGAGCTACGTCCTTTTTCCTCAAACACCTTTTGCTCTAAGGAGTCACAAGGTGAACCTATGAGGCTTTGCACTTGTTCTAGATACAATCCACTGGTTCTCTAAGAAGGGTTTGCTTCTAAATTATTCCTTGGTTAAGATGTAAGATTCTTTGTACACCTCCATATCTGATAGCTTTTGTGCTTCTAAATTATTCCTTGGTTAAGATGCAAGATTCTTTGTACACCTCCATATCTGATAGCTTTTGTGACAGAAACAAAATAGGTGAGCTAAGTCCTTTTTCCTCAAACAGCTTTTGCTCTAAGCAGTCACAAGGTGAACCTATGAGGCTTTGCACTTCTTCTAGATACCTCTATATTGAATACACCAAAGAACGCTGAAGCTTTAGCTTATATGAGGGGGTGTCACAAGCTTCGCAACTTGACATTCCACCTGATTTGTTTTGATCCATTTAAGCGTCATTTTCTATTGAGATTTTTCATTGCTTTTGTGCTGTCTGTTGACAGCACATGCCATGCAATCCTTGCTGCCCTAAGTGAACAATGCATAACATATGTCAAGAAGCTACTGGAGGCACGCATCCAAGGCTGGGATACAATGATAGGTCTGTGAAAGGATCACCAATTTGGAGGCAGGAGACTCCCCTCTTCTTTATGTGCTCCAGCTTCATCCGCCATTGCCAAGGCTGAAAAGTTTAAAAAGAAAAAGACTCGCTAGGCTTGGTGAAATCAGCTAGCAAGGACGCTGGCTTTTTCAGAAACGAGTCTAGTCTTTGACTGCTTTTCCTTTTTTCGCGCAGACAGGCTTTTTATCTCTGTGCTTTTTTTTTTAATAAATGCTTTCCGTTGCTTTCTGTTTTCTCCATGAAACGGCATAGATGCTTTTTTCCCAATTTGATTTTTTCAACATGAAACGCGATATGTATTGCAGGGCTTTCTCATGCCAACGCTCAGGCTAAAGGCAGACTTCTCCGCCTCGCTTGTAGTAGCGCTTTTGATATGAGGAAAACAGCTCAGCGTATGCATAGTAAGGCTGTGTTCACACAGACCGGTGGTATTTTTGATAGTTTTAGCTATATTTCACATGGAACAACACAAAACATGATGATGCCGCTGTTTGAGTGTTCAGATAGAAAGTAGCATACAAAAAGTTCTTCAAATCTATCGCGATTCGCCGTCTGTGAACACTAAAACCACTCTCTGTGAACACTAAATGTAACAGAGATTTGTTTAAGATATATATCTATGTCAGAAATGAACTGAAAAAGGCGAGGTATGTTCAAGAGGCGAGGGGGGAAGGTCGGAACAAATTTTGTAATAAGTGCCGCTGATGTGGAATCAATGTGTTATGGTGCCTCCGCCTATTGTACACACCATAGGACACATGGCATTAACTGATTGCTGAACTAGTTTGAGATTGTGTTGTCATTAAGCATAAAGCATAAGGAAGGAGAGAGAGACAGAGGGGACACACGGAAGGTCGACAACCTGAAGTTCGATAAAAAAAAGCTCCTTTTGATAGCATGGCAACGAACAGTGGCTGATGTGTACGGTCACTCTTGCTGATGTGTACAATGAACTTTGGGGTGAGTCGAACGGAACATCACCCTACTAAATTATCCGTTCGGTCACCCAACCATTCAGAAAAAAGATTATTTATAATCTTTTCAATCTTCCTCGTTAGGTAGAACGCTTACAGAGCATTAGCATAAATAATTACCATTATTTTTCAAAAATGTCAAAAGAAGTTACCGCGCCTTTTAATGCAAACCGTAAATTTGTTCTAATTTCATTTTCTTTACATTTAGTGTTCACAGAGAGTGGTTTTAGTGTTCACAGAGGGCGATAGATTTGATGGAATTAACGGATTTGGGTTATGAAAAATTTAGTTTATAATGTTCAATAGTGAAAAACATCAACATTTCGTTTAAATGTTAAGTTCTGAATGATCTCGATCAATTGACCAATGAAGTGGATTTGAGCTTTCTTTGCATGCTAGTGAATTTCTGCTGTAAATTTCAGTAGTTGCGTTGATATTAACATGTAACAAGACTATGAACACTGAGTCACAACAAAGGAGAACAAAGACATGTTCTCTTTTTCTTTTTACCTAAATACCATTATATGAAGCAAAAAAGTGGGCATTTTACAATATCTAGAAAGCATCACGAGTCTTGCTTGTAAATATTGTCTTTAGAAGCTTGATCTCAGATCCCAAGTAGTCAAGATAGATATACTAAAATTCTTGCTGCCATGAAAACTAGTTGTTGAGCATGACCAAGAATCCCACATCATGATCTTGGACAATAGATTAGAGTTGAAAAGGTACATGTAAGAATTCGCGAAGCTCCTTCATTACATCTATAACCTCAACAAGCACAGAAGATAGCTAATTAAGAGTTACTCGAAAGTTAGAGAACATGTGTTGTAAAAATCAGAGCATTTTAACAAGGCAATTAAGATCATCCCCTTTGTATGGTTAAGATCCCCATTGAATGCCTGGCCATATTAACGGAATATGAAATACACTTCACAAAAGCATTCCCAAGAGAAGATAATATTCAACAAAATTATACTAAGAAACATTCACACATGATCAGAGAAATGCTCAAGATAAATCAAGCTGAACACGAAGTAGAAGCAGAACTCCAAATTATATTTCCATTAAAATGATATTTTACATTTCATGTGTTTTACAAGAGTTATGTGAATCTACAATAGAAGCTGATCATAGCTTTCCTCAGGCTCAAGGGTATTGGTATCCTCTGGCACATTAGAACACCTATCTTGCCTCTCTTGCTCCAAGATTGGCTCTTCAAGGTCAGCCATGTCCCCAGGTTCATCTGCAAGTGGGGGAACAGGCTCCCTTGAAGCTGCTTGGAATCTCTCCGTATCTGCAATGTGCTTCCTTCCAACCTCTTGGTCTTCATCTGGGCATTCATTCAGCCCATTGATTCTCATTCTAATGAAGCTCACTTGAGCATCATCCTTCTCCACAGCTATGCAGTGCCTGAACATCTTTAAGGAGCAAGCCAGAGTCGTTCCTGAAACAGCAGAAAACCTATTAGAGGCTTCAACCAACAATGACTAATGAAAATTGTGAAAATTGAAATTACCTGTGCCCGAAAAAAGGTCTAGGACCCAGTCATCATCATTGGAAAATAGCTGAAGCAATCTCATTATGAGTTTTTGTGGCTTCTGATAAGGGTTAACCAATGTCATGTCCCTAGCTACATGACGAAGTTTCTTGGTAACAGCTGGGAACATGAGCACATTTGAGATCCCATTCTCATTGCAATGCTCCCTGACTCTCCTTTTGCTTACTTCATCATAATAGCCCACTGTAATGCATTCAGTGGCACTCACAAACCGATGCAAAGGAGTGTGATTTACGTTTGTCTTCACCCTGCAAAAAAGAACTATGAGTCACATAGGGCATCATGAAAGCCATGGAGATAGAAAGAAGATTACTTACCAAGTGAGGCACTCGACAGCATGACATCTTGCTTTCAAAGCAGTTGAAACAGAGAAAGACTGGTCTCTGCTATGGAAAATTACTATCCTCCAAAGAGGAGACAGAGTTAACTCTGCAAAATCAGTGACCATCTTCCGAATCTGAGGGTGTTTGAAGGGTTCATCATCATTAACTGATCCTAACATCCTAAATCCATAGGGTATGTCCGCTATGAGAAGGGAGAAATGTTTTCTAGGCACAACAGAACAAATATTATTTACATCACTACAGAACACATTGTAATATACAGGCCTAGGGGGTCTAGGGGATTGGAGAAACATTTAAAATCGGGTTCATCATCAAAATCCATCTCCTTCGCTTTCAGTCTAGATTTCTCATGCCTTGCTCTTTGAATGTGAGCAAGGAATGCAGGGGGGCAGTCATCTAGTACCTCTGTAGACTTACTTTTCCTTGGTTTCTGCAGAACAAATTGGAAAAACAATTAGAAGAGCTCTTCAGTACAGCAAACAGAACATAAAGAACGGATGTATGGCATCGATTTCTTGTTGGGTTAGATGCTAGGCATCGACCTTCTACTAAAAATCGATGCTTGGCATCGACCTAGGGACCTAAGTCGATGCCTGGCATCGACTTTTGCCACGAGGTCGATGCCAGGCATCGACTTTTGTTGCAGGTCGATGCCAGGCATCGACTTATGCTGCAAGTTGATGCCAGGCATCGACTTATGCTGCAAGTCGATGCCAGGCATCGACTTATGCCCCCAAGTCGATGCCAGGCATCGACTTATGCTGCAAGTCGATGCCAGGCATCGACTTATGCCCCCAAGTCGATGCCAGGCATCGACTTATGCCCCCATGTTGATGCCATGCAATGCATCAAATTGTTTAGTATGAAATATTCTGATAAGAGAATCTACCCAATCACGAAACAGGATGAAATATTCTGATAAGGCTTTGTAGGATGATGTGGTTGGATAGTCTGCTTGGACCTCTGTCCAAGAAAAGCAACCCAGCCTCTTCATCATCACCTCCTGAATCTTCATGTACACTTTATGACTACAGACACATAAATATAAAAGAGACTAGGTTAGACAAGAAGCATGGGAGGAGGGAAAAAGGATCTGAGAATAACATACATACTTATTGAGCTCAGTGACCATCTCCTCGAGGCTCAACTCCTTCGAGATTACCCTTGACAAGGTTGATATGATCAATGTATCATCCTTGATTCCTTGAAGGGCCCTCCATGGGGTCAGCTTCATGTCCTCAGGAGCCTCCTCAATTGAAAGGTCAACTTTCCTTCCCTTTCCCCTCAGATCAATTTGTGGGTCTGGCCTCGACTTTCGTTGCTTCTGGCCCTTGACCTCCTTATGCTCCCACATTGTGAAGATTCTATCCTGAAGATCCCAGATCTCTCCTGATCTGAATGCCAGTTGAAACCATGGGTCATATTTCCTCAAAGCATCTGACTTTCTATTCTCATCCAATGCAATTCAACCTCAATAAGGCATTGCTTTCGTAGATTGGGATGTATTCTCCCAGCTTCCTTCACAAGACAATCTTCGTATTCATGGTGGAAGAACCGAATTCTCTCTATGGAGGACATTTTCTGCCTGTAGTCATTATCGTTGTTGTGATCCCAAGCAAGAAGCTTGGCTTCCTCAGTTGTAAGACCAGCATATATCTTACACTCTGCATACCTAAAGAAAAATGTAGTAGGGTGCTCCTTCACTAACTGTCTACGAGCCTCTGCAGAGTGTGAACCTCCAATCACATAATAAGTGTACTCCTCAAACAAATTCTCATTGAAATCCTCCACACAGCTGCACTCATGCGGATCCACCATTACAAGGAATGGCACAACAGTAGCATGAGGATTAATTTTCATTTTCTTCTTAAGATTTTGGACATGCAAATTATGTGGCTCCCTGATCTCAAGGGGCCTCCTCCCTGTGACTGGATCCACTGGTGGCCTGTGGATAATATTAATAGGCAGGTGGAACAACTGCCCCTTCTTCACAATTTTTCTTCTAGCTATGTCCTCCCTCATCTTATTCTGCTCAGTGCCAAGCACACCAGATGCAAGCTCTCCACCAGGTGCAACAATAATGTCCCCAGAGCTAGAGCTTGAGTCAGAAAAGTCCTCTTCTGCAATTATCTTCTTTTTCTTTAGGGGATTTTTCTGCACACTCTGCTTACCCCTTGCCTTTACAGGGGTCGTCTTCTTGTGCTGTGTTGGCATGATATTGCCCTGTATCCATGGCATCAGGTCCTTGATGAAATTCACTGAGTCTCTGCACATCTGAGCTAGCTCCTCTGGAACACAGCACTCTGGGCACAAGAATTCCATCTTGCATATGACATTTCTTAATCCCTTGGATGTCTCGACCAAGAAAAGCAGGTTGTCAGAATCTTCATCTTCATAATCCAATTTGTAAACAAGGCCATACTGAAAACCTTGTGTTGTCGTGATCTTTCCTCTGCCATAGGCCCCTGCGAACACAAGGAGGACTGCATTCTTCTCTTCCACGTACTGAAGGCACCATTCGAGATTTGTCATGTCCCGAAGTGGACGATCTGTCTTCATGACCTCTGTCTCCCTCGACCTTTCCTTCATACTTGGATCCTCCACAGGAATTTTAATGCTGCTCTGTCCACCTGAGGATATTCCTAGTGGGTTGCTGGCCTTCTCAGAGGATAATGGTGCAATAATTTTCTTTGCCTTTGCTTGGTGACCACTGCCTTTGTCACGTTGCTGGTCAGCAGAGCCCATGGTGACTCTGAGCTTCTTAATGGGCCTTTCATCCTTGTACTCCACATCCCTGAAAGCAATTGGAAATATCAAGCAATAAGAAATATCAGCCCATGTCCATGCAAGGCATGGATTTTCAGCTTCAGGTCGATGCCAGGCATCGATCTTTAAGTGCATGTCGATGCCAGGCATCGACTTTGTGTGCAAGTCGATGCCAGGCATCGACTTGAGGGTGAAAGTCGATGCTAGGCATCGACTTGGGGGAACAAGAGTCGATGAATGGCATCCATTTTTGGGCCCAAGTCGATGCCTGGCATCGACTTTTAGGCCAAGTCGATGCCTGGCATCGACTTGCACCCTCAAGTCGATGCCTGGCATCGACTTGAACACAAAGTCGATGCCTGGCATCGACTTGGGCACAAAAGTCGATGCCAAGCATCGATTTGGGCCCAAAAGCCGATGCCAAGCATCGATTTTGCACCCAAAAGTCGATGCCTGGCATCGACTTTTCAGTGCATGATGATGCTGGCAAGTCGATGCTTGGCATCGTTTTTTGGGACAAGTCGATGCCTGGCATCGACTTGGGGCTGCAAGTCGATGCCAGGCATCGACTTGCACCCACAAGTCGATGCCAGGCATCGACTTGCAGGAGCAAGTCGATGCCAGGCATCGACTTGCAGGAGCAAGTCGATGCCAGGCATCGACTTGGGGCTGCAAGTCGATGCCAGGCATCGACTTGGGGCTGCAAGTCGATGCCTGGCATCGACTTGCAATCCTAAGTCGATGCCTGGCATCGACTTACACCTTAAAGTCGATGCCAGGCATCGACCTGTACATGCTTTGGATCCATATTTCGACAGGCAAGAAAAATAGAGACCTAGAAATGAAAAATTTACACAGACATACAGAGGGAATCTTTTTGGAATCTTTTTTTTAGTTATGATTTTGTCTACCTCTTGGTACTTTTGCCAACATTCTTCTTCTCCATCAGGCTTGGCTTGCTGGTATGCTGACCTCTGTGCTCCATGGCTGTCTGTGCTCTGCTGCTCTCTCTTGCTCGTGGATTTTGAAAATGCGAATGATCTCCTCCTCTGGTATTTATAGGCAATTGGGTAACTTGAACCAGAAACTAACTGGATCTAACTGAATGAGTCCACTTGCTAACTAAATCTGTCAACTTATCTAACCAGGGAATACCACCCACACAAATAGGCTGTTTCAGAGCCACTTTAATGAAATATTCATAGACCCTTACAACTATTTATATACATTTGCATAGAAATTACATTTCAATGGCAAGAGTATGGTATGTCCATGAGGATGTCTCAACTCATGTAGAGATTTGTTTCTAAGAATCTCTTTCTTGGGAGAAAATCAAGTCAAAGTTGTGTTAAATGTGGGAGACTAATGACATCTTCATAGTATTACCCTCCACACTTTAGTTCATATTCACATTTATCTTGTAACTCACTCTTGAAATGGAAAATCACTTTGAATAAACATTCTAGTACAGAACCTTGCAACTATTTATATACATTTGCATGGAAATTAAACTTCAATGGCAACAGTATGGTATGTACATGAGGATTTCTAATCTCATGTAGATGTTTTTTCTTAGATTCTGTTGCTTGGGAGAAAATTAGGTCTAAGTTGTGAGATTAATGACATCTTTATAGTGTTATCCTCCACACTTTAGTTCATATTCACATTTATCTTGTAACACATTGTTGAAATGGAAAATCAATGTATGAATATACTTTCTGTGTGCCTCTTTTACACATAATTCTTTTTCAATATACTTTCATCTACCTCTTTGATATCTAGCCAAGACCACAATAAAACCTAATCCTTGAAATCTTAACCAAATGTAAAATTTCTTCTTGTATAGTGTTCAATGGCATAGCATATTCCAGTTGGAACTCAACTTGGATATATTCCAGTTGTAAAATTTCTTCTTGTAATATTTCATCCAAACAATTTTATTATATATTCCTATTGGAACACAACTTTGATATATTTTGATTCATTCACAATGCTTAGACTGAATGACTCATATGAAGTTAGAAAAAGATCATTTGAATCAAAAGTGAATCAAATCTTTGGTTCCCTTATTAGTGTATATTTGAGTAATTATGTGATTTGATGTAATTTGATGTTTTATGTTATTTAATGTACTTTAATAAGCTTTTGATTTCATATCTTCTTGATGTGACATTTGATGTGATATCTTCACTTGATCTCGGATTTCTACTTATTTAAAAAGGTCATTCATCTTCAGTCTTCTGTGAACTCATTGAAGATGAGCTCAATCTTTTCAGTGGATGCTTGGGCATCAGCTTCCTCTGCTCATATTGATTCATTGTTCTCAGTTGAGCCTTTCCAGAGAAGTGATGATCCCTATGATTTAGAACGTGCTGATGATTCCATGTTTTCTGTTGAGTCATTTAAGTTATCCAATTCACAGTGCAATGCTGCTCATACAAATGCACCTCTTGATCTCCCATCTGATCCAACCATTGATCTCCCTTCTGATTCAAGTGCATGTGGAGCAACGAAAAAGCAAAGCAAGCTCAATCTACGATTTAAAAGAAGGTCTCGTGAAGTAAGTCGAAAAAGATTTAAATTTCTTACTTCAGATAGACAGATTGCATTGGATATTGTGAAGCATTGTTGTGGTTTGAAATGCTTGTATAATTTAGGGATGAAGAAACTAAAGCACATAAGAGAAAAATTCCTCCATTTAGATAGTGAAAGGCAAGATATATACCTTGTTTCTTGCATGCAAATGATTGAGGATAACATGTCAGTAACGCGTGTTGGTTTTGAATATTTCTTTACTCAAGGGATGCCATGCTGTAGGGCTGCATTTAAAATTGCAATGGGTGTAGGAAATTTTAGAATACATAGGGTTCAACAAGGGTTTTTGAATGGGGATCTCATTTTGGATACGTTCCATGTTGGGACCAAAGGATCTGTTGGACGTCATGCAATGAATTGGATGATGAACTATTTTAGCTTGCATTGTGAAGTTATGCCTACAACTGGAAGGTTGCACTTGTCAGATAACTTTACTCGTCGAGAGGTATTTCAAATATATAGAGAAGACATGGAAAATAGAAATGAGAAGTATGTGTTGTATCGTCACTTTACTCGATTATGGAAGGAAGAGTTTAACAATGTTTCTATTCCTCGTAAAGTTAGAATGGGTGAATGTTCAGTTTGCGCCACTTTGAAAAACATGGCAAAAGGGGCTACAACACCACAGGAAAAGCATAATTTTAAAAACCTTCTTAACAACCATCGTGAGAGTCAAGCATTAGAGAGAAAGAAAGCAATTCATCATCGAAGTAAGGCACTCAGAAATCCGGAGCGTTATATGTGTTTGTTGATCGATGGTATGGATCAGAAAAAAACTTGTTTGCCACATTTTTATCGCATCCCTAAGGACATTGGAGATGAAGTCCTTGTGCAAATGCATTTGGTTGGCGCTTTGATGTACAATGGAACTGTAATGTCCAAGGTTTTCTTCACATATCCGAATGTGCATAATGATCCAAACCTTACAGTTACTGTCATTCATCGTGTTTTGCAATCATGGAAGGGTCTTTTGCCACCAACTCTATATTTGCAACTAGATAATACTCCAAGAGAGAATAAAAATTCTACAGTCTTTGGATATTTAAGCATGCTTGTTGAAAAACAGGTATTTCAGAAGGTTAAGGTAAATTTTCTTCTGGTTGGCCACACTCATGATCACATTGATCAAATGTTCAGTACTTTCTCTAAGAAGTTGGCACGTAACAATGCTTTTACTCTTCCGATTTTATCTGAGCTGATTTCAGAAGCATATACTCCAAAACCAGAAGTTCAACACCTCACACAGATTTATGACTTTAAGCACTTTTGCTCAATGGGCCTTGATAACAGTGCTAAGGTTTTGGCTCCATTGCACAATATTAGTTTCAACCATGTATTCTTGATGAGGAGGGTTGATGAAATAACCCTTTTATTTGCAAAGCAGTATTCATCTTCTCTTGGGTGGGAGCCTAAAGAGGGATGCAGTTTCTTATTGCAGGTGCCTAATTTGTCTACTGTAACAGTGTATGGTGCAGAACAATCACCATATGAAGATAAAAACAATACAGAAAGATGTGGAAGTGTGGTTGATCAAAGTAAAAGCTGGATGCATGCACTCATTGAAAAGAAGAGACATATTGAGCGTGCAAAAAAATATGCTGGAGATCAAGATGTATCTTGGTGGGAGGACTTTTTCAATCATCAAGAAGAGATTATACAGTATACAATTGCAGGTCACTGGCCAGTTGATGTTCCATTCACATGGGATTTTTGTACACAAAGATCCGTGAATGTGGCCCAAGCATGTAATGCAGATGCACTTCAAAGTTTTATACATCCACCAGAAAGAAATATTTATGTAGGCCCAAGGATGACAAAACAGGCAGAAGCAAGATGGCAAGGAAATTTAATAGAGATAAATGTTGGAACGCTTATTGCAGTACTTGCTGATGGTGATGAGGCTACCAGACCATTTTGGATTGCAAAGGTTTTAGAGATAACTAAAGATATTGATCAGAGAAGAATAGAGGCTTTGGTGGTGCATTGGTATTACACTAAAAGTAGTAATGCATTCATAGGTAAATATAACTTAGAAATGGTGTGTGATGCTAAACGACAGGTTCAAAAAGGAAAAAGAATATTCGAAGCACATCCACTCTTAAAATGGATGATGTAGATATTCTTGTTTATGATTTTTCCTTGAGAAAAACTGGTCACTTGAGGAAAGCAACCATCAACATGATAAAACAAAAGCTTCCAGATGTATGTGGTACAGGAAATCATAGGAAAACAAGAAGAGTTGTGCATGATCCTGCAGAATTTGGTATGTACGTGGATGAAGATAGAGCTCTTGTGGATATAGAAGAAGAAGAAGAGAGCTCTCAACAGTATGAGACTGAATCAAGTGCATCAGATGATGAGGGTGTAGACATAGATCGACAAAGTTGTGAGTTGCATTGAAGCTCTCAGACATTTTTAGTGCTTATGTAAATGCCTCAAAGTAGTTTGGTTAATGAAACCATGTTTTGTAGCAATTTTGAATAACAATCAGATATCCACCCATTAAAGATATGTCTAAAATGTTATTTTTGTGTAAAAACTATTGACTTCCACATTCTTATATATATTTTAGACATGTCAATGTCTTAGCATATAGATTTTGGACATGCCAATGTCTTATCATATACATTTTGGGACACGTCAATGCCTAATATAGTGAAATTTTGACTACATTTTGAGCTCATTTTTTTTTGAGAAAATGACAAAAAACGTCAAAAATTACATGTTTTCACCTCATTTTTGTAATATATGTATACTGGTGTAAAGGAATTCCAAAAATGAGGTGAAAACATGTAATTTTTGACGTAAGTGTTCTCTTTTTACGACATAGTTCTCGTTTGTTACGACTCGCTGTTTATGTATGAGTTATTCATGTGCTCCAAATTTTGGTCACCGGAAGTTCAGTGACTGTCATACATGTGCCCATAATTAGCCGGATTCAATTATACATATACTCTTAATATTCCGTTCAATGAACTAAAAAGTGTAATCCAATCACTCCAAAAACAACATGCATGTGCCCTCCCTAAGAGAGAGCGAGTGTGTGCGTTGTACTTTCTTTGGATCTCCGCCTCTTGTTTATTGTAGAGCTTCTGATGGAGCGCCTACTCAAGAGTCAAGAGGACACAAGCGGTCACAGAGATTCAACCCAGCAATGGCATACAAGCAGAGCGACACAGCGAGTCGAGAGAGAAAGAGAATTGTAGTTTCTCCATAGGACGTACTGTCGTTATACGATGAGCGGATGTGGCGGGAAGAAACGCACTTTCCTGCAAAAAAAATATAGTAACTCATCTCACATTCCAAAGAGCCGATCAGCTTTCACGTCGTACATTCCAAGGAGCCGCTTGCGTTTTGTTTGACTTGCGCATCTTTCTAGTTCATCCTTCACCTTTCAGATTAAACAACTCCTCTCTGATGAGAGAGGAACACGAGCCATGTGAAGTGTACATTGACGTGAATCTCTCTCTCTCTCTCTCTCTCCTCACACACAGCACATCATGATCGATTCTCGCTGTATTCTCTTTCTTCCTCTTCAGAGAGATATTATGGTGAAACGCATCAACCAAAACAAAAAGGTGGGCGATCGCACGGCTCGAATTCGTGAGCATCCTCTCACTCTGCTTTTGATGTACGTCGTGCACTGGGCCGAGTACAAAAAGCCGATGAGGTGGGCAAGAGATAAAGAGTAGAAAGGGGGAGGCACATGATGCCATGCAACCTCCCTCGTCTCCATCGCAATCGAGACAGCCCATACATGAGGGGCCAACGCAGAGCTCTCGTGTGTCTGTGAGCGTGCATGTTGAATATTATACGCATCCGCTCTCTCAGCACACACACACACTCACAAATCACATCCATGGCTTTATAGAAACAACACACTTGCTGGAGCATGTGCATGTCGTCATTGTCCGAAGAGAGAGGTGTAAACGGCAAGGATCTTGACCACCTCTTTGTCTCTTTCTCTGTAAACATTGAGGGAGCTCTGCAGACAATGGAGTTGCTCAAACTACCGGACCCATTGATGGGCCGCCTCTCTCATCGAAGCTGGCGAAGATATGAGAAGGTGGGTTGCTCACGAAAGCTTCTAGACGGCTACGAGAATACAGACTCTCTACGGAAGCTATGTCTACAAATTGCGATGGAGGAGTTCACTTAACCAAACGAGAGAACTGAAAAGCAGAAAAGGAGAACAGTATTTGTATCGATATTGAAAATGTAAGCTTTCTGTAGGATGAAATGATGTTTGCTTAAATCGCCCACATTGGGGATGACCATCGATTCGACATTGCCAATGCGCTACAACTGGAGAGAGAGAGAGAGAGAGAGAGAGAGAGAAAGCGAGAGATTTGGTGTGTATTTCACGTCCTCCTTTTGTCGCTTCTGACATGTTTCTGATGTGAACATACCTCCAAATCTCAATTCCACTATGAGACGATGGTTTGCACGAGGGTCTTAGAAGTTGACAGATCTTTGCATGCCTAACGAGAATGAATAACAAAATTCAATGCAAATTCTCTCTCTCTCTCTCTCTCACACACACATACGATCTTCCTCTCTTTTTCTCTCTTTAAGCGATTTTTTTATATTTTTTATATTGTGGAAGCTGGTGACCCTGTTTAAATGCAAAATCAACAACATAGTTTAGCACATAACACATACAATATATTTCATTGCACTAATTTTACTGATGTAATTTTATGAATAACATCATTTAAGAAAAACAGAACCAAAATTTTGAGGATTTAAGACTTTTTCATTCTGTTTTTACATTTCGGAGTGAAGAGAGATGGAATAATAGATTTTTACAAATACATACAACTGTGGTCAGACACACCATTATTAAGAAAGTAAGGACACATCCAGGAAAGTTCTCTTAAAATTTTGCTTCTTCCTCATATTATACAGAAAGGTTAATCAGACATTAGGTGTCTTGGATCTTCTCACGATAATTCTAATAGCATATGAAGTCTCCCCATAGAATAAGAGAATACAAAATCACCTTCAAAAACATCCGAGGATTAGTCAACTGAGTTTGCTTAATATATTCCTTCCTAGATTAGCCAAAGTGCCACTTTAAGGATCCTAAGAATGTGCATTAACAATAATCTATATGTATTTTGGCGATGCTTCTTGTTATGATAATATGATTTCAGATGACTCATTGAGTTTCACAATCTAAGGGAAAAATAAAAAGTTATGTTGCATGGATTAATGAAATCCGTACTTCTTAATAAGATGAAACAAATAGAAATTCTTGAGAATCACATCTTTTTCTTACTCTTTTGTGAACCCTTCTTTGAATGGACATTGCTTTTTACTTACTCTTTTGTGATAAAGAAAATACTCTTCTTTGAATGGACATTGGATAAACGTGGATTAAAATAAAATGGTATGGTAAAAAAATCACAAAGTCTTCAAGCTTCATCATATTTTATTGCATCCATTCAAAGAAACTGTTCGTTTGGAGAAATATGCGCATAAACATCCTTTTGCTTTTCCAAAAGCATGTACTTGTAATTGACATGGGAAACGAGAATGGTGTCCATGGTACTCACCACCTAACCTAACGAGAATGATGTAAAGATATGGTCATGGAATGCTATAGTACAAAGATGTGGCCATCATGTGTACCCATCCCACCAAATTTTGAGAGCCTTTGAGGATCCTTGACCCTTTAGGTGTAGGAAAAAAAATATTATGATCAATTTTATCCAATACCTCACATATTGGAATTACTTTAGCCATATCATGTGCATATGAATTTAAATTATGATGTTCTTCTTCCTTCTAAAACTCATTGTCCTTAATGTTTTGCTTCTCATTTGGCATGTTGAAAGAGGAAGATCCTTTTAATCTAGAAAGTAAATTTCTTCATCAGATACTAATAGTAATTAAATAATGCATTTTTATTGTTGAAGAATCTTAATGAATATATAACATCACTAAGCTTTTAGCTATCTTACGAAGAAGACATTACATTGGAAATAACATCAACTTTTGGGGATCACACGATTTATTGGGATCTATTATTTTATGGAAAATATTGGAAAATAGCATATTGTACCACTTCAGACCTTTTTATTTTGATTGGAATATACGCATAAAGATAACTCGAGTAAAGCTAGTTAAAGATGGCTAAATAATAAATCCTTATGTAGCGATTGAATCTTGTGACGTCCTCATACTATACTCTCAATCAACCTTTTAACACAAAAAATGGTTCATGGTTCACAAACATCTAATGAATATTTTTTCACTTGAAACTTTCCGATGAGCCAAACGTGCATGAGAGCACTATGAATTGAACACTCTCTCTCAAACTACCAGCACAAGCAAGATAAATGACTGATAGGGTTTGAATCGAAATCTCTGAGTAGGGAAGGAAGGTCTTAGGCCCTCACAGGTGTACTTTCTTTGACACAAGAGCACTCTAGTGGACAACTCTTAGATTTGACTAAAAAAATTTCTACAACTTTGGTGAGTTGCAACTAGACTTAGCAAGATTTTTAATATGAATAGAATCACTCTAAATGGAATATGGAGTGTGGAGAAGTAGATGATCCAAGATAGGCTACTTGAATATCGCTATACATAGAGAGATGAATAAAGTGTAGTGGTTGATAACTTTCTCCCAAGATATGCAAAGGATAAACCGAGACACCCAAGAAAGTCAAAGTAGAATCATAGATGAACACAAAATACTTTGCATTACTTCGAATGGATACATGAATAAATAGTGACAAATCAACAAAAGGATTGGTCTCAAGGATGGTCAAATTTAGAGTCGGATGATGAGCCATCACAGAAGACACTTTTAGCATATATAGACCATGAAGACGCATAGGCATCAATTAGGCCATGAACTAGCTTACATTATTGTTAAGGGTTTACATATATACTGCCCATGATTCATATGAGTACTTCTTGGTGTTATTCTCTTATTATATGGACACATAGTGAGTCTACAACCCTTGAATAGTCTTCAGAATGCAAAAAAACCCCTAGCCATAGAAATGGGAGATTCAGTTGTGCATAAATTTTGTAGGCATGATTCTCGCGTTTCTGTAGTAGGGAATTTTTAGCACAAATATGCCTTGTAGATGCATAGATAAGGAGATAAGAAAGCTTTTGATTACATAAAAAGTATGATGGCTTCATAAGCTATAAAGAGTCTACACATATGCTAGTAATAGGCCAAAAGAGATTTGCAAAGCCCTCACAGTCACAAGAAATAGATTTTGCATTGTTCAAACATTTCATAACTTATAATGGATTACACAACATATGAAAAAGACATATTTATTGATTCAAAAGATTACATCACTTCTGAGTTGCCTTCAATTTCTCAGCAATTTTCTTTCTCCTTTGGAGAGATTGTGGCAACTGGTAGGTTATTATAGATTTAGAAATGACATTGGCATCTTCCATTCCAAGACCCATGGCAATACCTATTTGTCCTATTACCTTTCCTCTAAAGTTGACTCCGATAGTAGTTACAACTAAATATTTTCTAACCAAAATGACACAATTAGTGCCTTGGGTAATTGTAGACAAACACAAAACTTCACTCTAGGCCTTCAAGCACCATGTCATGAAGTACCCATCAGGATTCCAATCTTTCTAAAGTATGAAAAAATCATCCTTTGGAAACTTTCCAATGTAGTTTTCCAAGGATGAGCCACTGCCACGAGAAGATCTGTCCCCATCGGATACTAACTTGTCCACTTTAATGGTTTCCTGTTAGAAAAAAATGATAATTCAAGTTCCAATATGATTAAATTAAGTTATTCAATTCCTTGATTACCACTTACCTCTTCGAGGGGCATCAAGATCTAAGCTTGCTTTTATAGTAGTTTCAATCTTTTCAAGTGAATGGGACCCATTTAGATGTAAAAATAATAGATTTAAATATAAAAGACATGCACATAACTCCCTCTAAAAAATTGGCTGATAAAAAATGATTGAACAGATAATCATTTAACATAATAAGAAATACCACATCTACATAGTCGAAAATTCTAAAATCGTAATACTTCAATGGAAAAAATAAAAGACTAGAAAATTTGTACATCATATTGAAATAAAAAAGCTTTACAAAGTTCATTTTTTTTGCATGTGGATAATCTTGTTTAGAAGAAGGATTATAAATGGAAAATGGGTTATGTCTGCACTCTAGTACTGAGATAGTTCATGAGCTATGACAATGAAAGTTGAGTTCCATCTACATTCCATTCAAGAAGGACTTTCATTTTATCCTCCAACCTCTTAGCAATCTATAGAAAAATAAAAAAAATTTAAATATTATATTTCAATATAATAATTTGTATAAATAAAAGAAAAAGTACCATAAATTTTTTACCTTATGCCCTTGTATTTTGAACTTGGATTGATCTCGATCCTCAATTACCATTATTACTAGATGTTCTCTCACGTTGGCAAGGGTCTAATGATGATTCACCAGAATGACTTCCATTTCATTGTTGGGAGATTTATCTTAATTTCAAATGAAATTAAAAAAACCCTCAGAACTTACTAATGGTATCCATTCACCAAGTTTACACATCCAACGATCTTAATAGAATCTAATGTACAATGAAGTATGGTGTTTTGGATATCACAATCCTATGAATGTTGCACCAATTTTACAAATGAATCTATCTCCTTTGGTGCATCCTTCTACAAGTCCCCAATTTTCACCTACTAAACCCTCCACTTGCTCATATGTGATTTATAAACAAATGAACATTGTTGAAGTCTCTAGAACTATGAATATCTGAAATAGATGTACAAAAAAATGAATAGGAACACACCAATGTAATTCTATAGATCTAGAAACTCTTGTGAATTTTGAAGAGTCATGTATGTCCATCACCATCTTATGCTTCAAAGATGTCAAGATCCATATATGAGGTTGTTGACTCTCGAGCTTGAAAAGAGAATCTACCTTTATCATCACTAATCTACCAAAATCATCTGACTGAAGAGGGTATAACATATTTATGTGTGTAAAAGAAAACTCTCTCATGTAAAAGGTGTGCAGGATGGGCTTGTGGAAAGATGAGTGACCCAATATTTGCATGAAATGCTTGGAAAGTACTTACAAGAATATGAAGTGGTTTTGTCCTTCGCCAAAGGAGAATGAAATATGTTTGCAACAAAAGAATACACATCTTAATAGGGTCTATAAAGAAATTAGAACATGAATCAATCAATACTAAAGAGGAATACTTACAAGTGATAAGATATCTTATTTTGTTTGAGTTCTCCAATTTTAAGCTTGAAATTGTAAAAGACATGTTTTACAATGGCAACAACCCCATCATTTTTGAGATTTTTGAAGGCCAATAACTTCCCTTTTCAATGAAAATCCAAGTTTCCATGATCTCTTACACGATCAGGGCCAACACGTTGCATGTACACCCATGCACCTTTGCAAAACTCATGGCCTAGCCAATGTCTACAAATTTGATATTGTAAAATTTTGATGCGATAACCTAATCTTTTGGACACCTATAGGATTTAGGTTTCTCCACTGGAGTTTGAGCTATGGAAGTGATAATAACAATTCAAAGAGGAATATGCATAGAGAAAGAAATGTAGACACATGTGCTTTAATGGTGTGATGGGGAGAGAATTTAGTGGAAAGAGATGACTTCTTGGGACATGGGCATGAAAGTGTGAGGTTTTGGAGGGATAAGGTTTTACTTTGAGTTAATTTTGAAAAAATTCACTTCTTTCAGGTTAGTTCATGCATGTATTTTGGTTTAGGAGTCAAAAATAGCATTTTATAAAAACTACTTGGGGAGCCATTGAATAGTGTTATGATGAGATTTAAAACCTTCAAAATTTTTTGAATCTTTTGGGTCCATGCTGGTTATGAGAGTTATTTCTCTCTCTAGAAAGAAAACATGAACATAAGGGAATGGAGTCCCCTCTCCCCCCTTCACCTTAGTAATTTATAGGGTTTACAATATGTCCACCACTCTCTTCTGATTGGTCCATCACTAATCAGTCCTTAATCCAAGTAACCATGGAGGGTTCATTTTTTTCCCTAATGTCAACCATTACTTATTGTCCAATTAGTTTCTCTCTAATGAAATGAAAATGCACTCGAATATGCTTTGATATTGCATGAAAAATAGGATTCTATGTGAAGTACATTGCTCAAATTATTACATATTATTTGTATTTGACAATGTAGCTTCCTTCTTGCTCTGACAGCTCCAAATGCTCCCCGTCCTTCCCTTATACTTCTAATGATGGTTCTAATGCTCTAATACCACTGATGGGGGACGTATCTCAAACGCTATGCAATGAGAAACCATGAATGACCTTGATGGGTAGATTTGTTTGCACCTTTGTAACCCAAAATACCTATTTCTCATACTTTGAGCAATAATTTCCCAGAATCTTTTGTACACCATGTAGAATAATGAAGCTTCGCAACAAAAAAAATTTTCACACAAAATACTTGGGTACACTAAGAGAAACATATTTGCAACATAGGCTAGTTGATCACATGCAGGCGCTAGTCACACAATCACCACACTTCACTCTAGTAAGATTTTCTCCAAGACTAAGCAGATAATGAAACTCAAACTTTACCCAACTTAGCTACTCAATGACAAAAAAAAAGACATAGCGAATGGATAAATATGAAAGAAGAACCATTGCCTAAGACTCAGAGCTAGATAGATCTAACAAAGCCTTCATAAATAAATAAATAAATTATATATATATATATATATATATATATATATATATATATATATATATATATATATATATATATATATATATATATATATATATATATATATATATATATATATATATATATCACCAGAGTTCGCGATTTTGCATATTTCTCATATCCTACTCAAACAATGAGCCTCCAACTCAGTGAAGAAAACATAGATTGTATTAGCTATTCAATGCCAAAAAGATGACATGAAATGGGTTTCTAATTAAGGAGAAACAATGCTGGTGATTGAGGGCTAGAGACTACCAACACTACCTACACACACACATAGAAGTAAGCCTACTCAAAACTGACAAAAGAGTAAGCAAGGGGCTTGCTTGCTAACACCCAAAAGCACAAAGGGGGACTTCGGTAAGCAAAACAACACATGGCAAAACTCATTTAGATCTAGAATTACATATATGTACAAGTTGGAAAGTGAAATGCTCTTTTCCTAAGAATGAAGTGTGAGGAGATGGACAGATAGGTTCTAGAGATTTGGTATTGCACAAAACTTGCTCTACATCTGCAAAGTTAACTCTAGGAAAGCTTAATAGACTCTTTTAGCTTCAAAATAATGCATTTGGAACCACTAAGTGTCTTGGAGCATCATTCCCAAAACTTTGCATCAAAACAAATAACCTTCATAGTACTAGAAATGTGAAGAAACCTTCTATTTGGGAATAGAAGTGCTCAGTAATTTGCTCAGAGCTCAGAACCTGGTATGAAGTGACCAAATCACTTTTGCACACATTCAAGTGTAATGTTTAGCAAAAGAAATCAAGTCGTTTCATAAATTTATCCACACCATACACTGCAAAATGATTCTAACAAGTTAGGGGAGTCATCCCAACATTTTAGGATCTAGAAGGTGTGCAGACACAATCACATTCTATAATTCATATGTAAAGATACACTAAAACAAATGTGATGAAATTTTATACAAAAGTATTAGAAACTCTACTTTAACTAAGACAAGTTAAAGTATAACAACTAATGGAGTACACGAAAAGAAATGGATTCCACAAAAACACTCAAATGATGAAGATGTTGTAGAGAACAGTATACAGAGATGAAATTCAAGTAATGTATCACAATGTACATGCTAATGAACATATGATACAAGGGAAGTGTAATGGACTATTCATACATGAGATGAGCTCAATGTATGCTCTCTAAAGTAGCTCAATGCCTCTCAGAATGGCTCACACATCCCATGACTAAAAATATCTGTATTTATACACATGTTCCAATTTTGAATTTGAATTTTCCCTCACCTTAAAGTGTTCCTAAACTTTAGGGATGATTTTAATTGATTCTTCCTACCACATGAGTCGTGGGTTCAACTCCCTAACTTCACGAGATTCCTTATTCTCCTTACTTTTAAATTTATCCAAAGTAGCTATGCCCAAAATGACTAGCATAGGTTCACATGAAGTTTCTTCTTGTGAAGAGATAAAATGATGTGTAATTGAATGATTAGCCAAGCACTTAGGCTTTCTAATTGCACCAAAATCTCCCTGTCAAGCATAAGATTCTTGATTCTTCAATCCTGCATGATTTCCTATAGTCCAGTCATGGATTTGAACATATTCAATTCGCTTCCATCCAATGCTTTTGTGATCATATCTGCACATTGTTGGTGTGTGGATACATATGAAAGTTGTATCTCCTTAATCATGATCTTTTCCTTGACATAATGATAATGAACTTCTATATGCTTGGTCTTGGCATGATAGATAGGGTTGGAAGCAAGATGTAATGAGCTAATGTTGTCCCGATATATGTGTGGAGTAGAAGTATTCAACCCTAAATCTGAATATAAGGTCCTAATCCACATAGCTTCTTGAGTAGCATTTGCAAATCCTCTATATTCAACTTCTGTTAGTGAAAGAGCAATTGTAGGTTGCTTCTTGGAAAACCATGAAATCGATTGGGTACCTGCAAAAGTAAGATAACCTGAAGTGCTTCTCCTATTGTCTTTTCAACCTGCCCAATCTGCATTAGAAAAGAATTTGACATCTATTTTAGATGCATATGGATAGTACAATCCTTCATTGATTGTACCCTTCAAATACTTCAATATTCTCTTCACTGCTTCCATGTGAGGCTTCCTTGGATTGTGCATAAACTGGCTTAGCACACTAACTCCATAGCAAATATCTACTTTAGTTAGAGTAGCATAATTCAAGCTTCCAACTAGGCTTTGATAGCTAGTAAAATCTTCAATTAACTCACCTTCATGAGCATGTAGCTTGAGATTTACCTCCATGGGTGTACCTGCAATCTTTGTATTTTCCATCTTGAATTTGATAAGCATATCTCCAATGTACTTTCTTTGAGTTAAGAACATAACTTTCTTTGTATATACTACTTCGAAACCTAGGAAGTATGCGAGAAGTCCAAGATCACTAATCCTGCTCTCCTCTTTCGTCTAAGCTTTGATCCTCTTGATTCCACTTGCATCATTACTTGTAATGACCTCCGAGTGGTTCCTCTTAATGAAGAGGGGAGGATCTGCTTTGGTTACCATAAAACATTTATCTTGCAAGTAAGTGACAAGTCTATAATTCCAAGCTCTATGAGCTTGCTTCAAGCCATACAAGGCTTTCCTTAACCTACATACATATTCTCGATATGATTGATCTTGAAAGCCAGGAGGTTGAGCCATGTTTATTGCCTTTGAAATCCAACCATTTAGCAAAGCATTTTCAACATCCATTTGGTATATCTTCCAATTTTTGGAAGATGCAACACTCATGAGTACTCTAATTGTGGGCATTTTTGCCACACATTAGAATGTCTCTTCATAGTCAATGCCTTGGGTTTGTGCAAACCCTTTGGCTAAAAGCCTTGGTTTATACCTGTTAATTAAGCCATCAGAATTCTTCTTTACCTTGTAGATCCCTCTTGAACCAATGACCTTCATAGATGGTTTCTTGGTCAAGAATAATGTGCTCAGTGGCTAAGAAATCTCTAATGAAGTGATACCTCACCTCAATGTGCTTGGTCTTTGCATGATAGATCGGATTCTTAGACAAAGCAATGGCACTCTCACTATCACTGAGCAAACGAGGTATATGCTGAGGGAAACCCATATCACAAGCAAGATGAGAAAGCCACAATGCTTCCTTACATGCCTCACTTGCTGCAACATACTCTGCTTCTGTGGTGGAAACGGTTGTACATTCTTGAAGATGAGATCTCTAAGAGATGGCACCTCCAACAAAATGGAAATGTACCCTGATGTAGACTTACGATTGTCTACACAACCAACATAGTTAGGATTTGTGTAACCAATAATGGATGCTTTCCCTCTACCTAAGCATAGACACTTGTCCTTAGTGCCACTCAGATATCGCAAAATCATCTTGACCACTTCCCAATGTTTCTTGCAAGGATTATACACATATCTGCTCACAACTCCCACTGCAAATGCAATGTCTAGTCTCGTAGCTATCGTAGCATACATGAGACTACCAACAACATACTGATAGGGAATTTTGGTAATGAATTCCTTTTTCTCATTTGATTTGGGGCAATCATCCTTGCTCAATTTCACATATGTGGGTGAAGGTGTACTCAATGCCTTTCCACCCTACATATTGAACCTATGAAGTACTTTGGATATGTACTCACTTTGAGACAAGTATATGCATCTTTTACTCCTATCATGGGTAATGCGCATGCCATGAATATGTTTGGGATCCCCCAAATCCTTTATATCAAATGTCTGACTCAACTTCTTTTTGAGAATTGATAAGTCATAAGAGGACTTCCCAGCAATCAACATATCATAGACACAAATTATCAAGCATATCAAGCTGCCATTTGAGCATCTCTTTGTGTAGAGATAATGATCCTCATTGCTTTGAGAATAGCCTTGAGACTTCATAAAAGCATCAAAATTTTGGTACCATTGTCCAGGGGACTGTTTAAGTCCATACAAGCTCTTCTTGAGCTTACAAACTAGAATTTCCTTGCCAGGAACTACATAACCCTCTCGTTGTTCCATATAGATCTCATCTGTAAGATCTCCATGCAAGAAAGTAGTTTTCACATCCATTTGAATTAGCTCTAAGTCCTCCATTGCAACAAATCTAAGCAACATGTGTAGGGTAGTCATCTTGACTACTAGAGAGAAGATTTCCTCCAAATCAACACCATGTTGCTGCTTAAAACCCTTTACAACAAGTCATGCTTTATACTTTGGAGAAGCACTATCTGATGTGAATTTCAACTTATATACCCATTTACATGGTAAAGCTTTCTTGCCCTTTGGCAAAGGTACGAAATCCCAAGTACCATTCTTGTGAATAGAATCCAGCTCACTCTTCATGGCACACTCCCACTTGACATGATCCTTTCACTTGACATGATTCTTTGCCTGCATAGCCTCTTTGTAGTTAGAAGGATCACTAGCATGTGTTAGCATAAAAAATTCTAAACCTAAAACATATCTATCAAGTGGATGTGAGACACATGTAGAGCATCTCAATGGTTGCTGAATAGGAACATCTACAGAGTGATCTGATCAGACATTCTCTTGAATGTCCCTATGTGCAGCATTTTTATGCATGCTAACTAGAGGACTTCTGATCACTGACCGTGTTTCAAGATCCCATAAGCAATATCCAAATTGTCCTTCTTGACCATATCCAAGAAAAATGCATTTCTTTGACTTATGATCCAACTTTTGTCTAAGATTCCTAGGTATATGAACATATGCTTCACACCCAAAAACTCGAAGATGATCATAATATGGTGGTTTCCTTGTCCATACCTCTTGTGCTAGTTTCAAAACTTTGGCAATACTAGGTGAAAGGTTAATCACATGAACTACAGTCAATATTGCTTCTGACCAAAAACCTTGTGAGAGATTTGCATGATGCAACATAGAAACTACTCTATCTTGAATAGTTCTATTCATCCTTTCAGCTACACCATTCTGTATTGGGGTATAAGGAGTTGTAAACTCTCTACGAGTCCCTCTAAATTAATAGAAAAGGCTGAATTCATGTGAGGTATACTCACTCCCATTATCTAAATGTAAAGCCTTAAGATTAGTTCCTTTTTCAGTCTCAACTGAAGCAAGCCGTTTTCTGAAAGTAGGGAATACCTCATCCTTTGATTTGATAGGATATACCCAAAATTTTCTAGTAGCATCATCTATGAAAGTGAAAAAATAAAGAGAACCACCTAAGGACCTAGTGGGCATAGGACCACACAAATTTGTATGAACAAGATCTAAAGGTTGAATTGAAGATTCAATGTGCATTCTATGCATATTTCTGCTTTGCTTTCCATATTGAAAATGCTCACAAAATGAAAAATCAGAGAAAGATAACACAGATAAGTAGCCAGAGCGAGAAAGATTTTCCATTCCACTATGAGATATATGGCCCAAACAACCATGCCAAATACAACCCATAGGCTTTTCAGTAAGAGCTAACAAGTGTTCTTTCTATGATACAAATAAAGGATAAAGTGAGCCAAATTTGGTTCCTTTTACAATAACCATATTGCCCTTTGATATACAAAAGGATTGAGCATAGAAGACCACCTTGTAACCAAGGTCATCGAGTTGACCAACTGACATCAAGCTGCTTGATAACTGAGGTACATGGCATACATTATGCATAGTAAATTTTGAACCATCAATGAATTGAACTACATCTCCAATCCCCACAACGTCACACTAGTAAGAGTCACTAAGTCTCATGGTACCAAGAGACTTTGTTGCATAATTAGAGAACCATTCTCTATGTGATGTCACATGGATAGAAGCACGAGAATCTAGCAGCCACATGTGGGAAAGAAAATCAGCCATAAGAGCCTTAGTTGGCATAGTACTATTAAGTGTCAACACATCAACATCATGAGAAATAGCATTAATTTCTTCAATCTTCACAGTCGAAGTAGATCGTGCAGGTAACTGTTTAACATGCCCATCAACATTCTGTCCTTTACCTTTAGCATTCTTTAATGCATAACAATCTTTCTTCATATGTCCTTTCTTATGACAATATTGGCATTTGATATCCGTCTTCCTTGATTTTCTTCTAGTCTCATTCCATTGACCATTATTTTCCTTGTTCTTACTCATGCCATGTTGCGGATTCTTTCCTTGGTAAGAATCATGAACATTATATGCATCTTCAATCTGAGTGCCAACCATAGTTTTTTTACGAATCTCCTCAGTCAAGAGTGCTCCACATATGTCATCATACATGAGTTTACCACCAGGTGTGCTATTGCTAATAGCTGTGCAAAACGTATCCCATGATGATGGCAAGGCGCATAACAACAATACTGCTTTCATTTCATTATCCATATCCATTGTATGAGCCTGTAACTAGGAGAATATAACATCAAACTCATTTAGATGAGCAGCAACACTATGTGTACCCTTCATGCAAAGGTCATATAATTTTCTCATCAGATACACTATTTGATGTTGTCTCTTTTTCATATGTGTTGCATTACATCTTGCAAAGCTCCTCTACACTTTCATAGCCTAATACTGTAAAGTAAACATTATCTGCCAGGTGCAAGCAAATGGTAGACCTGGCCATGTTATCTAACTCATCCCAATCATCTTCATCCATGTCAGCAGGCTTCTTTGAAATCCCATTTATTAGCTCCCATTGTCTACTTTGAATTAGCATATCTTTAATCTGATTCTTCCATAGAGCAAAGTTTGTGCCATCAAAATTTCATATCTCAAAATGGTATTAGCCCTACAAGTTATAGCTCCTCCTCAGAACACTAGCACTAGACCCTGGTCCACCAGATGTGCCTGAGACCTCTGATGCCATGATGGTAGAGAAGTGAATAGAATGATAATGGAGCTAAAAGAGTCCAAACACCAATGAATGACCGTATCAATGGAGTAAATCAACCACTATATAATTGACAAAACCAAAAAGATTTTGCTAGAGTATCCTCTGCAAAATGAGTGTATGAATAGTGTCAAAATATCATGAAACTACAAGTACTGACATGTTTACCTACATAGTGAATCACTGACTCCACTGCATATAATCAATTACCCAATACAAGCCAACTATGAACAAGTATTATACATCTCCTATGGCGAGGCTTGGTAAGTCTTCCACCGGCATCATCGAAGAGACCCTGATATCTGGGTGTCTCCTAGCTAAGAAAACCTCAACACGACCTTCTTTATCAAACATAAAAGGCTTTATGCAAAAAATGTGACTGCTATATCCATGACCGCATGGTCGTACATAAGCGATATCCACATAATCATACATGGTGTGTATGTGCTCAATATATGCAATAAAATGACACTAAAAAGACTGAATCCACAACCCAAAAACTAACCAAGAACACCTACAAGTGTCTGTCAACTCTGATGTTTTATGCTAAAAAACGTGCATAAATTTATCGTGGTTGCTCCCACCAAAACTAAAAACCTTTCGAGAAACCTGTAGTTTTATGAGTGTGGTTGAAAACACAGCTCGAAAGGTTGATATTTATTGTCAAAGAAGTACAAAGAATACTCTTCTTGATTTTCTTGGACTTGTGTGAAGAGAACTATGTGCGAAAGTACTCCAAAATGGCTCCAAAAGACACCCCAAAAATGCTTCAGAAAGAAGCTTTGAAAGCAAAGATTGAAGCTTTGATGGACCAAAAAATCTTCAAGGTAATGTTAACCTTAGTCTTTTCCCTTCTTCTGACACCACAAGAGTGTAGCTTAGTCGCAAGAGATTGCCATGGTTAAACGAGCTCCGGGGGGGACAGTACTGGGATGGGTGACCTCCTGGGAAGTACGGGGAACCTCTATCTTCCTTGATCATTGAGGTCCTCCCTCGCACACAACCAACAGTGCCAATGGTGACTTCGGTGACTCGGATGACAAGGTATGCCAAGGTCTATGCCTTGGTCGTCGGCTTAGTCATAAGCCTTGGAGAAAGCCAAGGGGGAGACTCAGACATAAAAGGAAAACATTCTTATGGCTATGCATACAAAGACACATAAGACAAAGGTAAACAACAAAACTTGGTATGTAGATAGTGGTTGCTCAAACCACATGAGTCGAAACATGAATATGTTTGTGAACTTACATAAAGCAGATTCAAGAGTCATAGTTGCTACAAGGAAATTTGATTTCAGTTGGGCAGATGGAGGACAATGGAGTGAAGATGGATTTTGACAATAATTAGTGGCATGCTTATCAAAAGAACGATGGGACTTTTGTTATAAGAGGACAAAAGCTAAATAGATCATATACTTATGAATTGAAGTTCCAGATATGTAGGTTATGCAATGGTCAATAGGGTTTAAGTAATTCAATTGGATTTATGGCATAAAAGATTAGGACACATCAGTGTTGGTAGATTAAAGGATATTGCAAAGAAATCCAAGTTGGTTGAAGGTCTACCACAACTACCTAATCAACATTTGGATTTTGTTCGTGAGGCATATCAGTTTGGAAAAAAAAGGTAGGAAGTCCTTTTTCAAAAGCAAGATTGCAAAGTAGAGGTATTTTGGACTTGATTCATACTGATGTATGGGGTCCATCTCAAGAAGAGTCCATGGTAGGTAGCAAGTACTTTGTAATATCTATTGATGATTTCTCAAAGTTTACATTCATTTATTTATGAAATACAAATCAGAAGTGTTTTATATGCTTGAGAAGTTCAAATCATTGTTTGAAAAGCAAACAGGTCAAAGCATGAAAAGGTTTAGATCAAATGGAGGAGGTGAGTATTTTTCTAATTAGTTTCTTGCATATTTGGAATAAGAAGGAATAAAAAAGGAGACCACAAACAGATACACACCTCAACAAAATGGTGTGGCCGAAAGAAGAAAGAGGTCTATCTTGGAAAGAGGTGCATGTTAAATGAAAAGGACTTACCAATTACTTTTTGGGCTGAAGCATGCAAGATGGGAGTTTATGTGATGAAGAGGTTACCAACTACTCAAACTCATATACAAAAAGCACCTTATGAAATGTTTTACGGTTTTACATCAAAAAGAACCCAAACTTGAAGGCAAGAAAAGCATGGTAGGACAAGAAGTCAATCAAGGTATCCAATAAGAGAAAGAAGGCAACCGCAAAGATTTTCTCATGAAGCTTATATGGCAAAACTTCTTGAGGAGTAGGAACCAACAACCGTTTCAAGGCAACCTAACATGAAGGTAGTCGGTAACAAATGGGTGTACAGGATAAAGAGAAACAATGATGATTCAGTAAGTAGATATAAAGCAAGGCTTGTTTGTAAAGTTCATGCACAAAGTTATGGCATTGATTATGAGGAGACATTTTCTCTTTTTGCAAAGATATCAACAATAAGGACATTAATAAGTGTATCCGCAAGCCAGGTATGGAATCTTTATCAATTAGATATCAAAAATGCATTTCTGAATGGTGATTTAAAAGAAGATATGTACATGGAGCAACCAGTAGGTTATGAAGATCCCAAGAAGCCTACACATGTATGTAGACTATTGAAAGCATTGTATGGTCTTAGACATGATCCAAGGGCTTGTAATTTTAGATTGGTAAAGTTTCTTGAAGTAGGGATACAAGTGCTCAAATGCAAATACTTCTTTGTATGTTAAAGTTGAAGGATCATTGATTGTCTATATCTCAATTTATGTGGATGACTTGATAATAATAGGAAATGATGAAGGTGAAATAGCCAGGATCAAAGGAGAGCTTGGATCGGAATTTCAAATTTCAAATTTAGGAGAATTGACGTACATTCTTGGAATCAAAGTTATGAAGAAAGACGATGGTGTATATCTTCTACAAAGGAAGTATATTTCATATTTGTTAAAGAAATATGGCATGGAGCATTGCAAGAGTAATCCGATGGAACCCAATGTGAAGCACAATGTTGAAGATGGTGAACCTTTAGAAGATCCACTTATCTACAGGTCTTTGATTGGTTCTCTTATATATGCAACTTTAACAAGGCCAGATATTACATTTAGTGTAAGTAAATTGTCTCAATTCATGAACAAACCCACAGATGTACATATGCAAGCAGGGTTAAAATGTCTTGAGATATTTGAAGGGTACATTAAATGAAGGTTTGGGCTATAAATATCATGAAATTATTGATTTGAAAGCATACAGTGATGCAGATTGAGCTGGAAATAAGGATGATAGAAGGAGTACATGCTAGGTTGCATTATTCATTAATATTCGACAATTCGTTTATTTGTGAATAATTACGGTATTTTACGATAAACCCCCATTATTTGACCAAATTATTCAGTGCCATGTCAGCTTATTCATACACGAGTGAATACTTTTTGCAAGGTAATTTGAAAATTTTCGATCGAACATGCTTTGGATCGAAAAAGTTTTTGATTGAAAATTTTATAGATCAAAATCTTTTCAATTGAATATGTTTTCGATCGAAACAAATTTGGTTGAATAATTCTTTATAAAAGAATACAACTAGACTCATTTTCGTAAAAGTTACTTTGTTTTCTACGAACTTATAGTGTGGTAGAAAGAACAAGGTATAAACTCTTGCTATAAATATTAAGTACTTTAGTACTAAAATCATAAAGAAAACTATTGTGATTATTTGACTCAACATTGATTCTTACTTCACAACAGTATATGTGTGTGTATGATTGTGAGTAAACATGTATTATGATTATTTGAATCAATATTGATTCTTACTTCACAATAGTATATGTATGTGTATTTGAGTGTACAATTGTGAATGAAATCTTTTGTGATTGTTTGATTCAACATTGATTGTTACTTCACAATAGTATATGTATATGTGTGTATGATTGTGAATAAAATTGTATTGTGATTGTTTGAATCAATATTGATTCTTACTTCACAATAGTATGTGTATGTGTATGTGTATGTGCATGTATTTTATATGATTGTAAGTGAAAATCTAATATGATTGTGTATGTGCATGTATATGTGTATGATTGTGAATTAAAAACTATTGTAATTGTTGGAAAAGCTTTTATATATAATTTAAGGGTTGAGAAGGTACTAATAAGTGAAGATCAGAGACATCTAGGGCTACATATAAGCTAAGAGAAGGTTCTTGTTGTATCGATTCAATATAACTTCGCAGATCCATAGATCTTCTTTAAGAAGTTGTATTGTATTGATACAACAAGAACTTTCTCTTAGCTGAGATGTTGGGACAATAGCATCGAGAGAGATGGTGAAGTTTTGATAGAAATCCACTTATGCACTTGATCCTTGGATACTTACGATGAAAAAGATGCAAACATGTGAAAAACAATTTTACTTTTTATGATATAGTTTATGATTTTTCCAAGCATATAGTAATGAATTTTTATTTCTTTATATTTTTATAGGTTATTTTGAAGGTTGATTGATTTTGATCTAAGCAAGTGGTGAGAGGTATTAATAAGTGAAGATCAATGGCATCTTGGACAACGGATATCAGCTAACAAGAAGGTTCATGTTCTATCAATACAATACAGCTTCAAAGATCCATAGATATTCTTTAGGAAGTTGTATTGTATTAATACAACACGAACCTTCTGTTAGTTGAGATATTGGCATCAAGACAATCCCATCAAGAGGGACTTGTTGGGAGAAAAGAAATCGATTTATTGAGATAATAACATGAAAGGGGCCTTGTTATGGCCAAGTTTTGATAGAAATCAACTTATGCACTTGAACTTTCGATACTTACGACAAAAGAGATGTAAACAGGTAATAAGAGATTTTACTTTTTATGATATATTTTAATACTTTTTCAAGCACATAATAATGAATTTTTACTTTTTTATATTTTTATAGGTTATTTTGAAGGTTGATTGATTTTGAGCTGAGTATGAAGGTAGAAATTTCCCATTAAAAAGGGATCATGTGTACGTATTGTTGAGATATCAAGCTCAAGATGTGATGATCCAGGATGATACGTACCAGTTTTTCGTTTCTCTGACATGTATAGTGGTCACGCCGGTATATGTCAGGGATACTTCATTGAGCTTTATTAGATTTATCTACCGAGAGTGATGGCACATTTGTTTCTTGCCAGCTCACTCATTCACGGACATTAGGTTTTTCCTTATGTACTGATCTTTATATATTGCACTTGTTTTATTCTTGTTTTTAGGTCATTCTTATACATTCCTTTTATGTAATAGAAGAAGTCTTAGAAGAGAAGATCATTCTTCCTTGCCTCAATCTGTGTGTGTGCTTCTCTTTGAGAGTGAGAGTGTGTGTGTGAGCTCTCTTCCTTATTGAAGAAAAGAATGTTCTACTCTAGCAGAGGAAGAGGCAGAGGTAAAGGTTTTGGAAGTGGAAGAGGAAACAGTAACCAAGCCTCCAAGGTCAACAACAAAATCATGCAAGAGGAAGAGGACAGTTTCGAGGCAGGGGGAGCCAAAGAGGTTGCAGAAATTTCCAAAGAAATGATTCAGGTAATGATAGTAAAGGATGTTGGAATTGTGGTAAACTCGGACACTTTGAATGTGATTGCAGATTGAAGAATCAAAATAACAAAAGGCAGCAAAACAACTATGCATCAACAAGTGCAGATGATTTTGAGAAGCTGTTTATGGTTCAACATCACATGATGAATACGATGTCTGTTGGTGTTTCAGAATTGAATGATAATGTCTGGTATGTTGATTCAGGTGCTTCAATCACATGACCAGTCATGTAGAATGGTTTAGTAGTTTGCAGAAAATGCCAGTTCCTGGATATGTTGAAACAGGTGATGATACATCGCATCCTATTGAGCACACAGGAAACATAGCATTGTCTATGGAGGACGGGAAGGTAAAACATCTTGCTTATGTGTTGCATGTTCCAAATATAACAAAGAATCTAGTTTTTGTTGGACAAATGGTTGACCAGGGATTACAAGTCAGGTTCAATGCTGATGGATTATATGTAGAAGAGTACAAGCAGGATGGAGGATTGGTTGCCAAAGGAAACAAAGTGGGTAGGATGTTCACCTTAAATGTGAAGATTCCTGAAATGAATGCAGCCATGTTTGCAAAAGGTGTAGGAGTTATTGCAGATATAGAGATATGGCACAAACGGATTGGACATGCAAACTTGCAAAGGTTGAGACTGATGCAATCAAAGGAGATTGTCCATGGACTACCAAATTTCAAAGTTGCAGAAATGCAAAAGGTATGTCAACATGTCAATTTGGTAAACAGTCAAAAGCATCATTTCCACATGACAAGCATGTTAGTGAAAATATACTAGAAGTAGTACATACAGATGTTTGGGGTCCAGCAAAGACCACATCTATGGGTGGTTGCAGGTTCTATGTTACTTTCATTGATGACCTTACACGCAAAAGTATGGGTATATTCCATGAAAGAGAAGAGCGAGGTGTTCACTCACTTCCAAAATTTTAAAGTTAGGGTGGAAAATCAGAGAGGGAAGTACATTCAGACATTAAGATCTGATGGAGGAGGTGAATACATGTCAAATGAGTTCAGCAGTTTTCTAAAAAATCATGGAATTCGGCGTCAATTTTCATGCAGGTACACCCACAATAGAATGGTGTTGTTGAACGCAAAAATAGACATATTGCAGAAATAGCAAGAGCCTTAATGGCTGAGAAGAATATGCCTCATTGTTATTGGGCAAAAGCTATGCATACTGCTGTATACATCATGAACAGGACTCCTACTGCTGTTGTACATCAAGTTACACCTCAAGAGAAGTTTATAGGTAAAAAGCCAAACTTATCACATTTGAAAGTTTTTTACTGTATTGCATATGTACATGTCCCAGATGAATTGAGGACGAAGCTTGATCCAAAAGCAGAAAAGTGTGTCTTCATTGGATACTCCCTTGAGAAAAAGGGATATAAATGTTATAACCCACTCACACGACAGGTAAAGGTGAGTAGAGATGTGGTATTTGATGAATTGTCAAGCTTCTATGCAGATGCCAAAGAAGGACTAAGTCTCAAATCAAATGACAAAGAAAATGCTGAAAAATCAAGTGCAGAATCTCAGGTTTTGAGTGGACCGGATGCATCACCAAGCCATAGTTCCAACTCAAATCCATGGAGTGGAAGATTACGTGGAAATTTGAGTCTAGCAAATTCATCAAATACCTCCAAAAAAGATAAGGAAAAGCTTTCTGCTGGTCATAAAACATGTGTAGGTTTTGAAGATGTTGATGGAGATTCAAGTGGTTCAGAAAAGAGTCTTGATGAGGATTGGATTGCCCTCTATGAAGACTCCAAGAGTAAGAAGGGCACATGCAGATGATACAAGGAGAAGTGACCCAGGACCAAGAAGATCCGGGAGGATGAGGAATTCAGTGCAACGATTGACATATGATAGTTACATGGCTCGTCATTATGCCTACATGACAAAGGTAATACAAGATGTTGAACCTTCTTGCTTTGAAGATGCAATTGGAATTGCAGATTGGGAAAAAGCTATGGATGAGGAGATGGCTGCACTTTATGGAAATGATACATGGAAGCTGGTTCCATTGTCGCAAGGAAAGAAACCCATAGGTTGTAAATGGGTTTACAAGGTAAAGCATAATGCTGATGGTAGCATAAGCATATAAATCATGATTGGTAGATAAAGGATATGCACAGACAGCCTTGTAGCTAAAATGTCTACTGTTAGGACACTTGTTGCATTAGCTACAACAAAAGGATGGACTTTGCATCAGATGGATGTGAAGAATGCTTTCCTACATCGTGAGTTACAGGAAGAACTATATATGGATCAGCCACAAGGATATGAAGATTCAAAGCATCCAGAATATGTTTGCAGGTTGCAAAAGGCTTTGTATGGGCTGAAGCAGGCTCCACGTGCATGGCATGCAAGGATGGCTGATTACTTAACCAACATTGGGTTTTCTATGTGTGATGCAGATCATTCACTATATGCAAGGAAGGCTGATGATGGCATCATGATTGTGGCCATTTATATTGATGACTTGAGTGCAGGTGGTGATAATGAAGAAAGCATCAAAGAGGTAAAGCAACTTCTTATGCAGGAATTTGACATGAAAGATTTTAGGTGTGACAACCAAAGTCAATCTCAAGGACTACTCTCATAGAGGCGTGCCCCCTATACAGTGGAATCCCATCCATAGAGGCGCACATGATATGGATTCAATGCATTCCATAGGATCATGATCTTCATGGATGCATGAAGGCATCCACTTATGGATATAAAGTTGCAGAATAAGAAGAGAAAAGAGAAAAAATAGAGAGGTAGGTGCGAACGAAACTCATAGATCAATTCGACACTGAGCCTATGCACCTGTAGTATTTCCTAATGAAGAGTTTGAACCTCATGGTTGGGAAAAAATTCTAGCAACAATGGATGTAGACATCAATGAAGAGCAATGGACACCACATTACGATGAAGATGGCTATGACATTTCAGTCTTCACTATATAACCACTTATGTGTGATTCAATTCTTGAAGAATGTGAGCCAAGCACTGATGTACTTGAGGAAACTAGTGACTCAGATTTAGAGTCACTCATTATGGAACCTTGTTGTGCATCAGAAGAAGAATTTCTATATGAAGTAGAAGTTCAACCCCAAGAGCACGGAGACCTTACAATTGACGTGAGGTTAGCTACACATGTGACCATCAAGAGTGAAGGCAAGAAGAGGAAGAAGAGAGAAACCTCACTAGACGAAGAAGAATCTTTGTTTGAGGTCACTGAAAATTTCAAGAAGTATGAGATAGAAGATAGGAGAGTCATGGTAAGGATGCTGAAGTGAGAAGCCCTAGAGGAGGAGATAGATAGATTTATAGAAGCTAGATTCAAATGGGTACCCCCCATTGTAGTGGTGCCCAAAAAGAACGAAAAGTTATGTGTGTGCATTAACTTGAAGAAAGTTAATGCAGCCACAATTAGAGATAATTATTCGCTTCCTATCATTGAACATCTATTAGAGCGGGTAGAAGGCAAGGAACTTTACAACTTCCTTAATTGATTCTCTGGCTACAATCAAGTGGCCATTGCTCTAGAAGATTAGCATAAGACAAATTTTTCCACAGAGTGGGGCATATTTGCTTTTTGAGTAATGTCGTTTGGGCTAACCAATGCACCCGCTACCTTCCAACGACTGATGTGCCATGTGTTCAAAGAGTTCTTGAGGTAAAACTTGGAAGTCTATGTTGATGATCTTTCTACTCATTCCAACCTTAGACAAACCCATATACCTGAGCTCAAACAAATCTTTGATAAATGTAGAGAATATCAGGTCTGCCTAAACCTAGAAAAGTGCATTTTTATGGTCAAGAAAAGCAAGATTCTAGGGCACATAATGTCAAAGAATGGCATATCCACAAATGAGGAGAAGGTTAGAGCTATTGTAGAGCTACCTAGGCCAAAGAATGTCAAGGAAGTACAAGCTTTCATGGGGCATTGTGGTTATTATCGACATTTCATTCATATGTATGCAATCATTGCAAAGCCTCTGTACTCCCTTTTGACTAACTTTGAGTGGACAGAAGAATGTGAAAGCTCCTTTAATGAGCTTAAATGATGATTATGTTCAACACTAATCTTGACTACCCCAGATTGGAACAAATCATTCCATGTTCATGTGGATGCATCCAACTCTGCTATCAGGTGTGTGTTAGCACAAGCTACTCGTGAAGGTTATATGGATCTTCCCATTGCCTATGCCAGTAGACAATCAAATGTAGCTGAACAAAACTATACCACAATGGAGCAAGAAGGATTATGCATGTTATATGCAGTTAAGAAGTTTAAACATTATTTTCTTGCAAATAAGTTTAAATTTTTCACAGAACATCAAGCACTATTATATCTTGTGAACAAGCCATGCAATACAAGTAGATTAGTAAGATGGTTCCTCTTACTAATAGAATACGACTTTGAAGTTGTGGTGAGGAAAGGTAGGACTCACCTTAGGGCAGATCACCTTTCTAGACTAACTTCAGGGGAGTTCCCTCAAGGCGTATTAGATGACCTTCCTGATGCTTACTTGTTCAATCTAGAAATAGTGCCTGAGTGGGCCAAGAATATAGTGCCTATCCTCATCTTTGGACCCAAACACCCCATACTGAATGCCAAAGATAAAGAAGTAGTGAGATCTCAGAAATACCGCATCATAGGCATACTAGCTTGCTATGTAGAAGAAGATGAGCAGGCAAAGTGGTTGCAAATAGCACATGTAGGTGCACTCCAACAACATTCCAAACATCAAACCCTACAAATGCTACAAAGGTTAGGAGTGTATTGGCCAACTATGGAAGAAGAAATCCATAAGTTCTATGAAGAATGCCCAACTTGTACTATTAGACCACCGGTGGAACACACTACACTATATCAAGTGTCTTTGCTACCAGAATGGAGTGAGCCATTGGTAAAATTCTTGAGAGCAAAAACATTCCCTCAAGAAATGACATTGGCCAAACAATATAGCTTAGAGCAAGAAGCACTAGATTACACGCTCATAGGTGATAATCTATACAAACGAGGAGAAGATGGATATCTTCGGTTGTGTGTCCATGAGAGTGAATATCTCAAGAGCTTAGAGACTGCTCACCAAGGAGTGGATCAAAGCTATACTATTTGCAGGTCTTTGTTGGCCAACACTTCAAATGGATGCACATACCTATGTGAAGAGATGCGATATTTGTCAACAAACTCAATATCCGATATGTAATGACGAGATGCCGCTGAAACCCATCATGGGAGGACGTGCATTTTCTAAGTGGGGAATAGACTTTGTCGGTTCTATTAATCCCCAGCTAAAAGTTCCCATGTTGAATATATCATAGTAGCAACAAATTATTTGACTAAATGGGTAGAGGTGAAGGCCACAATGAAGAATAATGTGCAAACCACAACCAAGTTCCTATTTGAGAATGTATTTACAAGATATGTTTTGCCCATAGAATTAGTAAGTGATAGAGGGGCACACTTCTTGAATGAAGTCATTGAACATCTTCTCCAAGAATTCTTGGTAATACATAAGAAGTCAGCCCCCTATCATCCACAAGCTAACAGATAAGGTGAGAGCACAAATAAGATTCTATGCAATGTGTTGACAAATTTGGTGAATAATAAACACTCTGATTGGGACAAACAGCTACACCGTGCTGTTTGGGCATATGGTGTCACCTATAAAATGGTACTCCAAGTCACACCCTTTTAGATGGTGTTTGGCCAAAATCTAGTGCTACCATTAGATTTCTTGATACCCACATTGAGCATCAATGGACTGACCATGAGCTCCCATCTAGAATCTTTGATCTAGAATGCTTAGGTGAAACAAGGATGAGAGTAGCAACAGGGATTTATGCAGCTAAGAAAAGACAAAAGGCATATTTTGATGCCCATGTGAAGGATAAAGGCTTGAAAGTAGGAGACTTAGTTTTGGTGTACACCCTGAAGCAACATGCACAGAAGTTGGAGAAGCATGACTTTGGACCAATGATTCTTAATAGAATATCAACAAGTGGAGCCATCCAATTATCCGCGCTAGAAGATGACATCCTACAAAGTTACATTAGTGGATGCATAGTCAAATTATGGCAAGAATGCCTCATCGAGGAAATGCTAAACTGACTCAACACTGTCAAGAAACGTAAGGAAGAGGAAAAACAAGTTCGAGAAGAAGCACAGTTAGAAGCCTTAGAATGCATTCGAGGAATGAAATTGAGAAGATAGGGTAGAGATAGCCTAGGTCAGATGCTTATGAGGCTCCAAGATACCACATGGCCATGTGTGAAGCATCAGGTGTACATTTCCATATACTAATTTATCGACATCCTTTTGTGACCCTAGAGATAGGACAAGGAGATAGTGCAAGGACTATAAGAGCCTTCATTGACTCGCAACCACTAGTGTAGTAAGACTTTCTTACTATCAAGAATTGCAATTAAGTATCAATCCTATAGAAGCATATCTATTGGGAGGTGTGGAAACCCCTTGCATGGGCGAGGTGGAGCTTCCCATCTACATTCAAGATGTTCCTATGATAGTGAAGGTACTAGTGTGTCAAGATGAGGACCTTACAAAACCTCTTATCTTGGGCCAAGACTGGATCTATAATCCTGCTATCAATCTAAACCTAAGAAGTGGACTTATTCAGGTGTGGGCGGATTAAAACTACATCACAATTGAGCTAGAAAATCATGCACACAAGGAGCTAGGAAAGGCACCAAATCCTAGTCCTTCCAAGATTACACATGTAGATAAAGATGTTGGTCTTGTCCAAAACTCTGTGATGCAGAAGAAGGTCGTTCTCAGTGAAGAAGCCAAGGATCTCATGGAACTCCCTTCTTTTCCCAAGATGATCGAGACATAGCAACCAAAGAAGTATAGGAATCAGAGGAAATAGAGGGTCTATGCTCATAGTCAATGGAGAGCGCAAAGCAAGAGGATTAAAAATGTGAAGCAGATCTGGATATGCAAGGGCGAAGAGCACCCTGCTCGAGTGACACTACCCCAATAATGCACGACACCATCTACTCGAGCAAGGATTAAAGAAAGAGAGTATTCTAGGAATCTCCCAAAACCAACCATTTCTATTTGGGCCCCAAAGTAATGAAGGCTGACCCCAATACTAGACAAATATGGTTGCCCAAGACCTGCTTATATGATCAAGTAGCTTCACATAAGCTCACAAGCCTAAATCGACATTCACAATCACTCACATCATACACTTTAGGGCACATATCTGTAATCAATGCATCCACACATGAAATCACACCTAAGACCGTCTAGAAATGGGTACCCAAAAAGTCCCAAATCCAAAACAATGCTTGCCAACAACATGTAAAAATCATCACACTCAAAAGTTGTAATCACCCACAAAAAGTTTGGAGAATAAAACCTTGTATCAAACCAGTCGACCCAAGTTTGTGAATCCATTCACACCAAAATATATGCATTCGGAGTACAATGAACAACCAGGGTATGTATCTAGGGACAAACCACTGACTTACTAACTAACACTCACAAGCCACAAGAAACATCTCACTTACTAATGCAGTAACCACTTCAATAGCATGTTGCTATTCTAGAGGGAACATGGTATTATCATGTTTTTGATGCAATGCTAATATGACTTTTATCTTCCAGTAGATAAGCATAACATGGTTGATGTAGCAAGAACCAGCTCTCAAGTAGGCACCAACCAGCAAGTGGTTGATATAGAGAGTTTACCTATCATGCCTCAAACAACGAAAAGACTAGAGGAATTGCAAGCTATTCAGATTATACCTATACAAGACCCCCCAAGGGGCCATACCATGCCTATCAACAAAGCTTCCCATTGGTTTAGTGAAGTCACAGGACCTTTGGGAGAAGGATCATACCTCTAGGCGTCAGAGTTGGAATTCAAGGGAAGGCAAGGCAAGTACCATTTCTTTACAAGGGAACTCGAAAAGTTACAAAATGGAGAAGCATTATGCCCTATTTGGGAGAAAGCAAGATTGTACAAATACTTCGGTGCTCAACTCCCAAAGCTGGACTTCATGAGATGCTGCTATCTTATCAATACCTTGACTCGGAGCAAACATCCCCAAGGTTTGAGCACGTTTGTGCTCCCATCTTTGATAAAGGGCAATGAAGTGAAGAGGTTTAAGTTAACCAACAACTTAGTGATAGAGGCCCTAGATATACGAGGAATGCACATTCCCATAGAAAAGGAGGTCTTGGTGCCCGATAACATGAAAAATAGGAACCTCACCAAGCTTAAGGACATGGTGGCCATGACACCCGATATTGCAGTACACCTTTGGATGTGCATGCAGCACTTTGCTTTTCCTGCCCAAGATAGATTTACCATGCCACCCAAGAAGATATGGTTCAGTTTGAATCTGGCAGAGACATAGAGTCTCACCATCAACCTACCAAACTCGATCATTGATTAGATACACTTGGCTCACAAGAGATGGCCACGTAAATCAGTCTTGTATGGATGTTGCAATTTGACAAGAATCATTTACAGATGTTTAGCTTACGATATTCCTATTCAAAGGGCCCTAATGTGGAACAGAGTGCAGCACTTCAAAGGCCGAACATCAACTAGACCGCCTTCCAAGAGGATGAGAAGAGCTATATAAGTACCTTGTGCTCAACCTCGTGGAGCAAGACTAACCCTCGATGTCACCCCCCCTCCTCGAAGGGTCAGACCATTCACATTACGACTACCATGAAGAAGCTTTGAAGGTCCCAATCTAATATTTCTACCCATTCCCATGGACCTGGAATTCCTCGGAGGAGCACCCTTGGAAGAAATCCCCAGTGAAGAATTTGGGCATATTTTAAAAGAAGTGAATCTTGAAGCCTTATGTTCTGGCCCACTATAGATGGAAGCAAATTGGATTTTCCAATTGCTTATGCTAGAATCCAATTGAACTTAGCTGAAAGAAATTATACAACCACTAAGAGGGAAGGACTTGGAATGATATTTGCTGTAAAGAAATATAGGCATTATCTTCTAGCCAACAAGTTTAAATTCTTTGTGGATCACCAAACTTTTCTTTACTTGGTGAATAAACCTTGTCACACTGGCAAAATAGTAAGATGGTTCTTACTATTGATGGAATTTGATTTTGAAGTAGTTGTGAGACAAGGGAAAACACATTTAAGAGAAGATTACTTGTCTAGGATACAAACCAAAGAACAAGATTCACCTCTGGATGATGATTTACCAGATGCATATATGTTCAAGGTAGAAAGCATTCCCGATTGGGCAATGACTTTGGTACCTATGTTAATCGTTGGACCATGTAGAACACACAATAATACCACACATATTGTATTACAAAGCAGAAACTTTGTACTGCTTGCTGGACACTTATATCATGTGAACCACATTGGTATACTAGAGTATTGTACTCCAAAAGATGAGCAACCAAGATATCTAGAGAAAGCTCATTGTCGGAATCCATGTACTCATGCTTCTATAGTACTCACTCTAAATAATCTTGCTAGAATGGGTGTCCATTGGCCCACAAAGTCTCAGGATGTGGAGAGATATGTTTTTAATTGTCCTAAATGTCAATCTTTGGAACACACAGATATTATAACTTTGTACTGGTTTTAGAAAAACCCAGATTGGAGTGCACATATAGTCGAGGAGTTGAGAAATGATTGACCACTTGAGCCAGGAAAAGTTAGTGCAGACTCTAGAAATTTAAAGAAAATGACCAAGGAGTATCAGTTGATAGGAAACCAGTTGTACAAGAAAGGAGCAGATGGATATTTAAGGATTTGTGTTCCTTAAGATAAGTATGTGGAAATGCTAGAGATGGCCCATTTAGGAGTTGTCACTTTTCAAGTGAGAGAATTTCTAAACTCATAGTGTACTCTAGATTTTGGTGGCAAACTCTCTTTCCTGATGCAAGGACATATGTGAAAAGGTGTGACATTTGCCAAAGAACAATTCAACCTAGTAAAAGAGATGATATGCCATTGACACTGCTCATTTCAGCAAGAGCATTTAGCAAATGGGGATTGGAATTCATTGGACCCATTCATCCTCCTGCTAAACACTCATGCAGAATATATAATTGTAGCCACCAATTACCTCACCAAGTAGGCAGAAGTTAAGGCTACAAGAAGAAACGATGCTTATACTAATGCAAGACTTCTTTATGAAAATATTATCACCAGTGTTGGTGTACCAATTGAGTTGGTAAGTGATAGGGGAACTCATTTCCTAAATCAGGTAATTGAGAATATAACTCATCACTTCATGATTAGTCATAGAAAATCAGCTCCCTATCATCCTCAAGCAAATGGATTAGCAAAAAGTACTAATAAAGTACTCTGCACTGTCTTGTCCAAACTAGTGAATACAAGAAGGGTTGATTGGGATTTGTAACTTAATCATGTTCTATGGGCATATAGAGTGGCATATACGACTGCTATTAGTACAACACCATTTAACTTGGTGTATGGACAAAATGCAGTTTTGCCATTATAATTTCTTATACCTACATTGAAGGTGGGAAATCAATTACAATGGACTGGACATGAACTATCTGAAAGAGTGCTAGAGTTAGAGAAACTTGGAGCTTCAAGACTTCAAGCTATCATGAGCATCTATGCAGATAAAAAGAGGCAAGAAGCATATCATGATATTCATATCAAGGATAAGGACTTGCGAGTTGGAGACTTAGTCTTAGCATAGACCTTGAAAGAACACCAGAAGAAACTTCAAAAAAGAGGACATGGACCTTACATTATCAGTCCGATAAGTAACAGTGGAGCTATTCAATTAGCCAATATAGATGGAGAAATCATGCCAAATTTCATAAGTGGATGTAGAATACAGAGATATAATCTCCCATTGACAGATCAAGAACGGAGAAGAATACATCAAGCTCAAAATAGAAAGAAAGAAGAGGAAAAAATTAGGTTTGAAGCTCAACAAGAAGCTAGGGAAAGAATAAGGAAGTTCAAAGAAATAAGGGAAGTTTTTATGTGTGAGAAACCTTCAGGTAAAGTAAGAGAACACTTACCTATGATTACAATGAATTTTCATCATGAACAAATTAGGGTTTTGATAGATTCTGGTGCACAAGTCAATTTGATCAGTACTGAATTGGTAGATAGACTGAATGCCATAAGGAAAATAAGTAAAACCCTAATCAAAACACTAGATGAAAAGTTAGTTCGAACTTTGTCTTCACAATCAATCACAATTAGGTTTAATCAGGAACAGATGAAAATAGATTGTGAGGAATGGCCTGATCACATGATGACTGAGAAGATGATTCTAGGACAACCCTGGATGAAACAAGGTAAAGTAATTATGAATTTTGAAAAGATGACTCTTCAGTTGAAATTAAATGCCAAGAAACTTTTAATGCCTTTTTTGAGTAATGTAGAGCAGGGAGTTCAAAAAGAAATTCATGGTTCAGAATTGGAAAGATTTATCTTTCCATTAGAAGATAAGGTGGATCTACATGAAAATCTCTTCCATGCCAGAAAAGAATTCAATGGTAAGCAGAAGGAAGTTGAAAGAAAGCAATCTTGCTGGAAACAAGCTTGGGTATGGAGACCTAAAACCATCTAAAAAAGCTCAAACCTGAGGAAAAAGTGGATATGGAGACCCAAAGTATCAAAACACTAATCAATGGAAGAAGTTTGAAGTCTCTTTGAATCAAAGAAAAAACAGTTCACTACAAAGAGCTTGCTGGATGAAGAAAACAGATCTGTTACAAGTGACAAACAACAAAGACAAAGACATCATAAAATTGCAAAAACATGAAGATTCAAATATTAAGGATTGGAAAGCCTCATCCTTGGATAACCACTTGGGTTTTCTACCTAAGACCTCAGATTTGCATTTTGTTCAAAATTGCATTTCTAGAGTCTGCATCAATAGGGCAACATTACAATGCCGTGTATTCACTAGGCACCTGATTTTATTCCCATGCACTTTGCACAACTCTTTTTCTAGGAAAAAGAATAGGAGGGGAAGAGAGTTCCCTCAAGTAATTGAGTAATTGACTATGCAATGCAATGGCCTATGCAACAGAAACAGAAGGCAAAGGATCCTAGAATATTGGATCCAGGAATAGGAATTAATAGATGTCTATAGGTAGAAGAAAATAAAAAAAATGAATGAAAAATCATAGAAAAATGAGAGAAGAAAAAAACCAGTAAAAAATATGGAAAAAATACAAAAAAACGGAAAAAAATACAAAGGAAAAATGATGGAAAAAAATCAAAATCAAAGTTGAGTGGAAAAAAAGAGAGAAAAAAATAGCTAGAAAAATCATAAAAATTTGATAAAACCTCAGCCCAAAAAATCTTCAAGTATTGATTCAATTCTTTTTATTATTTTTATTTTGCATCATTCACAAGCACAAGCAAGATTTAGGGTACAATTAAGAAGATGATGTAATTTTTGTGTGTTTTCTAATTTTTATTGTTACTTTTTAATTATACTTTTGATATTTCTATTTCCAACATTTTTTTATCATCTTCTAATCAACACTACAAAATACTAGACATCTTGCTACACATATGATGTTCACTTCTTTTTAATTTTGAAATCATTTTGTGATGGAGTTTTGAAGAAAAGTGTTTTTCCTTATAAAGAAAGTCTTTCTTTTCTTTTTATATCTTGAGAAGTTCTCATGTTGTGGAAGCCTTTGTGTGTTGTGTTCTTTATGTATAGGATGGTGGATGCTAAAAAGATGACTATCCATGATTTCAAGGCTGACTTAGTAACATTGTCCAGGGGACATTGGTTCTTGGATAGTGAAACTGTAGAAGAGATTGTGGATGTAGAGTCAGATGTTGATGATGATCGCCTAGATTCAGAAGTATTAATCAAGGAAACAAAGGGTTTCATCAGATAGGTGGCTCAATATATCTTTACTATCAAAAAGGGAGAATATAAGTACATAGTGTTGTGCCAAGAATTTTACAAGTAGCAAAGGGTCAATTTAAGCTACAAAATATGGAAGGCAATGGGCATCCATAAGATGTTAGAAGAGCCCATTTTCTTTGTGGACTTTGAAAGGGTTAATCAAGCAATGAATAGTATGATGGAATTAGGCAAAGGCAATGATACATATTTGGTATGCTCAGTGGATGATAAGGATGGGAAACATGTCAGAGTTGACATATAACCAGAGCATATCAAGAATGCCTTGAAGTTCTCTTCCATGGGTACTAAGCTAGATGGAAGTTTTATGAAAAAGAATGCAGTAATTTTTAAAGATAAGGGGAGTGAAGAGCACACAACCAGGATGTTTCTTCAATTCTTTTGCTTTCCTAAGCTGAATAGGTATACCATGCCTCACAAGCCAGTGACCCTCATCATGATGAACAATAAGGATAAAGCAAATCCCTTTGGAGTGATGGATGTTACCCCATACATCCATGAGTAGCTAAAAGAAGCCTCTAAGCATTGGAAGGAAAAGAAGTTTATGAATGGAGCCCTGATCTGTACAAGGATTCTATATCATGTTCTGGACATGGAGGACCAACTGAAGCTTATCCCAGAAGCCCAATATTTTAGAAGCCTAATGGTAGGAATAAAAAGTCCAGCCAAATTCATTCAAGTTGGAGAACATGGAGCCAAAACAAGTATGAAGGGATAAAGAATGAACAGGAAGATCATTTCAGAAGAGGTCATTCCAAGCAAGAAAAGGAGAGGGGTGGATCCTAGGAGAGTAGAGTTGGAGTAGAAAGAAGCAACAAAAGAAGAACATGAAGCAGCTCAGAAGGAAGTGTAGTCCTCCAAGGAGCCTCATCCACCACAGACAAGCAAAGAACAATTATACTCATATTTGTCTCAAGGAAATGACAAGAGAGCATTGTATGAGGCCCAATATCACAAAATGCTGGAAAGTTATTATGATAAAGCAACTGAATGGAGGCAAGAAGAGATTGAACATTATTAAGCATTGCATGATCAAATGATGGTAGCAGAATTTGAAGAAGTGTTTGTAAGAAAAGAAGTGAAACTATTGGCATACTTCAAGGAGTTGCAAGGACCTCTAGAAACTAGAACCATTGTGGTTGTTAGGAGAAAGATTTAGAAGAAGCATGTTCAGAAGAAGATACCAACTAAGAAAGACAAAGGCAAGGTTGTAGAGCAGAAGGTAGTTGAAGAGGTAACAAGGGCACCAACAGAGGAAAAAGGCCAGGGGAAAGCAATTATAATGGAACAAGGAATTCAGGTCAAAACAAGAGAATCTGAAGTAGCTATTTCTTCAAAAATTTCCTCTGACTCAGATAGTGACATTGAGAATTTTTTATTGAGAAATTTAAATTTATCTGTACCAACCACACACATTAAACCAGTACAGACATTAGAGGTGGGTAAATTAGCAAAAAATTTGGTTGGAAGTTCAAAAGGAATCAAGATTGTGGAAGAATCTACAAAGGAAACTAGTCCTGAAGAAGAGAAGAGGAGGCTGAAGGCTAAAGGAAAAATGTTGGAAGAGAGTATTACAGAGAATGAAGGACTCAATGAAGGAGTTGTAGATACAAGGTCAAAACTAATTTGGACTAAACCTTCAGAACAACCATATTGTCAATCTTTTGTGAATGAGCAACCAGGGCATATTAGTATAGAAGAAGGGAAGAGAATTCTAGAAGGGAAAGGCAAAATGATTGAAGAAAGTATGGCTTTGGATGAGGGAGTGCATGAAGGAATAATAGCATCAGGAAAAGAACCCATGATTACAAAACCATCAGAGAAGCCATACTATCAACAATTCAGTAAAGAGAATACAGACATAGATAAAGAAGAAGCTAAAATCCAGGAGAAGGCAGAGTTCAAAGATCATCATGAAGATAACCAACAAACAGAGGAAGAAGTAAACAAGAAAATAGAAGAAGTACTTTCAGACTTTGGACATCAAGAAGAGCAAATAGATTAGCATGATCAAGAAGTGGAATATGAAGTAGACCATATGGATATAGATGATCAAGTGATAGGAAGAAATGAGCAGGAACAGGATGATTAAACTAAAGACAAGGTTGATCAGAAGTTGGAATCAAAAGTGTTCCAGGAATAAGTGATCCATTAAGAAGAATTAAAGACAGATGAGCATATTCAAAAGGTGTAGAGGATGGTAAAAGTAGAAGAAGTAAAAGTAGCAGAGAAGGAAATAGAAGCTAAAAATGAAATGAATGAGGAAACATATTATGAAGAAGAGGAGTATGATTTGAAAAAAGAAAAGCAAATAGAAATAAAGCAACTAGTCCTAGAGACTGGCCTTGAAAGGATACCGAAAGATATTAGATCTGCATGCAAAATTATTATGAATAAAATAGAGCAATACACGCCCTCCAAGAGAAACATGATCATATCAGGAATGGTTGCTAACTCTGAGTTTGTGAAGGGAAGCAAGAACATTGAAGAACAAAAGAAAGAGAGAGAATAGCTTGAGGATCATATCAGAGCATTGCAAGAAAAGAATGAAGCTATGACAAAAAGGATATTCTCATTAGAGGCACACGAAATACAAATTCAAAATAAAATCCAGTTTCTTGAAGATAAATGTGCTAAACAGATGGAACATAGTAATAAAGTGGAAAGTGAGATTAAGAAAATGGAAAGCAGATTCAGGACACTTTAGAGTTCATATCAGATTATGGCCAAAGCCAATGAGGAGATAAACAAATTATTGATGGAACAGGGACACATGAAAGTAGAAAGTCAACCTACTCAGATGAATCAAGAAGAGATGGAAAAAATGAGTAAAGAAACCAAAGAATTAGAGAAACAAACCACTTTGCATTAATTTCTCAGAAATCAACCATGTTTCCTCTTATTCTTGGATTCTATTAACTAGAAGGGACTTGTGGTCTTTGCATACTTCCCAGATTGAAAATTTGATGAAGTTTTAGTTAATCCTTTGTGCTATATGATGGGGGATGATTCTAACACCCCAATGCAAAAATGGAAGATGGTTGCCTTCCACTAGGTCCACAAGCAGTGATATATGTTCACTGTTCTGAACTTTTCTCTACACCAATACAGAGACTTAAAATGACATTTTGCAGACTTGTAGTAGACAATAAGAGCTACCCCACAAGCTTTAAATCATCCCAAACGTATAGTCCAATAGGGAGAACCACCCTCTGCAAAATAGGCTAACTGTTTGCAACACTCTCTGCCTATGTGCAGATATGTACCTTCACAAAGTTGGAAATTTCTCACAACTCACTCAGCCAAATAACTTGAAACTTTGGCAAAGTTCAAGGCACAATATGAGAGACCAAATGAAGCTTTAAATCAATGAAAATGAGTACAATGAGAGAGCAAACAATGCTCTACAATCTGGTACAATCAGACTTCGAAAAGCCTAACTACACCTCTAGAGAGAGAGGAGCAAAATCATGAGCAAATGAGGTAAGCAAGCAAGGGGGCTGCTTGCAGGAGTTTATGACTTCACTAAATTAAGCGGAAAACTTGTGTAATGCATACAACGCAAGAAAAAAAGGCGGGATGATGCTTATATAGAGTTTTACTTTTCCTACAATCTAGCTAACCACCCACCAATCACTTTAGGTGCACTTTTTGGTGGTTGATTTGATGAGATTTGAATTTGATTGATTTTGGTGGAGCTTCTAACTTTTTTCCATGACTTTGGGTCCTCCGTTTTTATTAGTCCACTTGCAAAACTTGTGGTTGAGCCTTTTTGCATGATTTTGTCAACACTCCCACTCAAGTCTCAATGCCTAGGTCCTTCATTCCAATGCATGCCTTGAAGTGTTGTAGCTTTACTCCATCCAATGCTTTGGTAAACATATTTTCATATTGGTCCTTTGTATTGACATGCTCCACCTTGACATCCTTTGACATGATCTTCTCTCGAATAAAGTGGTAATGCACTTCTATATGCTTCGACCTTGTATGGAACATCGGATTTTGAGCCAAGCATATGCTACTTATGTTGTCACAAAAAAAAGGTACTTGCTTAACCTGCAAATCTGTTGAAGATTCACTCACTAATTATGCATAATGACATAAAGACAAAGAAAAGCAGAAACAAAGTCAGTCAGAAAATTAAGCCTTAGTGAAGGGACAAATTCACGTCTGTAATATACAACGTAGAAGTTTCCAGAATTACGAGTTTGTTGAAACCCGGATCAAAATTGTATATAAGAGAGCTGAGAGTTAGAAGAATAGAGAGAGTGCATAGAACCGGAATAGAATAGTGATATAGAAGAGCCAAAGATTGCGTATGTAAAGATGAATAATAGAACCTGAATTGTCGGGTATTCATTTGAGAGAGATGGTAAGGAATAACTACTCAGAGTAGGAGAGTTTTCCATAGCTATGAGCAAAGTGAGGCCAAGCTATTTTGTACACATCTTCTCTAATAGAAAACACATGTTCATGTGAAATTTTGAGCGCATTCTTCGTATGTGAAGAAATCTGAGTGATTTCATGTTACTGTGAAAGTTAGTTAACAGTTACAATTTTTCTCAGTAAATATTTTCCGGTACTTCTGAGAGTTAGATCTCACAACACAGAGTAAAGATTTTCATGAGAGATAGCTTATCTTGAAGCTAGTAGTCTCAACTATAAGTTGATCAAAGAATCCGGTGAAAAGGAGCACATACACACAGTACAAAGTCTGACCGTAAAAGACATCCAGAACTGATGAAGTTTTTTCTCAAACTTCAGATAGAGTTCATTCAGTGAAGGAAGCTCAGGTATTACTTTCTTACTTCATCTACAATCATTTGAAGTAATCACAAACAGAATTGCAGTTGATTCCACTAACATTACGGTGACATTCCAGTGAAGTTCCGGTGAAATTTCAGTGAGCTCAAAATATAGTTGTAAAGTTTTTCAGTTTCAGAAAGTTTGCTAAGCTACTGATGATTATAGAGGTGTTCTAATATCGCTTTAGCTTAGTTCTTGTGACGTGGTGAATTCCGCAATTGAGCTTTAGCTAGTTAAACTCACTCGCTGCGTTAACAAGTAGTACAAGAGCTCAACAGTTGATGATAGTTTGTTAGAGCTTAGCAAGTGACAATTTTCCGCAGTCTTGTTAGTGAACAAGCTTTTGTCACGAATCAACAATGGTATCAGAGCAGAAAGGTTTTGAAGAGCAGAAAAGGTTTCTCAGAAGAAGAAACGGAAAGAGAATTTGAAGAATTCTCATAAAGAAAGGTGAAAGCTGAAGAGATCGATAGCAAAATGGCATCAAGAAACGTTCTGAAGTAATTCTCAAGAGTAAAGGTTTGTAAAAGGTAAAACCCTTTAATGTTACACTCACTGGAAGTAACAGAATCAAGAAGATTATGGCAGATCACATTTCTATTGACAAATTGGACAAAGATAATTATCCGGCATGGGTAATGTGCATGGAAGCCTTACTTATGAGTAAGGACTTAATGATATATGTGAGAGGAGAAGAAAAGAAGCCGACTTTCGAAGATGATAGTCAACCGAAGAAAGAAGAATTAGAAGCCTTGAAGTTGTGGCAGAAGAAAGATGCAACAGCAAGAGCATATATCTATAATACTGTTACAGATCATCTATTAGCACATATTAGAGGTTTGGAGAAAGCAGAAGATATATGGAGTGCATTGGAAGATCATTTCCAAAATACAACGAAAGCTAGAAAGGCTAGCTTATGGTCAGAGTTTACAATGTTCAAGAAAAAGCAAAGTCAAAGCATTAGTGATTATGTCACTAAGATGAAGGACTTGGCAGATAGTCTTGGATCGATTGGTGAAGTTATTGAAGACCATAGGTTAATAGCACAAGTGCTTGCAGGTTTGAGAGGAGATGAAAGGTGGAAATCTTTCGTACTCTCAACTGAACTTTCTTTAAATCATTTTGTACCAGATTTAAATCAATTACTTGGATTAATGCTAACATTTGAGCAAGATTTGAAGACAGACGGAGATAAAGGACATAGTTCGGCTATGTACGCAAAGAATAAGAAGAAAGGTGATAAAGGTAAAGAAAAAGATGAAGAAGAGATGACTGCTCAAGCAAATTATGCAAGAGGGAGAGGTAACGTCAGAAAGAGAGGTAATACAAAAGGAAGAAGTAATAAGAAAGCTTGCTGGATCTGTGGATTAAGCAATCATTTGGCTCATGATTGCTGGCATAATTCACAAGGATCAAACCAGAATCAGAATAGTAGAGGCAGAAGCGGAAGATATCAAAGAGGAAGACAAAGCCAAAGAGGCGGATATGGTAGAGGTGGAGCAAGAAGTTGGGGACAGAATCAGTCTCACAACGATACCTACTACAATTATGCAAATGATACGCAGAATGACGATCATACAACATTGATGATGAACTCGATAAGTGTGTCAGAAAATGAAGACCTAAAGGTATTCTATATTGACTCTGGTTGTTCAAATCATTTGTCAGGAAATATAGAATTATTATCAGAACTTGAAGGAGGTATTTCAAATCATACAGTACAGACAGGTGACAACACAAAACATAATGTAAGGTCAATTGGAAAGGTAAAATGTAAGAATGGAGGTGACCTACTAACAAATGTTTTGTATGTTCCAACAATCCCAAAGAATCTGATCAGTGTGGGTCAGATAGTAGAAAAAGGTTTTCAAGTCAGGTTTACAAATGAAGGAGTGTTTGTTGAAGATCCAAAGAAAGGATACAAACAAATTGTCCATGGTAAAAAGGAAGGTAGACTTTTTACTCTGAAAGTACAAGGGAATGTTGGTCAAGCCTTGATCACACATGGTGATGAGGTATTCATAGAGTTAGACCTCTAGCATAAGAGGTTAGGACATTTTAATGAAACAGGAATCAAAACTATGGTGGAAAAACGATTCGTGAGAGGATTACCAAATATGAAGAACCAACATATGATTCACAAATGTGAAGCTTGTCAGATGGGAAAAGCCCACAGGTTACCATTTCAGAAGAAAGGGTACAAACACGATGGTGTGTTAGAGCTCATACATACAGATGTATGGGGACCAACGAAAGAAGGACCTATCAGTGGTTCAAGGTAATACGTTCTTTTTACTGATGATGCAACAAGATGGATAATTCTTTATGTTTTGAAAGAGAAGTCAGAAGTATTTGGAGCTTTCAAGCATTTTCATGCATATGCTGAAAGACTTACAAGACAGAAACTCAAAAGACTAAGGTCTGATGGAGGAGGAGAATATTTTTCTCAAGAGTTTAATGATTATCTGTGGAATGCAGGTATCAAAAGAGAAATAACTTGCAGGTATACACCCCAACAAAATGGAGTAGCAGAAAGAAGAAACTGAACTCTAGTTGAGTTTGCGAGAGCAATGCTAAAGGAGAAAAATTGTCCAAACTATCTTTGGGCTGAGGCTCTAAATACAGCTACATACATGGTAAACAGATTACCATGTACAACTTTAAATGGGATGACCCCTTATGAAGCTTGGTGGGGTAAGAAACCAACACTTGATCATTGTAAAGTGTTTGGATCAGTCGCTTATGCTTATGTACCATCACAACTTAGACATAAGCTTGAACCAAAAGCTAAAAAATATGTGTTCATCGGATATGATGAAAAGCAAATGGGTTATAGGTTATGGAGTTTTTTAACCAAACAGTTTACTGTTTCCAGAGATATGACATTTGATGAAGGAAAGAGCTAGTATACAGATAAAGAGCATAATGTTGAAACACTTGAAGAAGAGATAAGAAGAAATGAAAAAGGTAAATCACATATGCAGGTAAATGGAGATGAAGATCATATGCAAGCAAGTACATCTAGGATCCGATCAGGTATGAGAAATGAAGATGGATCAAGATTTGATGAAGATGTGTATTCAGATACACATGAAGAGTTTGAATCAAGAAGGTCAAACAGAGTAAGAAAACAACCAACAAGGTATTCCTATGATACTTCGTATTTGACTCAGAAAAACTATGCTTACTTAATAAAGGAAGATGAAGAACCTCAGAATTACAGTGAAGCAAAAGGTAAGAAACAATGGGAAGAAGCAATGAAGGAGGAGTTCAATGCTCTTGAAGAGAACAAGACTTGGGAACTTGTTCCAAAATGAAATGGTAAGAAAGTGATTGGAAATAAATGGGTTTACAAAGTCAAGAAGCTTGCAGATGGAAGGATAGCCAGATACAAAGCTAGACTGGTAGTCAAAGGCTATGCTCAGACGCATGGCATAGATTATGATGAGACATTTAGTCCGGTGGCAAAAATGTCAACCATAAGGACATTGATTGCTATAGCAGCATCAAAAGGATGGAAGCTAAGTCAGCTAGATATAAAGAATGCATTTCTGAATGGATATATATCAGATGAAGTTTACATGGAACAACCTGAAGGGTTTGTAAGTTCCAGTTACCCAGAACATGTTTGCAGGTTAAGAAGAGCTCTCTATGGATTGAAGCAAGCTCCAAGAGCTTGGAATTACAGACTTGTGAAGTATCTCAATGACCTTGGATATCAAAGTTCAAAGGCTGATGCAAGTCTACTCATTAAGAAAACAGATGAAGGTATGATCTACATTTGTATTTATGTAGATGACATTATAATCACAGGTACCTTAGATGAAGGAATCAAGCAGGTAAAGAGACTGCTTGAAAAAGAGTTCAAGATCAGTGATCTAGGAAAGTTATCATACTTTCTTAGAATGGAAGTTACATATACAGATCATGGCATATATGTTCCGTAAGAAAGATATCTCCTAAACTTATTGAAGAAGTTTAACATGGAGAATTGCAGAGAAGCTTCAACACTGTTTGAAGTAAATCATAAACTCAACAAATATGGTGGTGCAGAGTTTAAAGATATGAGGAAGTATCAGTCATTAGTGGGAAGCTTAATTTATGCTACACTAACAAGACCGGATCTCAGTTATGCAGTGGGAGTTCTCTCATAGTTTATGCATTGTCCGAAGGATCAACATTGGGTTGCAGGACAAAGAGTTCTTAGATATATCAAAAGAACTATAAAGGAAGGATTATATTATCCTTATACATCAGATATAAAGTTGAGAGCATACAGTGACTCAGATTGGGCAAGAAGTCAAGATGACAGAAGGTCAACACATGGGTATATGATATAGCTAGGAGATAAGCTTGTAAGCTGGTGTTCGAAGAAGCAGCATACAATGGCTTTATCGTCAACAAAAGCAGAATATAAAGGACTTGTGGAAGCAGCTAAAGAAGTGATATGGATACAAACCTTGTTCAAAAGTATGGGTATTGATCAAGGTATACCTATCATACATGGAGATAATATGAGCTCATAGTATCTTGTAGCAAATCCAGTATTTCATGCAAGAACAAAACACATAGAGATTCAATATCATTTCTTGAGGGAAAAGGTAATGGAGAAGGAGATTGAAATAGTATTCACTCCTACAAAAGATCAGATTGTAGATATTCTGACAAAGAGCTTAGATCGAGTAAAGACAAGCAGATTCAAAGAAATGGCTAGAATAAAAGAAAAGAAGGATATATGAAGACCGGAAGATGCAAATTAGTGATTGAGGGGGAGCTGTTGAAGATTCACTCACTAATTATGCATAATGACAAAGACGAAGAAAAGCAGAAGCAAAGTCAATCAGAAAATTAAGCCTTAGTGAAGGGACAAATTCACGTCTATAATATACAACGTAGAAGTTTCCAGAATTACGAGTTTGTTGAAACCCGGATCAAAATTGTATATAAGAGAGCTGAGAGTTAGAAGAATAGAGAGAGTGCATAGAACCGGAATAGAATAGTGATATAGAAGACGCCAGAGATTGTGTATGTAAAGATGAATAATAGAACCTCAATTGTTGGGTATTCATCTGAGAGAGATGGTAAGGAATAACTACTCAGAGTAGGAGAGTTTTCCATAGCTATGAGCAAAGTGAGGCCAAGCTATTTTGTACACATCTTCTCTAATATAAAACACATGTTCATGTGAAATTTTGAGTGCATTCTTCGTATGTGAAAAAATCTGAGTGATTTCATGTTACTGTGAAAGTTAGTTAACAGTTACAATTTTTCTCAGTAAATATTTTCCGGTACTTCTGAGAGTTAGATCTCGCAGCACAGAGTAAAGATTTTCATGAGAGATAGCTTATCTTGAGGCTAGTAGTCTCAACTATAAGTTGATCAAAGAATCCGGTGAAAAGGAGCACGTACACAGAGTACAAAGTCTGATCGTAAAAGACATCCAGAACTGATGAAGTTTTTTCTCAAACTTCAGATAGAGTTCATTCAGTTAAGGAAGCTTAGGTATTACTTCCTTACTTCATCTACAATCATTTGAAGTAATCACAAACAGAATTGCAGTTGATTCCGGTAAGATTCCGCTAACATTACGGTGACATTCCGGTGAAGTTCCGGTGAAATTTTGGTGAGTTCAAAATACAGTTGTAAAGTTTTTCAGTTTCAAAAAGTTTGCTAAGCTACTGATGATTATAGAGGTGTTCTAATATTGCTTTAGCTTAGTTCTTGTGACGTGGTGAATTCTGCAGTTCAGCTTTAGCTAGTTAAGCTCACTCGCTGCGTTAACAAGTAGTACAAGAGCTCAACAGTTGATGATAGTTTGTTAGAGCTCAACAAGTGACAATTTCTGCAGTCTTGTTAGTGAACAAGCTTTTGTCACGAATCAACAAAATCAAAATCAACAAACAACTTCTTGAGCCACATAAGCTCACATGAGACTTGTGCTAAGCCTCTATACTCAGCTTTGGTCGATGAAAGAGCCACGGCTGGTTGTTTCTTTGACATCCATGAGATGGTCGTCTTCCCTAGCATGATAACATATCTAGTATTGCTCCTCTTGTCATCTTTGGAACCTGCCCAATCAGCATCACAATAAGCTTGTACATGTAATTCTTCATCAAATGGATAATATAGACCTTTCATTCACTGATCCTTTGAGGTACCTAAGTACCCTTTTGGCTGCAACAAGATGAGATACTCTTGGTGCTTGCAAAAATTGAGATAACACTCCAACTATGTGTGCAATATCAGGTCTTATCATAGTAGCATACAAGAGAGAACCAATTATTGACCTATACATGGTCACATCCTTCACTTCTTCACCTTCATGAGCACTTAGTTTAACATTTACTTCTAATGGATTTGAAATGAGCTTGCAATCACACAAGCCAAACTTCTTCAAAAGATCAAGAATGTATTTCCTTTGCATCAAGTATATACCTTCCTCTTTATATAGTACTTCAATCCCAAGGAAGTACCTTAAAATCCCTAAATCTGAGATTTTAAACTCACATCCAAGCTTCCTCTTTATGTCCTTGATGTTGGCTTCATCATCCCCTGTAATGATAAAATCATCAACATATATACAAATCAAAAAAAAATTTCTACCTTCCTTCTTCACAAAGAGTGGTGGGTCTGCATGACTCTGATTGTATCCACATTTTACCAAGTAGTCCACAAGTCTTTGGTTCCAAGCTCTTGGGGCTTGCTTGAGTCCATAAAGAGCCTTCTTTAGCCTGCATAGATGATGTGGAAACCTCTCATCTTCAAAGCCTTGGGGCTGGTCCATGAAGACTACCTCTTCAAGCTCTCCATTTAGGAAAGCATTCTTCACATCCAACTGGTACATCTTCCAACCTTTTGAGGCTGAAATTGCAATCAAACTTCTGATGGTGGACATCATAGCTACTGTACTGAATGTTTCCTCAAAGTATATGCCATAGGTTTGAGCAAAACTTTGGCAACCAGCCTTGCTTTATACCTAGAGATGCTCCCATCTGCATGCATCTTTACCTTGTACACCCATTTGTTGCCAATGACTTTCATGTCCTTTGTTCTTAGCACCAATGACCAAGTATCATTTTCTTCAAGTGCTTTGACTGCCTCCTCCATGGCTTCAATCCATTCCCTATGCTTATTTTCTTCTTCAAAAAAGTTAGGTTCACAAGCTATAACTTGACTCATGTAGGCATAGTGTCTTGCAATGAATGAATCATAAGTTAACCTTTGAATAGGGTATTTTACCCTATTGGATGACCTTACCTCACCATTATGTGGTTGGAATTTCCTCCTCCTTGGTTTAGATGCTTTAAATCCTAGAGTTTCTAATTTTTCCATATCTTCATCACTTGTATATTCCATGTCTACCCATCAATGGTCTTCGTCATTTGCCTTTTCCTTTCCTTTGCTACTTCCTTCACTTGAATGAGCTTCATTTCTTGTCCTTCCATGCCAAACTGATGTAGTACTCTCCTCTGATGGTGTGCTTGAAGTGGTTGGACCACTTATCTTCATGCTTTGTTGTTGCTCTTTGAAATTCTTCTCGGCTTCATATGCATCGTCAACCTCTAACAAATCTTCCCTACCATACCAAGGTAGCAACTCATCAAATATTACATCCCTAGATACCTTAAGCTCTTTGGTGCAATGGTTATAACATCTAAAACCCTTTTGCTCTGAAGAATATCCAAGAAATATACACCTATCTGCCTTCGAGTCTAACTTGTGTCTCAATTCTTGAGGTATGTGAACATAACACACACAACCAAATACTTTGAGATGTGAAAGGTTAGGTTTCTTACCATACCAAGCTTCATAAGGTGTAACTCCGTGTACTCCTGAGGTTGGACACCTATTCATAATGTATATGGTTGTATTTGTTGCATCAGCCCAATAAGAGTTAGGAACATTCATTTCATTTAACAAAGATCTAGCCACTTCTACTATATATCTATTCTTCCTTTATGCCACCCCATTTTGTTGAGGTGTATACATGCAAGTGAATTGCCTTTTGATGCCATGTTCATGTAGAAAATCTAAAAATTCATTTGAAAAATACTCTCCCCCTCCATCCGATCTAAGAGTCTTTATATACTTCCCTGTTTCCTTCTCCACTAGGTTTTTGAACGAACTGGTAAAACACCTCTAACTTTGACTTCATGCAATACATCCAAACAAACCTTGAATGATCATCTATAAATGTGACAAAATATCTATTACCTCCAATGGATGGCTCCCTTGTAGGTCCCCATACATCTATGTGTATGAGATTCAACACTTCATTGCTCACATGTGCTCCCTTCTTGAATGGCAATCTGCTTTGTTTTCCTAATTGAAAAGCATGGCACAAATGTTGCATATTCTGAGATCTTATATCAGGTAGACCACTCACCAAGCCCTTCCTTTGCATGTCCGTCATCCTTTGTAAGTTTATGTGCCCAATTCTTTTATGCCATAAGTCGATTTCTGCAATCTGTTTATTTCCAATTGACAAGTAGACAGTGTGAGGGGTTGATGGCTTTACCTCCATGGTGAAGAGTCTTCCTTGCTTCTTTCCTTTTGCAATGAGCTTGTAGTTTTGCATGGGGTCTTCAACAAAACATCTTTGCTCATTGATCCTCACCTCATAACCTCTTTCAACCATTTGACCTACCAACACCAAGTTCTCTGTAATGGTTGGCACATGCAACACATCCTTCAACACCTTGGAGCTTTGAGATCCATTCAATGCAACATCTCCCACATGTGTAATCTTGTGTTCAATGTCATCCCCTGTCTGTACATGTCCTTGAGTGATGGGTGAATGTAAATTAAAGAAAACATCTTTATTGCAACTCATATGGTTGCTACAACCACTATCAATGTACCATATAAAATCTGAATTGACTCTTTCACTTGAACCATACATCATAAGTAGGTTCTCATTTTCTGAATTTGCTGAAGTACTAGCATAATTACCTTGGTTCCTTTTGTATCCATGATTGCCTCCTCCTTTGGACCAACAATCTCTTGCATAATGGCCTGGTTTTCCACAATTGTAGCATTCTCCATCGGATGCTTCTCTTCCATGTGATCTTCCTCCTCTTCCTCTACTCCTTCCTCTTCCTCTTGATCCATAGCTTTGGTTGGAGCCTTCTTAGTTGCTTGAGCTTGAGCTTGACCTTCCTCTCCCTCTGCCTTGGGATTTTTGTCCACCTCTTTTGCCTTTGCCTCTACCTGCATAGAAGACTTGGGCTTGTCTTCCCTTTGATTGTGACCCTTCTTGGTTTATCTCCTCGGTCACCATCAATGTGACTAATTGATCAAATTCTGGTAGAGAATCCCTCACATAATCTGATGTGGTGAATGCTTTCCACCTTTCATCCTCTCTCAAGCCATTGAGAGTGTGTGCAACAAGATCGTCATCTTCGATTGGGCTCCCAATTGAGCCTAAGGCATCTGCAAGCTCCTTAAGCTTCAAAATGTACTCATTTATGTTAGTACTTGGTGATTTCCTAAGATTATTCAGCTCATTCTTGAGCTGAATCTTCCTTGCCTTGGTTGATGAAGAGTACAATCTCTCCAAGGTCTCCCAAACCTTCTTGGATGTGTCCAAGTCTTGTATATGCCCTATCATGCTATTGCTTATATGTTGGGATAGAATGAATATGACTCTCCTATCCCTTTCTATCCATTTATTAAGTGCCTTCACTTGCCCTTGAAGTGGTGGATCATGTACATGAGGCATTGGCTCCATGCCACTCACCAATCCCCACAATCCTTTGCCCATGAGGTAGTTGCTAACTCTAAATTTCCATGGTTGATAATTGCCTTTCTCTGACTTCTCTATTTGTGCATTATAATCAACCATATTGAGCTCTAAGATGCTCCTCTAGCTTCTCCTCAAGTGTTTGTATGCTTTAGAAGGTGTGGATATTATTACCTTTTGATAGCTTCTCGCGTGCTAACCTTCGACTAGTTGAGATCTTGATCGACGTAGCCCCCTTTTAATGTGTTCTTGCTTTGATGAGTCCTCCTTGTGCTTCCACGAGTTGTCTTGATCCCTTCAAGTCTTCAATATGATGTTTTTGATGTCTCCAAGCCTCCAAAACGGCTCCGATACCACTCATGGGGGATGATTCTAACACCCCAATGCGAAAATGGAAGATGGCTACCCTCCACTAGGTCCACAAGCACTGATATATGCTCACTATTCTTCCACAAGCAGTGATATATGCTCACTATTCTGAACTTTTCTCTCCACTAGTATAGAGGATTAAAATGAAATTTTTGCAGACTTGTAGTAGACTATAAGAGATACCCAACAAGCTTTAAATCATCCCAAATTGATATTCCAGCTGGGAGAACCACCCTCTACAAAACAAGCTAACTGTTTGCAACACTCTGCCTATGTGCAGAGATATATCTTCACAAAGTTGGCAATTTCTCACATCTCACTAGCCAAATAACTTGAAACTCTGATAAAATTCAAGGCACAATATGAGAGACCAAATGAAGATTTAAATCAATGAAAATGAGTACAATGAGAGAGCAAACAATGCTCTGCAATCTGGTACAATCTGATTTGGAAAATCCTAACTACACCTCTAGATAAAGAGGAGCAAAATCATGAGAAAATGAGGTAAGCAAGCAAGGGGGCTGCTTGCTGGAGTTTATGACTTCACTAAACTAAGTGGGAAACTCATGGAATGCATGTAACGCAAGAAACAAAGGTAGGATGATGCTTATATAGAGTTTTACTTTTCCTACAATCTAGGTAACCACCCACCAATCAATTTAGGTGCACTTTTTAGTGGATGATTTGATGAGATTTGAATTTGATTTAGTTTGGTGGAGCTTCTAACTTTGTTCCACAACTTTGGGTCCTCCTTTTTAATTGGTCCACTTGTAAAACTTGTGGTTGAGCCTTTTTGCATGATTGAGACTTGATTTTCAACACTATAATGATTGGAGAGGACAACTCCAAAGGTTAACAACAAACAACCATCTTTTGGGAATGATGAATGTTGCATTTTGCCCAAAATATAGCCTTCAAAATCATGTTTACTGGGTGCCTCAAGTTTGGTCAGAGAGGATACCATTTCAGATTTGCATAGGTGTAGCAAAGTAGCAAAATTCAGATGGCGAAAGCATGCATGCCCAAGCTTTGCATCTAACATAGCCTGCAAATCATGTATTACACATGTTGAATCATTCAGAGATCTTTCATAGTCTATGAGCTTATACAACCCACGGCATAAAATGCTAGAAGAAATAATGACATTGCCATTTGACATATCATGAACTCAACATCTATCATCAACAAATTTCACGACCAAGCCAATCTTGGCTAAAGTTGAAACTCATAATAGATTCTTCTTGATCCCTAGCACAAATAAAGCATTTGACAATGTAAACAAAACTACCATCAATAATAGTCAGAATGATCTTACGGACTCCCATAACACGATAAAAGGAGTTTTTGGTGCATGTCACAGTATTCCTTGTGGGGGCACGCTCAAGTGAAGTGAAGAAACTGTAGTGTGAGGTAATATGTTTGGTTGCCCCACTATCAAATTACCAAACATCTGAGTCTACTACAAACATACACTATTCATGTAAAGATGGTTCATAATTGCAAACATTAGTAAATGCCCATACTTCATTCTGCACAAGATCAGCAGAGTCTATTTTAGGTGTAGAGGCCTCTGAAGCAAGAATTCCAACCTCTTTCTTCCTTGCCTCTTTAGCAGCGAGTTTTGGACATCTCTTGATGACATGATCATTTCCTTTATAGTATTTGCAAAACAATTTTTGCTTTTTTGTTTACCTCTCATCACTATCTTCCTTCTTTGATTGTGAAAAATTAGCATATTTTTGCTTACTAGTAGAAGAACTCCATTTACCTTTGCCCTTCTGACTAGCCAAGAAAGCTTGATCTGCAACATGCATAATGGACTTGTTCTACGTAGAATGATCTTCTTGCAATAGAACAAACACTAACTCCTCAACTGTTAAGGCATTTGGATTGCCTTTCATCATCAAACGAAGAGTAGAAGCAAAACTATGATATGAATCGAGAAGACCATTCAAAAAAGTCTACACAAGTGAACTGTCAAGAAAGACTTCATCAGTAGAAATCAAATGTTCTTTCAAATGTTTGATCTTTGTCAGAAAACTGTCCATGGAATCACCTTCATTCACGTGCTCACTCTCCAATCGTTTTCGGAGGTAAGCAATACGAGCCTCATTCCTTTCTTGGTATAAAGTGGTAAGTGTATCCCAAGCATCCTGAGCTATTTTGTAACAGTGAATGTGAGGAATAATGGCATGTTTGACAGATAAGGCTATCAATGCGCGTGCTTGAGCATCTCTGCCATCCCAACAAATTTGCTTTCTGTACGTGCAGCAAGAATCGCAACATGAACAGGAAAATGAAGAATATTGCCATCTTCAATGCCATTTGCATCGCCTTCAAAAATTGTGTTTGCATGTGAAATAAGATGTTTTTCAACACCCTGCACAATATTCCATAGTCCTTTTGCAACCAATACATGATGCCTCATATAAGACCACAATGGGTTATTGGTATGGTCCAACTTATCTTCAACAACCAACATATGAAATACATCACTGCTTTCAACCATGGTCACTGAATAAAATACCCTGATGCAAAAAAAAAGATTGTAACTAAAAAGTTGAACAGAACTACCCTGATGAGTTTTGATAAACCTATAGGAGACTTTGAGTCACTTATACTGGCAAACCAAAACCTGTATATATCTTTGGCACAAAAAGCTGAAATTTCTTACACAAGCACTATGATAGTGCATTCAAAGGTCAAAACGAGCTAAGATCGTGATTTTGACACCACATAGCAAAGCTGTTTGATATCCTAATCAAGTTGCATATGCTCACCAAATTTCATGTGATTCTATGACTATGACGGGAGAGGTGTTGACGATGCCCTAGATGAATCGGCGACCTAGTCTGATATTAATTCTTGGATTTTGAGGTCTACGGAAGCACGTGAACAACACAAGGAAGAAGAAGAAGAAGCTTGGAGCACAACACACAATACTGAATGTATTACCACTAGAATGTACAAAGATAAGTAACCCATTAGGGCAATAGGCATACATACAAGCTGGGGGAAAAAACCTCCTAAAGAGGGAAAAAAGTGCCCTAGTAGTCCTAGTGTTTTCATACACATCACTACCTAAATATATCAACAAGACCACCATAGCCAACATCAAGATTTCTATAACTCATGATATGGCCAGGGAGATGCCCACCACTTGGTCCTTCATGTGCATTCTCAAGGATTTGCCTTGTGTCCTCTTCTTCCATGCACTTCCGCAAACAATTATCCTTACCATATTTATATAACTTTCCTTCAATAAATGTAAAAGGCTTGCTTTTCCTTAGAAGCCTCTTCCTTTGCACTGCATTGGCTTTAGCCGGATACATTCTATTCTTGAGAAAATATTTAATGTCTTTGTACCATCCTTGTGCTTTAACAGAGAATAACTCAACATCTAGAAATTCATCTTCCACTCCAATTTCTTGGTCCTTTAGGCTAATCTTGGATAGATGATCAGCCATGAAATTTCCTTTGTCTAGTCTATGTACAATTGTATAATTGAATTCTTCAAATAAAAGAAGCCATCTCCATACCCTTCTTATTGTTGTGGCTTGTTTAATAGATACTTGATTGGTTGTTTGATCAATAATTATAATGAATTTTATTCTTAGCAAGTAATGGTAGAACTTTTGGACAACGAATACCATTGCTAAGTCTCTCTTTCTGTTGTATTGTATTTCTTTTTTTGCTTTAGTCAATAACCAAATGTACATTGGATGGGTATATCTACCTTGTACCCTTCGGTTTGCTAAGTGAGGATTTCTCCCACTGCATATGCACTTGCATCTACATGGATGTGGAAGACCTTGGTCCAATCTGGTGTAACAAGAATCAATGCAACTAGCAGTTTGGATCTTGATGTCTGATAAGCCCTCTCCTCCTCTTCATCCCACTTGAATGGTACTTCCTTTACTTGTAAGCCTATCCAGAGGCCTAGCTATATTTGCATACATTTTAATAAACCTCTTATGATAACCAGTGTGACCCAAAAATCTTTAAATTTAATTTAGTAATTGGTATGTTCAATATGGCTACAAATTTATCTGGGTTAGGGGCCATACCTTTAGCAGATACCACATGTCCTAGGAGACTACCTTCTCTTGGCATCTATTGAAAACCTATTGTAATTCAACCAAATGATCATTTAAGGTCCATAGGAGTATTGGCACAAGTACCTGAGAAGGATGAAAAATCATCCATGAAAACTGCAAAGCCTTCAAAAGCAAGGGTCCAAAAGTAAGGTTCACAATCTTGTTGAAGATGGTGGGGGCATTTATGAGCCCAAAAGGCATCTTCACATTAACATATGTGCCCTAAGGAGTAATGAAGGTTGTCTTGTCCCTATCCTCTAGATGGGTGAATATTTGGTTATATCCATCAAATCCATCCATGAAGTTGTACAGTGTATGTCTAGCCAATTCTTCTATAACCTGCTCTACAAAAGTTATAGGAAATCCATCCGAAATTGCTATCTTATTTAGTGCTCTAAAAATCAAACATATGCGGATTTTGTTTGTCTTCTTCTTAGGTACTGACCATGGGAGACAACCACTCTGAATGTTCCTCTAGAATGATAATCCCAGCATCCTCCATTTTTTGGATCTCTAATAGATAGCCTCAACATATTTCATATTTAATCTATAACTTTCCCCCTCACTAGTTTGGCTCCTTCAATCAATGGAATCCTTTGTTCCCCAAAGCTTATAGGTACTCCTAAATCTTTATACTTCCATGCAAATAAATCAACATAAATTTTCATAAAAGATGTTACCTTTGAAAGCAACTCTCGATAAGTCCACAACCATGTAGCCACTAATATAGGATGAGATTTTTCTTGGATGCCTAGCTGAATTTCTTTGACTAAGTTCCTGTCCATCAATGTGTCCAAAGAATCCTCTCCATCTTTGGGATCCTCCAACACTTTATCCCACATAGACTGAGTTTCATATGTAGGATTACTCTGGATGTCAATTTACTCTTCTTTTTCTTACATCCATCTTGCACAAATTTCATGAATGGGAAAAGAAATATCTTCAATTGATTGCTTTAACTTGCAAGTAGATTCCTTCTTCATATTTGGATCAGCTTCATCTAGGCTACACTTAAGAGGAATCATCTTCCCTCTTCTATGGCCTCTCACTAGTTCACCCAATCCAACAACCTATGATCTCCTCTTTGTCTTCATAAGCTTCTTGTACACTAGAATCATTTGGAAAAAATCCATAGCAAGAAAATGAGTTCCCACTTGTAGCCAAGTCGAAATGTCTTCTTCCTCATATGACTTTAACTCTAGGTTTTCTACCATGCCTTGTTCCATACAGATGCCAACTGACTACATCATGCTAGTATGTCCTTGGTGATCTAGTCCTTCTTCCAAGTGTATTTGTTTAAGATCTTTTCCTCCATGTTATACCCGTATAATTCTTATATGTTTCACAAATATTTACATTTAATCTATGTACTTTTTACATTAAATAAACACATACTACTACAAAACGGAGAATTGAATCAGGTCATATATCATGTTTAGGTCAAATGGGGCATGATGGTTTTTTTGCTACAGTTGTAAGTATACGTATTATTGAAATTATATTTTTTTATTTTATTTGAAAGAGTAATCATTAACCTTTTCCATTTGTTTCAATGTAGTGTAAGGATTATGATCGTAATTCTACTGAAGAAAAAATCGATATGCTATGTATTTTGGATATCTTCTTTTGAGTGAGATTTTAAGAGATCATCAATATGATTTTGTGAGTATTATTAAATTTGATATAGTTTATTGTATTTTGATTAAGGTTTTATATTTTTTTATTTATTTATTTTTGTTATATGTAATACATGAGTACTATGGAGAGGAAGATAGGGAAAGTTGGAGAGATAGAAAAAAATAGGAGGATATTGATCGTCACAGGTTATGGACCCCCCCTAGACATAGGTTAAATATACATCAGATCCTATGGATGTTTATCATGGGGATGCTTCTTTAGATGGTTGATATTATATACATTCAATGTATTATATACATTGATAGACACACACATACACACACATACATATATATATATATATATATATATATATATATATATATATATATATATATATATATATATATATATATATATATATATATATATATATATATATATATATATATATCAGTTTTGTTTTTAATTGTGCATATGGTGTGAGTTCATTATTTTAAACATTTTAGAGTGTTTATTAAATTAATTTATTTTATTGAAGCGAAGTATGTGAATGAAATTTACTACTATTTTTTATTATAGTTTATCTTTAAGATTTGATTTTTTACTTCATTATATCATTCATTCATATGTGTGTGTGTGCATATGTGTGTATGTGTGTGTGTGTGTCAGTGTGTGTATGTGTGTGTATGGTATCATTACAATAAAAAATATGTGAGACAATACTTGACATATCAACCAAATCCATATACCTATACACCTCCAACCTTGGTCACAAATGGGTCAACAAGATCCTAATCTACCACAATTTGTCTTAGGACAACAATCGCTTCCACTCCAAAACCTTGTACCTATGAAATACACCAATTCAAAAGAAAGAAAAGAATGAGCCATTGTGCTGATTTCACTATGCCACCTCCAAGCATTCAAGAACATGCTTTTGAATATCTTAGAGGAGAGTAGTACTATTATGAGGAGCCACAAATAGAATAGTTTTGTTCTTATGATGATCCATACCATGGTAAGGAGGTTATTCTAATGTGTGCTATGCTTTTATTAGACCTTCTCATATGTCCAATAATCAATTGATTACTAGAAGTAAGTGTGGATTTAGCAATGAGTGCAGGAAATAACATATCTTTAGGGGTTACCTCAAAAATCCAAACAAAGAGAAGACCACTCATTAAACATTATACAGTTAGTAGGAACTTTCGTCACATAGCAAGATAGCTCAATATTGATGCAAGCAATACTTAGAGCTCAAGGACAATATCAAGAAGTTCGAATGGAGTTTGAAATCTTCGATCCCTTTGATGAGAACAAAGAAGGGAAAAACCATAGAATTGTAGAAAATAACACAAATATTATGAAAGTCCATGAAACTATAAAATCTAGAAAAGATAACTCCAAAATAAATGGAAACAAAGAGTGAGGGATTTAAAAGAGAGCCTACATATAAGAACAAGAAAAGAATCAAATGCTTAATGAATCTCTCAAAAACCACCCTTAGTCATTGTCTCAAGCAAGACATGTCCCTTAAAAGCCTAGGTGGAATCACATAAAGCACCAAGGAGGATGCCTCTAGCAGATCCAATGCTTGAAGACTTGCAAGTATTCTTAAAGGCATATCAAGTGAGATTAGCCAAAAGACCCATATTAGAGCACCATGAGCAATGCTATTCTAGAGGAGACCTAGAAAGAAGAAGGTTAGCCTTGTGCAAGAAAATGGTAGGGTTTGATCAAGTTATGCAAGAAAGAGTGCCCATAGTCATTCCAAATATTTTAGAGCCTTGATTTCAAGAATTCACACAACAAGTGGCATATAAACATTCATCACAAGATCACATTAGATCTCATCAAGAAACATCTCATGTACCACAAATGTCAAGAATGGAAGTAGACATTGAGAAAACCATCCTAGATATGGATAAGGCTTGGCCTCAAGAACTCTCACAAAGATTTCATGAACCAAATGGAAGAAAGAGCAATATATAAACCTACTATCCCTAAGATAGCTATGAGACAAAGATGCGTGTCTAAAAGGATCTTGTTATGGTGATGCTCAAGACCTCAGTATATATGAGGAGAATTCCATGATTCTACACACTCTTCATAACTGTGGGAAAATATTAAGCTAGAAGAGAATACAAGAGAGCACCAACTATGAAAAAAGGTGCATTAAAGGAAGTACGACAAAACCTTAAAAAATGGAAGTCCTAAGGAAAATGAGAGTTTGGTGCATGCTCACTTCAAAAGAGTTGCTGAGAGTAAAGCTTCATCTTTGGGCGTATGTATAAGTAGTGTGCATTCAAAGGACCATTCCTAGATACACGAAGACAAAAACTTATGGGTTTGTAGATTAACCATACAAGAATTCAAATGTAAGTACAAAGGGAAAGAGATCACACACAAACCATTGAATAGACCAATTAAAAATCCAACTTGCATGTCTTGGATCTTTAATGATGAAGAGTTCGAACCATATGATTGGATGCAAATCTTGGCTACACTAAACATGTCACTCAATTAGCAAGACAAGGTAGAATAATGTGATGTAGATAGATATGACATGTTCATGGTTTGTGACTTTGGGAAGAGATACATTTTGCGAAAGAAAATGAGGATTATGCATAACTTTTCTCATTTGAAGAGTGCCCTAGCTATAGGTGGTCACCACAAACATCACTAGATCAACATTTCTGTGTTCAAGTGGGGCTTGGAAGGCCATAAATAAAAGTTTTTACCATCTCTTTGGATCCAAAGACCTCTACCAATACTTTAGGAATCTTGATAGTTCAACACTTTTTGGAAGGGTTGTGCCTAGATGAAGCCTGTTGCTCAATGCAAGGGCGCCTCTTAGCTCAATGCTTACGAGAGGTGGAGCTTCCTATTCATCTAGGAACCACATATGTTCTGATAAATTTTATAACTTTTGCTAAACTTCATTGATATAAAATTGAGCCAAAATTTTCTAGTTATAAGAATACACAAAAAGTGATCACTATGCCTTTAGTTGTGCAACATCAAAGACTCATCAAGAACAACAATAAAGACCAAGAAATATTTTGTTGGAATCATTGATATAACACTTTCAGAAAATCTTAAAATGGGAAAACCTTTTGATGAGACAATCCATAGACTAGGAATTTTCTTTAGATTCAAGCAAACTTATGTTAGACACTGATCAATATAGTCAATTCTTAGATGACCTAGAATTTGAACACCAAGTTTACCATTGTTCCATGAGCATGAAGTGTATCTCACCTAATGAAGTAAGTCCAATTAGGGTAAAAATGATCAAACATAGGTTCAACCATATAGGAAAGATCAACAAACAAAATATGCAAAAGAAAATCCACCAAAGGAGATCAATCTTCTAAGGAGGGAGAATTTAATGGAGAACAAGAAAAGCTCACTCAAAGAATCATTTCAACAACTCATCTCCCATGAAATGGAGAATTCGCTTAAAGGAAACTGACATTAAGGTAGAACTATGGTGCTCTAAGAAACAAGATGACATCATTAAAATTGCAAGGATTAGCTAGGAGCATCATGCACTAGCAAACGTGAAAGGAAAACAAGCACACCAACAACCAACAGAAGGAATGAAACAAGTCTTGATAGTAAAAAGTGCAAGCCCAACCATAACTCAATCATTCGATGTCCACATACACGTTGACAAGTCAACTTTTGGTTTGAGAAATATGAGGTGCTTCTCAAGCCATGCACTAGAGGGGTATACATATGCATGTATGCAGAGACTCAAATTTTGATTTTCATGTTATGAACCAAAAACGTTACACCTATGTTGGTATCTCTACCATCTATCGATATCTATTCCATCATATACAATTTAATAAGTGTCCTTTATTACTGATAGTGATCATCTTTTCCTTAAAGTGTACTTATTTGGGAGGAAATACATCCACAATATTTGAGTTTCCTTGTGGTTAGCCACAATCTCTCAAGTGGAATCTGCTTGAGGTTATAAGTATGAGAGGAATTTCCATGTTCTTATCCTCTCTTGGAGAATTAAACTATGAATTTATCTAGCACTTACCTCAAATGTTCAAATGCTTCCCTATTGAAGGGTTGAAATGATGCTAGTGATGTCCTCAATCTGATACCAAAAGCTTCACAATGCCTAACCATATTCTCCCCTCACATAGCTTCAAGTTTTGTTTGAGATCAACTACATGGCTGAAAAAAGATCTTGAAAATGCACCATAATCTTGCACGGTTTCTTTACCACATATATTGAAAAACTAACTATCTTGACCATGGTATCCTTGTGATGATTTTTGTATAATGGTGGAAAAGCATGAACTATTTTTTATGTGCATCCTAGTAGTAGCTCCTATGTACACCTTTAATTTATCTAAAAAAGATTATAACTCAATCTAGTTGTAGTAGGAAGTAGTAAGAAGATGAGACAAATAAGCTCCTTGGCATGGTCCTCCTAAAAATGTATCACACACAACTTCATCCTTGATAAAAAGCAATCAACAAAGGGTCATGGATTTGATAGATGATGATTTCTGGATGAGATTCAATGGATGATTGTCAATGGAGAATGGATGATCATGTGGTGGATGATAGATAATGGAGAATAAAAAATTGATGGCACCAAGAAGGTGATGTTTTGAATGTAGTTGGACACTAAAATGACCATACCTCATTCATTACAAAAAAAATTTCATAATAAGAAAATATAAAAGATATGTATATATAAATGCAATCCATCACTGAAAGCAAAGGAAGTTAGGCCTAAAAATTCCAAATAAAGTGTATTCAGAAGAAAATCTTGCAAAAAAAGGCTCAAAACTACATGAAATAGTCAAAACGCATAAATTTCAATTTGAGACAATTGTGAGTGATATGAATATATCCATAGTGTCAATCACATAGTTAGTTCATAGGCTTAGTAGCTCACTGACTATCGCTGTGTGCTAAGCTCTGAGACTAGTGACGCAGAAATGTTGTTTAGTATGGAAAGACCTACAAGTAGTTATGGGGTAGCCTGTTTACAAACACAAGAAGTTCCCCATAAGACTCAGATAGAATACATTCGCACCAACCAATTAGGTGCCCACATATATGAGGATGGTTTTAGAAGATCCTTTGTCCAACTCAAAAACCCTCATCAACCCTTTAGACTTGAACACCCACTGGTCAAATTTGAAGAGGGTTCAGATATCGATAAGCAAAGAACCATGTATATGGTTATTAGCTCACCAGAATTCAAGATTGATTTTTACAAAATATTTCTTAACGTCTTTCAAAGAAGCCTTGTTGGAATGCTTCTTCTAAATTTTGCATAAAATGAATCAGTAACTCCTTAAGTCTACCATAGAATGCCATCACTATCTCAAAATCTAGGGTCTCCCTTAAATCATAGACCATTGGCACATTCCCATGCTTGAACCCTTGCTTATTCAAGTGTGGAATTGGTGTGTTGTTAAAAGTGATAAAGCATGTCTACATCATAATAAAGATGTTTCTCGGTATAATACATGTAGGATATGGCTCATTCTTAGTTTTCTTGATCCAAAATTCAAAAATTTGTCAATATGTATCCTTGGTTTGGAGGTGTTCCTTTGGGTGGACTAGCAATGAACATATGATTTAGCCACTTTTTTCTATTCCTATGGTTAGCTTTCATTACTTGATACAATGCATCGGTTCCTATCCTAGAAAAGAGATGATATATAGTTTTTTATTGAAGATTCTTTGGTGCCCTATTGAACACCTCATGTAGATGTCAATAGTCTTCTTAAAATATATTTCTCAATTGGGTGTATCGATTCTCCATACAATACAAATTTCTTCATAAATTTAGTGTTCTTTTGAACATTTGATTCATCTACCTTACAAGTCTCATACTCCTTTAGAGTGCTTTGCTTGATTGCGTCCCATGTTAGTAGTAAATTATGTTAAACTTTGTGCCAAAAAATCTTTCTAGTAAAAAAGACTCATTTACCATCTTTTCCAACTCCATCCATGATTCCTATATAACTGATATCGGAGTTCCTGCTTCATCTATCATAGAAATTTGCTCACCAATCCATTTGCCATCTTCAAACTTGCTATCAATTGCTTCATTGATTGTAGTTCTTTGTTAGAAAACCATTGTTTTGTCTCGAGTGAGCTACCAAGAAGACACACAAAGAGCTTTGATGATCAACATCCCAACCAATGCTTGAGAGACTCCTATATATTTGTGAGAGACGGTTTAATAACTCTCTTTTCTTCCTAGTATCTTATAAGGCAATAGTCCTCCATGATGCCAAGTGGCATAATATTGAGGAACTATAAGAGTGTGTTCCCACCCAAAATCCTATCATGTAACATTTTCTTCCCCTTAAAAGTGTTTTCATCCTTGAAAATATCGATAAAATGTCTGTAATGGTAGAAGAAAGCTAGGCCTCCATTGAATCGTATGTACTATATGTACATGATCATCTCTGTGAATTGCTTCCCTCTATCCTTCCCTTCAAGAAGCTTCATAAAAGATCATCTTAAAGGTTAGAAACAACTAAGTTCTAAACTATTAATCCCATAATAATTACATCATCATATGACCTAAGTCCATATGATGCATGAGCATATTACAATGGAGATAATAAAATATTAACTCTTGTGAAACATAAAACAAAGTCCCATAGAAAAGTGAGTCCAAGCCCTTCTGGATCTAAGATGATAGGCTTGTTCTCATGCCACTCTAGGTCTTCCTAACCTTGAGTGTTCTTACAAGTAGTGGTTTTTACCTAAGCTACCCTATGACCTATGAAAATCCATCCTCCTAGCTCAAATAATGGATTTCCTTGGTTGTGGAATTAAATCTCTACATTCTACTTAACAAGAAGGTTGTGGTTTGTCATCCTTACTTTTGGAATAAAATTATATTGGAAAGAACGTCTATGGAATTAGTGTAAACTCTAATAATTTCTCTTTTACTTAGTTTCCCATATGAAAAAAAAAACTTTCTTGTAGTTCTAAATCTTATTGTGTGCATCAATCCATGACAAATTGTCTTATGGGGAATGGTGTACCTATCCTAACTTGGAAAAGAGAAGTATTGATGAATCAAATGCAAGCCTAACTCCAATACGGTCTATGATGTCTTCATCTACTTTGACTTCTTAGTGGAGATCCTTTCTACATCATTGATCTCTATATGAGTAAGTGAAGGTATATGATGTCTTCATCTACTTTGACTTCTTAGTGGGGATCGTTTCTAAATCATTGATCTCTATATGACTAGGTGAAATAAGAATTGTTACCCTAATTAGTTCTTGTATCAGGTATACTTCAACTCTTGTTCCTTCAAAATTATGCATAACAAAACCTATTTTCCTATGCTTTCCTTGATATGTCTTGTATGTCTTGATCATCTCCACAATTTGCTAAAACCAAGTTTGACAATATCTGTAATAAAGTAAGTCTATGATCCAAGGGGTTGATCGGTTCAGACAGATCTAAAATTGGACACTGTTTGGTCATCCGTGTGTATGATCAAAGATCTGGGGTTTAGACTTACTAGGAGGTCTTGTGCTCTTGTGAACAAGTGATCCACTTAGCTTAGTGGTTAAGTCTCAAGGATGTGAAGGAGGAGGTCTTGGGTTCAATCCCCATGAGGGACATGGGGAGAGTGTTTTGCCCAAAGAGCTCTAGAGCCTTCTAGAAGCATCCACTTGAGTTAACTCGAGTTGACTAGGACACTTGGGGCACATGCAGTTACATGGCCAATAACTCAAGTTGACTAGGACACTTGGCGCACATGCAGTTACATGGTCAATACATGGCTGGCTAGTATCCACCTGCCCAAGAAGGCAGTCCCCTGGAGAGAGCTATATATAGAGGCATTTGGTTGGGAGGAGAGTCATCTCTCTAGTACGTTGTGGTCGTAATCCTTAGTTGTTGCATTGGTATCAGGGCTAAGGGCAAGCTCCTATGGAGACCTTGTGAGGGACTATCACCTTCTTCTCAAGCTCTTATCACCTTCTTCTCAAGCTCCCATGGAGATCTCTTCGTGATCTTTATGATCATCTTTCTCGATTTCTATAGTTTCTTAGTTTCCTCCGTGTTCTTTTTATGTTATTCAGAGAAGAATATTCACGCATACTTTCTCTTCATCTAGAGCAGCAAAAAGTAGTTAAGTGATCTAATTTGATAAGCACAGGACTTGAACTATTGGCCTTTGAGAGGTGAGAGCTATCACGTATTCATCATCTCTTTGAGTTGTATGTTGGCAATTCTCTGCGATATATTTATATCATCATGTAAGCATCGCTGATGTGTTCACGTAAGGATCTGTGCAAGCTGCGATATGAGATAGCTCTTTCTCCGACTGTTGATGTTGGCTCTCAAGCTCGCAACATATCCAAGCTTGCTATACATGGCTTATCAGCACGATCTACACATGCGCTCGTCAATAGATTGATCATTCTTGTTGGTTTCTATTGGTAAATTAGATAATCAAAATTAATGAGCATTCGCGTACATGATTCATGGCTGAAGGAGGTGCAGGATTTGCTGAACCGAATACTGTGTGTAGAATGTATTTTCGCATGAACGTGCAAAACATATTAACATTTGAACTGTGCACCTGTCGACGACTGTCTGCTGCCATATCTGCAATATGTATCGCATGTTGCTGATTGAATTTTGTAGTCATACATATTTATATCGTTATTATCGGCAAAAGGATGAGCGCACACTGGGTTCGAACTCATGACCTTAATTCATGGTGCCAATCGTTGTTCTTCTCAGTTATACCAGGGAACGATGCTACACCCTTTAGGAAAAGAAATTTTATATAGAGAGAAAGAGCCGACAAAGGCTGGGAACCCGTACCGTTCACATCTCAAGGTCGAAGAATCGCCGATTTGATTAAGCCACATCTGAATGGAACAACAATCTTTCAACAAAGGATCATTATCATGACAATAGGGCATTGTCCATAAGCAGTCAAGAGGCTATGCACGAAATGCTAGCAAAGGCCAGAAGTTCATCACATACTTTAATACTGTGGAAGTCTTTTTTTAGCAAAAGGAAAACCAAGAGATCGATGTTTGAAGCCTTTGACTCGTCGGGTTCAGTCTCTTGTTCAAATTTGCTTTGGATCTTATGAAAGCTTCTGGGCAGTTCTCCGATTTGTGTCACATCCGAGAAGCCATGGTTGAAGGTTGGATCTTCGCGAGAATCAGAGGATGGATGAAGCTATGATCAAAGCTAAGTATTTTCGAGTTTCTGCTTGGCCTTAATGCTTGATTTATCTTGTTTTCATTATTCTACACTTAATCTTAGATGCACAATTGAAATAGCCAAGATTTCAATTGATTAATTCTAGATTAGGATAATGAAAGATCCACTTCTCATTCCAAGCATAAGTTTGCATTATGGAAAGACTTGGTTTAAAAAAAGATCCTTGTGCATCAAAGAATGTATTTTGGTAGTTTAATTCTAGATTTCCTTTCCATTGAGTAAGCTTTTTATTGCACCACGAGGATATGTTTTTATATCATAGTGCATTAGGACAAAGGAAAGGATGTACATGCATCAAGATTGCATGATATACATTCTTAGTACAAGGAAAAGTCATGCATCAAGCTTATGCATGATTGTTGCATTATTTTTTGGGCATGCAAAGAACATGCATGCATACACATGTGAGCATATGGATTTGCATGTAGGCATAAGCATTTGCATGATGGAACAGGATGTTGTTTGCAAGTAGATAAGAAAATGTACTCTTTTAGTATTTAGCTTACTTTATAGAGCTCGCTGTTTGACATTAGGCAAGACAGAGGACTAGTTAGTTGCAAAGACATGCTAGTTCTAGTTTGAAGCTCAAGTAACTAGTCGATTCCTTCCCAAGTTGATACTCCGTTATCAAAAATAAATACTTAATGACAATTAAGTATGTTTGATGTCTTACTAGGTATAAGTAATCACTAGGAGAAAGTTAGTATTAAATTTTCTTGATGATCAAGAAAATTTAATTACTTGCAAACTTTTTGCGATGTATGATGACTCTAAGTCCCGGATGTACTTAGGGAGTCATGAAAATAAGCTTATAATAATTACTTTAAGTATAGGTGATATTTAGAAAATCATGCGGATAAGCTTTAGATGATTAGTTACGTAATTTATGTAACTTCTCAAGCATCCCAAGATTGCATGATAACTTCAGCTATATTTCCAAGTTCCATGAGCACTCTTCGATTTCATGGAATTCAATAACCAAATCGATGAACTTAAATACAAATTGAACTTTTAAGTTCAATAGATTTGTGTTTCGTTCATGTTTTGCATCTCTGGTAATGATGCATAGGGCCATGAAAACATGAAAACTTTGGAAGCACTCTTCTACTTAGAAGATTTTAAAAGTTCTAAAAAGTTTCTTTGTGGTTTCAAGATTCGTATCTCACGATTGTTGCGAACATTTGTTTTATGTAGGGTACAAGTTTCAAATTATGTAAATACCTTTGAGAAGTCTTCAAATACTTCAAGAAGGCTCATATTATTCATAAAAGATAGCAAAAATACCACGTGATTTCTAGAACATGGTGAGTCAAATTAGTGAGTCACAAGGGAGCTGCAGTGGTGTCGTAGTGGAAGGTCGATGTGGCTAGTTCTCAAAGTTCATCAATACTTTGCTTATTTGAGCACTTGAGTCATGTAATACCTCCATCCAAGTGTCTACCACGAATTTAGATGTATTAGGAAGGTTTTAGATTAGTTTCCCATGCTATAAAAGAGGAGAGAAGTCGTGATCTTGTGGGAAGTCCAAGAGAGGCATATGTGTATCTCTATGCTGCTGTAGTTTTGTATGCAGAGATTGCAGAGCTTGTATCTCCCTCATTATATATCAAAATTACATGTTTGATAGCTCATTTGAAAGCCCTTACTATCTACTTTCTTCCTGTAAATTTTCATAGTCATTGGATTTGTGAGCTGAGAGCAGTACTCTCTGCAAGTAGTGTGTGTTCTCTGGTTTCACCTCTGTTGAAGGTCTCCATTAAACCTCTAACTTGAAGAGGTCATATCTCCTTGTGTATTTATCCAAATTGAGTGTTCTTTAGCTCATTGGAAAGCTCTTGGTGTTTAGTATATGTGGTTAAAACAGTGTTAGAAAATTATAATCCATTAGAGAATAGTAAGATCTGCAAGCATGATTGGTTTTCTATGATGAAGTTTGTGAGAAGGTCAACTTGTTCCTAGGGGGCTCCACCTACTTCTTGCTATATTTTGGAAGTCAATAAACTCCAACATTGGTATCAGAGCAAGGAAGTAAATCTTGGAGAATGTTATAATACCTTGATGAAGAATTTGAAGCTATTGGAGAAGAGGTTCATCATCGACACTACACAAAGGTAGAAGGAGATAGCAAGGAAGCATCTCAAGCAACATCCAAGCAAAGAAAGGTGCATAAACTTTATAACAAAGGTAAATCTCATACTTATTCTTATCACACATATGCAAAAGGAGGGTTAAAGGAGGAAGTTTAGTATTTACACAATGGGCGATCAACATGCACAAATAGATAAGCTTGATAAGAACAACTATCAAGCATGGCGATTTAGAATCACAGCATACTTGCAAGGTAAAGGCTTGTATGGTTTGATTGATGGAACGGATATCAAACCTATATTACCAGAGGATCCAAATCAGCATCAATTAAGGGAGTTTAGACTTTGGAATGAAAGAGACAAAAGGGTTATATTCATTTTATCACAAAATATTCAAGATTCAATGGTAGGACACATACAAGATCTAGACACAAGTAGAGATGTTTGGCTTGCATTGGAAAGGTTGTATGCTATAGGTACAAGAGCAAGGAAGATTCAACTCAAAAATAAGTTGAATAACATAAAGAAAGATACAAGGACATCGGTCAATGATTACTTGTTGAAGGGTAAAGAGATTTCAGATCAACTAGGATCAATTCAAGCTCATGTGGAGGACGACGACTTGGTTGCACATACTCTCAATGGACTCAAGGATGATGAGAGATGGAAACCATTCATTACTTCAGTTTATGTTAGAGGAGAATTACCAAACTTTGATCAGCTTGTTGCTCTTATGGTCACAGAGGAGATGAATCTAAATGGCTCTACTTCAAATCAAAAAGGATCTCAAGGACAAGCTCTTTATGCAGGATCATAAAGAGGTGGAAACAGAGGTAGAAGAGGTTCAAATAGAGGTCGAGGAAGAAGGAGTGATGATCAAGGGACTTCAAGTGGCTTCTTCAACACAAGAGGAAGAGGAAGATCAAGCGCTAGAGGTACGAGAGGCAACTATAACTACAATCAAAGACAAAGGAGTGAAGATAACAACAATTGCTATATATGTGGAAGGTATGGACACTATGCCAAAGATTGCTATCAAAATGAAAATAATCAAGGTGGTAATCGAAGAGGAGGCTATTCAAGAAGAGGTAAACAACAAGGAAATTATGCAGTTGAAGGTAAAAGTGATGATTATGATTCTCTTCTTATGATGAATGTAGAAACTAAGATGAATTGCAATAATGATGTATGGTATGTAGATAGTGGTTGCTCTAACCATATGTCACATGATGCTTCATGGTTTTCTAATATGCATAACCCTTCATGTAAAGGTCATGTTGAAACAGGAGATGATACAACACATAAGATTATGCAGGTTGGAGATGTTGTTATGCAGGATAAGAGCAAGAGAAATTGCTTGAAGGATGTACTTTATGTGCCAACGATTACTAAGAATCTGATGTCTGTTGGTCAAATGGTAGAAAAAGGTTTGCAAATAAGATTTAATCATGCAGGTTGCTTCATTGAGGATCCAAAGCAAAGGAGGTTAACTGCTAGAGGTAAAAAACAAGGTAGATTGTTTACATTCAAGGTAAACCCAAATCATACAAACTATTTCTCTTATGGTATGCATCGAATAGTAGAGCTTGATCTATGGCACAAAAGGATTGGACACATGAATGTACACAGGTTAAAGGAGCTATCAAAGAAGAGGATTGTTGAAGGATTACCTGATCTTACTAAGCAACATATGGTGCATCTTTGTGAAGCATGTCAAATGGGTAAGCAGAGTAGACAACCTTTCAAGCATTCAAGCTATGTAAGCAGTGGATTGTTAGACCTTATACACACATATGTATGGGGTCCTACTAAAGAGGCATCCTTGGCTGGTAATAAGTACTATGTATCATTCATTGATGATCATAGTAGAATGACATTTGTGTATTTCATTAAACATAAGAGTGAAGTCTTTGATTGTTTCAAAAATTTTAAATCATTTGTCGAGAAGCAAACAGGAAGATATGTTAAGAAGCTAAGATCCGATGGAGGGGGAGAGTATTTCTCTCAAGCTTTTACTGATTTTTTGTATGATGAAGGTATCAAAAGAGAATTTACATGCATGTTTACTCCACAACAAAATGGAGTTGCAAATAGAAGAAACAGAATCATAGCAGAAGCATCTAGAAGCATGCTAAATGATATATGTTTGCCTAATTCTTTTTGGGTTGAAGCTGTTAGCACAAGTGTGTACATTATGAATAGAGTACCTACTGCTGGAGTTCATCATTTGACACCATATGAGGTATGGCATGGAAGGAAACCAAGTGTAAGTCATTTGAAAGTATTTGGTTGTGTATGTTATGTACATGTACCTAGTGAAGTGAGATCAAACTTGATGTGAAATCAGAAAAGTGTATATTTATTGGTTATGCAGATACTCAAAGAGGATATAGATGTTATAATCCTCATACCATTAAGGTGGTTGTTTCAAGAGATGTAAATTTTGATGAATCACTTTCATGGTATGTAGATAAGAAAAGTTTGCAGGTCATAAATGAAGATGAAGAAGATACAGGTGAAGGAGATGAGTGCTTACCTCAGCCCACAAGAAGTTCAAGTGATGAGAAAAGCAGTTTGGATGAAGAAAGAGAGCTACCTTTCAATGGAAGATTAAGGCAAGATTCACCTCCTAGTGTTAAAAGTAAAGGTAAACTCAAACTTGTTGAAGTTAATGATGAAGGAGAGGAAATTAGTGATGTATGTGACTATGGAGAATCATCAAAGGTTCCTAATAAGAAAGGAAGAGCATCTACATTGGAGGTAAGAAGAACTTCAAGAGTGAGTAAGCAACCTCAAAGGTATACGTATGAATCTTTCATGAATACTCATTATGCTTTTATGACAAAAGTTGAGCAGGAAAATGAACCCACATGTTATGATGAGGCAAAAGGAGATGAAAAGTGGGAGAAAGCAATGAGCGAAGAAATGGAATCACTACGGGATAACAAGACTTGGAATTTAGTTCCAAAGACACCAAAGCAAAAGGTAATTGGTTGCAAGTGGGTTTTTAAGATTAAAAGAAATAGTGATGGTAGTGTGTCAAGATATAAGGCTAGACTTGTAGCAAAAGGATATAATCAAACTCAAGGATTGGACTATGAGGAGACATTTAGTCCAGTAGCAAACATGGCAACGGTGAGAACTTTGTTGGCTTTAGCTGCAAGTAAAAGGTGGAATATATATCAACTCGATATAAAGAATGCCTTTCTTAATGGTGAGTTAAATGAAGAAGTGTATATGTCACAACTAGATGGTTATGTGGATGCAAAATGTCCTAATCATGTATGCAGGTTAAAGAAGGCATTGTATGGTCTTAAGCAGGCACCAAGGGCATGGAATGCAAGGTTGGTAAAGTATCTTATGCTGCAAGGATACACAACGAGTCATGCTCATCCTTCACTTTATGTAAAACATGTAGATGGCATGTGTGTCTATGTATGCATTTATGTGGATGACTTGTTGATTACAGGAAATGATGCAAAAGCAATTGAAGAGATAAAAGGTAATTTGGGAAACGAATTTAAAATTTCAGATCTTGGTTTGCTTAGATACTTTCTTGGGATTGAAATTGTGTATGGCGATGAAGGTATGTGGTTGATACAGAGAAAGTATATATGTGATATGCTAAAAAGGTTTGGTATGCAGGAATGTAAATTTGTTTCTACTCCAATGGAATGTAATGTAAAGGTGAGTGCAAAGGAAGGTGATGAGTTGCATGATATGAATGCATATAGATCCATGGTAGGATCTTTGATTTATGCAACAAAAACTAAGCCTGATATATGCTATGCAGTGGGAGTATTGTCACAGTTTATGCATGAATCTAGAGTACCTCATATGCATGCAGCAAAAAGAGTGCTTAGGTATTTGAAAGGTACCATGAACGAAGGATTATTTTATAGTCATGATGCTGATCTAACTCTTAAAGTCTTTAGTGATGCAGATTGGGCTGGAAGCAAAGATGACAGAAGATTCACAAGTGGATATATGGTAATAGCAGGAAACAAGACATTAACATGGAGTTCAAAGAAACAGCCCACAGTTGATTTATCTTCTACAGAGGCTGAGTATAGAGGTTTAGCATTGGCTACTACTGAGGTTATGTGGTTTAAAAAGTTATTTCATGACTTGAATGTGCAGATTGATGTACCACTGATATATGGGGATAACTTGAGCAACATTCATATGACCTCAAATCCTATTTTTCATGCTAGAATAAAGCATATAGAGGTTCACTATCATTTTGTTCAAGAGAAGTCCATAAACAATGAAGTACAAGTTTCTTTTGTGGGAACAAAGGATCAAGTTGCAGATATCTTCACCAAATCCTTGGATGGACCAAAGCTTCAAAGATTCAACTATATTCTTGGCATGAAGGAAATACCCATTGAAACTTGAGGGGGAGAATATTGCGAACATTTGTTTTATGTAGGGTATAAGTTTCAAATTATGTAAATACCTTTGGGAAGTCTTCAAATACTTCAAGAAGGCTCATATTATTCATAAAAGATAGCAAAAATACCACGTGATTTCTAGAACATGGTGAGTCAAATTAGTGAGTCACAAGGGAGCTGCAGTGGTGTCCTAGTGGAAGGTCGATGTGGCTAGTTCTCAAAGTTCATCAATAATTTGCTTATTTGAGCACTTGAGTCATGTAATACCTCCATCCAAGTGTCTACCACGAATTTAGATGTATTAGGAAGGTTTTATATTAGTTTCCCATGCTATAAAAAGAGGAGAGAAGTCGTGATCTTGTGGGAAGTCCAAGAGAGGCATATGTGTATCTCTATGCTGCTGTAGTTTTGTATGCAGAGATTGCAGAGCTTGTATCTTCCTCATTATATATGCAAATTACATCTTTGATAGCTCATTTGAAATCTCTTACTTTCTACTTTCTTCCTGTAAATTTTCATAATCATTGGATTTGTGAGCTGAGAGCAGTACTCTATGCAAGTAGTGTGTGTTCTCTGGTTTCACCTCTGTTGAAGGTCTCCATTAAACCTCTAACTTGCAGAGGTGATATCTCCTTGTGTATTTATCCAAATTGAGTGTTCTTTAGCTCATTGGAAAGCTCTTGGTGTCTAATACATGTGGTTAAAATAGTGTTAGAAAATTCTAATCCATTAGAGAGTAGTAAGCTTTGCCAGCATGATTGGTTTTCTATGATGAAGTTTGTGAGAAGGTCAACTTGTTCCTAGGCGGTTCCACCTACTTCTTGCTATATTTTGGAGGTCAATAAACTCCAACATGATGAAACCTCAAAAAGTGACTTTTAGGAATTGAGATATTTCCTAAAAGAGAAACACTAAAATGAAATAGTCAAGCCTTCTATTCCACACGTGAGATCATTCTCCTACCATGTTCAAGATGAATTTATTTTTGGGAAGGCAGATGTTCCAAGTTGAGGATCTTAGTTGATTCATGAACTCTTCCCAAAATACACATAAATTCATAATATATGATAGGACCAAGGAATGATGATGTTCTAAAAGGAATACCTTTTGGACAAGCAATAAAGCCTTAAGTCTTGTTCTTGTTCAATAGTCAATATTTCTTTTAGAAAGAAGATTCCAGTAAAACTAAGGATTCCAAGATGAATCACTGGACTAGAAAGTAAAATATTCGAAGATGAATCATTGGCTTAGTGTTACTTGATTCCTTGAGAGGAATCTTAAGTTTTTGAAAGAAAAAAATCTCCCTCGATGTAAGACTGGAATCTTTCAACTAAGTTTGATAGATAGTAGTTCCCTGCAGTTCCCAAACCATCAGTATAGGTACTTAAGTCCAAAATATTGATATAACTTAAAGGTATATCAAATATTCTTAGCTTTGGAGTCTCAAAGGCATCAATATTTGCCTGGACTTAAGATTAAGGGAAAGATCTCTAAAAAGTCCTGCGGGTAAGCAAAGAAGCTTTTGGAAGATCAAGAGATCTTAAAGATAAAGACTAAGTCTTTATTATGGTCGCAAGGTCAACCCGACTTGATCAAGCTTGGCCATGATTGTCCAAGAACTTGCGATTGGAACTACTCTGTAGATTGCCCAAGTATCGGCAATAAAATTCCTTTTGGGATTTATTCACTCAAGTTCCATTTGATCCAATGGAAAAAAGTGAATAGAGTAAGCTGTTCCAAGCTTCAACAGCGTGAAGCAATTCGAAGAATGTAGTCTGCAACCGTGAAGACGGTAATTAAGTCTGTGGAAGGTAAAACATAATGTTTGCCTATCCCTAAAGGGATTTTGGTAAAAATCCAAAGAGCATGAGCGGATGCTTAAGGCTTATGCAATAGAGAGATTCCTATAAAGTCCTAGCCAGGATAGGTACCTAAAGCATCAGTAAAGAAAGGAATCTAAAGACAAGAAGTTAAAAGCTCTTGTCAATACAAATTGGTCAAGAATAAACCAATTGAGCTTGAATCTATGAAAATTCAAGTACATGGAATTCTATTTGGTTTTCAGTTGAAAACCCTAGCAAAGAAGGATGGATATTCCATCAAAAGGTTTTCAAGTTCCTAAAGGATGGCACAAGATCGTGAAAAGATCATGTGAAGGGATCAAAACCTAGAATATCAAGTTAGAGGTAATGCCTAAAACTTCAATTGAAGAGATAAGGTACTCTATCAAGATATGTTTAGACTTTAGGATAAGAATCACTCACACATTAATGTGAATATAAATTAGGATGGTATGAGACACCAAATTTTATACTAAGATTGATGTAGGAAAGATGGTATGGACATCAGACCGTGGGATGATAATTATCTTTTAGTCTCAAAAAAGGATTTTTGAAGTTAGATCGTATCTTCAAGAAAATTAAAACTTCCAAGGATAAGTATTAATTCAAGAAGGATAAAATTATGATCTCAAGATACTTCAAGATCAAGTTTGTAGGAAGATACGAAGTCAGTAACTTCCAAGGTCTTCTTGAAACACTTTAAGCTAAAGTGTTGATGATTCGGAAGTATTTGATAAATTTCTAAAAGAGTAAGACTTTGACTTTGAACTGAACCTTTCAACTAAGGATAGGCTGACCAAGTCAAGCTACCAGTTCCTAGTGTAACCTGGTAAATTCAAATTCTTTGACTCAAAGCAATGCACAAGAATTGCATTCCCAGTAAGGAGTCATAAAGAATGAATTAAGGCATGAACTTAGTCTCAAGTGAAGCATCGTTTGGGTAAAAACTCATCAATAGAACCTCAGTGGGTCGACACACTGATGTTGGATACCACACTAGTATCTTGTGGTTGGATGAGGTTTTAAATTTGCTTGGAATCTTTTGGAGAATCAAGTTTATTTCTCTTAAAAATAGAAAAAATGCTTCAATATCTTGTTGAAAAGTTAAAAAGTTAAAGTCTTGAGTTAAAGTCTTGGGCCATCAAGTATTTGACTCATAGCAAGTTTATATCTTAGAAGTTTGAAATAGTTATATAGAGTTTTAGTTATTTCCTTCCACTTTCCAAAATCTTTTGGAATTGTCTCAGATATGGTATCTGATTCTTTCTCAAAGTCTAGGGTTAGCCTAGAGGAACTAAATAACTAAATTAAATATCTTAGATAGATGTTCTGTATGAGAATCTTTTCAATCTTTAAAAGATGTGAAGTCCGAGATTGAATTATTTATTTGAGTTTGCTTCAAGTTATAGCATTAATGATTTTCTAGAGTTTAGTATACTCTAGAATAGAGAAGTTAGGAATTGCTCAATAGATTAACAATGCCCAAGAACTTTTAGCTAAAATCTAGTCTTTGAGAAAAGTGTCCTAAGTTGGACAAATTTCATTGAGAATTTGTATTGGGCAAAGAAAATGGTAACTTTCTCTTAGAGTTTACATAGGATTAAAAAAAAAACCCATTAGGACAAAGTAGTCCTTTAGTCAGGTGAAAAAATCAAGTAACTGTTGGATCAAAGTAAACCATTGTACAAATATCTAAGTTAGATGTTTGGGACAACCAAACTAATTCAAGTTCTCCAAAAGAAATTCGAGTGAATCAAGAGTTCTCAAAGTCTTGCAAGGGATAAGAATCCCATCTTCGTTATTAAGTCCATGCACCAGTCATGCCTAGAAATGTACTAGTAATTTGAATCCACCTAGTTCACATGTTTGTGCCTAGATCACACATCCAAAAACTGTGAATTGGCCAGGGATGTGTTTTGATCCACCCTTATTATTCTTTCACTAGTTTGTACTTTGTCGAGTTTATCAAAGTTTTCTTCTAGTTTTAGAACATGACCATGTTCTTCCAGTTTTAGAACATGAGGCTCGGGGGTTGCCTACAGTAGATATATAGCTATATTTTCGAGGATGAAAATATTTTCCAAGGGGGGATGAATGTAATAAAGTAAGTCTATGATCCAAGGGTTTAATTAGCTCAGACAGATCTGAAATCGGACACCGTTTGATCATCCATGTGTATGATCAAAGATCTCGGGTTTAGACTTACCAAGAGGTCTTGTGCTCTTATGAACAGTGATCCACTTAGCTTAGTGGTAAAGTCTCAAGGATGTGAAGGAGGAGGTCTTGGGTTCAATCCCCATGAGGGACATGGGGAGAGTGTTTTGCCCAAAGAGCTCTAGAGCCTTCTAGAAGCATCCACTTGAGTTAACTCGAGTTGACTAGGACACTTGGTGCACATGCACTTACATGGCCGACACATGGCTGGCTAGTATCCACCTGCCCAAGAAGGCAGTCCCCTGGAGAGAGCTATATATAGAGGCATTTGGCTGGGAGGAGAGTCATCTCTCTAGTACGTGGTGGTTGTAATCCTTAGTTGTTGCAATATCCAACTTTAACAATGTTCTCTAGAGTGCTCCAAATTCAACTAACAAAGAACATAGGGCATGCTCTCATTGGATGGTCACCTTTCTTAAGCCAAAACCCCCTTGGCTCGTGTTATAAAGAATCTTGGAGAAGGCTCTACGTTAATGATAACATTAGGTACTTCTGCTTTCTTAAACAATTTATGAGCATATCTGAGTGTTTAAGTCTCAAGGATGGGAAGGAGGAGTTCTTGGGTGCAATCCCCATGAGGATCATGGGAAGAGAGCTTTTCCCAAAGATCTCTAGAGCCTTTTAGAAGAATCTGGTCAAGTTAATGTGAGTTAAGTTGAGTTTAAAGAGACTCACATTGTGAGTACACCTACCACTAGTGGACTCCAATGGAAGGTTATAAAATAGTGGTGGAGATTGAAAAGATACATGCCTATCTGATTGCACATGGTTTTGAAAATAGTCCAACTGAAAGAACCTTATACGTTAAGTGTGCTAATGATGTCCTTCTAATCATTGTGGTATATGTTGATGACGTGTTGCTTACCTCCGAAAACAGTTGGAGAGTGAGCACATGAATGAAGGTGATTCTATGGAAAGTTTTCTAACAAAGATCAAAGACTTGAAGGAACAATTGATTTTTGTTGATGAGCAGATAGCTCACTGTTCAGACCGTTCTGAATGGTCTTCCTGATTCATATCAGAGTTTTGCTTCTACTCTTCGGTTAATGATGAAAGGCAATCCAAATGCCTTGTCATTTGAGGAGTTAGTCTCTGTTCTGTTGCAGGAAGATCAGTCCAGGCAGAACAGGTCCATTATGCATGTTGTAGATCAAGCTTTCCTAGCTAGTCAGAAGGGCAAAGGAAAATGGAGCTCTTCAACTAGTAAGCATAAATCTGCAAATGCTGCATATTCAAAGAAGGAAGATAAAGATGAGAAGAAATCAGAAACATGGGGGTTGGAACAGGAAGGGTAGGAAGAGATTGGGATGTAGAAGCAGAGAACAGATTAGGGGAAGATGGTGGAGAATAGGCGGGAGAAGAAGATGGAGAAGGGGGTACGTCGGGAACAATAGGTTGGACTGGAACAATTGGCTCAGCAATGTTCATGGTGGAAGGAAGTGGGGTAAGAAGATTAGGCACCAACACGATTCCGGTGGTCTGCTGCGTTGTCGCTTCAGTCCTGTCAATTACAGCATCAACCAAAGCAATCACTTCATTGACAATCTCAGCAACAATGGCTTGCACCTCATCGTGAGTCTGCTGATGAGAATCCTCCCTAGAAGAAATTTCGTCAGATTCGGTAGGGGACGCACTTTGTTCCTGCTGCTGATTTGAAGAAGAAGGACCAGAAGACTCCACGTGAATAGAAGTGGCGGTGTCGTGGAAGACCTCTTCTTCATGGCCGGCGTTGGATCCTTGCACATGGCTCTCAGACGGACTTATACGACTGCGTTTTCGGCGAAGAAGTTGGAAAAGATCTTCATCATCATCTTCTGTGTCTTCGAGCACTTGAGTAGATTCTTCATGGAACATGATTGGAGCTTTTGGCGGGGGTTGCGTGGCTTGAATGGCTGGAAAAAGAAAAGTGAGGATATGGGGAAGACGTGATCGTGGAAGATCACCCTTATTAACGTGTTTAATAATCGTAACACATTCACGGTGGATGCGCCATAAATAAAAAGATGCAAAATTGACAGACTCACGAGAAGCCATGTCAATCATCGAATAAAAGGGACGTGAAATCCCGTAGGTATGTTTTTGCAAATTCAAGATAGCAACTAAAAATTACAATGCGGTCCGTTCCGGATCAGGACGACACAGAATGGCGTACTCATTAGATGAGTGCCATGGGAATAACGTGGTCATGGTAGCCACAGGAAGGAGAGGACCATTTTACAATCCTTCCATGGGAAGACGAAACGCTTCAGCAAACAAAGCGAAAGTAATGACGACGCGGGATGGTAAATAGGTTATCGACCAACATTGCTCTGTAGCAGATGTGGCGGCAATGGTAGAAATAATCTGCACGTAGAAAGGTTGACACTCCACTGAATGCCACGGCAATTCAGCGAAGTTCAAAAGGCCACGGATACGCAGATACTCACTCACTTCAGGAGTGAGTCCTTCACGGAAGGTAGCGACATTGGCTAGTGCTTCCATGACGCGCACGTGAAAGCAGAAGAACACCGAGAACACAGACCACAAAGAACACAAAAACACACAGACACAATAGCGATTAACAGTGAAAGGAATAAGATTAAGTAGACACACGGCAACGTGAGGCGATCGAAAATCCTAATCATCATGCGGTATTGAAATGATAACCTCCATAATTACGGCGTGCATGCATGAGCAGAATCAGTAACACAGGGCGGCGATTAATCATATTTAGATATCAAAACGAGGAGAGTTATAGTCTATATTCAATCGAAATACGGAAATAAAAAGAAAATAAGCAACACGCGGAAAAATGAGGAACACGTCAGCGGTGATCAGGCGGTTGGTGATAGGGACGTAGCTTTGAACCATTAATTACTTTGGGAAGGGGAACTCCGGTCAAGGTAGTCAACCGAAAAGTAGCTGGTCCCACTTGCTCACTAATCGGGTAAGGACCGAACCACCGTAATTTAAATTTCCCACCAGAACGATTTGCTTTAGCATTATAAAATAGCACAAGTTGGCCCACCGTAAAAATTGGAGTCTTGAGGAAACGATCATGGGTACGGGCTTGCCGCAACTGAACTTCTTGAAGAACCAGCAAAGTTTCCCAACGATGTTCATCCAAGGCTCTGAGTGCTTCCAACCGAAATGGCAAAGAGTCTTCGAGCAACAATTTCTGAGTGAGGGCCATGCGTAGGCTTGGCACTACAATCTCCATCGGCGCGATTGCTTCCAACCCATAAGCAAGCTTGAAGGGAGTCATTCCGGTTGCCACTTTGTATGTAGTCCGGTATGCCCATAAAACTGCGGGAAGTAATTGGTCCCAACGTTCTGGAGATTCCACGATCAATTTACGAAGCATAGTCAACAGAGTCTTATTGGTCCTTTCAGCCAATCCATTGGCACGCGGATAGTATGGTGAACTAAATTTATGCAGAATTTGAAAAGTGTGTGTTAGTGCTCACATTAAATTGTTGGAAAAATGTGTTCGTTGATCGGTCACAAGTTCCAAAGGTAATCCATAACATGGGAATACATCCTTCATCAAGCATTTGACCACCGAAACAGCTGTGGCTGACCGTAAAGCCCAAGCTTCCGCCCACCTGGGGGCATAATCCGTATTTCGATTGTTGCTAAGGGTGGCTGGTGGTGTGATTGGTCCAATAAAATCGATCCCCCATTTCTAAAATGGTTCCAAAGGTAAGACAGGTTGCAGAGGAAAGAGGTGCCGATGTAATGGCTGTCCAGACCATTGACAAGTGTCACACCGCTGCACAAACTGAGTCACGTCTTTGTACATGGTAGGCCACCAAAGCCCACTTTGTAGAATTTTACGGTGAGTAAGATCGGCTGCAAAATGTCCACCTGAGGGTATTGAATGAGACATAGCAATAACCGAGTGTGCTTCATGTGGTGGGATACAGCGAAGTAAGACACCAGTATGATCCATGTAGTACAGCTGACCTACAATCAATCAGAATCTACGACTATAAACTGCAATTTTTCGCCACAGAGTAGGGAAAGTATGAGGAGGAAGACCCCCGTCAGTTAGAAAAGTTAGTAACGTATCATAGTAGGTATGCAGCACAAGAGGTTATGTAGATTCGGCACGAGCTGGCTCAGTAGCGTAAATTGTTGGTGTAGTGTCATCAACCCCCACCGAAGCTTCATCGGAATCCAACCGAGATAGAAAATCTGCCAAGGCATGTGCGGTGTCGGTTCGATGAATAACTTCATAGTCGAATTCCTGTAATAATAAAACCCATCGAGCCAAGCGACCACCTAAATGTTGCTGTCGGACCAAATACACAAGTGCGGCATGATCCACGTGGAAGGTGAATTTTCGGCCCAATAAATAATACCGGAATTTCTTCACAGAGTACACCAACCCGAGACATTTTCTTTCGGTCACTGAATAGTTTCTTTCAGCAGGAGCTAATCGGCGACTTGCATAATAGACAGGCTGAAACCACTTGTCAGTTTGCTGCATTAAAACGCTTCCAATGGCTATGTCTAATGCATCTACAAAGACATGGAACGGACGTTCCTAATCAGGGGGTTGCAAAATTGGAGCCTGCGTCAATAATCCCTTTAAACGATCAAATGCAGTCTGGCATTCTGGAGTCCATTCGTACTGCTGTAGAGGACTAGTCATAAGCTGATTAAGTGGTGTTGCTAAATGAGCTAACCAACGTAAATGTCTACCATGCCACTGGATCTAACCCAGGAAGCACATAACTTCTTTTGGTGTTGTGGGGACTGGTGCCTGCAACACGGCTGCAACTTTATCCGGATCAACTTGTATTCCTTGTGCAGAGATAATATGTCCGAGTAGTCTGTCACAAGAGACCGCAAAAATTGACTTTGTCGGATTCAAGCATAATCGGTATTCGCGACATTTTTCAAAGCAACACCGTAAATGATACAGGTGCGCCGCAATTTTCCCAAATAAGGAAAAGTCATCCAGATATACTTGCATAAAAGTAGTTAGGTAGGGTGAAAAGACTTCTTGCATACATCATTGAAACGTGCTCAGAGCATTCCTTAACCCAAACCACATTACCGTACAAGCATAAACACCCCAATTCGTGATGAAAGTTGTTTTCGGGATGTCCTGTTCTGCCATTCACACCTGGTTATAACCACTGTAGCCGTCCAGAAAGGAGTACATCTCGTGCCTTGCCACTCTGTCTAGCATTGTGTCGAGAAAGGGGAGAGGAAATGGATTAGGTACCGTGGCCGCATTCAGTTTCTGGTAATCCACACAGATATGCAATTGTTTATTTTTCTTTGGAACAATCACGATCGGAGATATCCATTCAACGTGCTCGATTGGTACAATGAATCCCACCTTCAATAACCGATCGAGTTCTCCTTTGACCTGTGCTACATAATTGGGGTTCATTCGGTAACTGGATTGTTTGATTGGCTTTGCCTCTGGTTTGAGCACTACCTGATGTTGATAGATCCGCGGATCAAGACCTTTCATATCGCGATAGTCCCAAGCAAAAACATCGAAAAACTCATGCAGGAGTCGAATCAAATCTTCTTGAAATGCCTCAGACAATCCTGCCTTAATCTTAACAGGTCGCGGGTTAGCCTCATCACCCAGATTATATGTTAGTAACTGATCTTCTGGGACATAAAATTGTCGAGGTTTCACCAGATCATCAGCTGACTGTAAAAGCTGATGTAGCACTCCATTCATAGCAACACTATCATCTGCATCCGCCTCTCTGGTCATGGGAACAACCGTACACGCTGCCGGAATCCACTTGTTCGCTACTGATTGAAGTTCTACAGTACCTAAGGACATCAGATCTTTATTGTTCTTCAAAAACGCCTCTTCCTCATCGTCAGATAAGCCATCCAACATGTGGACCGGCTCCGCTACATATGGTCTGGCATGAAGCTCACAGGGCTGGATGGCATCCAGTTTAAAAACATATTTACGGTGATTATCTTTGAAAGTCAATTCCTGTGCTGACCAATCCTGTACAACTTTGGCTTGTTTCAACCATGGTCGACCGAAAAGCATATTATAGTCGAGGCTGGATTCTGGTAGTTCGAGAACTACAAAAGTCATTTTGAACGTGGTACCCTGCAGAGTAATGGGGATATTCCGTACTAATCCCACCGGATGGACTCAGGATTGTTCTGCCATTCTTACAAAAAATTGGACGAGCTCGATTTGGGTCCATCCCAATTTCTTGCAGAGAGCTGCAGTTGCTATATTCACACCCGAACCGCCATCAATTAGCACTTGAGTAATCTTTTGATTTTTATGCCAGACAGTGATTAATGGGACTGAATGATCCATCGTAGAATCAGTTTCCGGTTGTATTGTTGCAGTCGCCGGAGTACTGGGAGATCCAAGACTGACCTGTTGTTGAAATTGCTACCTAACTCCTAGCACCAATGCGAGCAACTGTCCCAAAGGGAGTGTTATTGAAGCCTTAGATAGAATCTCCCATACTTGATCTGTTTGAGTCATACTCCTCACCGCTTCTGATAATGATTCTGTTGTTACTGGGTTTGGATTTTTTCCATTCACTCTCGCCTTTGGCAGAGGAACCTGTGTTATCAGAATTGGATCAGGAAACACAGTTTGCTCTTTAGTTGCCTATTGGCTAGCTTTGGTATACATTCGCTGCTGCTCACAGATACCAGGTTCGAACACCTCAGCTGCTGGTTGCAACTGCTTACCCGATCTTGTCTAGACCACTGCTGCTTGTGATTCCACTGGTGAGATATAGACCATGGTGGTCATCGGGTTTTGACGCTCCTTCTTCTTTTTGTCGTATTCTGCTGCATCCTTACAAAATCTCCGGATGTGGCCAATCTCACCACAAAAATGACATCAAGGTGGTGACAGAGAAGTACCGTCCGTTGATGTACCCAACTGCCATCGATTGGCATTGAAATTGGTATTCAGTTGTCCCCGGTAATTTATGTATCCTTGTGACTGATTGTGTCGCATTTGTGGTGGCACGTAATGGGTGGCTGGCTCACCTGGTTCTTGTAAAATAGTGTTTACAGCTGCTCGTCCCTGCACTTTAGCATTATACGCACAATTTTCCGTTGAGTGTCCGGTTGTGTTGCAGATGGCACAATACATCTGGTTAAGGGCACATGTAGCACTGGTGTGCCCTAGATTTTTGCACTTGGTGCAATACATCTGTTTAGCCGGATCATCTATAACGTTCTTACTGGCTTTCAACCACTCCAAGTCTTCGGTGAATCCCCCAACTTTATGCTCTAGTTGCAGGGCCATCGCAATAACAACATCCAGTGTCATAGCCCCCACACAGCGGATGATCATGATTTGTCTTAGCTGTGGGGTCAGACCGTTAATGAACCACTAGGTTATAACATCATCCGGTAAATTAGCATGTGCCAGAGGCAATTATCTTAAATGAGTTCTAAACAATGTTGCATATTCCTGAACAATCTGGTGCGGCTTCTGTCGATTATTTTGCAAATAGTCGAAGATTTCGGTGGGATTCTTCTTCAACCAGAACCTCTGTAAAAATGCATCCCTTACCGCATCATAGTTAATGAAATGGATGATATCATAGTCTGTTAACCACCTCGTTGCTTCATTGACTAATGTTGCCTGAAATATGATGGCCTTGTATGCCGGATTGGGTGGATGGTTCAGCACTGCATAGCTTATCTCAAAGTGCGCACATGTGCATCAAGGTTGTCACCTGGAAATCCACCGAACGTTGTGTAAGTCACCCCTGTTGGAACCGGTCGAAGTCGAGGTGGCTGTTGGTGTTGCTGCTATTGTTGTTGTTGTTGTTGCTGCTGTTGACCACTCATGGTGCTATTAATGGTATCGTTGTTGTTTCTTGAGTTTTGAGGGGGTGTCTCTTGTCCTTCAGAATCTGTATTATAAGACTACTCACCTTCCGGCTCAAAAATAGCGTTGAGTCTTTTACGGATCTCCAAATCAAATAGCCTATCCTCCGCTTTGGTATCAAACGTAGAAAAACTTACCCCAAACAGTGGTGTACGTAATAAAGAGCCACCAGGGAGTATCACGCTGTCACCGAAAAACTGTAAATTCCCCACAACTCGTACCGAACTTTCATCGGAACTTATCAAACTTTCACCAAAACAGGGTATACTTTCACCGACAACGTTCTCTCTGTGTAACACAACTTTATCCCCGAAAAGGTTCAAAGTCTGAGCTGATGGTATCGAATCCACTGAGCACTGCATCCCTATACACTCTAAAGTTACTGTACCTTCTTCAGACTGTACCGAAATTATACCGGAATCGATCGGAATCTCGTCATGTGTCACCGAACTGGTACCGGAATCACTGCTAACTGGCTCTGCTCCTTCGACCACTGGGCTTAACTGGCCTGCGCTTCTACCACCTAGGGGTGTCCCTAATAGATTTGGTAGCGCCCAGGGATGCTGGTCTCTCCTATACTTCGGATAAGACTCGCCGGACCGAGTAACTAGCATATATCACCTCTGCACCACTTGCCTTACATATTGCTCCACCTTACTGATTATTCTCAATCCATTGCCATCTTCCCACAGACGACGCCAGTGTTAAAAGTGCATTTTTTTCCGTTATAGACACTTTTAAGTTCTTTTCGGGTTCTTGGGGATGGTAGGGGTCTGATAAATCAGAGGCCCTGTATCTTATTTTCCCATTTAACTTATCAAACAAGCAGTACGTTTTATCCAGTATAATCTCTTTTACACAGTATTATTGTCATATTCCGGTTAGGCTTTTCACAGTATGTAACACAGAGATTAATGATTACCGTCGCACAGACTTAATATCGCCAACGAACATTACTGTGTTAATCAGACATTAATGTGATTCAACAAGGTAAAGAGATAATACTCAGAATTACAGAAATCTGCACTACAATGTCTCCACAGGTCGCAAATCGCCCAGATAGACAGTCTGGTGATCCCATCTCCTCGCTACCGGAGAGCCACCGTAATGCCTTTTCATTAATTGATAAAAAGGGTACAATACTTCGCTACGACCTTTCGGTACGTGCGGTATAGAAAAATATAAATTACATAATGCCAATCCGGCGGCCTTACAAGAGGCAAAGAAGAAAGAGGCTGGAATGGTTGTTGTGGAGGCCTCCACACCAAAAATAGAGTCTACTAATCTTGTGCAGGAAGAAGAATGGGCATTTACTACTGTCTATAGTTTTGACCCATCTTCTCATGAGCAGTGCATGTCTGCATTAGACTCGGATGTTTGCGAGTATTTTGACAGTGGGCGACCAAACATATTACCTTGCAGCGTAGTTTCTTCTCTTCACTCGATCTTGCCCCTACAGGGAATACTGTTACATGCACCAATAACTCCTCTTATCCTGTTATGGGAGTTGGTAAGATTATTTCGACTACTGCTGATGGTAGTTCTTCCACTTTTTCAAATGCTTTATTTATGTCAAGGATCAAGAAGAACTTGTTATCAGTTTTTGCATTAGCCAAGATTGGCTTGGTTGTGAAATTTGTTGATGATAGGTGTACAGTTCATGATCTCACAAATGGTGATGTGATTATTGCTTCTGGCATTTTATGTCGTGGGTTGTATAAGCTCATAGACTATGAAAGATCTGTGAAAGATTTGGCATGTGCAATACATGATTCTCAGGCTATGTCAGATGCAAAGCTTTGGCATGCACGCTTTGGTCATCTGAATTTCGCTAGTTTTCTACGCCTGCAGAAAACTGAAATAGTGTCCTCTTTGCCCAAACTTGAGGCACCTAGAAAACATGTTTGTGAAGGCTGTATTTTGGGCAAAATGCAGCGTTCCTCATTTCCAAAAGATAGTTCAGTTTGGGCTACTTAGAAATTACAGCTTGTACATAGTGATGTATGTGGTCCTATGCAAACACCTTCTTTTGGAAATTATCTTTACTTTGTGACTTTCATTGATGATTTTTCCAGGCATGCATGGGTATATCCATTGAAGGCAAAGTCCGAAGTGTTCATGTGCTTCAAACTGTTTTTTCTTTTGGCTGAAAATTTGTCAGCATGTAAAATGGGCACCCTCCATTCAGATCGAGGGGGGGAATATATGTCTTCTGATTTTAATGCATTTCTAGCTGAACATGGGATAAAACACCAGTGTACAGTGCCGTATACACCTCAACAGAATGGAGTTGCTGAATGAAAGAACAGGTCACTCATGGAGATGGCGAGGTGTATGGTCAAGAGTCAGGCTTTACCACATAGTTTCTGGCTTGAGGTTGTCATGTGTGCAGCATCTGTACTTAACAGGTGTCCCACTAAATCACTGTAGTCTATCACTCCATATGAGGCTTGACATGATCGCAAGCCATCTATTGCTCATTTGCATGTTTTTGGTTGTTTGGCATATGCATTAGTGCATGAACAACATCGCAAAAAATTAGACGATAAAGCAGTAAAATGTATTTTTGTTGGATACAGTTCTGAAAGTAAAGGTTATCGTCTATATCATCCACAGTCTAGATGCATTCTGGTTAGCCGTAATGTTGTTTTTGTGGAAGATGCTATTCAGCCATTGCTTTCATGTACTAAGGAGACATATGTTAGCTCCAAAGACATGTATGATACTTTGCTACCTCTTTTTACAAGTGGACAGTCTAGTGATGGTTACAATGAGGCAACTTCTCAGCCTTTGCAGGTTTCATGTGATGATGCAGATCATTCCATTTCTGATGCAGATTTACATGATGCGCTAGCTGATGAGAGAGCTGATATTGAGCAGGCCAAAACTATGCCAAAATGACTGGTGTAGACTTTACGTGATAGCAAATTAAATGCACCTCTATCATATTGTACTCGTTTAGGTTCTTATAGTGCCTCTTTTGCATCAGATTGCTATACTATGGATGCATCTAGTGTCTGTGATGAGAATGAGTCTATTTCGTTTGATGAAGCACAAAATTTAGAAAATTAAATGGCTGCTGCAATCTGAATATGATGCTATAATGAAGAATGGTACTTGGTCTTTATGTGACTTGCCTCTTGGCAAGAAGGCCATTGGGACTTAGTGGGTATACAAGCTGAAGCGTAAGCCTGATGGTACAGTTGACAGGTATAAGGCTAGACTTGTTGCAAAGGGTTATGGACAGGAAAGAGGCATTGATTTTGATGAGACCTTTGCACCTACTTGCCGAATGACTACAGTTTGTAGCATCTGTGCACTTGCAACTCATCATGGTTGGAATCTACATCAGTTGGACATTAAAACAGCATTTCTGAATGGTGACTTGCATGAAGAAGTGTACGTTTTTTAGCCCCATGGCTTTGTGCAAAAATGGCATGAAAACCAGATGTGTAGGTTAAAGAAGGCAATATATGGTTTAAAGCAAGCACCACATGCTTGGTATGAGAAGATACATGCCTATCTGATTGCACATGGTTTTGAGAACAGTCCAACTGAAAGCACCTTATATGTTAAGCGTGTTAATGATGTGCTTCTGATCATTGTTGTCTATGTTGATGACATGTTGCTCACTGGTCCTATTGAGAAGAATCTTGTTGATTTTAAGGCTGATTCGCATGCCTCATTTGAGATGTCTAATTTGGGGCATTTGCATCACTATTTGGGCATTGAGTTTATGCAAGTTGATGGTGGAATGGCTTTGTGTCAAACGAAATATATTGACACATTATTGCACCGTTTTGGCCTTGAAGATTGTAAGCCTATTGCCACTCGTATGGAGCCAGGTCTACAATTGAGTCTTCATGATGCTGGAGATGCATTTGATTTTGTTCTCTATCAACAAGCTGTTGGATGCCTAATTTACTTATGCATTACTTGGCCAGATATTCAGTTTGTTGTCTCACCGATGAGGAGATTTATGCATTGGCCAGGAGCCAAGCATTGGCAGGCAGTTAAGCGCATCTTTCGCTACTTGAGTGGTACTCGGCTACTTGGGTTGTTTTATCCCAAGGGGGGATCACTACCGCCAAATTTGCATGCTTTTTCTCACTCTGATTGGGCTGGTTGCTATGACACTCGTGTGTCCACTAGTGGCTTTTGCTTCATGCTTGGTAGCTCATGTATATCTTGGTTGAGCAAGAAGCAGCCTACTATGGCCACTTCCAGTTCTGAGGCTGAGTATAGGGTAGCTTTCACAGCAACTGTTGAGTGTGTGTGGCTCAGATGCCTTATGGCTGATTTGAGTGTTGGTCAGTCTTATGCCACCAGCATCTTCATTGACAGTCAGATTGCATTGGGATTTGCGAGGAGCCCTGTGTTCCATGCTCACACTAAGCACATTGAGGTGCATTATCATTATGTCAGGGAGAGGTTGTGTCAACTCCAATGAAACCCCCAATTTTGTCGTCTTCCTCTGCACACCATTCAAGGCCATTAGCTGTCCTAACTCAGATGCACGGAGATATTCGATGATTATCCGCCCAGCCGCGTACCCCCTTCTTGAGTTATTACTCCTTAATTGGAGTGAGTACTGTGGCATCTCACATGAGTGCCACATGGCACTCATGTGTGTGCCCTTCTAATGGAGCCAAAGAGATGGTTCACACCATCTCTTCTATAAGGACTCCCTTCATAACATTTCCTTCCCCTTAACTCCATTTTTGTGCTCAAAAAAGGTATTGGAAGGTCTAGAAATCAAGAGGGTAGTACTCCCACTATATCCCCATGTATAGAAATACATGGTCCTGTCTCCATGTTGTTTCCCATATCCTTCCCCTTAAGAAAACTCTTGGGAAGGTAATCTAAAACTGGGAAACCATCTCTGAAGGGTGCTAGCCCGCTCCCATGTAGCACTATCTTCTGAACTATCTTTCCACTTTACTAGACACTCTTTATACAAGTGACTTCTCGTCCGTTTCTCTCGAGTGCGTAGTATGCTCTCAGGCTCATGTGGAGTAGATTGAATAGAAATAGGCTCTACTACCTCACTATCTGGAATGAGGTTGTCAGATTCACCGAGCCTTTTCTTAAGCCGGCTAACATGAAAAACTGGATGAATTTGACTATTCTCTGGAAGTTGGAGCTGGTAAGCCATCTTTCCTATTCTCTTAAGTATTTGGAATGGTCCACAATACCTAAGAGACAATTTTGGACAAGGTCCCGTCTTCATGGTTTCAGACCTAGATGGAACTCTAAGATAGACTTCCTCTCCTACCTCAAAGTTGATATCTCTCCTTTGAGGGTCAGCATAGGCTCTAACTCTATCCTGAGCTCTCCTAATGCTGTCCTTAGCAAGTCTAAGCATATCGTTCATCTCTTCCAAGAAGTCCTTTACATCTTGCACTTTTTCATTTTGCAAACCTACTGCATAAGGAGCTCTTGGTTGAAACCCATACATAAGCATAAATGGACTATGCCCGGTGGAAGAGTGCTTGGCACTATTATATGCAAACTCTACTATAGGTAAGTACTCTTCCCAATTAGTTTTCCTTTCATTTACATATGCTCGAAGCATATCCTCTAGGATTTGGTTAACCCTTTCTGTTTGCCCATCCGACTTTGGATGCTCGGCCGTGTTGAGAGTGATGGATGGATGCACTCAGGAAATCAGTTGGTGCTGCAAAACCTGCTTCACACCTGCCCTCTTTTCTCTTCTGATATGCTTAGTACACAATCTTAGCTTCCTAATGACATAAAGAAACCATATATGTACTTTGGAAATGATTTGGGTAATGACCAAATCAAAACAGATAACTTGGTACTTCACAAATCAAGCAAAACCTTCTATTCCTGTAATGATACCTGCTCAGACTTTTACTCAGTGTGTCCAGCACACTAAAAATTGGAACAATTCCTTTTGGGAGTATTAATGTACCTTAGTAAGCTACCAATCACAAGTGGAATCACTTCAATTGATAAACTATGCACTGAGAAATAAGTTTAGCAAAATTATAATCACCCCCGACTTTTCAGGAACTCTGCAGACAAATACCAGTGTGCACCTCGACTCGATTTTCTCCCAAATGGCTGAATGGAATCCTTTGAAATTTTGTATGCTTGTAGTAGACTTTGAGCTGGTTCCAATGAGCTATAGAACACTTGATTTGGTTCAGTAGATCCAGAGATATGCTCCTTTGACGTTGACAGACTTGGAGTAGGACACTCAGACAAAACAGAGATGATGAATGTATACTTCTATTGATAAATGTGTTTGTACAATCTCATTAGCTTGACAAGCAGAGCTAAATGAGGTATTGTGGTGTTGGCAATAGAGTAGCCTTCACACACAATGAGTTACAATGAAATTTTGCCTCGGGGAGTGAGCTAGAGTGAGAGTGTAACCCGCGACTTTTTCACTACATCATTTATAGGAGTTTGATCTTCATTTGAATTTGAAATTCAAACTTAGGCTCCCTTGAATCTCTCCTCTAAAAGTAAGGAGATATTCTCTCCATCTCAACAATCAAATTTCCACGACTAATGAAGTAGGTGGATGACTTTAAGTGGTTACAAACAAATGACAAGTCACTTAGACTTTTACAAGGGGTAAAGAGGTAATAACATATAAGCATATGTTCACATGAGCCTTGCTTTGAGTGAAGCCTTGATAATCCTTTATCCATGCTAATCTTCCATAAGTCCAAGGGTCCAAGCCAATGTGTGTAGGCTTGTCTTGCACCAACAGCTCCCCCTCAAGCCAAACACTTTGGCTTAAGTCTTCTTCTTCATTCTTCAATTACTTCCTGCAATCCAATCATAGACTTGAATCTGCATAGCTTGTTTCCATCCAATGCCTTGGTAAGTAAATCTGCATATTGCATATTAGTAGATACATATGTCAATTGTATATCTTTACTTAGCAATTTCTCCCTCACATAGTGGTAATGAACCTCTATGTGTTTAGTTCTGGCATGATAAATTGGGTTTGCTGCAAGATGAAGAGAGCTAGTGTTGTCTCCAAATATGATAGGTGGTCTTGTGAGTAGACCTAACTCTGTATATAGAAGCTTCAACCAGATAGCTTCTTGAGTAGCATTTGCAAGTCCTCTATACTCTGCTTCAGTGGATGATAATGCCACTGTAGGTTGCTTCTTAGCTGACCAAGAGATAGGCTTATCCCCTGCAAAACAAATGTACCCTGAGGTGCTTCTCCTATCATCCTTGCATCCTGCCCAATCTGCATCTGAGTAAACCTTTATATCAATATCTGATGTATAAGGAAAATACAAACCGTGACTTTGAGTTCCCTTGAGGTACTTCAAGATCTTCTTTGCTGCCTCTAGGTGAGGTACTCTAGGTTTGTGCATGAATTGACTAAGCACACTTACTCCATAAGCTATGTCAATTCTTGTCAAGGTAGCATAGTTCAAACTACCCACCATACTTTGATATCCTGTAATGTCTTTGATTTCTTCTCCTTCATGAGCACTTAGCTTTTGATTAACCTCCATTGGAGTAGTAGATACCTTGGCATCCTGCAAACCAAACTTCTTGACCATATCCTGTACATACTTCTTTTGAGTGATGTATATACCTGAGTTTGTGTAGATCAATTCAAGACCTAGAAAATATTTTAGTAATCCAAGATCACTAATCTTGAATTCTTTCATCATCTGACCCTTGATGTGTCTAATCCCATTGACATCATTACCTGTAATGATGATGTCATCAACATAAACACATAAGTAAATTACCTCTGTACTACTTCTCTTTATGAATAGAGAAGTGTCTGCTTTGCTCATCACAAATCCTTGGTCTAGAAGGTAGGTGGTCAATCTGTAATTCCATGCTCTAGGTGCCTGCTTCAAACCATACAGAGCCTTCTTCAATTTACAAACATAGTGTACCTTTTTTTGATCTTCATAGCCAGGTGGTTGTGACATGTAGACTTCTTCAGATATCCATCCATTCAAGAATGCATTCTTCACATCCAATTGGTACATGTTCCAATTCTTGGATGCAGCTACACTCACCAAAACTCTGATAGTTGGCATCTTGGCCACAGGAGAAAATGTCTCCTCATAATCAATGCCTTGGGTTTGTGCAAAACCCTTGGCTACCAACCTAGCTTTGTACCTGTTAATTGTTCCATCTGAATTCTTCTTCAATTTGTAGATCCATCTGGATCCTATTACCTTCATAGAATCTTTCTTGGGTACCAAGTCCCAAGTATCACTCTCTTTAAGGGCTTCTATCTCCTCATCCATGGCTTCTCTCCATTCTGGCTTTGTAATTGCTTCTTCATAGGTACCTGGTTCTTCATTCAACAAGTCTTTTGCAAGATATACAGAATGTTTAGTTACAAGTGATGTGTCATACCCAAATCTGATAGGCTTCTTCTTCTCTCTCTGAGATCTTCTCATAGCTTGAGTAGAAGTTTCTGCCTTGTCCTCCAATTGCTTCATCTTCATCTTTCCTTTGGATTTCCAAGCCTTGAACTCTTCAAGGTTGATGGTATCATCATCTGAGCTTGAATCTTCTTGCTGAGTTGGCTCTTCCTTGGTAAGCTTTGGAAAATCTTCCTCCATGTCATAGGGTAGACTCACTTTCCTGCATTCATTCTCATACCATGAGTCATTTTCATCAAATATGACATCTCTGCTTACCTTGAACCCTTTGTTTGTGGGGTTGTAGAATCTGTATCCCTTTTGGTTTAAATCATAACCAATGAAGATACATTTCTCTGCCTTTGGGTCTAGCTTTCCTCTTACCTGTGAGGGAATATGTACATATGCTACACATCCAAAGATTTTACAATGATCCAGAGAGGGTCTCTTACCATGCCATGCTTCATATGGTGTCATGCCATCAAGTGATTTGGATGGCAACCTATTGATGAGATAAGTGGCAGTGGATACACTCTCTGCCCATAAGTAATTTGGCAACTTTTTCTCATTGAGCATAGACCTAGCTGTTTCCACTATAAGTCTATTCCTTCTTTCTGCTACCCCATTTTGTTCAGGTGAGTACCTTGTAGTGATCTCCCTCTTGATGCCTCTTTCCTGCAAGAAATCTTCAAACTCATTGGAGAAATACTCTCCTCCACCATCTGACCTTAGCCTCTTCAAGCTTCTACCTGTTTGATTCTCAACAAGTGCAAGATACCTCTTGAAACAATTAAACACTTCATCTTTATGCTTCATAAAATATAAAATGGTCCACCTGCTATAGTCATCAATGAAGGACACATAATACCTTGAACCAGAAATGGAAGGGTCCTTACTAGGTCCCCAAACATCTGTGTGTACCAAGTCTAGGTAGTCTTCATGCATGAAACCTTTCCTTGAGTAGGGTAATCTGTGAGACTTACCAAATTGACATGATCCACATTTGTAAATCATATGTTGCTTGGATACATTAGGTATCCCAAGCACACATTGATCCCTGCACATTTGCTTTAGAGTCCTTTCACCTATGTGCCCTAATCTCTTATGCCATATCTCTAACTCTGAAAGTGTCTGATCCTTGTAGTTATACAAAGCAATGTTTTTTGTATCTTCTAGCTCAAATGTAAATAATCTACCTGATTTCTCCCCTTTGGCTATCCTTCTGAATCCTTGTTTTGGGTCCTCCACATATGCTCCATGTTGTGTGAATCTGACCTGCAAACCTTTCTCCACAATCTGACCAACACTCATCAAATTCTTAGTTATTGTTGGTACATAGAGTACCCTGCTTAATAGGTTTTGATTACCATCACATGTCTTCACATTTCCAATTTTGACAATAGAGTGCTTAGTGTCATCACCTGTTTGTACCTCATGTTTGCCCTTGGGCTCTTCCAAATCAGAAAGCAATGCCACATTGCCAGCTACATGGTTAGAACATCCTGAGTCAATGTAAAATAAATGATCATCATTTGTACCTATCTTGGAGGTCATGTTCATGATCAATAAGGAGTCATCCTGCTCCTTTGTGTAGTTGTTGTAGTCTCTTCTATTTCTGAATCCACCTTGGTAGTTTCCATTGTGGTTGTGGTTGTAGTTGTTGTTGTATTGGTTGTTGTACCCATTGTAGCTTTGATGTTGGTTGAATCTGCCTCTTCCTTGAGAGTATCCACCTCTTGAGTGATGGAGAATGTTAATCTCCAAAAGAACAACTTACTCTTGTGATTAGAGCACCTCTATACCAAGAGTAAGTCAAACACTTCACTAATTTAGAGGATCAATTGCTAACTTATCAAAAATTAACAAATCTGTGAAGAAGATGATACACAGAAAAGTCTGCTGCACTGTTCATTCACATTGACCTATCAAATCTGTAAAGTTTTTGATAAAACTTTGTACAAATCATCTCCTAGAGATTGCGCAACTATTCCAAGTTGAATTACTTCAAAAGATTAAGTATAACTTGAGAAATTGATTTCACAAGTTACCTATGTCAGAAACTGTTATCAAAAACAGTCGACTTTACACCTGTAACTTTTAAGACTTGGTTCTCCTTGAATAGAACCCGTTTTACAAAATGCTTCTAGACATAAGTAGCTTATCTTCCAACTTAAAGATTAAGCCCTCACTCATGCAAAACTTTACACTGTGCTAGGAGAAATGACCAAAACATTGACTTCGAAATCTGCGCCTGTTTTAGGAACTAGTGAACATGCTTCACATATGAATGTTCCTACACTTAATTCACTCAGCCTGATTACAATTGGAAGCTGAAACTTTGCACAGAGGTCAAGCAACTCTCAACTTAGACTTGTACAAAAACATTTCACAATTGATCTACTGTAGAAGGAGAACACGCAGAAACATCGGGCGCAAAACTTTTCATTTACTCAGAGAAAATACAACTGAGTGATGAGAGCTCACACACATTCACTTTCCTCTATCTTATGACTTCTATCTCCCTCATTCTTGACTTCTAACAAATGTCACATAAGCTCTCATACATGCCCCGACTTTTCTCAAGGTATTTATAGATAATTTGTACATAATTCTTACTGAACAAAAAAATCTAAGTCATCTATGACTATGCTAATGTACATATGTGTACACTTCTCTTGTCCTCTGATTGTAATCTTCTTCCATACTTTAGGAATTGATTCTTCCTTCATCATTTGATCTTCCAAGCCTTCAATTGGTGATTGGTATGCACCAACAGCTCCCCCTCAATCATCAATTGAGGTTTTCTCTGTCTTCTTGATACTTGCCATGTCTTTGAACCTTTGTAACTTAGGTCCATCCAAACTCTTTGTCATCATATCTGCCACCTGTTCTTTTGTTGGAGTGTACATCACTTCAATCTCTTTATCTAGTACCTTTTCCCTCAAGAAATGATACTGTATCTCTATATGCTTAGTCCTGGCATGAAAAACAGGGTTAGCTGCCAAATACAAAGAACTCATATTGTCTCCAAAAATTATTGGAGTACTATGATCAATCTCAAAACTTTTCATCAATGTCTTCAACCATATGACTTCTTTTGCAGCTTCTACCATTCCCTTATACTCAGCTTCTGTGGATGATAAAGCAACTGTGTGTTGCTTCTTTGAACACCAAGACACTAACTTATCTCCAACATAACATAGATATCCATGAGTAGACCTTCTATCATCTGAGTCACCTGCCCAATCTGCATCACTAAACACTTTGATTCTTGTGTCAGAAGTGAAATCATAATACAAACCTTCACTTAGGGTTCCTTTGATATATCTGAGTACCCTTTGGGCTGCAATCCAATGAGTCTTCTTTGGACAATGCATGAATTGTGACAACACACCTACTGCATATGATAGATCTGGCCTTGTCAAGGTAGCATAGATTAAACTACCTACCAAACTCTGATATTTCTTCATATCATTGAACTCTTCACCTCCATACCTGCTCAATTTATGATTTACCTCCAATGGTGTAGTTGAGGTCCTGCTATCTTCCATGTTAAACTTGACTAGAAGATTCTTCAAGTATCTCTCTTGTGAAACATATACTCCATGTTGAGTATACACAATCTGCATTCCTAAAAAATAAGATAAGTTTCCCAAGTCACTTATCTTAAACTCCTTCTCTATTTGCTTCTTGAGTTCATTGATTCCTTGAGCATCTGTTCCTGTAACAATAATATCATCAACATAAATGCACATGTAAATGTATCCATTTTCACTTGCCTTCACTAGCAAGCTACTATCTGCCTTTGATGCTTGAAATCCACATTCATTCAAGAACTTGACCAATCTGTAATTCCAAGCTCTTGGGGCTTGCTTCAACCCATATAAAGCTCTCTTGAGCTTACACACATAATCTGATCCAATTGATTCCATGAAGCCTTCTGGTTGCTCCATATATACTTCATCTGCAATGTAACCATTAAGAAATGCATTCTTCACATCCAATTGTGATAATTTCCATCCCTTGCAAGTAGCAATAGCAATTAATGTCCTAATTGTAGACATCTTAGCAACAGGACTAAAGGTTTCATCATAATCTACCCCATAAGTTTGGGCATAACCTTTAACCACTAGTCTAGCCTTATATCTAGACACCTTACCATCTGCAAACCTCTTTGTTTTATATACCCACTTGCATCCAATGACTTTCTGATTCTTTGGTCTTGGTACTAATTCCCAAGTTTCATTTTCAAGTAGAGCATCATACTCTTCTTGCATTGCCTTCTCCCAATTCTGTTTACCTTTGGCTTCTTCATAAGTAGTTGGATCTTCTTCCGTTTTCACAATGTAGGCATAATCTTTTGTTGTTAGGAAAGATGTATCATAACTATACCTTATAGGCTCTTTCCTTTCTCTTGTAGATCTCCTGATTTCTGCACTTCTTGAAGTTTCAGCCTCATTTGATTCTGGATCAAATCTTGGCCCTTCTTCTACATGATCCTGCACTCTACATCTAGAGTCAACTTCATCAACAATTTCTTCACAAACTTTTACCTTTGCCTTTCCTTTCCTTTGAATTTCTTCAACACCTGTATACTCATTTGGTGATCCTGAATACCACACATTTTGCTCGTCAAATGTCACATCTTTAGTAACAAGAAATTGCTTTGTGGATGGACTCCACAACCTGTAACCCATTTGTCTATCATCATATCCAATAAACACATACTTCTCTGCTTTTGGTTCTAGCTTATGTCTTAATTGTGAAGGAACATAAGCATATGCAATACATCCAAATACTTTACAATGATCAAGACTAGGCTTCTTACCCCACCATGCTTCATAAGGGGTTCCTCCATCCAAAGCTTTGCAAGGCAACCTATTCACAAGGTATGTTGCAGTGTTAATAGCTTCTGCCCATAAGTAATTTGGACAATTCTTTTCCTTCATCATGGCTCTTGCAAACTCTACAAGAGTCCTATTCCTCCTTTCTGCTACTCCATTTTGTTGAGGGGAGTACCTGCAAGTCACTTCTCTTTTGATACCTGCATTCCACAAATAATCATCAAACTCTTTTGAGAAATACTCTCCCCCTCCATCTGATCTTAACCTCTTTAGCTTTTGTCCTGTGATCCTTTCTGCATAAGCATGAAAGTGTTTGAATGTCTTGAAGACTTCTGATTTATCCTTGATTACATACAAAGTAATCCACCTAGTTGCATCATCAACAAACAACACATAATATCTGGATCCATTTATGCTATAGTCCCTTGAGGGACCCCATACATCTGTATGAACCAATTCAAGCATGTTTGAATACTTGTACCCTGATTTGTTATAAGAACTTTTATGTGCTTTACCTAATTGACAAGCTTCACACTTGTACACCATATGTTGCCCTTCAATATTTGGCAATCCAAGCACCACCTGATTCTTTGACATCTCCTTTATAGCTCTCTCATTGAAATGACCAAGCCTCTTATGCCATAGGTCTAATTCAGACACCTTTTGACCTCCATAGGTAAACAATGCATGTCCCACATTACCTTGGACTTTGAGAGTAAACAATCTTCCTTCCTTTTTACCTGCAATTATGTTTCTATATCCCTGATTTGGATCTTGTACATAAACACCATCATTTGTGAATCTTACCTCATATCCTTTCTCCACAATTTGCCCTACACTTATCAAATTTTTAGGAATAGTAGGAACATAAAGTACCTTACTCAGAAGTGTACTTCCACTCTTTGTCTTCACTGATCCAATGCTCTCCACTTTATGTTTGGTATTGTCACCTGTTTGAACTGTATGTCCATTCACCCTTGCTTCCATATCAGTCATCAAGGATAGATTCCCACTCAGATGGTTGCTACATCCTGAGTCAATATAGAACACTCTTTGATCTTCTCCCATTGATTCATGAGTTGCATTCAGGATAAGAGTCATGTCATCCTTCTGATCTGATGCATAATTGTAATAATTATTGTTGTAGGACTGAGATTGGAAGTTTCTTCCACCTCCTCTACCATATGATGTCCTACCACCTCTTCCTCTGAAATTGCCTCTTTGGTTTCTGCCTCCTCTACCTCTTTGGTTATAATTCTGATTATTGTATCCTCCACTTTGATTGTTATACCAACAATCATTTGCCAAATGATTTGTTCTGCCACAAATCCAACAAGCTTTAGCATTATCTTTGTTCTTACCTCCTCTTCCTTTACCTCTGAAATTTGTCTTCCCTTTTGTGAAATTGGCTTGATTTGAATTCCCTTCATCATCATTTGATTGCTTTCCTTTGCCATTCTTTTTCTTGTCTTTGGAGTACATAGCTTGACTTGTACTTCTATCATTGTCTCCTTTAAGATCTTGCTCAAAGGTTAGCATGTGTCCTAGCAATTGATTAAGGTCAGGAGTAAAGTGATCAAGTGACAACTCTATGGATAATATAAAAGGCTTCCACTTCTCATCACCTCTTAGACCTGTAAGTATTTGTCTTACCAACTTTTCTTCTTCAATATCTTCATCCACTGCTCCCAAGCTATCTGCAATATCTTTCATCTTTGCCACATAATCTGAAATTGATTGTGAGCTCTTCTTCTTGAAGGTTGTGAACTCAGCCCATAGTGAGGACTTCCTTGACTTAGTTGTATTTTGGAAATGCTCTTCCAAGGCATTCCAAACATCTGTGGCACTTTCCAAACCTCTGATGTGAGGTAGAAGGTAATCATTTACAGCCATGTAGATGATACTCCTTGCTTGAGCATCCTTTCTCATCCAAGTCTTCAACATTGCAAGTTCTTCCCTAGTAGGAATACTTGGATCTGCAAATTCTGGTTTTTCTTCATCTCCTGTAATAAATGATATAAGATCTTTGCTCATGAGGTGTGCTTCCATCCTCATGGACCATGCTGGATAGTTCTCCCTATCTAGCTTATCAATCTGAAAGCTTTCTCCCATCTTGTATCCACCTGTGTATTGAAATCTTCAAGCTTTACAAACAATGTATGTACCTTTACTTCGAATTGAACTCCTTTTGCCTTTCTTGATGTCAAATAGTCTTCTCCTTGAGCTTTGACTCCAAGCTTTCACTTCTTAGTCCTTCAAGTGTTGAATTTCTTGAATCTGCAGCAGTCGGGATTCTTCTTTCTTCAAATTGATATCTCCTGCTCTGATACCACTGATGGAGAATGTTAATCTCCAAAAGAACAACTTACTCTTGTGATTAGAGCACCTCTATACCAAGAGTAAGTCAAACACTTCACTAATTTAGAGGATCAATTGCTAACTTATCAAAAATTAACAAATCTGTGAAGAAGATGATACACAGAAAAGTCTGCTGCACTGTTCATTCACATTGACCTATCAAATCTGTAAAGTTTTTGATAAAACTTTGTACAAATCATCTCCTAGAGATTGCGCAACTATTCCAAGTTGAATTACTTCAAAAGATTAAGTATAACTTGAGAAATTGATTTCACAAGTTACCTATGTCAGAAACTATTATCAAAAACAGTCGACTTTACACCTGTAACTTTTAAGACTTGGTTCTCCTTGAATAGAACCCGTTTTACAAAATGCTTCTAGACATAAGTAGCTTATCTTCCAACTTAAAGATTAAGCCCTCACTCATGCAAAACTTTACACTGTGCTAGGAGAAATGACCAAAACATTGACTTCGAAATCTGCGCCTGTTTTAGGAACTAGTGAACATGCTTCACATATGAATGTTCCTACACTTAATTCACTCAGCCTGATTACAATTGGAAGCTGAAACTTTGCACAGAGGTCAAGCAACTCTCAACTTAGACTTGTACAAAAACATTTCACAATTGATCTACTGTAGAAGGAGAACACGCAGAAACATCGGGCGCAAAACTTTTCATTTACTCAGAGAAAATACAACTGAGTGATGAGAGCTCACACACATTCACTTTCCTCTATCTTATGACTTCTATCTCCCTCATTCTTGACTTCTAACAAATGTCACATAAGCTCTCATACATGCCCCGACTTTTCTCAAGGTATTTATAGATAATTTGTACATAATTCTTACTGAACAAAAAAATCTAAGTCATCTATGACTATGCTAATGTACATATGTGTACAATTCTCTTGTCCTCTGATTGTAATCTTCTTCCATACTTTAGGAATTGATTCTTCCTTCATCATTTGATCTTCCAAGCCTTCAATTGGTGATTGGTATGCACCAACATTGAGTAACCTCTTCCTCTCTGATTTTTGTAGTTCTTGTAGCATTCATCTGTGGTATGATTGGACAATCCACAGATGTTGCAAGGTGATGAGTTGTAGGGTCTCCCCCTACCTGACTTACCTCCTCTGCCTCTTCCTCTAGATGACCTACCTCTCCCTACATAATTGGCTTGAGAGGTAGAGCCTTCTTCATCCTGTTTCTTCTTGCCTTTATCTTTAACTTTCTTATCAGTAAAGAGAGCAGAGGGGTTATTACCTTTTGATTGATCTCCAGCTTTGTTGAACTTTGCTTCATGTGTAAATAGTTGGCCCATGAGTGTTGTGAGATCAGGGGTATGCATGTCCATGTAGAGGTCCATTGCAGTGGTGAAACTTTCCCACTTATCATCTGCCTTGAGTCCATTTGTCACTTGCCTGACTATTTGCTCCTCTTCAATTTCCTCTCCAATGCTTGCTAGTTGATCTGCCACATCTTTGATCTTTGTCACATACTCTGAGACTGATTGCTTGGGCTGCTTCCTAAGTGTTGTGAACTCTATCCATAATTGATTCTTCCTAGCCCTTGTGTTGGAAGAAAAGTAATTTGACAAGGTTTCCCAAGTCTCTTGGGAAGTCTTACAGTTCCTTACATGAGGTAAAAGAAAGTCAGATATAGAGTTTAAGAGATAAGACCTTGCCAAGGCATCCTTTGCACACCATTGGTTGAGTCTTTCATGCTCATCCTTTGTAGGTAGTCCTCTAGTCTTGAATGAGGGCAACTCCTCATCTCCTGATATGTATCCAAATAGACTTCTCCCTTGTAGATAGGTCTTCATTCTCAATGACCAAGCTTGGTAGTTGTTTCTGTCCAATTTGTCAATGAAAGAAGGGAAACCATCACCCATGATTACCTTGTTTTGCTCTGATACCACTGTTGAGAGTGATGGATGGATGCACTCAGGAAATCAGTTGGTGCTGCAAAACCTGCTTCACACCTGCCCTCTTTTCTCTTCTGATATGCTTAGTACACAATCTTAGCTTCCTAATGACATAAAGAAACCATATATGTACTTTGGAAATGATTTGGGTAATGACCAAATCAAAACATATAACTTGGTACTTCACAAATCAAGCAAAACCTTCTATTCCTGTAATGATACCTGCTCAGACTTTTACTCAGTGTGTCCAGCACACTAAAAATTGGAACAATTCCTTTTGGGAGTATTAATGTACCTTAGTAAGCTACCAATCACAAGTGGAATCACTTCAATTGATAAACTATGCACTGAGAAATAAGTTTAGCAAAATTATAATCACCCCCGACTTTTCAGGAACTCTGCAGACAAATACCAGTGTGCACCTCGACTCGATTTTCTCCCAAATGGCTGAATGGAATCCTTTGAAATTTTGTATGCTTGTAGTAGACTTTGAGCTGGTTCCAATGAGCTATAGAACACTTGATTTAGTTCAGTAGATCCAGAGATATGCTCCTTTGACGTTGACAGACTTGGAGTAGGACACTCAGACAAAACAGAGATGATGAATGTATACTTCTATTGATAAATGTGTTTGTACAATCTCATTAGCTTGACAAGCAGAGCTAAATGAGGTATTGTGGTGTTGGCAATAGAGTAGCCTTCACACACAATGAGTTACAATGAAATTTTGCCTCGGGGAGTGAGCTAGAGTGAGAGTGTAACCCGCGACTTTTTCACTACATCATTTATAGGAGTTTGATCTTCATTTGAATTTGAAATTCAAACTTAGGCTCCCTTGAATCTCTCCTCTAAAAGTAGGGAGATATTCTCTCCATCTCAACAATCAAATTTCCACGACTAATGAAGTAGGTGGATGACTTTAAGTGGTTACAAACAAATGACAAGTCACTTAGACTTTTACAAGGGGTAAAGAGGTAATAACATATAAGCATATGTTCACATGAGCCTTGCTTTGAGTGAAGCCTTGATAATCCTTTATCCATGCTAATCTTCCATAAGTCCAAGGGTCCAAGCCAATGTGTGTAGGCTTGTCTTGCACCAACAGGCCATACCCATGCTAAGTTTCGTATCCAACCTTTTGATGACCACTCTCCAAAAGTGGCTAGTAAACTTCCTATCCCGATCAGAAACTATGTCTAATGGAAGACCATATAACCAGTATAGGTTCTCCACAAAACGTCTAGCCAACTCTGGTGTCTTCACTGTAGTACTTTGGAATGAACCTAGCCATTTTGGTTAACATATCCTATGACAATTACCCAAATTGAGTCCTGCCCTCTCTGTGTCTTAGGTAATCCGACTATAAAGTCCATGGAGATACTCTCCCACTTCCCATTAGGAATATCCAATGGGTGGAGTAGTCCTCCAATCCTCAACCTCTTAGCGTTGTTGACCTGGCATTTATTGCACTTAAGCACATACTCTAGGACGTCCTTATGAAGTCCAGGCCAATAAAACTGCCTCTTAACAAGATCATAAGTCTTGCTAACTCCTGGGTGTCCCGCACTAGGTGTGTCATGACACTCATACAAAATATGCCGTCTCATCTCTGTATCTCTAGGGACACACACCTTACCTTTATATAATAGATATCCATCATGGACACTGTAGTTCTTCCACTTGAATCCTTCTTGAGTACCCGTCGATACTCCATCCTTACTGGAAACCCGTATATCACGATCCCCATTCTCTATGGCTTCCCAAATCTTTGAATATGCAGGATCAAGCCTACATGTTCCTCTAATGGACTCAAGTAGCTCACTAGTGATCTGAGTAAAACTCAGTCCATTGAGCATAGGCATGCGGCTAAGTGAATAAGCCACTACATTAAACTTTCCCTTCCTATACCTAAGCTCATAATCAAACTCTTGAAGGGTCTCTGCCCATTGGGCCTTACGACCTTTAAGGTCTATTTGATTAGAGAGCCACTTAATGCTCTCTTGATCAAACACTATCGTGACTTTGGCACCATATAAATAATGACGCCACTTCTTCAAAGCATGGACAATTGCATACAAATCCTTCTCATAGACGGAGTAATTCTTTTGAGCCGGTTCTAGTTTCTTGCTCTCAAAAGCTATTGGTCGACCATCCAGTACTAAAACCGCTCCTATAGCAAAATCACTCGCGTCCGTCTCAACAACAAAAGGTTTGTTGGGATCTGCTATGTGTAAAAGTGGAGCTGTAGCAATTGCTACTTTCAACTTTTCCATACTTTGCTTCTGTTCGTCTCCCCAATGAAAGGCTTTCCCTTTCCCTTTAAGTTGTTCCGTCATCGGGACAGCAATCTTGGCATAGTTCTTAATGAATCTTCGATAGAAACCTGATAAACCTAGGAAGATCTGCTGCTCTTCTAGGTTCCGTGGATGTGGCCATTCCATAATAGCCCTTACTTTTTCAGGATCCATCTGGATTCCATCCTGGGAGACTATATGCCCAAGGTATCTAACCTCTGTCTTGAAAAAAACACACTTTGATTCCTTAGCAAAGAGTGAATTTTCCCTTAGCACTTGAAATACTTTCCTCAAGTGTTCCAAGTGTTGTTCTTCTGATACACTATAGATCAGAATGTCATCCAAAAAGTCTACCACAAAGTGTCCTAGATAAGGCCGTAAAACACTATTCATGAGTTTCATGAAAGTGGAAGGAGCATTGGTGAGACCAAAAGGCATCACCAAAAACTCATAGTGCCCATATCTAGTTCTAAATGCAGTCTTAGGAATATCCTCTGCCCTAATCCTGATCTGGTGATATCCTGATCTAAGATCAAGCTTGGTAAAATACCTAGCTTCATGTAACTGATCAAATAGATCTTCCAATCTAGGCATTGGAAATTGTCACATAATCCTAGTAGGAGATGGTTGAACCACACCTTAAGAGAGAGGATTAGGAAGTAATCCTCAATCATGGCTTTTGGGGCAAGTGGTTAGCCCATCGCACTCCTAATCGGGAGGTTGTGAGTTCAATTCCCAACACTGGTATCAGAGCCTAGTTGAGAAATTGGGTGAGATGGAGGTTCACGCCTCATTCGTGGGCACTTGGAAAAAGCGCTTATCTGTGGTGAGTGTGAAACTGGCCTTGGATGAAGGTGCATGGGCATTTGGGCACCCACGAAGGGTGGGATAGGTCCAAATTTGGTCATGTGCTGGAGTTTGAGGTTGGTGGAAGCGCTCATGCATGGAAAGTGGGTCCAAGAGTTAGAAGGGTCCACAAGTGAGCATTGAGGACAATGCTCGGCCTAAGGGGGAAGGAATGTCACATAATCCTAGTAGGAGATGGTTGAACCATACCTTAAGAGAGGATTAGGAAGTAATCCTCAACCATGGCTTTTGGGGCAAGTGGTTAGCCCATCGCACTCCTAACAAGGAGGTTGTGAGTTCAATTCCCAACAAAAATCTATTTTTGATAGTTACCTTATTAAGTGCTCTATAGTCTATACATAATCTCATAGAGCCATCTTTCTTTTTAACTAGGAGCATTGGCGATGCCCATGCATGGAGGTGGGGGGATGGGCACATTCATGAATGAAACTATCTCGGTATATATAATAAGGGTTTGCCTCATTTGTGGTTGAGGGTTTGCATTGGTATACATTAATTTCTCAAGACATGTTCCAGGGTGGGTTTTAATGGGGAGGCCTTATATTGGTAAGAATCATGATGCTCAAGAGACTCTATATAGTACATGGTCACATTATTTCCATTTTTTGAATCAAATTTTTTAGTTTATTTATCATTCTCAATGATGAGTTGGGACATGGGTACTAGGTCTCTATCTTGGTTATCCTCTATCCTTGGATATTTGGTTGATACTATTTTGTGAAGGTGGTTTGTTAAACTAGGATCATTTGAGGTCTCTATTATGGTTGGTACTACTATTTATACTTTCATCGAGATTTATAAGCTTGTTGCTACTCATATGCAGGGGTACTTATTATCATACATCTAAGCTTGTTGATATGGTTGTCTGACTATCTTTGTTATAGGGTAATCCTCAGCCAGATGATTGGTGTATGTCCTTCGATGGTATAATAATAGGTCCTTGTCCAACCATAACTTGTGCTTGTATGAGGAAAACAATATCCACAATTATATCAATGCTTTTTTGTGGTCACACATTGGGAGTTTTGCACAAGGTGTTTATGGTTCTGATGTAGAACAATGGTGAGAATGAAAACATCATAACATTATCCCTAACTTAAATTATCAATCCAAGGAGATGAGAGGGTGATATGGGGAGATCACCTATAATCAAGAAAACCTTAAAGGTTGTAAGGCTTGATAGGTAGAGACCCTTCAAGATTTTGACTATGAGGTAAGGTAAAGGAAGGGAAATTTTAATGAGGTGGCTGATTCACTAAGCCACATGCCTATGCTCAATGGACTGAATTTTAGGCAAATCAATAGTAAGATACTTGATACCATGAGAGGGAAATTTAGGTTTCATCTTGCATATTCCAAGATTTTGGAGTCCATGGAGAAAGGTGATCCTAATACTGTTTTCAATGAGGATGGAGTACCAACGGGTACTTAAAATGATTCAAATGGAAGAACTACAATGTCCATGATGGATATGTGTTGTATAAAGCTAAGGTGTGTGTCCCAAGAGACCTAAATATATTGCATGAGTTTCATGATGCACCCAATATGGACTTCATAAGGACATCCTAGAGTATGTGCTTAAATGAACAAAATGCTTAGGTCAATAAAGTGAAGAGATTGAGGACACGAGGTCTTCTCCACCCATTGGAAACTCCTATTAGTGAATGGCAGAGCATCTCTATGGATTTTAAAGTAGGACTACCTAAGAAACACAGGGGGAATGAGTCGGTCTCAGTAATAGTGGATAGATTAACCAAGATGGCTAGGTTTATTCTAGCATAGAGTACAATGAAGATATATGAGTTGGTTAGGTTGTTTCTTGAGAACCTATGTTCTCATTTGTTCTTCCTTTATATGCCATTTGAGATCAAGATATGAAGTTTACTAGCTACTTTTGGAGAGAAATATTCAAAAGGATGGATACTAAACTTAGCATGATTATGATCAACCATCCAGATGGATGGACAAATGGAGAGGGTTAATGAAATCCTAGTGATATATTTCTATATGCATATGTAAATGAATGGAAACATAATTGGGAAGATTACTTATTGATACTAGAGTTTGCATATAATATTGCCACACACTCTTCCACTAGGCATAGTCCATTTATGCTTATGCATGGGTTTTAGCCAAGAGCTACATATGGACTAGGATTGCATATGAGAAAGTCCAAGCCGCAAAGGATTCTTGGAAGAGATGAATGATATGCTTAGACTTGATATCGATAGCATTAGGAGAGCTAAGGACATGGCTAGAGGCTATGCTACTTCTCAAAGGAGAAGAATCAACTTTCAAGTAGGAGATAAAGTATATCTTAGATTTCTTTCTAGATCACAAACCATGAAGAGGAGACCATGTCCAAAATTATCTCTTAGGTATTATTGACCATTCCCAATAGTGAAGAGAATAGGAATGATAGCTTACCAGTCCCAACTTCTAGATACTACCCAAATCCAATCACTATTTCATATGAGTTAGATTTAAGAGAGGGCTATGTGAATCTAACAACCTCATTCCTCATGGTGAGTTAGTAGATCCTATTTTTGTTCAATCTAATCGACATGAATCTGAGAGAGTACCACTCGCCTAAAAGAAATGAATGAGGAATCACCTATATAAAGAGTGCCTAGTAAAGTGGAAAGATAGTTATGAAGATAGTGCCACATGGTAGCAGATTGGCACCCTACAGAGATGGTTTCCCAACTTTTATTTTCCTCTGTAAGAGTCTTTTAAGGGGAAGGAAACAAGGAAACATCATGGAGATATGACCATTTACTTAGGATACATGGAGTTTAGTGGGATTACTTACTTTAATACTTCTCTCTCTCTCTCTCTCTCTCTCTCTCTCTCTCTCTCTCCCTCTCTCTTTTCTAGACCTTCCAATATCATTTGTGAGGAAAACAATAAACTTAAGGGGAAGGAAATCGTACATGGGAGCAAAAGGAAAGGGAGGTAGGAACCCTCCCTTAGAGGCATGCACACATGGCCTCTCACATGATGTGGCACTGATGTCAGAAGTCCATGTGGTGGCTCCATTACATGGAGAGAGGGGAATGCCTTAGAGCTAGAATATATGGTTGGGAGTTTGATGAGGCATCTATCATTGCATGTTTGGTATTCTTTTGTATTCGATAATTGTCCATCTTCATCTCCATTAGTCGATGGTTCTATGAGCTTCCAAAAATAAGGTTTCAATCGAGTAGGATTCCCTTTCACATAATGGGTGGCTTTGATGTCTTAAACAAAGTTAGCATTTTTCAAACAAAGGATGAAAAGAAAAAGTGAAAGTTCTAACTATGAATGAATAAATGTTTACTTCCATGTCACTCTAGCATAAGGGCAAGTACCAATGTGAGAAGATCCACCTCATAATTTTCAATCCGAGAAGATGTGAGGGGGGTATGATGATCGTGAACAAGTGAAGTGCACAAGTGAGTGGGTGAAAAGCACACAAGCATGCACACACATACACACATGCACAACGCCAAACAAAGAGATGCAGCCATGGAATCCTTCATTAGCCAAAAGCAAGATTACAAGATCTTTGTTCACTTCAATTCCCAATTTCCTCACCTCAAAAATGAGCTATCTAGCTCCTTTTATAGTTTTGGACTAGCTTTGGCCCTGTCCAGACCTAGTGTCTTGCCTAGTTAAAAACTAGGTTCTTAGGCTAATTTGGAGGCTCAAATGAGCTACAAAAAATATGAAAATTGGTATGTACTTAGATCTAATACTCCTCAAGCTTTAGGGCTCCTCATCTTGCAGAAAATGGAGTAAGAATCATCAAAAATGGTATTTACAATGGTGTGTAGTGATTAAAGTCATTGTTATAAAAGAGTTATTATTTGAAAAATTATGTAGGCCTAGTTGCCAAGCCTACATTGACGACTTTTCCTACTTGTTCATACTTGACTCTTCCTCTACTTTGATTCTCTTTGACGACTTCCTTATCTTGCAAAGCCACCTTGACTGCCCTGGTTGCTGCCAACCCACCCTCTCTCATGTCTATCGTCCCTGATAGACCCTTGTTGCGAAGAGTGTTTGATGTAGTATTCAAGGACATCCGTGGCAAGATGATGTTCTTGCAAGTGCATTCCTCATGCCAGATCTGTCATAAGTTGATATCAATCTACTAGATCTAGGATGTTTGGGTGTGGTATTTACAACTAGTCTACATGGAGTGCTTGTTCTATTGCAAAAAGGTGCAACAAGTGGGTGGGTCTGGGAATGAAAATCTCAGTGGTACTCCTAGAATCCTGTAGAAAACATCTCCTCAAAGGTTTGCTTATAGCAAGCAGGTAAATATTTAATGCATGCAAGCCAAGCATGGATGGTGTTGATTGAGGTTGTTTGGATCATATCATATACCAAGTCATGATTACCTCCAGAGAATCCTTGGGCAAAAATATATGCTTGGACTTTCCTAAAATTTTTGAAAAACAATAGTCATTAGCTCAAAAATCTTCATGCACATCTTGGCGGAAATGTCTTGCACATTCTTGAATCTTGATGTCTAGTGGAATATAGTGGATATCATGTAAGTGAATGTGGGTGGTGCTCTAGGAGGAGCGAAATAAGGATATTTTAACCAATCTGAACACCCTTTGTTATTGCGTAGTTTGATTGCAAATGCTAGCCATGATCCACGATAGACAATAGGACAATAGCAAGGGTTATATTTAATGTACAATGGCACATTCAACCAAGTGTCCATCAATTTGACATACTCTATCAGTAGCCATGAATGCCAAGTTGGTTGAAAGATGGTTCCTTCCCATGCCTTTTCGGGTAGGTCATTTGGCTCGAACTCTGTAGCAAATGTGGGTTTTGTTCCAGTAACCCTCTTGATTTCCGCATTGTAATCTACCAATAATACAAAATATGGCATGTATTGCAGTTTTGAGGTGGTGATGAGTCGTTAATGTGATAGGTTCTAAAAATAAGCTAACTTTATAACTGTTTATTCAAGATTGGACATAGATTGTATTTGTACCACTATGCTATCATCATGAGTATGGCCTATTTGTTCTACCTCCTTAAGCCAAATTGGTGCCTCATTTTCAAAGGTTTCTTGGCCCTCTTCACTTATGCACTCCGTGTACTCGCATGGGTTCATATGGTTCTTCAAATGACTCTTCTACCAGAATTTCCACTACTACTTGTGGTTCTAGTTGTTCAAGAGGAGAGGGTGGTCTTTCATATTGTAATAACAGTGCTTGGAGTTCTTCGACCCATTTCTGGAGGGTATCCAATTCCTCTATCATCTGTGGAATGGTGACCGTTTGTGGCCTAGATGTGTTTATGGTAGTTAACTCCTTCTTGAGATCGGCACACTCTGCTTCGAGCTTCTCGTATGACTCTAGAAAACTAGCATGTTCCTCAAGTAAGATCTTGATGTCATCTAAGGGAACAACTTGAAACCTCATTGGAATGATCATTATTCGTGGTGTTCCTTCCATAGTAGTCTCAAGATTGTCTTGGTTCTATTGTTGTAGTATCTTATTCTCTTCCAATGTTGAGAAGCCCTAGATTTCTTCATAATTTTTCATTGGTTATGTGTTGCTCGTGTAGCATGACCTCCAAGCCTTTGTTAGCTTGGCCATCCACAATTGGTACCTTGGCCTCCAATTCTTTGTGAGCTTGTTGTAGTGTGAGTTAATTAGATTGGAGTGTTTTGTTGTGATCTTCGAATGTTGTAGCTTGTGCTTGTAGTCTTTGAGATTCTGCATATAAGGCAGTGTTTAGGTCTTCCAATTGTTGATAATCTTGCTGAAGTTGTGAGACACACTCAATCATCATAATGAATGTATTATTTACAATTGTAGATGCAAAGGAGGTAGGGTTTAATGTAGGGGGAATCACAAGGGGAATGAGCATGGAGGATGCAATGCATGATGGTGCCAATGATGTTGGTGGAGGGGGGATCAGGGGTGGTGGAAGCATGGGGGGAGGGGAGGTGGGATGGGTGGAGAAATGTCCATAGGGTCGGACAATGCAATGTATGTGGGAGCTACCATGAAGGTGGGGTTGTATAATTCATGGGTCCAGAGGGTTAAATATATGGATTCTAAAGGTTAGAATATGATGTATGTTTGCTTTGGTCTAACCTTTGAATTACCCTTGGAACATGCCTTGAACCTTTGGGTGAAACCCTTGGTTTTAACCCTTTAGGTATTTATTCATATGAGCTCCCAATTGAATGGTTAGAACCTTAGGCTTGATTTATCCTAAGGTGTGGGAACCTTAGTCTTGGGAGAAGCTTCTCTAGGAGACACCTTGTGTGTACGTGAGAGAAGAATCCTCATTTGATTTAGAAGGCATGTGATAGACCTTGGGAAATTATAAGGCATGTGATCACCCTTGGGAAAGTGTCCACATGAGGGACACTTGGCTGGACACTTGGCCAATCTCAAGGACAAGCACCCCCTTGGGCTAGAGGTATATATATGGGTGGAGTTGGATGGGTGGAGACGTGCTCTCTCTTAGGAGTGTGGTCTTGGTAGTTAGATTTATGAGAAAGTGGTTTTTCACAATAGTGGGGATGGAAGGTGTCATGATCGTGGTATCTATGTATAGTGAGGTGGATATACATGTTTGTGAACCTAATGTCTATGTTATGGGAACACGAGTGAGGCTTTCCATGAATGATACATAATGGGATGGGGAGATGGTGGCCATGGAGGTATAGGGAAAGATGGATGAAGCGAATGGAAAGTATAGATCATGACGGAGAAGGATATCTGTATGGGGATAAGCAAGGATACCTAAGCTACCCTCAGTGGGTCTCCGGTGTCCTTCTATGCTAGGTATGATGGGATGGCCAATGGCAGATTCTACAGATAGAAATGGAGAAGCAAAAAGTGGATTCGTGATGGAAGAAAAAAGGTCGCTTGAGAGATCAGTTCCTGAAATGAGAAAGAGGTGGTTGAGGTAGGGGTGTGGGTAGCAATTGTTAAGATTACACTAGTTTCTATGGTGGTGGGTGGCAAAGGTGGGGGGCGTTGAGATTAGATAGGTGAAGTTTGTACAAAGGTTTTAGTGGTAAGATCAATTATGGGTGTTGAAGTAGATGTTGGTTCTATGGTTGCTTCTTGTTCAGAGTATATCCTTTCCTAGCCATGGCCTCGTCTCCACTCTTTGTCTCTCATACATGATTGACTGGCATAGTGTAGTGCGCACTGCTTCTTGAACTCCCAATGATTCTGTCAATAATTTGAGTGAATTAATAAACTAAGGGTCCACCCCTTCGTCTTTGAGGATTTGATCTATCAAGGTTTGTCCTGACACGAATGAGACTCTATGTCATTCTTGCATAGTTGTAATTGTATCGTACAATCATTGTAATTGGGGTGTAGAGGCAATAGCACCTATGAATTCAGGCCTTTCTTGTTGCTTTGCAAGGTGTCCTTCCTCATGTTCATCGTTGCCCTCTTTTAGTTCTTCATCTTCATCTTCATCTTCCTCATCTTCTTCTTCTTCACCCTCCTCTTCATCAACTATGGTAACCTATGCTTGTGATGTAGTTGCTTGTGGATGTGATCACTCTACAACTTGTTCATCACCCGATTCAATGTTCACCTCTCGTAGAGTCTGCTCAAAAATATTTGTTGGTGAGTTCTTCAAGGTGGACTACTCTAGGGAATTCAATCTCTACTGGGATTGGAGGAAATATTAAACTTGGACCTTTAGAGTTGCATCTTGGGAGGTGGAGTGTGAATGGGTGTACATGACATTATGGTAGAGGAGTGATTTTGGGGGTTAAAGTGGCTCCTCGAGGTTGATCCATGGTACTACTCCTCGCATGTGCATTGATGGGGGTCCTATGGAAGTTCTACCTTTGAATTATTGCACCCTATTCCACATCAATGCTCTCTCAATTAGAATGTCATATGCAAGACATTGATAGATAATCCTTGTGAAGGCACAAGATCCATACAATACTGCATTGCATGGCCATTGTTTGTGTGCCAGGTGAATTTAACCAATGATCCAATGTGGTAGGTTAATAGTTAGGTTAGGAGTATCGATGAGATACAAACTAAACCATACTTTCTTATGGGGCATGGTGAACTTATCCTGTGCTAGAAAAGCAAAATGTTGCATGCACATTCTCAGGTGGACCGTGATTTGGGGCATCATGGCCACCATATCTTTGAGCTTCATAAGGTTCCTATTCTTCATAATTTCTTGGACTAGATTTTCCTTCTCAATGGGGATGTGCATCCCTTTCATGTCCAGATCATGATGCACTAAGTTGTTGGTTAACTTGAACTGCTTCGATTCATCTCCCTAGGTTAAATATGGAAGCACAAATATGCTTGAAGCTTTGGGATCCTTGTTGGGTGTCAGGGTCTTGATGAGATAGTAACATCACAAGAAATTAGGTTTGAGAAGCTTAGCACTGAGATACATGTCCAATCCCACTTTCTACCACACTAGGCATAGCTCTTCTACATACTATAATTTCTCAAACTCATGGGTGAAAAATGGTACTTCTCCCATTTTCCATTGAACTTTATTTTTGCCTCCCAAAGGTAAGAGCCTTCTCCTAACGGTCCCACTATCTCGCTAAACCAATCGGAGGTCTTCCCAACTAGCATGGTGTGGCCACTTGGGGGATCTTGTATGGGGATGATTTATATGGTCTATAATTCCTCCAATCATTCATTTGGCTCAAGCATGATGGGTAAGCTTTCCATGTCAATAGTCTGCTCACTAATGCCTCCCTAAGAACTCGTTCCTGCTACTTCAGCCATGATACTGCTGGTAGTGGTTGATGATCGCTTATCTACTAGAAGAATAAGATCATATTAGTATTGCATAGGAAACATGATAATGCCTTGTTCCCTTTACAATACCAACATGGTTTTCTTTGAGGTTAGAGGTTAGTCAAATAGGTGTTTTGTGTGTGTGTGTGAGTGAGAGTTAAAAAGCCAGTAATTTTCCTATATGCATACTCTGGTTGTGCAGTGGACTTAAATGCATCTATTCCTGTGCATAGTAGTTTACATGGTTGGGTTAGGGAATTTATTATAGGGTTTGACTCTCCAAATTTCCTTTGTGGGGTTGCATAATTTGATGTTGATGGTATTTGAAGATGTCTTAGGTAATGCTACCTAGATCTGGGACTTTTCAGGTGTCCATTTCCAAGTAGTCCTAGGTGTGACTTGATATGTTTGTGTGGTGATAATAGATGTTCATCATGAATTGTGTGAAGTGCATGCCTATGAGTAGTGATTCAAGCCTAGGGCCTTACGTGTGGCTACTTGGGCACGAAAGCAAGTCTTAGGCACTCGGATTTCTCGTGTCTTTGGGTAAGCCCTCATTGACTGCTTTGGTATTTAAATAGAAATAATCCTTCATGGTTGACTCGTGGAATACTCCTTTGTTGCGACCTTCAATGGTGTTGGGTTGGTGTGTCCTTGGGGTTTTTGCATCACATCAGGGGGTTGCTCACCTGTACGTACCCAAATCTACTTCACAGTATGAGTCATCTTGCTTCAAGCTATCCATTGACTAAGAGCACTGACTATCTGCTTTCTCTGCTACTTGTACTCCTTTGTTTGCTTTGTTTCGATCATTTTTGAAAAAGAAGGGAGTTCCATCAGGTCCTTGACTCTTTGTTGAGAACATCATCCTTCTGCTTCACAAAGTTTTGAACAAGAAAAGCATCTTTATCTTCATGTGTACTCTTGGAAGGACAAAGAGTTGGTGCCTTTCATAATTCCTTGAGTGCTCCCTTTGCTAGTTCAACTGTGACATGCTACTGGCTCACCTAGACCTTAAGAATTCCACTTCTTAGGTTCAAGTTCATAGCATGGTCATAGATCCAATCTTGATCTAAAATAAGAGGTTCAGTGAGGTCCTCATCTTGACATACTAGTAGTTTCACTATCATTCGCACATCTTGAAGGTCGATGGGAAGTTCCACTTTGCCCATGCAAGGGGTTTTTGCACCTTCAAATCCTATGAGATATGCCTCTATAAGACTTGTATTTAGATGCAAGTCTTGACATTAAGAAAGTTTAACTACATTAGTGGCAGCACATGAATCAATTAAGGCTCTTATAGTCCTTGCACTCTTTCCATGTCCTACCTCTTGGGTCACAAAAGGAGGTCAATCGACTATTCGAGGGTACATTACACCTAATGATTGGCACATAGCCATGTGATATCTTGGAGTGTCATGAGCATATGACCTAGGTTGATCTCTACCCTATCTCCTCAATTTCATTTGATAGATGTGTTTTAAGGCTTCTGCCTATGCTTCTTCTCGAACTTATTTTTCCTCTTCCTTACATTTCTTGGAAGTGTTGATTCAGTTTAGCATTTCCTTGGTGAGGGGCTCTTGATATAATGTGACTCTGCATCCATTGATGTAACTAGGTAGAATGTCACCTTCTAGAGTGGCTAATTGGATAGCTCCACTTGTTGATATTCTATTAATAATGATGGGTCCATAGCCACGCTTCTCCAACTTCCATGCATGTTGCTTCAATGTGTATACTAAGACTAAATCTCCCTTTTCAAGCCCATATCCTTCACGTGCACATCAAAATAGGTTTTTTTGTCTCTTCTTAGCCGCATAAACCCTTGTTGTTCTTAGCCGCACAAATCCTTGCTACTGCTCTCAATTGTGTCTCCCCTAGTCGCTCTAAGTCAAAAATTATGGATGAAAGCTCATGACCAGTCCATTGGTGTTCTTATGCTACTTTCAATGTCGATATCAAGAAGTCTAATGGCAACACAACATTTTGTCCAAAGACCATCTGAAAGGGGTGGCTTGGAGCACCATTTTATAGGCTACTCTATAGGCCCAAACAACATGATGTAGCTATTTCTCCCAATCAGAATGCTTATTATTCACCAATTTAGTCAAAACAGTAAAAAGTATTTTCTTTGTGCTTTTTGCTTGGCCATTGGCTTGTGGGTGATATGGAGTCGACCTCTTGTGAACCACCATGAAATCCTGTAACAAGTATTCAATGACCTCATTCAAGAAGTGGGTGTTACTATCACTCATCAATTCAATTGGCAAACCATACCTTGTAAATACATTCTCAAATAGGAACTTGTCCATGGTCTACACATTGTTCTTTCTTGTTTCCTTCACTTCCACCCATTGAGTTAGATAATCAGTGGTCACAATGATGTATTCAACATGTGAACTCTTAGCTCAGGGTTTAATAGGACCAACAAAGTCTATTCCCCACTTAGAGAATGCAAGCCCACCCATCATGGGTTTTAGTGGCATCTCATCTTTATGTATAGGTTATTGAGTTCACTAAAAAATATTGCACCTCTTCATGTAGGTATGTGCATCCATGTGAAGATTTGGCCACCAGAGACTTGCGAATAGAATTGCCTTGATCACACAGTCTGGTCCAAAATGTCCTCCTACTACACCTTGGTGAGCAATGTCTAAGATCTTGAGGTATTCACTCTCATGGACACACAATCTGAGATAGCTATCTCTTTTGCACTTGTATAAATTATCTCCAAAGAGTGCATAGTCTTGTGCTTTTTGTTCTAAGCTCTTCTGTCTAGCCAATGTCATTTCTTGAGGGAATGTTTTCATCCTCAAAAATTTTACCAATGTTTCACTCCAATCTGGTACTAGAGACACTTGATATAGTGTAGCATGTTCCACAGGTGCTCTTCCATGGTTGGCCAATATACACCTAATCTTTGCAGAGTCTCTAGTGTTTGATCTTTTGAGTGATGTTTTTGTAGTGCACCTACATGTGCTATTTGCAACCAGTTTGCATGCTCATCTTCATCTGCTACTATGCCTTGATTGGTGTGTTTATACACACTTCCTACTAGTATGTGGTATTCTTGAGACCTCACTAATTCTTTATCTTTGGCTCTCAATATAGGATGTTTAGGTCCAAATGTTAAAATAGGCACTATATTCTTGGCCCATTTAGGCACTACTTCTAGATTGAACAAGTAAGCTCATCTGATACTCCTTGAGGAGACTCTCCTCAAGTTATTCTAGAAAGGTGATCTACCCTAAGGTGAGTTCTACATTTCCTAACCACAACTTCATGCCTGTATACACCCAATAGCATCATTGATTGCATCCACATGAACATGGAATGGCTTGTTTGAATCTAATGTACTCAAGATTAGTGTTGAACATGATCATCGCTTAAGCTCATTAAAGGCATTTTCACATTCTTTTATCCACTTGAATTTAGACAAAAGGTTGTACAAGGGCTTTACAATGATTGCATGCATATAAATGAAACATTGATAATAGTCGCAATGCCCCATGAAAGCTTGTACTTCCTTGAGATTCTTAGGCCTAGCTAGCTTTGCAATAGCTCCGACTTTATCTTCATTCATGGATATTCCATTCTTTGACACTATGTGTCCTAGAATCTTGCTTGCTTGACCATAAAACACACTTTTTTGGGTTCAAGGAGACACGATATTCCCTACATTTGTCAAAGATTTGTCTTAGCTTAGGTGTATGTTTTTGTCAAACATTGGATTGAGCACAAAAATCATCAACATAGAGTTCCAAGTTTTTATACAAAATTTCTTTAAATACATGACACATCAGCCTTTGGAAGGTAGTTAGTGTATTGGTGAGCCCCAATGGCATTTCCCAAAATGCGAATATGTCCCACTCAATGGAAAATGCCATCTTATGATGGTCTTCTAGGGCAATGGCCACTTGATTATAGCCAGAGAACCCATCAAGGAAGTTGTATACTTCCTTGCTTGCTACCCTTTCTAATAGATGTTCAGTGATAGGAAGCACATAGCCAAACGATTGTACAGAAGCTTTGCAATGATTCCATATATATAAATGAAACATCAATAATAGGCGCAATGGCCCATGAAAGCTTGTACTTCCTTGACATTCTTAGGCATATCTAGCTTTGCAATAGCTCTAACTTTATCCTCATCCGTGGATATTCCATTGTTTGACACTATGTGTCCTAGAATCTTTCTTGCTTGACCATAAAAACACACTTTTTTGGGTTCAAGAAGACATGATATTCCCTACATTTGTCAAAGACTTGTCTTAGCTCAGGTATATGTTTTTGTCTAATGTTGGATTGAGCACAAAGATCATCAACTTAGACTTCCAAGTTTTTATGAAAAAATTCTTTAAACACATGACACATCAGCCTTTGGAAGGTAGTTAGTGTATTGGTGAGCCCAAATGGCATTACTCAAAATGTGAATATGCCCCACTCAATGGAAAAAGACATCTGATGTTGGTCTTCTAGGGCAATGGCCACTTGATTATAGCCACATAACTCATCAAGGAAGTTGTATGCTTCCTTGATTGTTACCCTTTCTAATAGATGTTACGTGATAGGAAGCACATAGCCAAAAGGTTGTATAGAATCTTTGCAATGATTACATACATATAAATGAAACATCGAGAATAGCCATAATGATCCATGAAAGCTTCTACTTCCTTGACATTCTTAGGCCTAGCTAGCTTTTCAATAGCTCTAACTTTATCCTCATCCGTGGATATTCCATTCTTTGACACTATGTGTCCTAGAATCTTTCTTACCTGACCATAAAAACACACTTTTCTAGGTTCAAGAAGACATGATATTCCCTACATTTGTCAAAGATTTGTCTTAGCTCAGGTATATGTTTTTGTCTAATGTTGAATTGAGCACAAAGATCATCAACATAGACTTCCAATTTTTTATGCAAAAATCTTTAAACACATGACACATCAGTCTTTGGAAGGTAGTTAGTGTATTGGTGAGCCCAAATGGCATTACCCAAAATGTGAATATGCCCCACTCGATGGCAAAAGCCATCTTATGTTGGTCTTCTAGGGCAATGGCCACTTGATTATAGCTAGAGAACCCATCAAGGAAGTTGTATAATTTCTTGCCTGTTACCCTTTCTAATAGATGTTCAGTGATAGGAAGCGCATAACTATCTCTAATAGTGGCTCCATTAACCTTCTTCAAGTTAGTGCATACACATAACTTGCCATTCTTTTTGGGCACCACTACAATGGGGGACACCCATTCACTGTGCTCAATTTCATATATAAATCATGCTTCTGCCAACTGATCTATCTCTTCCTTGATCTTGGGAGCATAATTGTCATTATATGTAAGCATATGTAAGGGTGTAATCCTTAGAGGGTTTGGCTTCTGCGTTCATGGGAATCGTATGCAAGCATATGTAAGGGTGTAATCCTTTTAGTTCCTTATAACTCCATGCAAACACATCTCTGCATTCTCTTAATAAATCAATCAACCCATTTTCCTCTTCTTTAGTGAGGTCGTGTCCTATGTACGTGCGTCGTTCTTCATCTTCTTCTATGGTCACAATAATTTCTTTTTTTGTCTCTTTGTTATTATACGCCACTCCTTTGAGTGCTTCTTGTTTAGGCATTCTGAGCATGACTTTTCTATCCTCAACCTCATATTTCTTAAAATTTTCAGGAACCTCAAACAAAGACTCTTCCTCTTCTGGTGGCAGTTCTTTCTTCTTTCTTTTCTTGCCTTCACTCTTGGTAGTTACCTGTGTGGTTAATCTCACATCGTTCATAAGCTCTTCTTGTCCTTGAGGGTGAGCTTCTACTACATATAGGTATTCGTCTTCCAATGCATGACTTTTCTATCCTCAACCTCATATTTCTTAAAATTTTTAGGAACCTCAAACAAAGATTCTTCCTCTTTTGGTGGCAGTTCTTTCTTCTTTCTTTTCTTGCCTTCACTCTTGGTGGTTACCTGTGTGGTTAATCTCACATCGTTCATAAGCTCTTCTTGTCCTTGAGGGTGAGCTTCTACTACGTATAGGTATTCAATAATCAAATCACACATGATTGGTTCTATAGTGAAAACCAAAATTTCATGGCCATCTTCATCAGAGTGGGGTGTCCATTGTTCTTCACTGATGGCTACATTCATTGTGGCTAGGATCTCTACCCAAACATGAGGTTCAAAATCTTTGTCTAGAAATACTACATGTGCATAGGCTAGGTCTCTAATCGGTCTGTAGGTTTTCTTCACACCCTCTCTAGCATTTCCTCTTTTCTCTTCTTCTACTACAACTTTGCACATCCACACGTGAGTATCTTCATGCATCCATGAGGATCGAGATCCTATGGGATGCACTAACTTTGTGTCATTTGTGGGTCTATGGATGGGATTCCATTGTATAAGGGGCACGTCTCTATGAGATTAGTCCTTGAGATTGACTTTAGTTGTAACACCTAAGTGTTGCAGATACAAGGAATTGGTTCCGCAATTGTGTACTATCTACAACTATCTCATGAATGATCTTCCCAAAATCATCTCATAGGCCTAGCTCTTGTTAAAGTCACATATGGAAAACATATGGACAAATTCTACACACGTAGTGAGATTTATCCCTTCTAGTATTCCTAAGGTCTCTCTATGTGACCATCGGCCATCAGTAATTTCATTCTTGTGGGCTTGAGTGTTGGCTTGCCCCAACACTTCCATAAGGAGGTGGTACCAATTGTATCTTTTACGCTTGAGTCCAAAATAGCCCTGGTTGTGTAACCCTGATGAGTAATAGGGAGATAGGTGTTTCCTTCTTCTCCTTCACTGTTGGTGCAAGACAATCAACAATTGAAGGTCTTTAAGTCCGTAGAAATTTCATCAAAAATTTTCTTTAAAAAGTCACCGGAAGGTCACCGGAACAGTACCGAAAACTCACAGTAAAGTCACCGGAATGTTACCGGAAATGATCACTCTTATAGTTTTCTGTTTATGAAGAGTTGAAAGATGAAAGAATGAAGAAAAGACAAAATTCTTGGAACTTGGAAGAAGAACCGGAAAAAGATGTACACATATGTACAGTAGTATAGTCATCTTCATAAGGTTGTACAAATTTATCTATAAATACCTTAGAAACTGTCGGGGCAAAAGGAGGAGAGGCATATATGAGAGAATGAGAAGAGACGTGAGAATTATGAGAAGAATGAGAAGTTAGATGTCATGAGACATATGAAAAGTTAGTTGAGTTTTCCTCTCATCACTCAACTGTAACTTTCTGAGTAATCGAAGAAATATTGCGCCGAAATTTCTGTGTGTTCTTCATCTGTGATAGATGATGTGTGAAATCCTTTTGAGGATATCTAAGTCTATAGTTAATCAATCTATAGCTTAAGTTTCAAAGTTTAATTGTAAACAGAAAACGAGAATTGTCAAAAGGAACATTCATGTGTGTTGAGTGTTCAAAGTTTACTGAAACAGGCGCATTTCCAGTGATCAATGTTTTGATCATTTCTCAGTGCATACTTTAAAGTTTTGCATGAGTGAGGGCTTAATCTTTAAGTTAGAAGATAAGCTACTCGTAACTAGAAGCATTTGCTTAAACGGGTTCTATTCAAGGAGAACTAAGTCTTAAAAGTTGCAGGTGTAAAATAGACTGTTCAGAATGACAGTTTCAGACATAGGTAACTTGTGAAGTTGATTTCTCAAGTTATACTAAAGCTTTTAGAGTAATCTCACTTGAAAGAGGTGCGCAATCTCTAGGCGACACTTCATACAAAGTTTCATAAAAACTTTACATGTTTGATAAATTAATTTGAAGAAATTGTGCAGCAGACTTTCTATGTTGAAGTTTTTGACTTACTCTTGGTATAGAGGTGCTCTAATCACAAGAGTAGGTTATTCTTTTGGAGATTAACACTCTCCATCAGTGGTATCAGAGCAGGAAACATCAAATTAAGGAAAGGAAGATCCCGATTGCTGCGGTTACAAAGAATTCAACAACTGAAGAACTAAAAGGTGAAAGCTTGAAGGCAAAATCTGAGGAAGAGATCATACGACATCAGGAAAGACAAACGGAGTCTAATTTGAAGCAAAGGTACATATATTATTCATAAAGGTTGAAGATTTCAATACACAGGTGGACACAAGATGGGAGATTCTCTACAGATAGAGAAACTGGATAGGGAAAACTATCCTGCGTGGTCAATGAGGATGGAAGCTCATCTTATGAGCAAAGATTTGATAGCTTATATCACAGGAGAAGAAGAAAAGCCACAGTTCAGAGATTCTAGTGTTCCGACTAGGGAAGAGTTAGCAGATTTGAAAAATTGGATGAAGAAAGATGCTCAAGCTAGGAGCATTATCTATATGGCAGTCAATGATTACTTGTTACCTCATATTCGAGGTCTTGAAAGCGCAACTGACATTTGGAATGCTTTGGAGGAGCATTTCCAGAATACTACTAAGTCAAGGAAGGCATCCTTATGGGCAGAATTTACCACCTTTAAGAAGAAGGCTTCTCAGTCCATTTCAGACTATGTGACAAGAATGAAAGACATTGCAGATGCATTAGGAGCTGTTGATGAAGACATTGAGGAGGATAAATTGGTAAGGCAAATTCTTACAGGTTTGAGAGGTGATGACAAATGGAAGCCATTCATTTTGTCTACAGAGTTATCACTTGACCATTTCACTCCTGATTTAAATGAGTTGCTAGGTCATATGCTAACGTTTGAGCAGGACGTTAAAGGAGATGGTGACAAGAGTGCAGGTCATGCAATGTATTCAAAAGACAAAAAGAAGAATAGCAAAGGAAAGCAACAAGCAAATGAAGATGAAGGAACAACTAGCCAAGCCAACTTCCTAAGAGGAAGAGGAGGTGGCAAAGGTAGAGGAAGAGGCAGAAACAACAAGGATGGAGGCAAAGCTTGCTGGATTTGTGGTAAGACAAATCACTTAGCTAATGATTGTTGGCACAATACTCAAAGTAATAATGGATATAGTCAAAGTTACAATGCAAGAGGAAGAGGTGGCAGAAATCAAAGAGGAAATTTCAGAGGCAGAGGTGGTAGGAGTTACTTTGGAAGAAATGCAGGTAGAGGATTCCAAAGTCAACAATATAACAATACCTACTACAATTATGCTTCAGAACAGAAGGAGGATTCAACATTGATATTGAATGCTACTTGTGAAAGGCAGAGTGAAGATCAAAGAGTCTTCTACATTGACTCAGGGTGTAGCAACCACCTGAGTGGTAACATATCATTGATGACTGATTTGGAGAATAAAGTTTCTAATCATGTTGTTCAAACAGGTGATAACACAAAGCATAAAGTGAAGTCGATTGGATCAATGAAAGCTAAAGACGGTAGTACCTTATTGGGTAAGGTTTTGTATGTTCCTACAATTCCTAAGAATTTGATAAGTGTAGGACAAATTGTTGAAAAGGGATATGAAGTAAGGTTCACTAATGAAGGAGTATACGTGGAAGATCCCAGTCAAGGGTATAAACAGATTGTTTCAGGAAAGAAAGAAGGAAGACTGTTTACACTGAAGATTCAAGGCAACATTGGTCAGGCCATGTTTACATATGCAGGACATAAGATTTCTGAGTTAGATCTTTGGCACAAGAGGCTTGGACATTTCAATGAAAGAGGTATTAAAGATATGGTTAACAATGGGTCAGTGCTTGGATTGCCTAATGTTGCAGATCAACATATGACATACAAATGTGAGGCATGTCAATTAGGTAAGGCTCATAAGCATTCCTATTCCAAGCATGGTTTTATGTACTCAGAGAAGCTTGAGTTGGTACACACAGATGTGTGGGGACCATCAAAGGATTTCAGTATAAATGGGTCAAGATATTATGTGATTTATGTTGATGATGCTACTAGATGGATCACTATCTATGTGATCAAGGATAAGTCAGAAGTATTCAATACATTCAAACATTATCATGCATATGCAGAAAGAACTACAGGTCATAAGTTGAAGAGACTAAGATCAGATGGAGGGGGAGAGTATTTCTCCAATGAATTCAGTGACTACTTATGGAATGCAGGTATAAAAAGGGAAGTTACTTGCAGGTACTCTCCTCAACAAAATGGTGTAGCAGAAAGGAGGAATAGGACTCTTGTTGAGTTTGCAAGGTCCATGATGAATGAGAAAAATTGCCCTAATTGTTTGTGGGCTGAAGCTGTAAATACAGCTACTTATTTGGTTAATAGGTTACCATGTAAAGCCTTGCAGGGTATGACACCACATGAGGCTTGGTGGGGTAAGAGACCTACCCTGGATCATTGCAGAGTATTTGGATGTGTGGCATATGCATATGTGCCATCACAATTAAGACACAAATTGGAACCTAAAGCTGAAAAATATGTTTTCAATAATAATAATGACAAACAGATGGGATACAGGTTGTGGAATCCATCCACAAAACATTTTCTGGTTTCGAAAGATGTTACGTTTGATGAGCAAAGTTCTTGGTATGCAGGAACAGTTAATAGCGATACAGGTGATGAAGAAGAAGTGAGTCAGAAGAAAGGTAAATCAAAGGTTCAAATAATTGATGAAGAAGAAAATTATGAAGTGTAGGAAGAAGTTGAAGAAAGGTCAAGATTTGATCTTGAGTGTGAAGAACCAGAAACCTCAAGGAGTGGAGAACTCAGGAGGTCTACAAGGAATAAATGGCAACCTACAAGGTACAGTTATGATACTTCATTTTTGGCTACGAAAGATTATGCTTACATAATGAAAGCAGATGAAGACCCTTCTACATATGAAGAGGCAAAAGGTAAGGAAAAATGGGAGAAAGCTATGCAAGAAGAACATGATGCATTGGTGGAAAATCAAACATGGGATTTAGTTCCTAAACCAAATAGCCAGAAGATTATTGGATGCAAGTGGGTCTACAAGACAAAAAGGTTTGCAGATGGAAGTGTGTCTAGATACAAAGCTAGACTTGTTGTCAAAGGGTTTGCTCAAACATATGGAGTTGATTATGATGAGACTTATAGTCCAGTGGCAAAGATGACAACCATCAGAACACTCATAGCTGTTGCTGCGTGTAAAGGTTGGAAGTTATGTCAGTTAGATGTGAAAAATGCTTTTCTGAATGGTTATATTTCAGATGATGTGTTCATGGAGCAACCTCAAGGGTTCAGAGATAAAAGGTATCCAGATCATGTGTGCAAGCTCAAAAGAGCTTTGTATGGCTTGAAGCAGGCCCCAAGAGCATGGAACTATAGACTTGTAAAGTTCTTGAAAGAACTTGGTTTTCAGGTGTCTGAAGCAGATAGTAGTCTGCTTATAAAAGCAAGTGATAATGGTTTCATATACATGTGCATATATGTTGATGATATAATCCTTACAGGAACAGATGAGTCAGGTATACAAAGATTAAAGAAGCAAATGGAGAAAGAGTTTAAAATCAGTGACTTGGGAAACTTATCTTACTTCTTAGGTATGGAGATCACATATACTCAACATGGAGTATTCGTGACCCAAGAAAGATCTTTGAAGAACTTGTTAATCAAGTTTAAAATGAATGATTGCCAGATCGCACCTACTCCAATGGAGGTGAATCACAAATTGAGTAAGTTTGGAGGAGAAGTTTTCAAGGACGTGAGACAATATCAGAGTTTGGTTGGTAGTCTTATCTATGCTACTTTAACCAGACCTGATTTATCATATGCAGTAGGAGTATTGTCTCAATTCATGCACTGTCCAAGGAAAGAACATTGGATTGCAGGACAAAGAGTGTTGAGGTACATTAAGGGTACACTCAAAGAAGGTTTGTATTATGGTTTTACATCAAATACAAATATCAAAATTTACAGTGATGCAGATTGGGCAGGTAATCCAGATGACAGAAGGTCAACCTATGGATACATGTGTTATGTGGGAGATAAGATAATCTCATGGTGTTCCAAGAAGCAACATACAGTTGCTTTGTCTTCTACCGAAGCTGAGTACAAAGGCATGGTTGAAGCTGCAAAGGAAGTGATTTGCCTAAAGACTTTAATGAAGAATTTTGACACTATACAGAGGACACCAATTATATTTGGAGATAACATGAGTTCATTATATTTAGCTGCTAATCCTGTTTTTCATGCCAGGACTAAACACATTGAGATTCAGTATCACTTTCTAAGAGAGAAGGTGATGGATAAAGAGATTGAAGTAATCCATACTTCAACAAAAGATCAGATAGCTGATATGCTTACAAAAAGTTTGGATGGACCAAAGTTACAAAGGTTTAAAGATATGGCAGGAATAAAGAAGACAAAGAAAACCTCAATTGATGATTGAGGGGGAGTTGTTGGTGCAAGACAATCAACAATTGAAGGTCTTTAAGTCCGCAGAAATTTCATCAAAAATTTTCTTTAAAAAGTCACCGGAAGGTCACCGGAACAGTACCGGAAACTCACAGTAAAGTCACCGGAATGTTACCGGAAATGATCACTCTTATAGTTTTCTGTTTATGAAGAGTTGAAAGATGAAAGAATGAAGAAAAGACAAATTCTTGGAACTTGGAAGAAGAACCGGAAAAAGATGTACACATATGTACAGTAGTATAGTCATCTTCATAAGGTTGTACAAATTTATCTATAAATACCTTAGAAATTGTCGGGGCAAAAGGAGGAGAGGCATATATGAGAGAATGAGAAGAGACGTGAGAATTATGAGAAGAATGAGAAGTTAGATGTCATGAGACATATGAAAAGTTAGTTGAGTTTTCCTCTCATCACTCAACTGTAACTTTCTGAGTAATCGAAGAAATATTGCGCCGAAATTTCTGTGTGTTCTTCATCTGTGATAGATGATGTGTGAAATCCTTTTGAGGATATCTAAGTCTATAGTTAATCAATCTATAGCTTAAGTTTCAAAGTTTAATTGTAAACAGAAAACGAGAATTGTCAGAAGGAACATTCATGTGTGTTGAGTGTTCAAAATTTACTGAAACAGGCGCATTTCCAGTGATCAATGTTTTGATCATTTCTCAGTGCATACTTTAAAGTTTTGCATGAGTGAGGGCTTAATCTTTAAGTTAGAAGATAAGCTACTCGTAACTAGAAGCATTTGCTTAAACGGTTCTATTCAAGGAGAACTAAGTCTTAAAAGTTGCAGGTGTAAAATAGACTGTTCAGAATGACAGTTTCAGACATAGGTAACTTGTGAAGTTGATTTCTCAAGTTATACTAAAGCTTTTAGAGTAATCTCACTTGAAAGAGGTGCGCAATCTCTAGGCGACACTTCATACAAAGTTTCATAAAAACTTTACATGTTTGATAAATTAATTTGAAGAAATTGTGCAGCAGACTTTCTATGTTGAAGTTTTTGACTTACTCTTGGTATAGAGGTGCTCTAATCACAAGAGTAGGTTATTCTTTTGGAGATTAACACTCTCCATCATTCACTCATGTCTCCTATCTTATCCAATGGTATTTCTAGCATTGTTCTATGTGATCCTACTTGGGAATGAGATTTAGCTACCTTTGGCACTTGATTGGCTATGTGTTTCCACAATTCTGGCTTAACCTTGAGTAGCTCCTCTAAGGTTGGACTACACTTTAGTGTTCTTTACTACCTCCATATTCCTAAGAAAGATTGAGTCTTCGTTCCTTACCATGATTGTGGGTGATCTCATACAGGTAGACTTTGCTTCCCATGGACTTGTGAAATGAGGAAAGTCTTGTAGGGAGTAAGACTCAAAGTCTAACCATTCACTCAACTTGGAATCCTCTTGTTCTCCATAAATAGAAGGAATATCTTGTGGGAATTGATCATGTAGGTCCTCCATAATTTCAATGGGAGAAGGATTTTCACTTTCTTTTGACCCTTTCTCTTCTTGAAATTTATCTTAGAAATTCTTGTGAATATTGATTTATAGAGGTAGAGGTTCATGACTCAGTGGAGTTGGGAAAAAAAGCATTCTTTGGAGGAAGGCTTATCCTTTCACTTCTGATGTTATTCACTTGTGATGTAGCCTACTTTCCCGACTTGGCTATCATCTTTTCCAATCTCTCTAATAATCCATCAAAGTGTAACTATGTTTTGGTTGAGGTTGTGGAATTGAACAAATGACTCGCCTCAAACAACGTTTGAGCCAATTCTACCATTTTTGCACAAAGCTTTGTTCTTTCAATCTCTAGTTCATCCCTCAAAGTAACGCTTTTCATGTTCTATCACATTTGGCCCTTCTTGGATTCTGGCCTTATATGCTTTAAGCATCATGTATATGTCCTCGAGAGTGGGATCCGCTAGGACTGATCCTACTCTATGTGGGGGTGTATTAATGAAAAGGTTTGGGATGGATGGGGATGGTGGTGGTGGTGATGTGTGAGTGTGTTTGAGATGTGATTTCAATTATTTTGGCTTTCGTTTCTTTTAAAATTTCCTCAAGTTTTCTCATTTTCTTTGACCATTGTCTTTTCATTCTCTCATGAGTATCTTTCCAAGCTCTTGTCCTTTTCTTAGTGAGACTCTTAGCCTCACCAACCTCAGAACTCTTTTCGTGACCTAAGCCTTGGCTTTGTTGTAATGCTTGAGCTTTAGTGACTATCTGTAGTGGGGTAGTGGAAGTTAGACTTCCAATAGAACCTACTACTAACCAAGTGATGTTAATAGGGTTTATCTTTGATACATTGTTTGGGTTCTTAGGATAGTCCCGTAAAAGATGCTCCTTCCCACAATCTAAATAAAAACCTTGAATTGTAGCCCATTGGGGCTGCATAGGTGTAGGTATAGGGCAATCACAAATGAATTGATATCCCTTGCATCTATAGCATGGTCCTCTAGGTGCAAGGGGTCTGATCTGTCTAGGTTGGGGCCTAAAGTTAGGATTTGCATACATGAAATTAGTGTATTCTGGCTCCCAACTAGGTTCGCTAGGATTTTGGTAAGGGTAAATCTTGCTATGCTCAGGTGACTCCATATAGTCAATCGGTGGACTATCCATATGAGGCAAATCAAAATTGTGATTATTCGGGTCACTTTCTAAGATGAATGGTGACACTGGCACTAAGGCTCTATTCAAATTTTCTTCAGTAGCTACATAGTTCACTGGGATCACATTGGTTGGGGGAGGAGGTTGTTGAACTAACACTCGTTGAGGTCTTTGTTGAGCTTGATAGGGTGTCGGGTAGGGTTGCTAGGGCCTAACATACTATTGCAGTGGGTACTGGTTTTGGTATCTCCCCTGTTGTGGTTATGGTTGTGGATAACTTTTCCTAACCACTTGCTTATTATATGGGAAATCTTGTGCAATGTGGTTAGTATACCTCCTTTCCATGGTGAAATATTGGTTGTTAGAGTTCAGTTTGAGCCATGATTGGGCACACATTAGCCATATGGTCTCCTCCACAATTATAGCTTCATGTCAATGAGACAAATCTAGGCATTTGCTTGCTAGAAACACCTAACTTCTAGGCTACCTTTTTAGCAAGATCTTCAATAGATGTGGATGGTTTCGAGGTGAGGCCAGAAGAGCTATATGAATCTTTATAGATTTTTGAAAGCTCTAATTCATCACCCAAATTATCCTCAATGTTTATGTGCATGCATACACAATGTTCTATGGATCTAGGGTCCTTCATGTACACATAAGGTCTCAATTTGGTACTTAACAATCCATCTAGAAACAAAGCCACTTGTTTTGGTAGTGTGGGTAGCTCTAGAAAAAGGCATCTCTCAAAGTATTGTCTAAACCATCTTCTTGCAAGTCAAACTATTTCTTGAGGTGTTTTTTTGAAGCTATGTATAAGCAATGAAGTATTGTGTTTGATGCCATTTTTGGAGAATTCAATAATGAATGCTTCTAACAACTGATCTATATTTCTGAACTGACCTTGGTATATTGGTTGAAACCAAGTTAAGGTAGTGTTCAATTGAAAGTTAGACAAAAGGAATTGTACTGAGTGAATAGGTCCTTGACTTTTTCTACTCTCAAAACTTGTCTAAACTCTACTACATTATCGTAAGGATATCGAGTGCCATCAAAGTAATTTTTTATGGATTTAACTAGTTGGGTAGGCCTCAAGATTTTGTGGTGTTCTCTAGACCTAGGTAAGGGAAACTCATCCATGCCTCTTTGATGTCTCGGATTTCTGTGTCTCTTCTGTTTGTTTTTTTTGCATCTAATCCTCGCTACTCTCTTCCTAAGGGGTTTGCAAAGCTCACTTCAGGTTTCTCTTTAACTCTCTCCCTCTGGGTTTCATGGGTCTGGGATGATCTTGATCCTTGGAGGCCATGGGAAACATTAGATCTTGGTTGAGGGAAAATCAATTGCCCTCCCAAGTGTATGCATGCCTGCCATGTTCTGTTACCAAGAACATTCTCTCCGATGTGTTATCTAGATACAGAACTTTGCCTGGTATCTCCAGATCTTTGAACTTGTAGATGGTGACTCCGCCTATTTTGCTGAGTTGATATTCCTTGAATCTCCAAAAAGCTTCCACCATTTTCTCTATTCAAGAATAGTTCTGTGCTCTTTTTGTCTTGGGGAACCCACCCTGGAATCATCACTCTAGTCAAGATAGACTTGCCTCGAGGAGTCCTAGGTTTTGATCCTAGTTTTCCTTAATCTAAGTCTCCTATCTCATTCTTGGGAATGACCTCTCTGGGAAGTTGGTAACCATATACATTTGTCTTGGTAGGTAAGTTGGTAACCACATACATGGTTCCTTGTGTATCACTATATGAACCCTCTTTGAATTTAACCACTAGGTGTTCAAGTCCCAAGGGTTGATCTGGATTTTTGAGTTGGACAACTAATCATCGCAGACCATACTCATAAATGTGTGCACCTAATTGGTTGGTCCTAATATACTCCAAATGCATCTTATAGGGACCATCTGGTGTATGTAAATAGGTTGTGCTTGCACTACCTACTGGTCGATCCACATTAAAGGAAATCTCTGAATCACTCGTTTCTGAACTGAGTATCTAGGGATAATCACTAAGTTAATAGGCCCATGGCCTAGCTCTATGGCTGACACTAGCCTCAGATGATCTAATACTTTGTCACTCTCCCCCTAGGTGTCTACTTGATCTAAGGTTCATATGCCCTATTGATTAGCCCAATGACTCTTGTACAACCACGTTGCTGATTCCTTGATATCAATGACTTGTTCCTTTTAATTTCTTTACTAGTATGTATTTCCTTGTTTTAAAACATTCATCTTCAGGAGCACTTAGGTTTGTCGTACTTGATGTTCTTCATTCAATCAGATTAAATTCTTTGCCCTTAAGTCGTCCCTTGGCTGCAACTAACCTATTCTTAAACTTGAGAATTTAAAGGCTCTTAGAACTTGAGTGTTCCTATCGTGCCCATAATCAATTAAAATCACTAATTGCACTTAGCCTATGCTAAAAATTGACTGAGTGGGTTGAGAGATCTTCCAACCTCAAGTTGCTTTTCCCTTGGTTGCAATTGAAAGCTTAGGACACACGTTCCCAAGCTTGCACACACTTGCACCTTACTTTGACACCCTTGATTGACTCTTGATGGACATGTAAAAGTCCCAAGTTTAGATCAAACTTTAACTTTAATTGACAAAAAATTTTGATTCAGACATTTTTTTCCCCCTTTGTATTGCACAAAGATTCTCTAGAGCTCCCTTGGTTTCCTAACCCCACTTGAGGTTCAACTTCAAATTACCCAATCTGAAAATTAGCACACTCTAGAGCTTAAAAAATGGATTTTGTATGAGAAAGTTATGTTGATTCACGTTTTTGGGGGTTCAAATAGGCAATTAGACAAATAGAACTTCTCAAGTATTTGTTTAGGGGCCTCACAATGTGCCAATCACTTGAAATTTTTTACCAAAATTAGCTAAAAATTTAAAAATTAAAAACCCTAAAATTTGGCCAAATTTTTATGTCAATCACGATGGGTAGAGTTGTCTGTCGTGGCTTGTCTGTATTGATCAATAGTGTCGATCATGACGGACACTTGTCTATCATGATGGACACATGTCTGCCATGATGGACATGTCAGTTGGGATGGACACCTATCTGTCATGATGGACACATGTCTGTCACGATGAACACTTGTCTATCACGATGGACACCTACCTGTTGCAATGGACATGTGTGTCACGATGGACACATATCTATTGTGCTGGATTGTCTATCGTGATGGATACCTATCTGTCACAATGGACACCTATCTAGCATGATGGATGTGTCTATCATGATGGATAGGATTTTGTCAAGTTTATGTGTCAATCATGATATTTTTGTCCATCGTGATGGACAAGGGTGTCCTTCACGATGGACCTTTCTATCATGATGGACAGTTAGTCCGTCATTGTTTGTCTATCATGATGGAAATAGCATGTAATTGAGCTTTGAACCTCATTGAATGGCTACTCTATAGGTTTCATCCATGTCGTTGTGGGGAGTTCAAATGTGTCTTGGCTGTCTTTGGTCACATGTCCACTAGGCACGGGTTGGGGTTCATATTCTTCTTCACAAGTAGCTTCTATCGGGATGATGATTGTTTCTTTAGTGGCCACTATTTTGGGTGGGGAATTTGGTCGAGGGATCTCTGATGTATCTGGTATTTGAGCTTGGAGCTCCAAGACATGCACCCATAATGTAGTCGATTCCTCTAGTATTTTTCGTAGCATAATTTCTTGAATTGTATGCAGTTGAACAGGTGCCTGGAGTCATAGAGTTGCATTTTCACTTTTAAGTACCTGATATTCCTCTGTCAATTTTTCATAATCTTCCAACAAGCGTGCATGGTCTTCTAGCAATAGCTGCATAGTTTCATATAGGATAGCCTTGAAGTGACTTGGACTTAGCGATTTGTCGGGTTTGTCCATGGCTACTTCCAAATTTTCTCTATTTTGTTCCTAGATGTGTTGATTTTCCTCTTTAGGTGATGTGAGATGACATCTCAAGAGTCCCATATTATGTGTTAACATGGAATTTCTGAAAATTTGGACTCGTAAATGTTAAACTGCCTCAATGATAGCCTCTTTTGACTTCTCCTCAAACTCCAACTCCATGGGGTGATATGCATTGCGGAGCTCCTGATGTTGTGCATTTAGAGAGGCGTTCTTGATTATTAGCAAATTCAGATTAGCTTACAATCAAGTCATTATCTTCTGTAATGTCTGATAGTTGTGCCCTAATGATAGGAATTCCTCGTGAACTTGGTGCATACATGAAAACATTTGCTGAAATAAATTATCTACAATGGATGATGATAGTAGTGATGGTGTGCTAATCAATGAAGGTGATGTAGTGGTTAATGAAGGGGGGAAGGGAAATGGATGTGGGATTGTGGATGTTGTGGTGATTGTGGAAAAGTGTGTGGATGTGAGAGTGTGTAGCATGGTCGTAGATGTGAGTGTCAGTGCCATGGATGTGAGATGTCCATATCGCTAGATGTGTGATCAATTGAAGTAATGGTGAATAGTGGAGTGATTGTGGGTGGGGCTATATGTGTAAACACAGGGTTTTCAAACATAGATGAGTATGTTACATCGTGAGGTTCAAAGACTAATTGATGTAAAGGAGAAGAGGGCAGTAATGAGTTGGGACTGGGGGGTGTCATGGGTGAAAAAGTAATGGGGTTTTGTAATGGCAAGAAGGGTTGTTGGGGGAAGGGAATAGAAGAAACAAGAGGGGTGGGGAAAGGATTGGGGGGAATCGGGTGAACTGTCATCATGGGAATGGAAGTAAATAGTTTAGGGGAAGGAGTGGAAATGGGATGCACTAGGGCTTTTGCTATGGCACTCGAGATGGGTTGATTGAAAGAGGATGTGTGAGGATGTATAAGGGAGGTTGAATGCACAGGTGACTGAAGTTTTCCTTCAGAGGTAGAGGTGATGTCCACTGTGGTGGTGGGTATGGAGATTGAAGGTCATGGAGGAGAGTCAATGATAATGGTTTTGCCTTGGGATGGTGGTTTCAAGACTCGTGTTACTTGGGATCTACCTCTAGGAGTTGTCACTAGCTCCTCAGGGTTTGGTCTTCCTGAGTTTTCTGGTTCCACTAGATCTCCCCTTTCATTGATCAACTCTGGAAATTCGGTCACTAAGTAGATGTGACCCATTTTGTCTATGTATGCTCCTCCCTCATACTTGACAGTAGGTCTAGGCACAATCGTGGCATCCATGGAGGTTACCATCCTAGCCACTGATCTGTTTAAACCATCCAGGTAGATGGGGATCTCTTGGGCATTAGTAGATACATACTGTAAGGAAGTACGGTAATCTCCTTCTACATCGGTCATGAAATGTCTACTTGGAGCGGGACCATGCATGTCTTTCGAAGCCATGAGTATCTCTTCTTCTGATTCACTGGAGGTATCTGAATAGACAGAGTGGTGACTAGCCTGAGCAGCACTTCCCACAGAAGATATGACACTTCTTCGGCTACTTCGCACCCTCCCTGACCTCAAGTTCATTCACCCTCCTAAAGCTCTCTAGGTCTCTCAAACTCTCCTTGAGTGGCTCTTCCAATGCCTCAAGTTTGTCCTACAAAATGTTACCAGATTCTGGAGGATACCACTTCTAGGCGATACCACTTCCAGGCGATACTTCTCTGGGCGATACCAAACTGGCCACGATACGATACCTGAAACCTACACGATACGATACTTGTCATGTAGACGATACGATACTGCTGTTGGTCGTGATACGATACTTGATGTTTGGCCAATACGATACTTGATGCAACTGACGAGACGATACTGAACTAATTCAATGAGACGATACTGAACCTATTCAACGATACGATACCAAAGTTTCCTACAATACGATACTAAGATCTGGGGCGATACGATACCAACGGTCCCCACGATACGATACCGGTTCCTTCACACGATACGATACCACAGCAACTCATGATATGATACCTAATAGTCAGGCGATACGATATTGCTGCGCGATCACGATACGATACTGGTTTGGTATCGCGATACTAAACTAGGACTGGCACGATACGATACTTCCGGGGTTGACGATACGATACCTTAGGATCGAAGCGATACGATACTAGGGTGGGGTGCGATACGATACCAATGCAAGTGGTGATACGATACCACCAATTTGCACAATACGATACTTGAATGGTATCACGATATGTTGAGAGCAGTATGGGCACCCAAGGACTGACTAGACAAGGAAGCCAGCGGAGAGAGTCAGAGCGAGGTGAAGGATTAAGTAGACAAAGTAGTCGACGCAAATCTGGCAGATAGGCCCTTCAAATTTTTCCAAATCAACATCTTTATAACAGTGATTCTTATCACTAACAATCATTGTAAATACCATTTCATATTTTTGTAGCTCCGTTTTGTGCAAGCCAAGGAGTCCTTGAGCTTGAGGAGCCTTAGAAGTACCTACATATCAATTTTCGTATTTTTTAGACTCCGTTTAAGCCCTCAAATTGGCCCTGGAACCTAATTTTTAACTAGGCCAGACACTAGGTCTGGACAGGGCCAAAACCTAGTCAAAAACTATAAATAGAGCTAGAGAGCTCATTTTTGGGGGTAGCTTGTAATAGATTTGAACTTGTATGAGCTTTTTGAAAGTAATCTAAGAACTCCATTGCTTCTCACTCTTTGTCTTACTGTGTGTGCGCGTGTGTGTGTATGTGTGTGCATGTTAGTGTGCTTCTCACTCACGCACTTGTGCCTTCACTTGCTCGAGGTCTTCATACCATCCTCACGTCTTCCCAGATTGACATTAAAGGAGGTGCTACTCATCACTGAGCTACACCAAATTTTGGCACCGTTGCCGGGAATCGAGCTTTCAGGACAAGCGTGTGATGGTAAGACGTAGATTTGGGACGTTGGCGTTGTAGGTAATTTCTTCACTCTTATTATTTTTCTTTTCCTCATCTCATCACCATCATCACCATCATCATCATCACCATCTCCCACCTCCATCTCCATCATCGCAAAAATTTTCAGTTTTTGATCATATCACCTTCTCCACCTCATTTCCCTCATTCTACTTGTGAGAGAGAGCAAGAGAGCAATATTGTGTGCCTTGTGTTTGCATGTTTGTTGAGTTTCTTGCAGGTTCCAGCAGCATCATCCCCTCCAGCACGTTGCGCAGGTACAGAAATGTGCAGAACAGTCTCGCAGTCGCCAGCTTCTGTCGATCGCGATTGATAGAAATTTTCATCTTTTGGTAAAACTGAGTGCACCACAGTAGACTAGAGACCACAATCAATCGCGATTGACACTGTCCATCGCGACGGACAGCCAGTCCATCGCGATTGACAGACCCCCGACGGACACGTGTCCATCGTGACGGACACCCCTATCCATCGCGATCGACAGAAAAATCGTGATTGACACCCCATTTTGCCGAGATTCTTGTCCATCGCGATTGACACCAGTCCATCGCGATTGACACCAGTCCATCGCGATTGACACCAATCCATCGCGATTGACACCAGTCCATCGCGATTGACACCAGTCCATCGCGATTGACACCAGTCCATCGCGATTGACACCAGTCCATCGCGATTGACACCTGTCCATCGCGATTGACAGCCCAGTCGATCGCGATTGACAGCCATTTTCGGCTAAATTTTTAGGGTTTTTTAAATTGAAGATTTTGGCTAATTCTGGACATGGATAATGGACTCTAGAGCACATAAGGAGGCTATAGGTAAATAACCCGAGGAAAACATGTTGCCCTGTTGGCCTGTTTGAACCCTGTTTTAATCCCTGAAGCCTGAATTGACATAACTTCCTCATACGAAATCCGTTTGCTGTGATTCTTGTTTTGTTGGAAAGCTTGTGAGGAATACAACCAAAACTTCCACTGGTTATGTGAAAATTAATATCAGGATTATTAGATAGGGTTTTTTGAAGTTGACCATACCCCGAGGTAGGAAAACAGAGGGATCCTTTGGATTGTTTTCCATAAAGGCAAAGGATAATTTGGTCTGTGAGTTACATGCATGAAAGTGGTCTATTGTGTCATTTGAACCTAAGTCTTGAGCTAACCGTGGGACTTTTACAGGTCCAGTAAGAGCACTTGAGGGCATTCAAGTAAGAGTAAGTGCAAGCTTGGGAACACGCGTCCTGGGCACACCAGGGCAACAACACAAGGAAGGAAACTCAAGGTTGGAAAATCCTCAACACCCTCTATCAATTCGTAGCTTAGGCTAAGTGCGGGAAGTGCTAGGAGTAAGTCAGGGCAACGATAGGCATCAATCAAGTTGAAGACTACCTATGCACTCAAGTTCAAGATTAAACATAATCTCTTCGTGATGTGATAACCTTAAAGGAAAGAATATAACGTGGAACGATCAACTAACAGTGCGAAGATTAATTCAAATATTCCTGACGACGTGATTTCTGACAAGAGCATAAACACGATAACCACTAAAAAGAATCAAGTAACTGATACAAAAGAACTCAGCAACGAGGTTGTACTTGGGCAAATTTGGGCTATTCAATTAGGCTTATGAACCTTAGATCAGGACGGCATCTAGTAAGGGATAGACAAAGCCTTAGGTCTTCAGAGGCTAGCGTTAATCACACTGCTAGGTCTTGGGCCCAGCAGTTGAGCCACCACTCATACTACCCTAGCTCTGAGACCAGTGAATCAGAGATGTCTCAAAGCATGGACCGACCTACGGGAAGTTCAGGAGTGCCATACTTGCACAGGGTAGAAGGCCCGTACAAGACGCAGCTGGAATACCTTAGGACCAACCGATTAGGTGCTAGCATCTATGAGGACGGCCTAGGAAGATCCGTGGTCCAAATCAAAAACCCAGACCAATCTATTGGGCTAGAGCACCCTGCTGTCAAGTTTGAAAACGGAGCATACCTAGACAAGGAAGGGACAATATACGTGGTCACTAGTCACCCAGAGAGGACAGATGAATTCGGGGATGTGATCCCTGAGACGGACATAGATGACCTAGAACAAGGAAACATGGGTGCAGAGCCCAGGACCCCTCGAGGGAAATCTGTTCTTACGAGAATTCTCACCCCTGAGTGGATTCCCCAAGACAACAAGAGCATAGATCTGCTTTTGAACCGAGAGACTGATGAAGCCTTTTGGAGGTATAAATCTGATCGACCAAATGATATAGGAACAATCATGATCTATGAGTTTAAAGATCCAGATAGCCCAGGCAGAGTGACCTACTTAGATCACGCTTCAGAGAGGATCTTTGTGGTTACAGAACATGATAGACATGCTTACACTTGGAAGGGTGAATTCGTTTTCCCCCAACCAAGATCGAATGTGTCCCATGGTCACCCTGGAGCTGGAACATCCCAAGCTCATGGAATTCAAAGAGACAGAAGTAGAGATAGGCCAGAAGTAAGCTTTGCCAACCCAGGGGGCAGAGAAAGAACGAGGATGGAAACAAATAGAGTAGAACCTGAGTGTCATAGAGCCCCAGGAAACCGAAGAAATGCCGATGATTTTCCTTTGCCAAGACCAAGAGAGCACACGAGGACCCTGAGACCTACCCAGCTAGTTAAGTCCATGAAAAACTACTTCGATGGCACTGGAGATCCCTACGATCATGTGGCTGAGTTCAGGCAAGTCTTGAGAGCTGAACAAGTGGAGGATCTATTCACGCAGTACAATGCCTTTGGTCTAACCCTTAGGAACACTGCCCTGACATGGTTTCAGCCACTAAACGAAAGGCAGTTCAGGTGTATAGACCAACTTCTAGAGGCATTCATTATCGAATTCTCTAAAAGTGGCATAAGACATAACACCTCCTCGCTGATTCACAGCTTCAAGCAAACCCCTCAAGAAACCATGAGACTCGCTGGAAGAAGATTTCGGCAATACTTAGAGAGATGCCCTATTTCGGAGCTACCCACACCAGCTAAACAAGTGGCTTTGTTCTTGGATGGATTGCTAAGTACCAAATTGAGATCTTAAGTGTACTTGAAGGATCCTAGGACCATAGAAGAGTGTGTACGCATGTGCATTGACATCGAGGATAACTTAGGGGAAGAACTAGAGCTTTCCAAAATATACAAAGATTCAGATAGTGCCTCTAGCCTCTCTTCCACGCAATCCACATCAATTGAAAACTTGCAGAGAAAGTAGCTCAGAAATTAGGTGTCACTAGCAAACAGATCCCAAGGTTTGCCCCAGTGAAGAGGTGCTATACGTGCGGCGGCGACCATATGGCGAATGTCTGTCCCATTATGGCTCAACCCCAAGTAAACCCTAGTAGCCAGTACTGCACTATAGAACGAAAATACACAAATCACTCAGCACAAGACTATCCATACAATAAGCAAGCAGTTAGGCAGACGTACCCTCAGCCATACCCTCAACAAGGTAGATACCAGAGTCAATACCCACCACAACAGTATACTAGGCCTCAGCAAAATTACCAACCTCAATATCAGGCCCAACTAAGACCTCAGCCAGTGCTAGCACAACAACCACCTGCTCCTACTAATGTGATCCCTATAAAGTATGCAGTTGTAGAAGAAAACCTGAATAGAGCTATAGTCCCGGTAACACCATTGCTTTCTGAAAGTGACCCCAGTGACCATAGCTTTGATTCTACATATGTTGATAGCCCCCAGGCCTACTACATGCAGTCTCCTGAACATGGTGAGTCCTACTACAGTGAGGAACTGAGTGAACCTATTTGGGAGCCAAAGTATGCTAATGTCATGTACACAAACCCCAACTCTAGACCTCAACCTAGGCAAGTAAGACCCCCATTCCCTAGAGGACCATGCTACAGGTGTCAGGGAGATCATCTCATTCGTGATTGTCCCTTACCTCCACCTACACAACCCCAGTCAGTGACGATCCAAGGCTTTTGCCAAGAATGTGGAAAGGAGCATCTCTTACGAGATTGCCCAAAGAACCCCAATAATACGCCAAAAATCACTCCTATCAACGTTATTGGGTTAGTTGTAGACTCCACAGGGAGTGTGACTTCCACTGCACCAGTACAAGTAATCACTAGAGCCCAGGCCTTGCAACAGAACCAAAGCGTAGGCCAGGAAAAGAGCCCAGACGTTAGTGAAACGGAGAGCATGACAAAGAAGAGGACTAGAGCTTGGAGAGATAGTCATGAAAGAATGAAAAGGCAATGGGCAAAAAAGATGAGTGAACTCGAGGAAAGCCTCAGAGAAACAAAGGCCAGGATAACTGAACTCACATCTCAAACTCCCTCTCACACTACCCCACCTCCACCATTCCCAACTCCATCCGACCCACCACCTTCCAACCCACCTCACACAATTCCACCACCTCCAAGAGTAGGATCAGTCCTAGCATATCCCACTCCCGAGGACCTTAATATGATGCTTAAAGCATATCAGGCCAAAATCCAAGAAGGGCCAAACGTAACTGATCATGAAAAGTGTTACCCTAGAGCAGAACTAGAGCTAGAACGAACCAAAATTTGTGCTAAGATGGTGGAATTGGCTCAGACCATGTTTGAGGCCAGTCGCCTATTTAACATCTCTAGTTCAGCGAAGACACAGTTGCACTTTGATGGACTGTTAGAAAGAATAGAGAAGCTGATTGCACAATCAAAAAAGGAACCCGCCTCTCAACATAAGGACAAGGCAAGTGAAGGAGCAAGTCTTCTTGCCCAGGAAGCCTATGTGCCTGAAGCCTATGTGCCTAACTCTACGGAGCCAGACACATCATCTTCTATGAATCAGTTCAGACCAAAATTCCTACGCGAGATTCAAGAAGACAAATGGGCTAAAGAGAGTGAAGTCCCTCCTCCCATTGAACTTGTGGATGATGCACATGACCAATTCCCACAAGACATCCCATCCATTTATGAGGAGCAAGAGAGCACGCAATCTCAGGACAGATTAGACTTTGAGTCTAACTCTCTACAAGAATTACCCCACTTCACAGGCCCATGGGAAGCTAAGTCTACTTGTATGAGAGCACCCACGGTCATGGTACAAAATGAGGACTCAGTCATACCTAGGAACACAGAGGTAGTGAAAAACACTAAAGTTCAGTGCAACCTCACTTTGGAAGAGCTACTCAAAGTAAGGCCAGAGCTATGGAAACATGTAGCCAAACAAGTACCAGAGATAGCAAAACCTCGTTTCCAGGTAGGATCCCAGAGAACAATACCAGAAATACCCTTGGACAAGATAGGAGATATGAGTGAAGGTGAAGAGGGAAACACTTATCTTCCCATTACACATCAAGGATACACAACCAAGGCGATTTTAGACTCAGGCGCAGGAGTTGCAATTGCTACCACTTCCCTCTGGAAGCGTTGGGGCAAGCCAGCACTCAAGCCCACGAGGATGAAATTGCAGATGGCCGATGGTCACATAGAGAGGCCTTTAGGACTACTTGAAGCAATAACTCTCACTACATGTGGTGTCGAGTTCGAGCATACATTTGCTATATGTGATTTTAGCAAAAATCATGCCTATGAAATGATCTTGGGAAGACCATTTATGCGACAGTTGCAAGTGGTACAGGATTGGGGAACCAACTCCTTGTATTTGCAACACTTAGGTGTCACGACCAAAGTGAATCTCAAAGATTACACTCATAGAGATGTCCCTCCTATCCAATGGAATCCCATCCATAGAGCCAAAGATGATACGGAATCGGTGCATTCCATGGGATCAGGATCCTCATGGATGCATGAAGACACCCACTTATGGATGTGCAAAGTGGCAGTGGAAGAGGAGAAAAGAGAAAAGGCCAGAGAGGTAGGTGCAAAAGAAAATCATAGATCAATTCAAGACCCAGCCTATGCACCTATAGTCTTTCCTGATGAGGAATTTGAACCCCATGGCTGGGCAGAAATCCTAGCAACAATGGATGTAGCCATCAATGAGGAACAATGGACATCCCACTGTGATGAGGATGGCTATGACATTTCAGTCTTCTCCATAGAGCCAATCATGGGAGAGGCAGTGTTAGAAGAGTGTGAACCTAGCCCTGATGCATCATTTGAGGATGTAAGTGACTCTGATCTAGAGTCAATCATTATGGACCCACCTTTTGCATCAGATGAAGAATATTTCTATGAAGTAGAATGTCAATCCCAGAGGCACGGAGAGCTCACAAATGATGTAAGGCTAGCCACACATGTGACCCCGAAGGAAGAAGGCAAGAAGAGGAAGAAGAAAGAAGCTTCCCTAGAAGAGGAGGAATCTTTGTTTGAGGTCCCTGAAAACTTTAAAAAGTATGAGATAGACGATAGAAGAGTCATGGTAAGAATGCCTAAGCCAGAGGCACAATTAGGAGTGGCCTATGATAACAAAGAAACCACAAAGAAAATTGTGGTAGCCATAGAAGAAGGAGAAGAGAGATGCACATACATAGGCCATGACCTGACAGAAGAGGAAGAACAAGAGCTAATAGCCTTGCTAAGAGAATACAGAGATGTATTCGCTTGGAGTTACAAGGATTTGAAGGGGGTTGATCCTGACATATGCTCACACACTATCCCCATGACCTCAGATGCCAAACCCTCTAAGCAAAAGCCATATACATATAATGATAATTATGCTGCCAAGATCAAAGAGGAGATAGATCGATTGGTTGAAGCTGGATTCATCTATGAAATTGAGCACACTGAGTGGGTATCCCCCATCGTAGTGGTGCCCAAGAAGAATGGCAAGTTGCGTGTATGCATTAACTTGAAGAAGGTCAATGCAGCCACAATTCGAGATAACTATCCGCTTCCTATCAGAGAACATCTCTTAGAAAGAGTAGCGGGCAAGGAAGTGTACAGCTTCCTGGATGGATTCTCTGGCTACAATTAAGTAGCCATAGCTCCAGAAGACCAGCATAAGACTGCTTTTGCCACTGAGTGGGGCATCTTTGCCTTTAGGGTAATGCCATTTGGGCTTACCAATGCACCAGCAACCTTCCAGAGGCTAATGTGCCATGTATTTAAAGAGTTCCTGAGGAAGAACTTAGAAGTCTATGTTGATGATCTTTGTGCTCATTCCAACATCAGACAAACCCATATTCCTGAACTCAGACAAATCTTTGACAAATGTAGAGAATATCAAGTCTACCTAAACCCAGAAAAGTGCATTTTTATGGTCAGGCAAGGCAAGATTCTAGTGCACATAGTGTCAAAGAATGGCATATCCACTGATGAAGAAAAAGTGAGAGCTATAGCCGAGTTACCTAGGCCAAAGAACGTCAAGGAAGTACAGGCTTTCATGGGGCATTGTGGTTACTACCGATGGTTCATTCATATGTACGCTCTCATTGCAAAGCCCATGTATGGACTTTTGACTAACTTTGAGTGGACTGATGAATGTGAGAATTCCTTCAATGAGCTTAAACGGCTATTATGTTCAGCACCAATCTTGACCACTCCAGATTGGAATAAGCCCTTCCATGTTCACGTGGATGCATCCAATTATGCTATTGGATGTGTACTCGCACAACCTACTGGTGAAGGTAATATGGATCTCCCAATTGCCTATGCCAGTAGACAGTTGAATGCAGCTGAACGAAATTACACCACTACTGAGAGAGAAGGCTTAGGCATGGTATATGCGGTTAAAAAGTTTAGACATTACTTGCTTGCAAATAAGTTTAAATTTTTTACTGATCATCAGGCATTGTTGTACTTGGTAAACAAACCTTGCAACACAGGTAGATTAGTAAGATGGTTTCTCTTACTAATGGAATATGATTTTGAGGTTGTGGTAAGAAAAGGGAAGACTCACTTGAGAACAGACCATCTCTCTAGGCTCACATCTGGAGAAGCTCCACAAGGAGTGTCAGATGACCTTCCTGATGCTTACTTGTTTAATTTGGAAGTGGTGCCACAGTGGGCTAAGCCACTAGTGCCAGTATTGACATACGGGCCTAACCATCCGGTAATAAACACACAGGATAGAGAGGTAGTAAAAGCCCAAAAATATTACATCATGGCAGGAAGTATGTACAAGCACACAAATCAAGGGATCTTGGCTTGTTGTGTGGAAGAGGATGAGTACGCTAAATGGTTGCAATCAGCACATGTAGGTGCATTAGAGCAACACTACTCAAAACAATGAACCCTGCAGACATTAAGGAGACTCGGAGTGCATTGGCCTACTATGGAGGCTGATGTCCACAAGTTGTGCAAGGAATGCCCAATCTGTTGTACTAAACCGCCTGTGGAACATGCCACTCTTTATCAAATGTCCATAGTACCAGATTGGAGTGAACCACTAGTATCCTTCCTGAGGACGAAAACATTCCCTCCAGACATGACTCTGGCTAGGAAAAGGAGTTTAGAACAAGAAGCCCAGGATTACTCACTCATTGGTGATAACCTATACAAGCGTGGTAAAGATGGTTACCTGAGACTATGTGTCCATGAAAGTGAATATCTAAAGATCTTGGAAACTGCTCACCAGGGTGTAGCAAGAGGACACTTTGGTCCAGATAGGGTGATTAAAGCAATTCTATTTGCAGGATTTTGGTGGCCCACCCTTCACATGGACGCACATACCTATGTGAAAAGGTGTGATGTCTGTCAGAGAACTCAGTATCCTATACGCAAAGATGAGATGCCACTGAAACCTATGATGGCTGGACGTGCATTCTCTAAGTGGGGAATAGACTTTGTAGGTCCTATTAATCCCCCCAGCTAGGGGTTCACATGTTGAATACATCATTGTTGCCACAGACTATCTAACAAAATGGGTAGAGGTAAAAGCCACAACGAAGAACGATGCTCAAACAACTGCTAAATTCTTGTTTGAGAATGTATTCACTAGATACGGGCTACCTATAGAGCTAGTTAGTGATAGAGGCACTCACTTCTTGAATGAAGTTATTGAAAATCTGCTCCAAGAATTCTTGGTAGTACATAAGAAGTCTGCCCCCTATCACCCTCAAGCTAATGGCCAGGCTGAGAGCACAAATAAGATCTTATGCAATGTACTGACAAAATTAGTGAACAATAAACGCTCTGATTGGGACAAACAGCTACACCATGCTGTTTGGGCATACCGAGTTGCCTACAAAACGGTACTCCAAGCCACCCCCTTTCATATGGTATTCGGCCAAAATGCAGTGCTACCATTGGACTTCTTAATACCTACATTGAAAGTAGCACAAGAGCATGAATGGACGGGTCATGAACTCTCCTCAAGACTTTTTGACCTTGAACGATTAGGGGAAACAAGACTGAGGGCAGCTGCAGGGATATATGCAGCTAAGAAACGACAGAAGGCATACTTTGATGCCCATGTTAAGGATAAAGGTTTGAAGGCAGGCGACCTAGTACTAGTATACACGTTGAAAAAACATGCGAGGAAACTGGAGAAGAGAGGCTACGGACCCATGATCATTAATAGAATCTCAACGAGTGGAGCAGTACAGCTAGCCACCTTAGAAGGTGATATTCTTCCGAGCTACATAAGCGGATGCAGGGTCAAGTTGTATCAGGAACCTCTCACAGAGGAAATGCTAAGTCGACTCAATACTGCTAAGAAACGCAAAGAAGAAGAAAAGCGAATTCGAGAAGAAGCCCAAGCAGAATCCTTAGAGCGCATATGGAGAATGAAATTAAGAATACAAGGTAGAGAGCAACCTAGGCCAGATGTCGATGCAGATCAAGGATATCACATGGCTATGTGTGAAGTTTCAGGTATCAGCTCCCATAGGATAATTGATCGACGTCCTTTTATAACCTTAGATATAGGACAAGGAAAGGGTGCAAGGACTGTAAGAGCCTTGATTGACTCAGGTGCAGCCACTAGTGCTGTTAAATTGTCTTACTATCAAGAGTTGAAATTAACTCTCAATTCCATAGAAGCATATCTCATATGATTGGGAGGTGTGGAAACCCCTTGCATGGGCGAGGTGGAACTTTCTCTCTATATTCAAGACGAAGCAATGACAGTCAAAGTACTAGTGTGTCAAGATGAGGACCTCATTGAGCCTCTAGTCTTGGGTCAGGACTGGATCTATGATCATGCGGTCAACCTAAACCTAAGAAGTGGACTTCTTCAGGTATGGGTAAATCATAGCCGAATTACAGTTGAATTGGAAAATGAGGCACTCAAGGAACTAGGCAAGGCACAAACTCCTGGTCCTTCCAGGGGCGCACATGAAGTTGACAATGTTATTCTTGTCCAAAACAGTGTGATGCAGAAAGAGGATTGTCTCAACAACGGAGTCAAGGATAAGACGGTACTCCCTTCTTTTCCAAAGGCCAGACGGATGCAGCAGCCAACGGTAGATCAAGTACAGAAGAAGTAGAACACTACCTATACTGGAGGCCAAAAAAAGGAGCAAAGCAAATTGTTCCAGCCGATGAAACAAGTATGGAGGCGAAAAGGCGAACACCCTGTTCTGACCAAGCCAACGCCACGGCCAAAACCTCTTATTAGTAATCAACAACACGACACTAATAAGAAGTCCTTCATAAATTCTTCTGCGAAAGTGAAGTCTATTTGGGTAGCCAAGAAGTCAATGAAGGCCAGCCCACAATCACGACAAATCTGGGTGCCTAAGGCTTACTTGCGGGCTCAAATAGCTACACCAAGGCCAAACCCTGTACAACATGTTTCACTCACGCGAACATCTGAGGCCCAGTCTTACACATCACGCACTAATACGTATTCTTCCATGAGCACAAGTAGAATCACTTGTAAATGGGTCCCTAAAAAGCCCCATTTTTCAAGTAAATACCCTATCACACTCTCCAGAGCCTCCACAAAGTCAAAATCAAAACCTATCCATTGCATCTGGCAACCTAAAACTTGTAATAAACTCCCGGATCCCAATTGTAAATCCATGTCCACCTACTAACTGCTTCACTCTCACACCACATCATTCCGCTTAGCTCTTAGGTCTACCCAATTCCTAACTACACACACAAGCACCGAGCACTTACTAACCCCCTAACCTCTCCCGAACCTCATGTTAATGTTGTAACGGGGACACCGTGTCATTTTTGTGTCCATTGCAATGTTAACATCTATTCATATATTCTCACAGAACCAGCTGCGAAGTTTTCAACATGGCTGAGGCGGCAGGAACTAGCTCTCAAACAGAAACGAGCCATCAAGTGGTGGACTTAGACAGTTTACCCGTTTTGCCTGAAACAAACGAAAGACCAGAAGAATTGCAGGCCATCAAAATCATACCTATTGCGGACCCTCCTAGTGGCCATACCATGCCCATAGGAAAAGCTTCCCACTGGTTTAGTGAAGTGGCAGGACCCTTGGGAGAGGGAACGTACCTATGGGAATCAGAGTTGGACTTCAATGGGAAGCAAGGTAAATACCATTTCTTTACAAGAGAATTCGAGAAGTTACAAAATGCAGAAGGTCTACGTTCGATATGGGAGAAGGCAGGATTGGATGCATATTTCAGTGCACGGCTCCCAAAGCCTGACTTCATGCGATGCTACTATCTCATCAACACCTTGACTCCAAACAAGAACCCAAAAGGTGCAAGCTCATTTGTGATTCCATCTCTGACAAAGGGGAATGAGCTCAAGAGGTTCAGGCTATCAAACAACTTGGTGAGAGAGGCCCTAGATATGCGTGGAATGCATATTCCAACAGAGAAGGAGACCCTAGTGCCTGATTACATGAAGAATCGAAGCCTCACCAAACTCAAGGACATGGTGTCCATGACGCCTAATATTGCAATACACCTTCGCATGTGCATGCAACACTTTGCTTTTCCTGCCCAAGATAGATTCACCATGCCGCCCAAAAAAATTTGGTTTAGTTTGTATCTGGCAGAGACACAGAGCCTCACCATCAACTTACCCCACTGGATAATTGATCAGATACACCTAGCTCACAAACGATGGCCGCGGAAACAGGTTTTATATGGATGTTGTGCTCTGACGAGAATAATTTATAGGTGTTTGGCTTATGACATCCCTATTCAACGGGCCCTAATGTGGAATCGTGTAGAGCAGTTTAGAGGTAGGACATCCACTGGACCCCCTTCTAAGAAGATGAGAGGTACTGTCCAAGTCCCTTGTGCTCAACCACGTGGAGCCACCCTAACACCAGACGTCACCCCTCCACCCCGAAGAGTCCGACCATTCACACTCCGACTTCCAAGACGCAGCACCGATGGTCCTAACTTGATATTCCCTCCCATCCCAACCGATCTTGAATTTCCCAGTGGTGCACCTTTGGAAGAACTCACGAATGAAGACTTTGAACAATTATTACAAGATGTAGAGCTGGAGGTAGAAGAGGCACAACAAGTGGAGAATGTGCAAACGCAGGCAACAACCTCCCAAGTACCTGTCACCACAGTTGAAGTGGATGAAGAGGATGATGAACATGAAGAACAGGAGGAAGATGAGGAGGATTATGATCAAGAGCATCATGATGAGCAACAAGAAGTGCCAGAACTTGTAGGTGCACCTGCATATATAGCTCAACTACAAAGGTTATACGACACAATCAAAGCAGTACAAGAAAGGCATCAACTCTCTCTTGTATCAGGTCAAGCTTTGATGCAAGAAATGCTATTAGATGATGGGGTGGATCAACATTTCATTGACACCCTCAAATTAGTGTCAAAATCTTTAGGAGTTCCGGAGGCTGTCCACACAGCAGTCCGCCAGTCCGTGAGGTATGACAAACGCAGAGTTGACACATTACCACGAGCAGGTAAGACTATCAGGATACCCGTCACAGAACAAGAAGTACCCACTGAAACCACAGCTACCCCCACCACCACCATTGACCTCTCTACTGAAACCTTCGTTCAGACATCACCCATCTCACCCCAGCATTCCCCATCACCACCTTCTCCACCCCCACCACCACCTCCCACCATGGAAGAAACGACAGTCATCACCTCTACCTTCACTTATAACCCATCCTCATTCACATCATTCACATTTCGAGAACCCACCTCACAAGACACCCTCTTCTCTTTCGTCACCAATCCCTTGTACACTTCAACCCTTCTATCCTCCGAACCCATAACTGGCCATCCCATAATTCCAAGTGTGGTTGGAAATCCGGCACCCACAGAAGGCACCCTGTGTTTCCCAGCCTATCCCCCAATACGGGTACCTCCATTCCATGACCCTCACTTCCCATCTGGCCCCTACACCTCTTTCAACCTGACCTCACCACCCCAATACCCGTCCTTTGTGGAGCAGTTCATCCGCTCTCCAATGTTTCAGAGGCACATTTCCCCGATGTTCGCAACGACATCAATTTACACGAACACCACACTCACTTCACCTACCATACCCACCTACATGGTAGCCCCTGTACACACCGCTCTATCTGACCCAATGGACATTTCACCCACCACAGCACCTCTCCCCACAATTCCACCCTCTCCCCCTCCACTACCCCCCACCTCACCACTCACCACATCATTGGCATACACAGCATTCACTACCTCCCTCCCCAATCCCACCTCCCTTGCATTTCAAACTTTTCCCCTTGCATCTCATAATGTAAATAGCACGTTCAATACATTACTTCAGTGTGCACATCAACTACAACAGAATACCATCAATTGGAAGAACGCACTGCTGCCCTCCAGGCAGAACCTCAGCGTCTGCAAGCTAGAGTCACCACTCTTGAAGCTGATTACCAAACGCTCCTAACCGAGCATACCACCTTACAGCAGGCTCACTCCGAATAGGAATCAAAGACATCGACAGTAGATGATCAAGCAGTCAAGGAACTAGAAACAGTGCTCCAAGCGCAAATGATATCTAATGCTACACTCAGACGCAACCTTGGGCTATTAAGGAAGCATATGGCAGCAGCACTAGAAGAGAACAAGAGGCTTCAACAACAAAACCAAGACAACTTTGAAGCGGCTATGGAAGGAACTGCAGGAGCAACCATTAGCCCTACCAAGTATAGAGCAGTCCCATCGGAAGACATTCGCATCTTACTTGAGGAGCATGCAAATTTCTTGGAGTCATATGAAAAGTTAGAGACTGAATGTGCAGACCTAAAGAAATAGATAGCCAGTGCTCCCACAGCGCAACAGGAGCCGGTAATCTTGCAACACTCTACAGAAGAAGTAGAGACCCTCCGGAAACAGGTGGCAGAACTCCAAGCACGCCTCTTACCATATGAAAGGCCACCCTCGCCCACTGAAGAACCAGAACCTGAAACAGTAGTGGAAATCCCCGTCGATGACAGCTATGAAGAGCCGTACGAGCCAATGCCAACACCCGGTGGTCGGACTACAGAGGAAGGACAGGACACTTTAGAAATTCAAGTTCCAGATTGGGTCAAAAGGGTCGAGAAAGTGGGTAAGACACATGATGATCGCGTTGCCGTGCAAATGCAATCTCTCACAAATCTGGAAGAAACTGTCCTTCGGTCTTCTTACTTTCAGAACCTATCCCACCAACGGTTAATCACAACATCAGAGTCGCAATACATGCCTTATTTTATCTTGCTACATGATTATAATGCAGAAGTTAAAAGACATACAGGGAAGGAGCCCACATTTGCCACTCAATTTGAGCCAGAGGACTTACCGACAGATGCGCGTGCGGGCTCGATTTTCCAGCCTAATTGGCGTGCACGTCTACTAACTGATTACCCTGAGATGATGAGCACCTGGGCAACCATGCCACTGTATATCAAGTATAATCCATGTTATTGCCCAATGGTACGTCGCAGATCATGGCAAGCATTTGCGATCAAGGTACGCAACAATAAAGAATGCTCGGCTTGGGTTAACTATCCATATTTTGCTCCACCTCGAGGGACCCCAACCGTAGCCTACATGATATCAACAATTCGGCATTGGTCTACACGTCTAAATAATGTACCCGACATAGCAGCGAAAATGTGTATGAAAATATTCGAGCTCATGACCATTGTCTTCAAAACCTTTCGGATGGTACAAGCTCCATACATATCTGCCCCTGGATTCTCTCAAGGTAACAAGGATTTAGTCTACGACATGAGCCAGACTCCCTTTTGCCTGGCATGCACGAATAAAGTACTTACCTGCATGCTTCAAGCAGACATTTGAGGAAATGTTCTCTACGGGATTCTGGGAATATCATTCAGAAATTTTCATTCCCAGACCCACAAATTGGCTACATCTATTCGCAATAGAACAAGCGATCCATGCAGATCAGTTACGTCTGCCACATCCGGACATTCCAGGACCAATTGATTGGGATCGTATGATGACAGACTTGGCCAAAGGACTACGCATACAAGAACATCAGCTTGCCACTCAGGTTGTGGAATATTACATCCAACACTCCCAGCAACAAGGGTCTGTCAGGGACGACAGACGCGAGAGAGGGGGGGTGTTGAGAGCAGTATGGGCACCCAAGGATTGACTAGACAAGGAAGCCAGCGGAGAGAGTCAGAGCGAGGTGAAGGATTAAGTAGTCAAAGTAGTCGACGCAAATCTGGTAGATAGGCCCTTCAAATTTTTCCAAATCAACATCTTTATAACAGTGATTCTTATCACTAACAATCATTGTAAATACCATTTCATATTTGTGCAAGCCAAGGAGTCCTTGAGCTTGAGGAGCCTTAGAAGTACCTACATATCAATTTTCGTATTTTTTAGACTCCGTTTAAGCCCTCAAATTGGCCCTGGAACCTAATTTTTAATTAGGCCGGACACTAGGTCTGGACAGGGCCAAAACCTAGTCAAAAACTATAAATAGAGCTAGAGAGCTCATTTTTGGGGGTAGCTTGTAATAGATTTGAACTTGTATGAGCTTTTTGAAAGTAATCTAAGAACTCCATTGCTTCTCACTCTTTGTCTTACTGTGTGTGCGCGTGTGTGTATGTGTGTGCATGTTAGTGTGCTTCTCACTCACGCACTTGTGCCTTCACTTGCTCAAGGTCTTCATACCATCCTCACGTCTTCTCGGATTGACATTAAAGGAGGTGCTACTCATCACTGAGCTACACGATACTAAACTGGGAAGAGGGCGATATGATACCAAAAGTGGACCGCGATACGATACCACTTTGGCAAGGAAAGATCGTGATACAACCCGGTGATACGATACCACGAGTGGTATCACGACACCAAGGCTGGTGACCGGCGATACGATACTTCAGTGAGTATCGCGATACTAGGGAATTTTCGATATCGCGATACCAAAAACTCAACCGATCGCGATACTCAAGCCAAAATACATCCAAATGCTAAAATTTTTACACCCCCTTGCTTCTCTCTCAACCTTCCTCACTCCTAACCTACTGTCTCTTTCAAGGAAGCTCAAAAACAAACTGTTTTTTCCCCCGCGATACCGAATGCGCACTTAATCACGTGTTTGTGCACTTTTAGTGTGTTTTTGTCAGAGAAACTTTGTGGAATCTTACCTTTGTGCTGTCTTGCTTGCACCTTGAGCTCAAAATCTAGCTTTGATGGCCTGAAACGCACGATACCTCACACGCGATACCAGTCGCTGCTCGTCCACGATACTGCCTTTCAGAACAGTAGAGAAATGAACTAATTTTTTGGTTTTTATACTTTTGGTGACTAAAACTAAACTACACTAACTTGGCAAATGTTTTGAGATTTTTCTTGGTCTTGACCTACTCCTACTTCACTCCTCTCCTTCTCTCCTCTCCTTCTCTCCGCTCCTTCTACCCTAACCCTAACTCCTCTTACTCTCCCTTCCTACTAACCCTAAACCTAAAAACTCATTATACACACCTCCCGGATGTGAAGTAACAAGTGCTGAAGTGCTTGACTACTTGCCACGGAACGAATTCACTTCTACAAGTACGATTCTATCACACTTGATCTATAACCATCATGAAGGCACCTTGGCTGTGTTCCCCGGCAACGGTGCCAAAAACGTGTGTACTTAAGTCAAGAAGACTCAAGGACTTGTGCCAAAGAGACTAAACCTCATTTGCAACACAAGTGTGTATAGTGGGAAATTGACAGACGCTTATATGTCAATCCGATCAAACGACCTAACCAAGTGTATGAGACATGTGCACACATGATGGAAATGAAGTGGTTCAGCTGATATGCATGACAAAAGACTAATCCACCTCTCAAACTCACTGAAAGACTGAAAGTGTCTGCCGCAATACCTCTTACAGCAGTTTTTAGTAAATCAATGATTTCTCTCAGCTCCAAGCTTCGAATATAGTCAATAGATACTCATTTCGAAGGACTCGACAAGACGCATCTATTGGAAGTGGTTTCACTCAATTCTGACAACTCTGCTTCAAGTTATGACCAAAATAGTGAATGGTAGGAAGCACCCTCACTCACGCCACAACTCCTACAAGCTCACACACACACTATAGTAGCTCAAAAACAGTGGGAAGGGATAGACAACAGTCTTACACACACATTCCAAGCATTACACACACATACAAGATCAAAATGAAGATGGAAATCTGCAAGAAAAAGGCAAATTTGAAATTTTGGAGAGCTCCTTCTTCACAATGGCAAAAAGTCTCTACAAAGAGTCACAAAGTGACTTATATACATGTGCCCTAAGTTTTGGTCCTTTCTCACAAGAGATCGGCACTTTATTACTAAAAAGTGAATTTCCTACTAATTTACAAGAGATATTTTACAACAAGATGGGATTATGCCACTAGAGGACTCCTCTAGTGCATTTACATGGCTTGAGGGAATTCTCTGAATGTTTTGAAGAAGAAAAATTATGCCCATTAATTTGAAAATTTTGGGGCTCTTCTCTTGTGCTTCTTTGCTCTGCAACACTCTCCCCCTCTTTGTCTCTGTCGTCCTTTGATAGGCTTTATTCTTGTCTTCAGCTTGTTTAAGAGGTCCGAATGCACGCACCCAGCAGTCGAAGCGGCAACAAGGACTGTCAGAGAATTTGTTATTTTATCCGATGTAAGTCCTTTGCTTTTGTTTTCCCCGTGATATCCCGTACATCACAAATCTGGGTTGCTGCATTCAGTCGGGCTGCCACGCACGCCACCAGTGACTAGGAATGTGTTGTTCTTAGTCACCTCTTTCTAGCTTTTGGTCTTCTGATTTGTCCTGGTTGCACACATCTGACCTTGTTGTATTGTTTTGAGCCTGTCTACTTTGTTGACAATGCACGCTATCAGCGGAAGGATTATTACCTGCCAAATATTGTCTTGCACTTCTTCATGGATAGTTCCTGGCCTTGGTCCGTCCTTCCCATGAAATGTCCTGGTTCTGATTGATCTTTAATTCCAATCCTCAGGACCTGGATGATTCGCGTTGTTGCCTGATGCGTGCCCCTGTGGGGCTTTGGGCAGAGGGTGGTTCTTCTGTTATTATGATCTTCGTTCTTTATTGAGCCATTTTCGACTTTGATCTTCTTCTTCTTCTTTTCTTGCTTGATTCCCCTTCTACACAAGTCTTGACTATGTTGGCTTTCATCATCAATCACTGTTTGCTTGTCCTCATCTGAACTTGATACCACTTGTTCATGCCCTTGGACAGCTAGAGAGCTCGGGTAGCTTGGTTGTTCATATTCTTTTGAAAACAAATGTGCCTACAAAATTTGAAACTCACTTGAAAACGCATCTTGCATCTCAAAATTGAATGTCGTATTGAGAGGTTCTCCTTCTTGGTTGGGTATCAAAAATGTAAATGCCTCAACACCCATATTGGTTGGGGATTCTCTAATGTCTGTAATAGTGGCCTGAGGGGTAGTGATAGGGGTGGCTTCCAAGGTTATCATTGCACTGGTAGTGCCTTGAGTTGTGATGGGGCATGATATGTGAATTTGAATAGGAGGTACTACCATTGGAGGCTCCATTGGAGACTACTATGGGGAAGGTTGAGGTGATGGTGATTCTGGTACTTGTAGGCATGGGATCATGCCTCTCATATGCTTTCCTATTCTTAACTTGGTTGACTGATGAGCTTTCTTGGAAACTCCTTTAAATTGCTTTAACTCCTTACTTTTCATGGTGTGCTCAATAGGGATATCACATGCTAGGCACATATACACAATCCTAGTGATTGCACTACAGTCGTGAATAACTCTTTTCCATGCCCAACTTTGTTGTGCCAAATACCATTGCTCTTGAATCCAACTAACAAGATCAATAGTCTGGGTTCTTGTAATTGCCAAGTCTAATCCAAAGTGAATGCATTTATGAGGCATTGTAAAATGGTCCTGTGTCGGGAAGGCAAAGTGTTGCATGCATGCACGTAATGGTCTTAATAGCTTAGGTGTTATCACTAAAATATCAGCCCATTTGAGAACATCTCCTTTCTTCATTGGCTCCAGTATGAGCCTCTCCCTTTCCTTTGGTTTATGCATACCATGTATTTTAGTGCTATTCTAATGAGATCTATCGATAGGTTTAACTTCTTGAATGGTGGATCTACTACCAATGATGGCAAAATGAATGTTCTTGGTAACTCCCTCATGACAGGGGGTTGCAACGTGGTGACCAAATAAAAACAACGATAAAATTAAGTTTGGGGAGGGGAGTGCTGAAATATTCTGTAAATCCCACCCTTGCCCAAATCGGTCGTAACTCTTCTGAATTTTGAAGGACCTCAAAATCCTAGGAAAAGAATTGATATCTTCCCCAAGTCTCTCCACCAAAGCACAAAATGACATTATAGGTGTGATTTGCATTGGCCAATGGTCCTGCTAAGCCTTGAAACCAGTGTGATTTACTATGTACTTTCTTGATCCTTCCAATGGGGGGATCGTCAATAGGCATTAGCCCCATGAAATCTTGAAAAGTTGTAGGTCACATTGAGGGATAAATCATTCCTAATCCTTCATGCTCTGTGGTGGTATAGTTTCTCTCTGCTACATCCAATTGTCCACTTGCATATGCTATGGGGAGATTGATATTTCTCTCACTCGTAGGTTGTGCTAGCACACACCCTATAGCATAGTTGGATGCATCCACCTGTACCTGGAGTGATTTACTTCAATCTGTTATTGTCAAAATAGGTGCTAAACACAACTATTGTTTGAGTTCATTGAATGAGTTCTCACATTCATCCGTCCATTCAAACTTAGTCAAAAGGGCATATAGAGGTTTTGCAATGGTCGCATAAATGTGTATAATCAACAATAATAAAGACAATGCCCCATGAAATCTTGTAGTTCCTTCACATTTTTTGGCCTAGGTAGGTCTACAATCAAACCTTTTCTTCATCTGTAGAGATTCCATTCTTTGACATGATATATCCTAAAATTTTGTTTGACCATGAGAACACATTTTTTTGGGTTCACGCAGACCTCATATTCTCTACATTTGTTAAAGACTTGCTTGAATTTCGGGATACGTGTTTGTCTCACGTCAGAATGAGCATATAAATCATCCACATAGACTTCCAAGTTCTTTTGTAAGAACTCCTTAAAAACATGACACATCAGCCATTGAAAAATAGCAGGTGCATTTGTGAGCCCAAATGGCATTATATAGATATGTCCCATTCTGTGGCAAAATCCATCTTATGTTGATCTTCAGGAGCAATGGCTACCTGATTGTAGCCTGAGAATCCATCAAGGAAGTTGTAGACTTTCTTGCCAGCTACTCATTCTAATAAATGCTTCGTGATAGGAAGTGGATAGTTGTCTTTGATCATAGCGGCATTAACTTTTTTTATATTAATACACATGCAACTTTCCATTTTTCTTGGGCACAACCACAATGGGGGATACCCATCCGATATGCTCAATTTCATAGATAAATCTAGCCTCTATCAAAGGATCTATCTCTTATTTAATCTTGGTTGCATAATTATCATTATAGGTGTATGGTTTTTGAAGGCTTGGCTTCTAGGGTCATGAGAATTCTATGGGAGCATATATCTCATCCACTCATTTCAAATCCTTATAGCTCCATGAAAACACATCTCTAGATTCTCTCAATAGGTCCATTAACTCTTCTTCTTCTTCCTTTGTCAAATCATGCCCTATATAAGTTCATTTTTCCTCTCCTTCTTCAATCGTAACCACTATCTTCTTAGTCTTCTCTCAATTATCGTATGCTTCTCCTATGCTTGCCTCCCATTTAGGCATCTATACCATGATTCCTCGATCCTCTATTTCATATCTTTTAAAGTCTTTTAGTACTTCAATTAGGGATTATTCTTCTTTTGTCCTATGTGACTTCTTTCATTCTCTCTTATGCTTATTCTCCTTGCTATCTGCAACTGACTCGGCTTGTTCAGTTTGATTCTCCTTTCCTACTTCAAGGGTGAGGGCTTCTACAAAATAGAGATATTCCTCTTCTCAAAAGCAGAAGGTTTTCATGATAATAGATTCTAAGTCTTCATTGCTTGTCTCACCTGGTTCTTGAGTTAATTCCATGCATTCTTCTAGAATAGGCTCTTCTTCAAAGCGTTCTATCATAAAGAAAGAAATTTCATATCCATCCTCATCATAATGAGGGGTAAATTTTTCTTCCTTTATTACTATGTCCATGGTGGCTGAGATATCTGCCCAAAGCATGAGGCTCGAATTCCTCATCTAGGAATACTATAGGTGCATAAGCAAGATCTTGAAGGGTACGTGGATGTCGTTTTGGAGCCTAAAGTTCAAGTTTTTAATCTTTCATCTTCTTATTTAGCTACCTTACACATCCTAGATGTCCTCATGCAACCATGAAGGATTTGATTCTAAGGATTGCATCTATTTTGTTTCCTCGATTGTCCTATGGTGGTGTTCCACTATAGGTGGTGTTGAAGAATCACTCACGAATTTGACATACAGACAGACATAAAAGAAAAAGAAAGATAAAGAGAAGCGGAATCAAAATATTCAGAAAATCAAAAGCCTTAGTGTTGGCAGTAGTCAAGGAACCGAAGGAGTCACAAGACAAGGAAGCCTACGAAGGGAGTCGGAGCGAAGAGACAGCACAAGCAGACACAGTAGTCAAAGAAGATCTGGCAAGTAGGCCATTTAAATTTTTCAGGCATCAAAGAGTTGGGCACACAAGAAGAAGGAGCAAGTAGGGAGCCCCAGGAAATGTATGTCAAAATGTTAGAAGAAATCCCTACAAAACTAGTGATTTTCATCACTAAAAACCATTGTAAATACCATTTCATGTTTTTGTAGCTCCATTTTGTGCAAGCCAAGGATTCCTTGAGCTTGAGGAGCTTTAGAAGTACCTACCTATCAGTTTTCACATTTTTTAGACTCCGTTTGAACCTCCAAATAGGGTAGAGAACCTAATTTTTAACTAGGCCGGACACTAGGTCTGGACAAGGCCAAAACCTAGTCAAAAACTATAAAAAGAGCTAGACAGCTCATTTTTGGGGGGAGCTTGTAATTGATTTGAACTTGTAAGAGCTTTATCAAAGTAATCTAAGAACTCCATTGCTTCTCACTCTTTGTCTTACCGTGTGTGCGCGTGTGTGTGTATGTGTGTGCATGTTACTGTGCTTCTCACTCACGCACTTGTGCCTTCACTTGCTCGAGGTCTTCATACCATCCTCACGTCTTCCCGGATTGACATTAAAGGAGGTGTTACTCATCACTGAGCTACACCAAATTTTGGCACCATTGCCGGGGATCGAGCTTTGAGGACGAGCGTGTGATGGTAAGATGTAGAGTTGACGCGTTGGAGTCATAGGTATTTTCTTCACTTTTATCTATTTTCTTTTGTTTTCTCATCACCATCATCATCCTCACCATCTCCCACATCCATCTCCATCATCGCGAAAAATTTCTGTTTTTGGTCATATCAACCCACCCATACCATTTCCCTCATTTCACTTGTGAGAGAGAGCGAGAGAGTGTTTTTGTGCTTGTGATTTTCTGTGTTTTTGAGATTTTCTGCAGGAATCAGCACTCCCAGCAGCTGCACCAGCTCCAGCAGGTAAAAAATTTGACTGTGCAAGTCCTGAGGCATTGACCTCTGTCAATCGCGACCGACAGAAAAAATGGTCTTTTTGCTAAACAAAGTACATAATCATGATCTACATGCCTAGAGCTTCCCAAATGTGTGCTTGAAATTTTAAAATTCCTCAGATTTCTGTCAATTGCGATCGCTCTGTCAATTGCGATCGACAAACCACGACGAACACCTGCCGACGGCTATGTCAATCGCGACCGACACGTCAATCGCGACCAACAGAGTCAATGACCGACTGACCACGACTGACAGAATCTATGCATGACACGTGTCAATCGCGATCGAGCCATCAATCGTGATCGACCAGTCAATCGCGACTGACAGCCCCGACGGACCTGTCAATCGCGACCAACACAGTCAAGGATTGCTTGACCACGACGGACAGACCCTCGCGAAGGACCTGTCAATCGCGATCGACCCATCAATCGCGACTGACAGAGTCAACGACCCTTTGACCACGACCGACTAAAAATTCGGGCCACGTGTCAATCGCGATGGACCCATCAATCGCGACTGACAGCCACGACGGACCTGTCAATCGCGACTGACAGCCACGACGGACCTGTCAATCGTGACTGACAGCCACGACGGACCTGTCAATCACGACCGACACGTCGATCGCGATTGACCTATCAATCACGACTGACAGAGCTTGTGAACGCAATAGACGGGCAAATTTGGCCAATTTTTTAGGGCAAAAAATAGTGGTCTAATTTTTTGGCAAATTGTGGGGAACTTTTTAGAGCATTGTGAGGCCTATACACAAAGTATTTCGAGAAGTGTTGTTTGCCTGCTAACCTGTTTAAAATCCTGATTTGGCCCCAAAACCCTGAGTGGACATAACTTCCTCATACGAAATCCAATTGCAGTGATTTTTGTTTTGTTGGAAAGCTCGTGGGGAGTATAACCGAAACTTCCACTGGTTACGGTAGAATTAATGTCAAGAGGATTATTAGATAGGGTAATTTGAAGTGACCATATTTCGGGGTAGGAAAAATTGAGGGTCCCTTGGGATTGTTTCCCGTAAAGGCAAAAGGCAATTGGGTCTGTGAATTACATGCATGAAAATGATCTGTCTGTCAACTAAATTCAATTCTTGAGCTAATTGTGGATTTTTTCAAGTTCTTTGAGAGCATTGAAGGGTACTCGAAGCAAGAGTAAGTGCGAGCTTGGGAACACGCTTCTTGGGCATACAAGGGCAACCAAGGGAAGAACTTAAGGTTGGAAATTTTCAACACCCTCTGTCAATCCCTAGCATAGGCTAAGTACGGATAGAGGTTTTGATTAATTAGGAACACGTTAAGAACAACCAAGTCCAAGAACTCTAATCACTCAAGTGCTAGGAGATTACAATTGTGAAACAACCTAAGGGAAAAGAACTTAAAATGAGCAACCGCACTCAAAGTACGATGAAAATTTAAGTGTTCCTTGCCGCGAAGAGTAACTGGACAAGAAGTGACACCCTAAGGGATTAAAAAAGAACAAGTGACTAATACAAAAGAACTCAGCAACGCAAGTGTACTTGGGAAAATTTGGGATTATTCAATTGGGCTTATGAACCTTAGATCAGGTCGACACCTAGGGAGAGATAGACAAAGTCTTAGATCTTCAGAGGCTAGTGTCAATCATACTGCTAGGTCTTGGGCCCAGTAGTTGAGCCATCATTCGTACTACCCTAGATCTGAAACGAGCGAGTCTGAGATGTCCCACGGTATGGAGAGACCTACAGGAAGTTCTGGGGTGCCGTATTTACATAGGGTGGAAGGCCCTTACAAGACACAACTCGAATACCTTAAGACCAACCGATTAGGTGCTAGCATCTATGAGGACGGCCTAGGAAGATCTGTGGTCCAGATTAAAAACCCTGACCAATCCATTAGACTAGAGCGCCCAGCTGTCAAGTTTGAAAATGGAGCATACTTGGACAAAGAAGGGACAATATATGTAGTCACCAGTCATCTAGATAGGACAGATGAATTTGGGAATGTGGTCCTAGAGACGGACTTAGGTGACCTAGAGCAAGGAAACATGGGTGTAGAACCTAGAACCCCCTGAGGCAAATTTGTTTTCACTAGGATTATCACACCAGAGTGGATTCCCCAAGATAATAAGAGCATGGATCTACTCCTGAACCGAGAGACTGATGAAGCCTTTTGGAGATATAGATCTAATCAGCCGAGTGAGGTAGGAACAATCATGATATATGAGTTCAAAGATCCTGATATTCCAGGTAGAGTGACCTACTTAGATCACGCTTCAGAGAGGATCTTTGTGGTTACAGAAAATGATAGGCATGCTTACACTTGGAAGGGTGAATTTGTTTTCCCCCAACCAAGATCGAACATGTCCTATGGTCACCCTGGAGCTGGAACATCCCAAGCTCATGGAACTCAAAGAGATAGAAGCAGAGATAGGCTAGAAGTAAGCTTTGCCAACCCAGGGGGCAGAGAAAGAACGAGGACAGAAACAAATAGAGTGGAACCTGAGGGACATAGAGCCCCAAGGAACCGAAGAAATGCCGATGATTTTCCTTTGCCAAGACCGAGAGAGCACACGAGGAATTTGAGGCCGACTCAGCTAGTTAAGTCCATGAAGAACTACTTCGATGGCACAGGAGACCCATATGATCATGTGGCCGAGTTTAGGCAAGTCTTGAGAGTTGAACAAGTTGAGGACCTATTCACGCAGTATAATGCCTTTGGTCTGACACTTAGGAACACAGCCCTTACGTGGTTTCAACCCTTGAATGAGAGACAGTTCAGGAGCATAGACCAACTCTTAGAGGCTTTCATCACCGAATTCTCTAAAAGTGGCATAAGGCATAATACCTCCTCATTGATATACAGCTTCAAGCAGACCCCTCAAGAGACTATGAGACTCGCAGGGAGAAGATTTAGGCAATATCTTGAGAGATGCCCTGTTCCTGAGTTACCCACACCTGCCAAACAAGTGCCTTTATTCTTGGATGGATTGCTAAGTACAAAGTTGCGATCCTATGTGTACTTGAAGGACCCTAGGACTATAGAAGAGTGTGTACGCATGTGCATTGACATTGAGGATAACCTAGGGGAGGAGTTAGAGCTTGCCAAAATCTACAAAGAGTCAGATAGTGCCTCTAGCCTCTCTTCCTCGCAATCCACATCAATTGAGGAACTTGCGGAAAAAGTAGCTCAAAAACTAGGTGTCTCGAGTAAACAAATTCCTAGATTTGCCCCAGTAAAAAGGTGTTATACTTGCGGTGGTGACCATATGGCGAACGCATGTCCCATCATGGCTCAACCCCAAGTGAATCCTCGCAGCCAATATTGCACCATAGAACGGAGATACACAAATCACACAGCACAAGATTGCCCATACAATAAGCAAGCAGTTAGACAAACCTACCCTCAGCCCTATCCACAACAGGGAAGATACCAGAACCAGTACCCCCCACAACAATATGGTAGACCGCAGCAACCCTATCAACAACCCTACCAGAACCAACAAAGGCCACAGCCTGTGTTAGCTCAACAACCTCCAACCCCAGCTAATGTGATTCCTGTAAAGTATGCAGCAGCTGAGGAAAATTTGAATAGAGCTATAGTGCTAGTAACACCACTGCTTTTAGAAAGTGATCCTAGTGACCATAGCTTTGATTCTACACATATTGATAGTCCCCAGGCTTACTACATGCAATCTCCTGAACATGGTGAGCCCTACTACAGTGAAGAACCAGGTGAACCTAGTTGGGAGCCAGAGTACACAAATGTAATGTATACAAACCCTAACTCAAGACCCCAACCTAGGCAGGTAAGACCTCCATTCCCTAGAGGACCATGCTACAAATGTCAGGGAGATCACCTCATTTGTGATTGCCCCTTACCTCCACCTACACAACCCCAGTCAGTGACAATTCAAGGCTTTTGCCAAGATTGTGGAAAGGAGCATCTCTTATGAGATTGCCCTAAGAATCCCAATAATATGCCAAAAATAACTCCAATTAACGTTATTGGCTTAGTTGTAGACTCAACAGGAAGTGTCACTTCCACTACACCAGTGCAAGTGGTCACTAGGGCCCAGGCTTTGCAACAGAACCCAGGAATAGGTCAGGAGAAGAGTGCAGAAGTTAGTGAAACCGAGAGCATAGCCAAGAAACGGTCGAGAGCCTGGAGGGATAGTCGAGAAAGAATGAAAAGACAATGGTCTAAAAAGATGAGCGACTTAGAAGAAAGCATAAGAGAAACAAAAGCCAAAATTGTCGAACTCACCTCTCAAACAAACTCTCACATACCACCACCACCCTCACTTCCATCACCATCTAACCCACCATCTGTCCACCTACCTAAGACCATTACACCACCCCCTAGAGTAGGATCAGTGTTAGCTGACCCCACTCCTAAAGACATAGACATGATGCTTAAGACATATCAGGCCAGAATCCAAGAAGGGCCAAATGTGACGGATCATGACAAGTGCTACCCCAAAGCTGACCCAGAGATAGAAAGAACCAAGCTTTGCGCGAAAATGGTCGCATTGGCTCATACCATGTTTGAAGCCAGTCGCCTTTTCAACTACTCAGGCTCAAATAAGACACAATTGCACTTGGATGGACTCCTAGAGAAGTTAGAGGGCATAATTGCAAGATCTGCCAAGGAAGAAAAAAATCAAGAAAGAGATGAGGCAAGCAAAAACATAAGCCATCCCCCACAGGAAGCTTATGTGCCCAATTCCACTGAACCAGACACCTCCTCTTCTATGAATAGGTTCACTCCAGAATTCCTACGAGAGATTCAAGAAGACAAATGGGCTAAAGAAAGTGAAGTCCCTCCTCCCATTGAACTTGTGGATGATGCACATGATCAATTCCCACAAGATATTCCCTCTATTTATGGAGAGCAGGAGAGCACCCAGTCTCAAGAGAGATTAGACTTTGAGTCTAATTCTTTACATGAATTACCCCACTTCACAGGCCCATGGGAAGCCAAGTCGACCTGTATGAGAGCACCCACAGTCATGGTAAGAAACGAAGACTCAGTCATACCTAGGAATACGGAGGTAGTGAAAAACACTAAAGTGCAGTGCAACCTCACTTTAGAAGAGCTAATCAAAGTTAGGCCAGAGTTATGGAAACATGTAGCCAAACAAGTACCAGAGATAGCAAAACCTCGTTCCCAGGTAGGCTCTCATAGGATAGTGCCAGAAATTCCTCTAGACAAGATAGGCGATATGAGTGAAGGTGAAGAAGGAAACACCTATCTTCCCATTACCCATCAAGGATACACAACTAAGGCAATTCTAGACTCAGGGGCAGGAGTTGCTATTGCTACTACTTCCCTATGGAAGCGTTGGGGCAAGCCAGCACTCAGGCCCACGAGGATGAAATTGCAGATGGCTGATGGCCACATAGAAAGACCTTTAGGACTCCTGGAAGGAGTAACTCTCACTACATGTGGTGTAGAGTTTGAGCACACGTTTGCTATCTGTGATTTTAGCAAGAATCATGCCTATGAGATGATTTTGGGAAGAGCATTTATGCGATAGTTGCAAGTGGTACAGGACTGGGGAACCAATTCCTTGTACCTGCAACACTTAGGTGTTACGACCAAAGTGAATCTCAAAGATTACTCTCATAGAGATGTCCCTCCTATCCAATGGAATCCCATCCATAGAGCCAAAGATGATACGGAATCGGTGCATTCCATAGGATCAGGATCCTCATGGATGCATGAAGACACCCACTTATGGATGTGGAAAGTAGCAGTAGAAGAAGAGAAGAGAGAAAAAGCGAAAGAGATAGGTGCAAAAGAAACACATAGATCAATTCAAGACCCAGCCTATGCACATGTAGTCTTTCGTGACGAAGAATTTGAACCCCACGACTGGGCAGAAATCCTAGCAACAATGGATGTAGCCATCAATGAAGAACAATGGACACCTCACTGTGATGAAGATGGCTATGACATTTCAGTCTTCTCCATAGAGCCAATCATGGGAGAGGCAGTGTTAGAAGAGTGTGAACCTAGCCCTGATGCATTTGAGGATGCAAGTGACTCCGATCTAGAGTCAATCATTATGGACCCACCTTTTGCATCAGATGAAGAATACTTCTATGAAGTAGAATTTCAACCCCAGAGGCACGGAGAGCTTACAACTGATGTAAGGCTAGCCACACATGTGACCCCGAAGGAAGAAGGAAAGAAAAGAAAGAAGAGAGAAGTCACACCAGAAGAGGAAGAATCTTTGTTTGAGGTCCCGGAAAATTTTAAGAAGTATGAGATAGATGACAGGAGAGTCATGATCAGAATGCCTAAACGAGAGGCACAATCAGGGGAGGCCTATGATAACAAAGAAACCACCAAGAAAATAGTGGTAGCCCTAGAAGAAGGGGAGGAGAGATGCACTTACATAGGACATGACCTAACAGAGGAAGAAGAGCATGCATTAATAGCCTTGCTAAGAGAATACAGAGATGTATTTGCTTGGAGTTACAAGGATTTGAAAGGCGTAGACCCGGACGTATGCTCACACACAATCCCCATGACCTCAGATGCGAAACCCTCTAAGCAAAAGCCATACACATATAATGATAAGTATGCTGCTAAAATCAAAGAGGAGATAGATAGATTGGTAGAAGCTGGATTCATCTATGAAATTGAGCACACTGAATGGGTATCCCCCATTGTAGTGGTGCCCAAGAAGAATGGCAAGTTGCATGTATGCATTAACTTGAAGAAGGTCAATGCAGCCACAATTCGAGATAACTATCCGCTTCCTATCACAGAACATCTCTTAGAAAGAGTAGCAGGCAAGGAAGTGTACAGGTTCCTTGATGGATTTTTGGGCTACAATCAAGTAGCCATAGCTCCAGAAGATCAGCATAAGACAGCTTTTGCCACAGAGTGGGGTATATTTTCCTTTCGTGTGATGCCATTTGGGCTCACCAATGCTCCTGCAACCTTTCAGAGACTGATGTGCCACGTGTTTAAAGAGTTCTTGAGGAAGAATTTGGAAGTCTATGTTGATGACCTCTGTGCTCATTCCAACATTAGACACACACATATTCCTGAACTCAGACAAATCTTTGACAAATGCAGAGAATATCAAGTCCGCTTGAACCCAGAAAAATGTGTTTTCATGGTCAGGCAAGGCAAGATTCTAGGACACATAGTGTCAAAGAATGGCATATCACTGATGAAGAGAAAGTGAGAGCCATAGCGGAGCTACCTAGGCCAAGGAATGTCAAGGAAGTACAAGCTTTCATGGGGCATTGCAGTTATTACCGACGATTTATACACATGTATGCCATCATAGCAAAGCCTCTGTATGGACTTTTGACTAACTTTGAGTGGGCGGATGAATGTGAGAATTCCTTCAATGAGCTTAAACGGCGATTATGTTCAGCACCAATCTTGACCATACCAGATTGGAATAAGCCTTTCCATGTTCATGTTGATGCATCCAATTATGCTATTGGGTGTGTACTCGCACAACCTACCGGTGAAGGTAATATGGATCTTCCAATTTCCTATGCTAGTAGACAATTGAATGCAGCTGAACGAAATTATACCACTACGGAGAGAGAAGGACTAGGCATGGTATATGCAGTTAAAAAGTTTAGACATTATTTGCTTGCAAATAAGTTTAAATTTTTTACTGACCATCAGGCACTACTATATCTCGTAAACAAGCCATGCAATACAGGAAGACTAGTAAGATGGTTTCTCTTGCTAATGGAATATGATTTCGAGGTTGTGGTAAGGAAAGGGAAGACTCATTTGAGAGCAGATCATCTCTCTAGGCTCACATCTGGAGAAGCCCCACAAGGAGTGTCAGATGACCTTCCTGATGCTTACTTGTTTAATTTGGAAGTGGTGCCGCAGTCGGCTAAGCCCTTAGTGCCAGTATTGACATACGGGCCTAACCACCCAGTAATAAACACACAGGATAGAGAGGTAGTAAAAGCCCAAAAGTACCATATCATGGCAGGAAGCATGTACAAACAAACAGATCAAGGGATCCTAGCTTGTTGTGTGGAAGAGGATGAGTACGCTAAATGGTTGCAATTGGCACATGTAGGTGCATTAGAGCAACACTACTCAAAACAACGAACACTACAGACACTAAGGAGACTAGGAGTGCATTGGCCGGCTATGGAAGCTGATGTCCAAAAGTTGTGCAAGGCATGCCCAATCTGCTGCACTAAACCACCTGTGGAACATGCCACTCTTTATCACGTGTCCATAGTGCGAGATTGGAGTGAACCACTAGTATCCTTCCTGAGGACGAAAACATTCCCTCAAGATATGACACTGACCAGACAAAGAAGTCTAGAGCAATAAGCCCTGGATTACTCACTCATTGGTGATAATCTATACAAGCGTGGAAAAGATGGTTACCTGAGACTATGTGTCCATGAGAGTGAGTATCTCAAGATCTTGGAAACTGCTCACCAAGGTGTAGCAGGAGGACACTTTGGACCAGATCGGGTGATCAAGGCAATAATATTTGCAGGCTTTTGGTGGCCGACCCTTCACATGGATGCACATGCCTATGTGAAACGGTGTGATGTTTGTCAGAGAACTCAGTCTCCTATACGCAAGGATGAGATGCCACTAAAACCTATGATGGGTGGACGTGCATTCTCTAAGTGGGGAATAGACTTTGTAGGTCCTATTAATCCCCCAGCCAAGGGTTCGCATGCTGAATACATCATTGTTGCCACAGACTATCTAACAAAGTGGGTAGAGGTAAAAGCTATGACAAAGAACGATGCTCAGACAACTTCTAAGTTCCTATTTGAGAATGTGTTCACAAGATATGGGCTACCTATAGAGCTGGTAAGTGATAGAGGCACTCACTTTTTGAATGAAGTTATTGAAAATCTGCTCCAAGAATTATTGGTAGTACATAAGAAGTCTGTCCCCTATCACCCCCAAGCTAATGGCCAGGCTGAGAGCACAAATAAGATCTTATGCAATGTACTGACGAAATTAGTGAACAATAAACGCTCTGATTGGGACAAACAGCTACACCATGCTGTTTGGGCATACCGAGTGGCCTATAAAACGGTACTCCAAACCACACCCTTTCAGATGGTATTTGGCCAAAATGCGGTGCTACCTTTGGACTTCTTGATTCCCACATTGAGAGTAGCACAGGAGCATGAGTGGACGGGTCATGAACTCTCTTCGAGAATTTTTGACCTTGAATGACTAGGTGAAACCAGACTAAGAGCTGCAGCAGGAATATATGCAGCTAAGAAACGACAGAAGGCGTACTTTGATGCCCATGTTAAGGATAAAGGATTAAAGGCCGGAGACTTAGTTTTAGTCTACACTTTGAAGCAACATGCAAGAAAATTAGAGAAACGTGGCTATGGACCTATGATCATTAATAGAATCTCAATGAGTGGAGCTGTACAACTAGCCACCTTAGAAGGTGATATTCTTCCAAGCTACATCAGCGGGTGCAGAGTCAAGTTGTATCAAGAACCTCTCACAGGAGAAATGCTCAATCGACTCAACACTGTTAAGAAACGCAAAGAAGAAGAAAAGCGAATTCGAGAAGAAGCTCAAGCAGAAGCTTTAGAACGCATCAGAAGGATGAAGTTGAGACGGCAGGGTAGGGATCAACCTAGGACAGGTGCCTATGAAGATCCAGGATATCATGTGGCAATGTGTGAAGTCTCAGGAATAAGTTCCCAAAGAATAATAGATTGACTTGACAAGGTTCAAGTCTTTGCCGCATCGACCATAACTGTGGTATCTGTGCTACCATACCAAAAGTGGTAGTCGTAGCTACAGTACCATCAGTGGTATCAGAGCGAGTTAACCACAACAGGTGGGGTACACCATGATGGGAATACACTTTGAGGTTGACTTTGGTAGTCACTCCTAAATGTTGCAGGTACAAAGAATTGGTTCCCCAATCTTGTACAATTTGCAATTGTCACATAAATGGGTGTTCGAAAATCATCTAGTAAGCATGATTCTTTTCAAACTCACAAATAGCGAAGGTTTGCTCAAATTCTGCACCACAAGTGGTGAGATATATTCCTTCCAATAAACCTAAAGGTTTCTCAATATGACCATCAGCCATTTGCAGCTTCATTCTCGTGGGTCTTAATGCTGGCTTGCCCCAACATTTCCATAAGGAAGTGGTGGAAATAGCTACTCTAGCACCCAAGTGTAGGATTGCCTTGGTGGTATAGCCTTGGTAGGTTATTGGAAGATAAGTATTACCTTCCTCTACCTCACTCATATCTCCAATCCTTTCAATTGGTATTGTTGGCACTCTCTTGTGTGAACCTTCCTGAAAGTGGGTAGTAGCTATCTCTGCTACATGCTTCCAGAGCTCGAGTTTGATTGTCAGTAATTCTTCTAAAGTGAGGTGTCACTACACTTTAGTGTTCTTTATTACATCTATGTTCCTAGGAATTATTGACTCCTCATTCCTCACTAGTATGGTGGGTACTCTCATGCTTATAGAATTGGCTTCCCAAGGTCCAATAAACTATGGTAATTCTTGTAGAGAATTGGATTCGAAATTTGTTTGTTCACTAGGTTGCGTCTCCTCTAGTTCATCATATATAGAGGGTATGTCCTAGGGAAATTGTTCCTGTAAATCATCTATCTCTTGAATAGGGGGTTGAGATCCTTGTTCCCTCTTCCATTTCTCTTCTTGAATCTCTCTAAGAAATCCTTGTGAGTACCTTTGTATTGAACAAAGATTCTCCTAGTTCATGGTATCAAGCACTTGTGACAAGGAAGGTGTAGAGTCTTTGTGTGCCTTAGGGATAGAATAAGTCCAATCAAGATTATTCTTCTCATTGGTAGAAATCAATTGTTCTAACCTCTCTAGTAATCCTTGAAAGTGAAGCTCTGGTTTATCTAGGTTACTCCAATTAACATATTGAGATGCTTGGAACATTTCTTGTGCTAATTTTACCATTTTCATACAGATCTTAGTTCTCTTGATTTCTAGGTCTACTCTGGGACAATTCTTCCTCGACTATCCTTCTTTTGGTCCTTCCCCTAGTTGTGCATGGTATGCTTTAAACATCATATTTAAGTTCTCTAGTAAAGGTTCAGCTAGCACTGATCTTGGTTTTGAGTTTGGGTTCCCCTAATTCAGCTCTTGAGAAGCCAATTCTAAATTTTTGGCTCTAGTCTCTTTTAAACTTCCTTCTAGTTCACTTATTTTCTTACTCCATTTCCTCTTGATTCTTTCTTGTGAATCCTTCCAAGATCTAGTTTCTCTTCCACTAGAATCTCCAACTTCACTATTCTCAGCTATTTTGTCTAGGTTTGGTTGTTGATTTTGCAACAGAGCTTGGGCTCTCGTTATCATTAGCAGGGTTTTTAGGGCACTCTCTTATGACATGCTCTTTGTTGAGAGTTCCCTGCTCCACCCTTTTGTCCAAAGCTAGTTTCATTCTCATGCAAGATCATTTATCCCACATGCAAGGGAATTCTCCCAAAGTCCATATAAGCAAGGCCTCCCTTCACTCCACACAAGTCATTCCACTCTAGCTCATTGCCAAGAGTGTGCATCCTCTCCTCATGGAGTCATCATGCTCTTAGAGCAACTCATGTAAGTCTTTCATATTAATCAAGTTCATTATGTTTTCATTTCTTTTGTTCCATCCTCCTTAATATAATTAGTGTGTGATTAATAGTAGATTAGGAGTTGCTTTCTTTATTTCAACACTCTTTACCATAATCAATACAAAAACCTTGAAAGTTATAGTACTGAGGTTGTCCTACTATTGGAGGATATGGGCACTCCCTTATGTAATGATCTCCTTGGCACCTAAATCATGTTCCTTTAGGGCCTTGTGGTCTTATCTGTCTCAACTGTGGCCATGGGTTGGGATTAGCATACATGACATTAGCATAGTCTGGCTCCTAGCTAGATTCCATGGGTGGGATATTGTTATGATTTCGTATGTTCTCGTGACTCAATGTAGTATGCAGGTGGGCTATCTACATGGGTTGAGTCAAAATTGTTGGAACTATTATCAAATAGGATGAAGGTACTAAAGCTCTACTGAGGTTCTCTTTCGCAACAGCATATTTGATAGACATCACATTGGCTGAAGGGGGTGGCTGTTGAGCAAGGACTTGTTGAGTTCTTTGTTGCATCTGGTATGGTATCTAATACTTTTTTTGGGGCCTATAGTAAAGAGGTTGAGCATTGTATTGGCCTGGGTATCTACCTGGTTGTTGATATGCCTGTGGGCAGTTTTGGCAAACCACTTGCTTATTGTATGGACAATCTTGTGCAATATGATTAGTGTACTACCTTTCTATCGTGTAGTACTAGCCACTAGGGTAGGCTTGAGGTTGTGTCAAGTTTGGGCAAACATTTTCCATATGATCACCACCATAGGTGTAACAACATTTGATTGAAGTTAACCTAGGTATCTGTTTGTTTGAGACTCCTAGCTTCTGGTCTACCTTCTTAGCTAGGTCTTCTATGGAACCAGAATGTTTTGAGGATGAATGAGTAGAGCTATCTGTGTCCTTGTAGACCTTGGAGAGTTCTAACTATCACCCAAGTGATCCTCAATGTTTATACAGATTCTCACACATTGTGCTAGTATTCTAGGTTCCTTTAAGTATACATCGGATCGTAGTTTAGAGCTCAAGAGTCCATCCAAAAACCAAGATACTTGCTTTACTTGAGTGGGTATTTTTGGCATTGGGCATCTCTCGATATATTGTCTAAACCTACATCCTACTAGCCTGATTGTCTCTTGGGAGGTCTATTTGAAATTGTGGATTAGCGAAGAAGTATTGTGCGTGATCCCACTTTTCGAGAATTCAATGATGAACTATTCTAACAAGTGATGAATATCCTTAAATTGCCTTTGGCATAAAGGTTGGAACAAATTTTAGGCTGTGTTTTTTAGCATGAGTCCAAATGCATTGTATTGAGTGAACATGTCTCCACTTGTTTGGCTCACAACACTTGTTTGAATTCAGCAACATAGTCATAGGGGTCTCATGTCCCATCAAAACAATTTTTCATTGATTTCACTAATTGTGTGGGCCTCAGAATTCTTGGGTTCTCTTGGAGTCTAGGTAAAGCAAATTCATCTCTACCACATTGTAGTCTTGGTTCTCTCATCTCTCCATTCTATCAGTTTCCACTACTAATCGGTCTCTTCCTAGGGTGTGAGCAAAGCTCACTTCCAGCTTCTCCTTGCCTTTCTCTCTTTGTGAACCATGAGCCATGGATGTCCCTGCTCCTTGATTGCTAAAGTCCACATTAGCTTGTGGTGAGGGAAATACCAATTCACCCCTCCATGTATAGACATGTCTCCCATGCTTGGACACTATGAACACTCATTCTGATGTGTTGTCTAAATACACTACTTTTCCAAGTATCTCAAGCTCCTTGAATTCATAGATTTTGATTGTTCCTAGTTCGCTTAGCTGCTCCATCCTATACCTCCAAAATGCGCTACTTGGAAATAATGTACATTGTTCCCTCCTTTTCTATGTATGCATCCCCCTCAAATTTAACCACTAGATGTTCCAATCCAATGGGTTGTGCAAGGTGTTTCAATTGAACAACCGACCTTCTCGAACCATCCTCATAGATGCGAGCACCTAAGTGGTTGGTTTAGACATATTCTAACTAAGTTTTGTAAGGTCCTTCAAGTCTTTCTAAATATGCTACCCCTAAACCTCCTTTTGGTCTCTCCATGCTATAAGCCATTTCTAACTCACTTGTTTTTTAGCTCAAATTGTAAGGGTAACCACTAAGTCGTTGAGCCCAAGATCGTGTTGTGGTCTTGACACTTGCTTCAGATGACCTAACACTACGTCTATCTATCTTTCCTATGTGCTTTCTTGATGTAAGGTTCATGAATTTGTTTCCCTCTAGCACTCGATGTGATTAGTCATCACGCAAATCCTTTGTTCTCAATCACTTGTTTTGTTTTTACTCTTTTCAATTTCTTGTGTTTTCCAATTATATATGTCAAGAATCATTCTTTCATTTTGTGTTTAAGTTGTTGCACTATTGATTTTAAATCCTTTCTCTTTAGGGTTTATCATCACAATGTCCTAGCTTATGCTTGGACTTGAGTGATTAATGTTTCTTGTACTTGAATTTTTCCTATCGTGAACCTCATTCAATCAAATAACACTATTCATGCTTAGCCCGAATTAGCAATTTATTGAGGGGGTTGAGAGTTCAAGTCGGATGCCTCATTGATACCTCTTTTGCCCAAGAAGACATGCTTCCCAAGCTTTGCCTTGCCTTGCTCTTAAAAGCCTATAAAAAATCAACTTTAGATCAATTTTTTGATAATGAGAAAATGGGACTTCTTCAATTATAGGCTAAGACTCTTCATAATGCACATTTTTCTTAAAAATCACCCAAATTGGCCTTGAATTTGCTAAAAAATCAAACCCTAAAATTGCATTTTAGTTGGACCATCACGATGGTCTGACACAATCGCGATGGCTATGAACCGTCGCAATGGTCTTACACAATCGTGATGACATGACACAATCACAATGGCTCAATGTATCGTCGCGATGCCATGGCAGGAGATTATCCTGATGGTCTATAACTTATGGGTTGTCCTGATGGTCATGAACCATCGCTATGGCGTGCCATGAGCATGATGTAATGGCCTAGTCTCATTGCAATGGTCAAGGCTCAGGTGAATCGCCACAATGGCATATGCCCATCGTGATGGTCTGATCAGGGAAGCTTGTCGCAATGGTGTGCTTTGGATGTGGTGCAATGGTCTAAGCGCAATGGTCTTGATGTGTCGCGACGGTATAAACCAATCGCAATGGTGTGGGATAATCATTGCGATGGTGATCTAAGTCAGCACGATGGCCTCGGCCCGTCACGATGGTCACATCACTCATGATTGGTAGCTTGTTAAGCTAATTGAAGTTCCCCAAAAGTAATTTTATCAATTGTTGTTGTACTCAGAGAATGGTTCAAAACTCTGAGTAGGTGTATCAACCAAAATAGCAAGTTCTGGACCTTGGATCATATGTCTACCTATCTATTTTGATCCTATCATTAGTGGATCATCTTCCAAGCAACATATGTGATTAATTATGCTTATTAACTAACTAAAGAGGCCCACAACACTCTCAAACCATTACTTATAGTAGGTGTGAAGCAGGTTTTAGCTACACCAACTCATCTCTTGTGATTATCCACCATCTCCTCCAACAGTGGTATCAGAGCAGACACAATCAAGATGGGAGATGGATTTCCATCATTTATTGACAAACTGGATAGGAACAACTACTCAGCATGGTCCCTAAGGATACAAGCATACCTTTAAGGGAGAACCTTATATGGATACATCTCAAGAGATGAAGACATGCCAATCTTGAGGAGCAAGCATCAACCAACATAGGAAGAGCAAGAGAGGCTAACCACATGGTGTGCAAAGGATGATCTTGTGAGGTCATATCTATTAAACTGAATCTCTGATTTCTTGTTACCACATGTTAGAAGTTGTAAGACCTCCCAAGAGACTTGGGAAGTGCTTTCATCATACTTCTCATCAAACACAAGAGCTAGGAAAAATCAGTTGTAGATGGAATTCACAACCCTCAAGAAACAACCACAGCAAGGAGTGGCTGATTATGTAACCAAAATGAAAGATGTTGCAGACCAGCTTTCAAGCATTGGAGAAGAGATAGAGGAAGAGCACATAGTGAGGCAGATCATCAATGGAATTAAGGCTGATGACAAGTGGGAGTCCTTCACCACAACTATGGACCTCTACATGGATATGCGAGTAATTGATCTCAACACCTTGATGGGACAACTTTTCACCCATGAAACAAAGCTCAACAGAAATGGTGACAACCCAAGAGGTAACCAATCTTCTGCCCTTTATACAGATAAGAATAAAGCTAAGGATAAAGGTAAAATTAAGAAACATGAAGAAGAGGATAGTACCTCTCAAGCTAATTATGCAAGAAGAGGAGAGGTGCTAGAGGAAGGGGCAGAGGAGGAAAACAAGGTAGGGGGAGACCCAACAACAATTCACCATGCAACATATGTGGTCTCAACAACCACACTACAAAAGAATGCTACAAAAATACAAGGAACCAAAGGGGAAGAGGCTTCCATAGAGGAAGCTATGGACAATCTAAAGGCAGGTACAACAATGGTGGAGGCAACTACAACCATAACTACAATCAAGGCTACAACAACAACAACAACTATCAAGGAGGCATTAGAGGAAGAAGGGACTTCAACAACTATACTGAAGATCAAGAAGACTCTCTACTCATCATGAACATGACATCCAAGCAAGATAAAGATCATGAGCATCTTTTATACATTGACTCAGGTTGTTCCAATCATGTGGCAGGAAATATAGCTCTATTATCTAATCTTGAAGAACCCAAGGGGAAGCATGAAGTACAAACAGGTGATGACACTAAACACTCAGTCAAGAAATTTGGAAAAACAAGGCTTCAAAAGGATTGCCAAAGGTGAGCATGGACTATGTGCAGAGAAATATGTTTAGCAAATTGATCATGCATCCCAACATTTACGGACCTTGACAATCACAAATCAGTGATTGATTAATATCTGATGATTGTGAGAGCCATTACTTATGAAACTTTGTAGGATTAAAGTAGAGAGTATGCTTGAGCTAAATCATAGAAAATAATCAACTGTAGAGTGAGAAAAGGCTCTGACAAGTTCATTGTATTGATGGAGCATGACAAAGATATGAGAGTAAGAAGTAATGATCATGTATGTATTAAACCATGTAAAAGTACAATTTCATTGGCAATAAATCATTGCTCAATTAGTGAGGAAAGAGTGAGCTATGAGGTGAGCTCCTCTTCTCAATGAAAGTACATGAAAAATGATCTCTAAACCTCGAGATACTCGCGGGCATTTCATATCCTCTTTCATAGTTTTTCTTGTAGACTACGATTTGAATTTGAATTCAAATCTCTACCTAAAAGCGAATCCTAAAGTATAGGAGTGAAACAAAGTTACAAGAGGTTGTACATATGAAGCTTTCAAAATGATATGCTAATACATCAAGCCTATGTGAAGTGATCAAGTATGTAGGCTTGGGCTTAATTGCACCAACACCATGCTTGCACTAAGCACATTGAGGTGCACTATGATTATGTCAGGGAGAGGTTTTTTGTTGGATCTCTTTAAGTGCTAATCCATTTGTAGCAACATCACTTTACACATAAACCACATGCACTGCATCTACCATCCCCATCTTTAGTGTAGAACCCACACTCAACGGCACCGTTGGATCCAATGGACATCTCACCACCTACCACACCACCCCCTCCCCCCACACTCCCACAATCCCCCATTCGCCCTCCCCAACCTCACTGGCACCCACCATAGTCTTACACACATCATTCACACTTCACATCCCCTCATCCCTTCCCCCTGCGCTCAGACTTGTAAATATTGCATCAACATCTATGCATAATACATTTAATACAATGATTGAATGTGTATCATAGCTCCAATAGGATTATCAACAACTAGAAGAAAGAAATGTGATTCTCTTGAGCAATTCTCAACAATTATAGACTAGAGTGACAACACTAGAAGAAGATAATTGTAGAGTACGAGCCGAATACCTAACCCTCCAACAAGCGCGTGATGAATTCAATACCAAGGTGCAAGGAGTGGACACCAAAGCAATCTAGAACTTGGAGGAGATTCTATGCAAAAAAATTGCACAAAATGCTAAACTATAGAATAAGAAGCTTCAGCAATAAAATCAAGATAATCTTGAAACAGCCATGGAGGGCACCCCAAGAACAACTATCAGTCCCACTTGGTTCCAAGTTGTTCCCTCTAATAGCATCTGGATCTTATTAGAAGAGCACACAAATTTCTTGGAGTCATACCAAAGATTAGAAGAGGAGTGTGTGGATCTCAAGAAGCAACTAGCCAAGCCTAGCACACGGAAAACCTCCAAAAACATGTCGATGAACTTCAAGCATGGTTTCAGCAATATGAAAAAACACCCTCTCCACCTGCAGAATGCAAACCTAAAGAAGTAGTTGAAATACCAATGGAAGAAACTTTTGAGGAACCCTATGAGCCCATACAAGTACTTGATGGATGTAGCACAAAGAAAGTCCAAGACACCTTCAAAATTTAAGTGCTAGAATGGCTCAAATGATGGAATTTAATCCCTCATATTTGCACACTACAAGTGAAATGAACCCAATACCTAGGTCCCTTCATACACCTTTTCTACTACCCTTCAGCAAAACTTTGATTCACCTAGCTTACACTAATACAAATCACCTAACTTTTTGCCACACTTAATATTATTCATAAGCTTTACAACAAGCTATAGAACACCTCAAATGGATCTATTTAGGTCAATCAACAAATCTATACAATACAGACTATGCAGAGATGTAGGATATGCAAAAATTAGGGTTACAAAGATATTAGAATTTCTCTCCACATAAAATTGATTTCAAGAAGCCCTCTTAGTTAAAGTAACATATATTCATAAAATACTGAATGCACAAAAAGTGTTACAACTCTAACAACTAGACTATGTCTTTACCTACAAGATACTAGAGGGGGTGCGGGCTTGATAGCTCCTCCTTACTCCTCCTCTGTGCATACAATGCCCTCCTCTGCATTTTCCTAGCTTGGATAGTTGTGCTTCAGCTCCTTCCACCTTGGATGACTCTCTCCTTGAGCTTTCCAAAAATCTATAGAACACCTCAAATGGATCTGTTTAGGTCAGTCAACAACTCTATACAAAACAGACTATGCAAAGATGTAGAATATGCAAAAAATAGGGTTACAAAGATACACCAATTTCTTTTCATATAAAACTAATTTCAAGAACCCCCCTTAGAGAAATTAAGACACATAAGCTACTGAATGCACTTTAAATCTCTTGAATTGGATATGTACACAAAGAGTTACAACTCTTACAAGTAGACTATGTCTTTCCCTACAAGAGACTAGAGGGGGTGTGGGCTTGATAGCTCCTCCGTACTCCTCCTCTATGCATATAATGCCCTCCTCTATGTTTTCCTAGCTTGGACAGTTGTGCTTCAACTCCTTGAGCCTCCTTTGGTGTTGCTCTAGCACAATGGTAAGTACCACGTTAAGAAGCTTCACCTCCTTAATGTCAATCCGTGGGAGAGGTAGGAGTGATATGAAGATCGTGAACGTGAGATGATGTGAGAGTGAAGGTGAGAAGCACAAAGATGCACACACACATACACACACACAATGAAGAGACAAGCAAGACACAATGGAAGGTGGGAAATTAGTTCTATTACTCAAGAATGCTCTTACAAGCTCAAACTAGCTCTAAGCTCACACTAACCAAAATGAACCAACCTAAAAATGAGCTCTCTAGCTCTTTTTATAGTTTCTAGACTAGTTTTGACCGGTTTCACATCTAGTGACCGGCCTAGTTAAAAAATAGGTCCTAGAGGCGATTTGGAAGGGTAAACGATGTCTAAAAATAACAAAATTTGGTACGAGCATTCTACCTAAGCTCCTCAAGCTCGAGGACTCCTCGGCTTGCACAAAATGGAGCTATGAATTACAAAATGGGGTTTTGTCTATATTACATATGTTACAAGAGTGATGAAAATCACTGTTGGATATTTGAAGAGGTAATAAAAACATAGTTGTTTGAAAAAATAATCCGACTGGCTCCCTGCTCCGTCTTTACATGCTTCCATGTCGTTTGTGCCTCTGACTGCTTCCAACACCCCCCTCCCTCTCGCTTCTGTCGTCCTCGACAGAACCTTGTTGTGTTGTCTGTCGGATGTAGTTTTGTAGGAGGTCGTGAGCAAGGGTGTGCTCAGATACTCGAATGCCTCGGGCCAGATCAGCCTCGAGTTTCTCCCAGTCTATCGGTTGCCGTTCGTCGGGTGGCGGGAGTTGATAATGCGTGGAATAAACCATTCGCTCACAGGCAAAAAGTTGCAATAAATGTGTGGGCCTGCTGATGAATACCTCAGAATGGTATTCCCAAAACCCGGTGGTGAACATCTCTTCAAAGGTTTGTTTGTAGCATGCCGGGAGGTATTTTATCCTACAGTGCCAGGCATAACACACCCGGAGCGATGGCGTTGTGCTCATGTCATATACTAGATCAAAGTTACCATGCTCAAATCCCGGGGTGTTTACATGCGGTGCCTTGACGCGTCGGAAGACTTTAAATATCATTTGCATCATGTCAAAAATTTTGACAGTCATATGCGCTGCGATATCATCCATATGCTTCAGGCGAGGGAGCCAGTGACGGATGGTAGCCATCATATAGCCAACAGTGGGCAACTCGGTGGGCGGCTTGAAGTAGGGGTAATTCAGCCAATCCTGACACTGCCTATTGTTTTGTACTTTGATAGCGAATGCAGTCCAGGAGCGGCGTCGTGGTACTGGTCCCCAGCAAGGATTATACTTTAAATGTAAGGGCGCTTTCACCCATGTGCTCATCATTTCAGGGTACTCCTGTAAAAGACGTGTACGCCAATCTGGTTGATAAATAGTGCCTTGTTGCGCATCCAGTGGCAAGTCTTCAGGCTCGAACTGGGTTGCATGTGATGGCTTCTTGCCAGTTCGCTTTTCTATGGCCAGCTGGTATTCGGCCATTAGCATGAAGTAAGGTTTGTATTGAAGCTCATGCCCGGATATGTACCTGCGTGGGGCCAATTGAGCAAAGTAGGGAGATTGCAAAATTCGTTCTTCGATCATGGCCATAGCATGTAGCTGGGCCCCGACTCTAGCTGAGTGCGTTGTTCCAATCTCCTCCACAGTCTTCATCCATGCGGGGGTCGGAAGTTCATAGGTCATCTGGCCTTCGGCCGTGACTTGTCCGCCTGGGATGGGTATTGGCTCGTATGCTTCTTCAAACGTTTCCTCCACCGGAATGGTTATGTTCTCGTCGTCAGTTGGGATCTCCGGTGGGGAATCAGGCCGTGGTGGTGCTTCGTATACATCTATGCGTGATTGGAGAGTGGTTACCTGGGCCCGTAGTGCGTTGAGTTCCTCTATGAGTTCAGGAGAGGGGTCCACAGGTTCTGGTACTTCTGCTGCCACTGGTAGTTGTTGTGGTGCCGTTTCTCTGAGCTGTAGTAACTTGTGATCTTCTTTTAGCTTCTGATGCTCTTCGTTCATTCGATCGTAGTCCTCTAGCAGTCGAACATGGTCATCTAGCAACATCCGCATTGATTCAGATGGGATTGCCTTGAATCTGCTCGGACTTAATGGTTGTTCAGGGTGGTCCAGTGCCGCTTCCAAATTTTCTCTATTCTGCGCTTGGAGTCTCACGTTCTCCTCCTGGGCTGCGGCTAGATGTCTCCTGAGTAGGCCCATATTCCTTGTCAGCGTCGCGTTTCTAATTGTTTGGGCTCGAAGCAGGTTGTCCAGATCAGCAGTGGCTTCTTTTGTCTTCTCTTCACATTCTAGCTCTAGCTTATGATATGCCTCTCTTAGTTCTTGGTGTCGCGTATTTAACGAGGCATTCTCGATTGATAATGAATTGAGCTTCGACTGCAATTCATTCGTCGTCCTCTGCAGCTGTTGATAGTTGTTGCCAAGAGATGCAAACTCATCTCGTACTTGTGTCATGCATGTGAACATTTGTTGAAGTGCAGTGTCTATGGTGGGCGATAATAGTAATGAAGTGCTAAGTGATGATGCAGTGGAAGTAGATGCAGCGGGAATGGGGAATGGGGTTGGGAAGGTGGATGCAGTGGTGATCGTGGAAAATTGTGACGTACCTAAATATGATGGTGCTGTGAGTGGAGTGGGTGCTGGTGAGGTGGATGGTGATATGTCCATGTCATTGGACGTGTCAAGTGCGGTGACTGTGAAAAGCGGTGTGTAAGTGGGTGGTTGTGTAGGTGTGAAGACGGGATTTACAAATGTAGAGTAATTTACAGGGGGGATGGCTGGAGTAGCTTGGTGAAAAGGGGAAATAGGGGTTATAGTGGGTTGAGGAGGTGAAACTGGTGAGAAGGTTAGTGGGGTTAGAAAGGTGAAAGGGTGTCTTAAAGGTGGGGGAAAAGCTGGGAAGGATGAAGGGGTGAAGGGGTTAACATGTAGACGCGGAGGGTTGGGTGTGGGCATGGTGGCATGAATGGGCAGGGCAAAGGGTGTGGCTATGTTGCCGTGGACTGGTGTGGATGTGGGAGGAGCAGGTGGGTGTGCTGGGGATACAGGATGGGTTGGTGAAACATGAGGTGAGAGAGGAGTAGATGGTGTGGATGTTATTTCAAGGATAGTGGTAGTATGTACAACGGTAGTACGTGGCGGGGAGTCGACTAGGATGGCTTCTTCGGTGAAGGATCTTTCCGGCCGTAGGCGTGCATCTTGTGCCTGGTGGGATGATTGAGCACCTACCGGAACTCGAATATATTCACCGGGCTTCGATAGCAGGCAAATTCTGCGAGGGTCATATTGAGGAAGTGGCTTCCTTTGTAAATATCTCAGTGCTTCGACCGGGCCGATGGATTGGACCAGTTCTCTGAACCCTCTGATGTAGACTTCTTCAAATCCTCCGGAGACTAGTTCTTGTTCGATTAGGGCCTGGCTCTCTTCTTCAGTCAATTTCTTCCGTGCCCATACTTTCTCCATCGTACGATATAATTTCTTGATTGCCAGCGTGTAAGCTGCTGCTTCGAAAGTCTCCTCTTCGTGCATGCTGGTGTCACCGTGTGCATCGGTTTGTTGGCCTTGGCCGTCTGTCTGTCCTTGTTCTTGGGAATCATGCGTGTCCTGGCTGGCTTCGTCATCACCTTCGTCATCGTCGTCTGTGGCTGTTCGTTCATCATCAGAGCTAGACACAACTTGTCCCTGTGGCAGATCCCGCGGTGTGGTAGGGTAGCTGGGGCGTTCATATTCTTGGGAGAACATCTGTGCCTCTGAAAACTGGAATTCATTTGAGAATGCATCAGGCATTTCAAAATCGAATGTTGTGTTTATTGGTTCTGCCTCCATGTGTGGTATTGGGAAAGAAAAGGCGTCCGCTCCAATAGTGGTGGGAGCTTCTGCTGTCGTGGTGGTGGGTTCTGTGGTTGCAGCTGCCTGAGGTGCATCGATATTAGTAGTGCCCTCCGTGACCACTGGTCTAGACAACCTTATGCGAATAGGTTGTACTGTGGGAGCGGCTTCTGTCGGTGATCGCTCTGGAGAGGGTTGTGGTGATGGTGACTCTGGCACTTGAAGGCAAGGAATGGTGCCTCTCATGCGCTTACCTGCCCGTGTTCTATTGGGCTTCCTGGCTTTCTTCGTCGTTCCTTTGAATGCTTTCAGCTCTTCTCCTGTTAATGCGCGTTCAATTGACAAATCATAGGCCAAGCACATATAAACAATTCTTGTGAGCGCACAACATCCATTAAGCACTTTCTTCCGTTCCCATCTGTGTTGTGCCAAATACATTTGATCAATGATCCAGCTCGCCAGATCAACCGTCTGAGGTCCCGTACATGCCAAGTACAATCCAAACCATATTCTTTTATGTGGCATGGTAAATCTGTCCTGAGCGGGGAATGCGAAGTGTTGCATGCATATCCTTAGTGGCTTTGACAACTCAGGTGTAATTGCTGAGATCTCCTCCCACTTAGTGACATCCCCACGTTTCATAGGGTCTGGAATTAATCTTTCTCGATCTGTGGGCGTGTGGGTGCCATGAATTTTGATGGCAGCTCTGATTAAATCCTTTGAGAGGTAAAACCTTTTGTAAGGTGGATCATCCACTAAAGAGGGCAAAATAAAAGTTCCGGGGATATCCTTATTCTCTGAGGCCAGCAAAGTAGTGATTAAATAATAACACCTGTAAAAGTCAGGTTTGGGCAGAGGATCACTGAAATACTCCGTGAAGCCTGCTCTGGCCCAAACGTGAGTTAAGTCCTGGGTGTTCTGTAGGCCTTCGAACTCTCTGGAGAAAAATTGGTATTTTCCCCAAGTGCGGTCATCAAACGTCAAATTAGATTCAAATATAAAATCCGCGTCCGCTAAGGGTCCTGCAAGTCCCTGAAACCAGTGAGAGTTACGGTGTATCTTTTCTGTGTAGCCCATAGGTGGGTTGTCGATCGGCATGGGCCCTGGAAATCCTTGGAATTCTGGCGGTGGAGCAGTCGGGTGGGATTCTGCTCGTAACACGTTGAGGGGCACCGCAGCTACACTGGGGCCTGCTGCTGATGGTCCTGCGTCAGTTTGCATGATGACTGGTGCGCTAGTGAGAAAGATCTGCTACAAAAGATTAACACATTAGCATGGAAATTAATTATGATCCCATTAAAGTGAGACCGCAATCCCTTTCCATAACTGATGCGTAACCCGTGTAGCCAAGTGCTGTGATGTGATGGATGCAATGCTTCTTGCAGCACTAGTGCAGGTCTCTAGACTCCTACACGTTTCAGATTATGCATACGTTTCTTGATGAGATGAGATTATGAGTGATGTGTGATGATGGTGGGTGAATTTATACAAGGTTTAAAGGTTAGTGATTTATTACAAGGTTGTATGTTAGTCGGGGGGGTAGTTTTGTCAGACATGGGGTTAGGGGAAGACGGTTGGACACGCTTCGGTATCCATTTCCTAAGAGTCTTTGAGTGGGTGGTGGGTTGCTGCTGAGGGGCAAAAGGTAGTATCGGGTGTGGTGGTATTGAGGGGTGGAAAGATTTGTGAGGGGTATATATTACATGGCTTAAGGGTTGAGCTACGATACATGGTTTGGGTACCCAAATCTGTGTGGGTGTGGGTCTATGGGTAAGGTATTTCTTGGCGATCCAAATTCGTCGAATGCTCGGGCCTGTAGAAGAAGGTCGAGGGGATGGTGGATACTGATTCTGTTTCTGTTCTGCCTTTTTCTTGTCGATCTCTGCTTGGTTGGAGTTCTTCGGTGCTTTTTGTCCTTTCGGCACCCATATTTGTCTGATGCTGCTTCCTTTGGGTGGCCTATACTGCCTTCCTTGTTATGTCTTCTGATACTGCCGTCGGTCTGGGTTCCTTCGTCGTGGGTGACTCTGTTGTTGTTGAGATTGAGAGGTCAGATGGACGCTCTGCTTTGGAAAAGAAGGGAGATCCAACACTTGCGTGACCTGCCCATTAGGAAGTGACTCGTTCTTTAACTTTAATTTAGGCCAGTCCGCAACAAGTTTGGAAGGATGAGCACCGCAGGGTGTCGTGCTCATTTGGCCGCTGACGCAACCCACCTAACCGCTGATTGTGTCCATCTGCCCTAGCGGATGGGTAGCTGCCTCTTCTAGTTTGCAGGAAGTCCCAGGGAAGATCTCCTGTCGTCCTTCTGATTGACAACTGTCCATAGCCAAGCCCGAGTGGGTTGGTGTAGACGTAACGTGACTGAGCTGATCAAAGATCTTCCGGTCTTCCGTTGCATGCATTTCATAGGGTCTAGGGTTACAACCGTCAATCGGAATGCCATTAGGGAAGTCAAGCGGTATCACTCGCTTCTGTTCTAAGGTTCCAATCTGTAAGGAGCCTTGTCTAAGATTTAAGTCCACTGAGTGATCGTATAGCCAATCTTGGCCAAGGATTAGGGGTTCTATCAGGTCGTCATCATGGCACACTAGTAGCTTCGCTGTCATGGTCACATCCTTAATGAGGATAGGAAGGTCCACCTCACCCATGCAAGGGGTTTCCATGCCTCCTAGGCCTATGAGGTATGCCTCAATTGGCCGCATTTCTTTTCCTGAATCCTTATAGTGGGACCATCGAATCGCACTAGTCGCAGCACCTGAGTCAATTAAAGCCCTGAGTTCTTGGCAAGGGTTGCCGTGCTCTAGCCTAACTGTAACGAATGGTCTCCTGTCCACTATGCTAGGATGAGTGGTTGACTTTACTTGACACATGGCCATGGGATATCTGGGTGATGTTTCCAGATGGTTATAATGTTCTCTCCCTAGTCCTTGTCTTCTTAGCTTCATGCGCTTAATGCGTTCTATGGCTTCTGCCTGAGCTTCCGCTCGTATTCTATTTTCTTCCTCCTTACGCTTCTTTGCCAATGTGAGTCGTCTAAGCATATCCTCAGTAAGAGGTTCCTGATATAGCTTGACTCTACAGCCACTAATGTAATTAGGCATTATATCTCCTTCTAAGGTGGCTAACTGTACTGCTCCACTTGTTGAAAGTCTGTTAATGATCATAGGTCCATAACCTCGCTTTTCTAACTTCCGTGCGTGTTGTTTCAGCGTATACACTAGAACTAAATCTCCTTCTTTTAGGCCTTTATCTTTCACATGTGCATCAAAATATGCTTTCTGTCGCTTCTTCGCTGCGTATATTCCTGCTGCTGCTTTCAGCCTGGTTTCTCCTAATCGTTCCAAGTCCATTATTCTCTCTGATAATTCATGGCCGGTCCACTGATGTTCTTGTGCAACCTTAAGGGTCGGTATCAAGAAGTCCAAAGGAAGCACTGCATTCTGACCGAAAACCATCTAAAAGGGAGTTGCATTGAGTACGGTCTTGTAGGCCACTCGATATGCCCAAACAGCGTGGTGTAACTGTTTGTCCCAATCTGAACGTTTGTTGTTCACGAGTTTCGTCAGTACGTTACAACGTATCTTGTTAGTGCTTTCAGCCTGACCATTGGCCTGAGGATGATATGGTGCAGATTTCTTGTGAATCACCATAAAATCCTGTAACAAATATTCAATGACTTGGTTTAGAAAGTGAGTGCCTCGATCGCTCACTAACTCTATAGGCAATCCATATCTTGTAAAGACATTTTCAAATAAGAATTTTGCAGTCGTGTGAGCATCATTCTTTTTTGTGGCTTTTGCCTCTACCCATTTGGTTAGATAATCTGTGGCAACAATAATGTATTCAGCATGTGTACCTTTTGCAGGGGGGTTAATGGGTCCTACAAAGTCTATACCCCACTTAGAAAATGCACGTCCGCCCATCATGGGTTTCAATGGCATTTCATCTCTGCGAGTAGGAAACTGAGTTCTTTGGCACACATCACATCTCTTTACATAGGTATGTGCATCCATGTGAAGAGTGGGCCACCATAATCCTGCAAAGAGAATGGCTTTGACTATCCTATCGGGTCCAAAATGACCTCCTGCAACACCTTGGTGTGCAGTCTCTAGTATGCTAAGATATTCGCTCTCATGAACACATTGTCTTAGATATCCATCTCGTCCTCTTTTGTATAAATTATCGCCAATAAGTGAATAGTCTTGAGCTTCCTGCTCTAGACTGCGTTGTCGAGCTAAGGTCATGACTTGAGGGAATGTGTTCGTCCTCAAGTATGTCACTAAAGGTTCACTCCAGTCTGGTGTGAGAGACACGTGATATAATGTAGCATGCTCTAATGGTGGTCTTTCACAACACACCTGACATTCTTTACACAACTTGTAGACATCTGCTTCCATCGTAGGCCAATATACTCCTAATCTATGCAGAGTCTGTAATGTTCGATGTTTTGAATGATGTTGCTTTAGTGCGCCTATGTGTGCTAATTGCAACCAATTCGCATGCTCTGATTCATCTACACAACAAGCAAGAATCTTTTGATTATCCTGTTTATATATGCTTCCTGCCATTATTTGGTACCTCTGAGACTTGGTGATCTCTCCTTCTTTGATCTTTATCCTAGGATTCTTGGGTCCGTATGTCAGAATAGGGACTATAGGCTTAGCCCATTCTGGTGCTATCTCAAGGTTAAACAAGTATGCATCTGGTAATTCATCCGCTACTCCTTGAGGAGCTTCTCCTGAGGTTAATCTTGAAAGGTGGTCGGCTCTAAGATGCGTCTTTCCTTTCCTGACTACCACTTCAAAATCATACTCCATGAGTAATAGAAACCAACGTATCAGTCGTCCTGTGTTACAAGGTTTGTTGACTAAGTACAATAGGGCTTGATGATCTGTAAAGAACTTGAATTTGTTGGCCAACAAGTAGTGCCTAAACTTCTTTACCGCGTAAATCATCCCTAATCCTTCTCGTTCCGTCGTGGTGTAATTTCTTTTTGCTGCGTTCAATTGTCTGCTCGCGTAAGCTATGGGGAGATCTATGTTACCTTCATTCGTGGGTTGTGCTAATACACATCCTATGGCCTAATTGGATGCATCCACGTGTACATGGAATGGCTTACTCCAATCAGGGGTAGTCAATATAGGTGCTGAGCACAAACGTCGTTTAAGTTCATTGAATGAATTTTCACATTCATCTGTCCACTCAAAATTGGTTAAAAGAGAGTACAAAGGCTTGGCTATGATTGCATACATGTGTATGAATCTCCTATAATAACCGCAATGGCCCATAAATGCTTGTACCTCTTTCACATTAGTTGGTCTGGGTAGATCCGCAATTACCTTCACCTTTTCCTCATCCGTGGAGATTCCATTTTTTGACACAATATGTCCTAGAATTTTGCCTTGTCTGACCATGAAAACGCATTTTTCTGGGTTCAAACAGACCTGATATTCTCGACATTTGTCAAATACTTGTCTTAACTCTGGAATATGTGTCTGTCTTACATTTGAATGAGCACATAAGTCATCGACGTAAACTTCCAAGCTCTTGCGTAAGAATTCCTTAAAAACATGATACATGAGTCGCTGGAAAGTGGCGGGTGCATTTGTCAAGCCAAATGGCATTACACGAAATGCAAATATGCCCCATTCAGTGGCAAAAGCCGTCTTGTGTTGATCTTCTGGAGCAATGGCTACTTGGTTATAGCCTGAGAATCCATCAAGAAAGCTGTAAACTTCCTTGCCCGCAACTCTTTCCAATAGATGTTCCGTGATAGGAAGAGGATAACTATCTCTAATCGTTGCGGCATTAACTTTTTTAAGGTTAATACACACACGCAATTTTCCATTCTTCTTGGGCACAACCACAATGGGGGATACCCATTCGGTGTGCTCAATTTCGTAAATGAATCCTGCTTCTATCAATCGATCTATCTCCTCTTTAATCTTCGCAGCGTAGTTATCATTATACGTGTACGGTTTCTGTTTTGTCGGTTTTGCATCTGGAGTCATAGGGATTCTATGAGAACATATATCTGGATCTACTCCTTTCAAATCTTTGTAACTCCAAGCAAAAACATCTCTATATTCGCGCAATAGGGCAACTAACTCTTCTTCTTCTTCCTTCGTCAAATCATGCCCTATGTATGTGCATTTTTCTTCTTCTCCTTCTATGGCCACTATTACTTTCTTGGTTTTCTCTCGGTTATCATATACTTGTCCATCATTCGCTTTTCTATTAGGCATTCGTACCATGATTCTTCTATCTTCAATTTCATATTTCTTGAAATTCTCGGGTACTTCAAATAAAGATTCTTCTTTTTCTGACATGGTTTCTTTCTTCTTTCTTTTCTTGCCTTCACTTTTAGTAGTCACTTCTGTGGCTAACCTTACCTCATTCGTAATTTCCTCATGTTTCTGAGTGTGAGTCTCTACTTCGTAGAAATATTCTTCTTCCGATGCAAAGGGTGGGTCCATGATAATTGATTCTAAATCAAAATCGCTTGCGTCCTCGAATGCATCGGTATTAGGTTCACACTCTTCTAAAATTGCATCACACAGGATTGGCTCTATCGTAAAAACTGAAATGTCATAGCCATCCTCGTCACAGTGGGGTGTCCATTGTTCTTCATTGATGGCTACATCCATGGTTGCTAGTATTTCTGCCCAACCATGGGGTTCAAACTCTTCGTCTGGGAATACTACAAGTGCATAGGCTGGATCTTGAAGGGTTCGTGGATGTTGTTCTGCACCTAAGGTCCTTGCTTCTAATCGTTCTTCCTCTTGTTTGGCTACTTTACACATCCATAAATGGGTATCCTCATGCAACCAAGAAGGATCTGATTCTAATGAGTGCACGGATTCCGTCTCTGCTGGTGTCTTATGGATGGTATTCCATTGTATTGGGGGTACATCTCTGTGTGAATAGTCTTTAAGATTGACTTTGGTAGTCACTCCTAAATGTTGCAAGTACAAAGAATTAGTTCCCCAATCTTGTACAATTTGCAACTGACGCATGAATGGTCGTCCCAATATCATCTCATAAGCACGGTTTTTCGCAAAGTCACAAATGGCAAAGGTATGCTCAAATTCTACACCACAAGTGGTGAGAGATATGCCTTCTAGTAAGCCTAATGGTTTTTCTATGTGTCCATCGGCCATTTGTAGCTTCATCCTGGTGGGTCTGAGTGCTGGCTTACCCCAACGTTTCCACAAAGCGGTTGTAGCGATGGCTACTCCGGCCCCTGAATCTAAGATGGCTTTCGTGGTGTAGCCCTGATGGGTTATTGGAAGATATGTGTTACCTTCCTCTCCTTCGCTTACGTCTCCAATCTTTTCCAGGGGTATCTCTGGTACCTTCTTATGTGATCCTATTTGAGAGGGTGTGGTAGCTAGCTCAGGAAATTGATATGCTACATGCTTCCACAATTCTGGTTTTACCTTTAACAATTCCTCCAGAGTGAGATTACACTGTACTTTAGTGTTCTTGATCACTTTCGTGTTCCTAGGGATCACTGATTCTTCATTCCTCACTATTATCGTGGGTGCTCTCATACTAATAGACTTTGCTTCCCAAGGTCCTGTGAACTGAGGTAATTCTTGTAGAGAATTAGATTCAAATCCTGTGGGTTCACTCAGTTGTTCTACCTCTACATCATCATATATTGAGGGGATGTCTTGGGGAAATTGTTCCTGCAAGTCGTCTATTTCTTGAATAGGAGGATGAGTTCCTTGTTCTTTTCTCCATTTCTCTTCTTGGATCTCCCTCAAAAATTCATGTGAGTACCTATGTATGGAAGATAGGTTATCTTGACTTTCTGTATTGGGCACTTGAGACAGGGATGGTGCATTCCTTTCCTGTGTCTCTGTGACAATAGGGTTCCTATGCTGATCCTTTTTCTCTTTGCTTTCTATCAAATATTCTAGCCTCTCCATTAGTCCTTGAAAGTGTAGTTCCGGTTTTGCCATGTTATTCCAATTAAGATATCTAGAGGCTTCAAACAAAGCTTGTGCTAATTCTACCATTTTCATGCAAAGTTTAGTTCTCTCAATTTCTAGATCAGCTCGAGGGTAGTTTTTACTCATTTCCATTACTTGAGGTCCCTCTTTTAATCTAGCCTGATATGCACGAAACATCATGTCTAGATTTTCTGGTATGGGTTCCGCTAAAACTGATCCTGAGTTTTGGGCTGGGTTTTCTTGGTTTAATTCTTGTGAAGTCAATTCTTGTATTTTGGCTCTCGACTCTTTTAGACTTCCTTCCAACTCAGTTATCTTTTTACTCCACTTTCTCTTGATTCTTTCTCTAGAATCTTTCCAAGATTTTGTCTTTTTACTACTAGATTCTGCAACTTCACTAGTTCCGGCTACTTTCTCTTGATTAAGCTGTTGGTTCTGTAAGAGCGCCTGGGCTCTTGTGATAGCTTGGATAGGCACGTATGTAGGGTTGGATCCATCTGCATTGTTTACAAGACCTATCACATTGATCGGTGTCAGATTCGAAGCGTTAACTGGGTTCTTAGGACAATCTTTGATCATGTGCTCTTTGCCACAGTCGGCACAAAAGCCTTGTATGTTATAGTACTGTGATTGCCTTGCTATTGGGGGATGTGGACAATCCTTTATGAAGTGATCTCCTTGGCACCTAAAGCATGGTCCTCTAGGGCCCTGTGGTCTCTGTTGTCTCAATTGGGGCCGTGGGTTTGGGTTTGCGTACATCACATTAGTATAATCTGGCTCCCAACTAGGTTCCATTGGTGGACTATCATAATGATATGTCTCCACATGTTCTGGTGACTCCGTGTAATAAGCTGGTGGACTAGTTACATGAGTAGAGTCAAAACTGTTTGAGTTCGGGTCACTTTCTGTGATCAAAGGTGAAGAAGGCACTAAGGCCCTACTTAGGTTCTCTTCTGCAGCAGCGTATTTGACTGAGATGACATTCGCTGGTGGGGGTGGCTGCTGAGCTAAGACGGGTTGAGGTCTCTGTTGAGCCTGGTATGGGTAGTTCTGAGGAGGCCTATAGTAATAAGGTTGAGCATTGTATTGGCCTTGATACCTACCTGGCTGCTGGTATGTTTGCGGGTAGTTCTGTCTCACGGTTTGTTTGTTGTATGGGCAGTCCTGAGCCGTATGATTCGTGTATCTTCTCTCAATTGTGCAATATTGGCCACTAGGGTTGGCTTGAGGTTGAGGTGCATTGGGACACACATTTGCTAAATGATTTCCACCACAAGTGTAACAACGTACATTAGTTGGTAGCTTGGGCACCTGTTTACTAGAAACTCCTAGTTTTTGGGCCACTTTTTCTGCTAGGTCCTCTATCGAATCAGACAATTTTGTGGATGCTAGAGAAGAACAATCTGAGTCCTTGTAGACCTTTGAGAGTTCTAATTCATCTCCTAGGTTGTCCTCGATGTCTATACATATTCTTACACACTCCTCTAGCGTTCTGGGTTCTTTTAGGTACACATAGGAGCGTAGTTTAGCGCTCAACAAGCCATCTAGGAACAGTGATACTTGTTTGGCTTGTGAGGGTAGCTCTTGCATTGGACATCGTTCGACATATTGTCTAAACCTACGTCCTGCCAGTCTTACTGTTTCTTGAGGGGTTTGTTTAAAGCTATGAATCAACGAAGACGTGTCATGTCTAATCCCACTTTTAGAGAATTCAGTGATGAATGACTCTAAAAAGTGATGGATGTCTCTAAATTGCCTTTGTTGCAATGGTTGGAACCAAGTTAAAGCGGTATTCTTTAACGTTAGTCCAAATGCATTGTATTGCGTGAACATGTCCTCGACTTGTTCTGCTCTTAGTACTTGCTTGAATTCTGCGACATGGTCATAGGGATCTCCTGTCCCATCAAAGTAATTCTTCATGGATTTCACTAATTGAGTGGGTCTCAATACTCTTGCGTGTTCACGTGGTCTAGGTAGAGGAAAATCATCTCTACCGCCTAGTATTCCATGATCTCTTTGTCTATCCGCTCTATTAGTGTCCGTGGTTGTTCTATCTCTCCCTATGGGGTGATTAAAGCTTACTTCCGGTCTTTCTTTATTTCCTTCTCTTTGATGTCCATGGGCTGAGGATGTTCCTGCCCCTTGTTGACTTGTATTCATGTTCGTTCGAGATGGAGGAAATATCAATTCACCTCTCCATGTGTAAGTGTTTTTAGCGCGCTCAGGCACCACAAAGACTCTTTTTGAAGTCTCATCCAGGTATACAACCTTTCCAGGTGTATCTGGGTCCTTGAATTCATAAATTGTAATGATGCCTATCTCACCAGGGTGTTCCTTTCTGTACCTCCAAAAGGCTTCATCTGTCTCTTTATTTACAAACAACTCGGTGCTCCTGATATCTTGAGGGATCCATTCTGGGATGAGTACTCTTGTTAATACGGATTTCCCTCTAGGTGTTCTAGGTTCTTCTAACGGTTCTTTTCCTTGAAATTTCGCTTCCGTCTCTAATTGAATTGTGCCAAACTCATTAGTATCGTTTGGCTGTGTACTTAGGACATACATGGTTCCTTCTTTGTCTATGTAAGCGTCTCTCTCAAATTTCACCACTGGTCTTTCCAATCCAATGGGTTGATCAGGGTTGTGCAGTTGCACCACTTGCCTTCGCAAACCATCCTCATAGATGCGAGCACCTAGTCGGTTGGTTCGGAGAAACTCTAATTGCGTTCTATAGGGTCCTTCTGGTTTTTCTAGGTATGCTACATGAGACCCTCCTTCTGGTCTGTCTGCGCTAAATGCCATTTCTGATTCGCTAGTCTCTGAGCTCTCGTAGGGGTAATTACTATTCAATTGCTGAGCCCAAGATCGTGCAGTGGTCCTTACACTTGCCTCTGATGATCTAAGGCTTCGTCGGTCCGACTTACCTATATGTTTGCCCGATCTAAGGTTCATTAATTTCCTTCCTTGCTCACTCAGTTACACACTTAGATCGTCAATGGTTCTTAGTTATTACTTTCTTAATTCTTTTTAATTTTCTTTGGATTCTTGTCTTAATATATGCGTCAGGCATTCGACTTTCCGTGATGATTTTGAGTTCTCGTTCCGTCAGACTTAGGTTCTTTCCTTTAGGTTTTCGCGTCACACACACATTTACTTGTAGTCTTAAACTTGAAAGAATTAGGTATCTTGAACTTGAGGCGTTCCTATTGTCGTTAATCCACAATGCTAACGTTTAGCCTAAGCTAAGAATTGACTGAGGGGGTTGAGTAATCTTCCAACCTCGAGTCGGCTTTTCTGTTGCTCTGATGCCCAAGAAGCCACGCTTCCCAAGCTTTACTGTCTTCACTGCCTTACTTGCTTGCCTTTGATTGCCCTTGCTAGACCTTGAGAAATCCAATATTAGACCAATTCACAGTTGGATGATCAAGCACTTAAGTATATACGCCTTTTTAGTCCCTTCCCTTTTTGCCCAAATTTTCAATGTGTGCCCCCTGGCTTCCTAGTCCCAAACTGGGTGAGCCTCAAAATAGCTTATCCAAAAATAGACGTATCCTTTAAGAAAAAAACAGTTGAGGTCACGTAGTACTCGTCACGAGCTTTCTAACGAGCTATTAAGCTCAAAAAACGGACTTCGGATGAAAAAGTTATGACCGTTCAGGCCCTGGGGGGTAAAAACTGACAATCAAGTTTTTCTTCAAATATAGGCTAAGGGGTCTCTTATGAGTCTAATGGTCCAAAAATTTCTCAAAAATACCCCAAAAATTGGTCAAAAATTGGATCCCAAAATTTGCGATGGGTGTGCACAATCGCGATGGTCTGGGACCGTCGCGATGGTCCAAGCGAACCGTCGCGATGGCGTGGAGTTTGGACAATCGCGATGGCGCGAAAAGGTGAACCGTCGCGATGGCCCGAAGTGAACGATCGCGATGGCGTGAGGTTGAACCGTCGCGATGGTCCGAGCGAACCGTCGCGATGGCGTGGAAATGGACCGTCGCGATGGTTCGAAAAATGAACCGTCGCGATGGCGTGATCAAGCGGACAATCGCGATGGCGCGGTCAACGGTCAAAGGTGGACAATCGCGATGGTCCGAAGTGAACCGTCGCGATGGTCCGCGATGCGATGGCTTGAGCCAATCGCGATGGTCTGGGCGCGATGGCGTGAGCCAATCGCGATGGTCCAAATTTTTGAAGTGTGGCGATGGTCCAAAAAGTGAGCCGTCGCGATGGTCTATCTTGACACGTGGCACTGTCGTGGCGATGGCATGAGCCAATCGCGATGGTCCGGGGTCAGCTGAACAATCGCGATGGTCCAAGTGGACCGTCGCGATGGCTCAAGTGAACCGTCGCGATGGTCCGAAAAAGCGAACCGTTGCGATGGTCCGGCCGAGCCGTCGCGATGGCTTGAGCCTATCGCGATGGTGCGACACAATCGCGATGGTCTGAGCCAATCGCGATGGTCCACCAAAGTATGAATTTTTGGGATGCGCCTGTGGATTCGTGGATGCGCAAGGATCGCCTACCTCATGGTGTGGTCGCCTACCAAGAATTCCGAAAGTTGCAGACCATCGCGATGGTCCGCCACACTCGGCAGATCTTTGACAGAGAGTAAATTTTTACCTTTTCCAAGCTTTCCTGATGCACTGGAGCTCTGTACCTGCAAGAAAACTCAAGAAAACACAAGCACAAAAGTTCTCTCTCGCTCTCTCGCATGCACAAATGAGGGGAAATGAGGTGAATGGGTGGATATGGTGAATTTTCTGATTTTTTTGGAGATGAAGATGATGATGCGATGATGAAGATGGAGTATGGGGAAGGTGAAAAACACTAAAAACTAAGTAAAAACAACAACAAAAACTGAAATTTTTACCTTCCAATGCCACTTCTTGCTATACTCTTACCATCACACATTCGTCCTAGACTCGATCCCCGGCAACGGTGCCAAAATTTGGTGTTGCTCTAGCACAATGGTAAGTACCACGTTAAGAAGCTTCACCTCCTTAATGTCAATCCGTGGGAGAGGTAGGAGTGATATGAAGATCGTGAACGTGAGATGATGTGAGAGTGAAGGTGAGAAGCACAAAGATGCACACACACATACACACACACAATGAAGAGACAAGCAAGACACAATGGAAGGTGGGAAATTAGTTCTATCACTCAAGAATGCTCTTACAAGCTCAAACTAGCTCTAAGCTCACACTAACCAAAATGAACCAACCTAAAAATGAGCTCTCTAGCTCTTTTTATAGTTTCTAGACTAGTTTTGACCGGTTTCACATCTAGTGACCGGCCTAGTTAAAAAATAGGTCCTAGAGGCGATTTGGAAGGGTAAACGATGTCTAAAAATAACGAAATTTGGTACGAGCATTCTACCTAAGCTCGTCAAGCTTGAGGACTCCTCGGCTTGCACAAAATGGAGCTATGAATTACAAAATGGGGTTTTGTCTATATTACATATGTTACAAGAGTGATGAAAATCACTGTTGGATATTTGAAGAGGTAATAAAAACATAGTTGTTTGAAAAAATAATCCGACTGGCTCCCTGCTCCGTCTTTACATGCTTCCATGTCGTCTGTGCCTCTGACTGCTTCCAACACTTGAGTACATGTCTCTTGGTCTTCAATGACCTACTAGACTTCCATGACTTCCATGGGGAGGGGACCATCCTTATAAGGTCCTCCAAGCCTAAGTTGGCCTACCCATGTTCTAGGGTTTTGGTAGCTTGATCCATGCCCAAAATAATCTCCACCATTGATCTATTGGGTAAATCGAATGATAAAAAGGACAACCATTTGTTTATAGCCATTGATCTTGCTTAATCCACACTTAGGATCAAGTCTAGATTCAATGACCCACATCAAATATACCCTTCCCCGTGTTAAGAAAGCTACTTTTAATTCTAGCCCTTGCTTTAAGTTGATCCTTACATAGGAAAAATCCCAAATCCAATGGGTTAGAAGTAACCTTCCTAACTATCCATCTACGGTATACTCTAGACCTCATCTGACCTCAAAGTCAGGAACCTACCAATGTCCAACACTCTCACATGGCTTCTCCTCATAATGGGGGCCTTACAAAATAGAGTGTTATGGAACAATGGTGGTATTACATAAGGGTGAGGCATTGAGCATATCTAACACCCCCCCTCAATGTCCACCTAGAGCTTGCATAATTCACACTTTCAACACTCCCCCTCAAGCTTAAGGTGGTAGTGTCCATATCAAGTATGCTAATAGCTTGGTGAAGATATCTGCAACTTGGTCCTTTGTACCTAAATTTGAGATTTTGAACTCTCTTCCAAGCTTCTCTTTTATGGTCCTTATGCCTACATCATCATCTCCTGTCACAAGGAGGTCATCTACATATATGCACATCAAACATATCTTGTCATTTATCTTCTTCATATACAAGGATGGATCTGCATCACTTGGAGAGAAACCATATCTCTTCAAGATGTCCACTAGCCTCTGATTCCAAGCCCTTGGGGCTTGCTTTAGGCCATACAAGGCCTTCTTCAACCTGCAAACATAGGTAGGATGTTGTGGATCTACAGATTCTTGAGGTTGTTCCATGAACACCTCTTCTTGTAACTCACCATTCAAGAAAGCATTCTTTATGTCTATCTTGTAGATAGGCCAACTCCTTGCTGCACATAGGGATATGAGAGCTCTAATGGTAGCCTTGCTTGCCATAGAGCTAAAAGTCTCCTCATAATCCACCCCTTGTGTGTGTGTGAAGCCTTTGGCTACTAGTCTAGCCTTGTACCTTGCCAAGCTACCATCTACATTCCTCTTGGTCTTGTACACCCACATGGTTTGGACTATCTTCATGCCTTTCTTAGGGTACTAGTTCCCAAGTGTTGTTTTCCTTAAAAGCTTTGAACTCTTCATAGATAGCCTTCCTCCACTCTAATTTGATCTTTGCCTCCTCATAAAAATTTGGCTTATGATCTGTAATGACATTCATCATGTGTGCATAGTGCTTTGCCATGAAAGAACCATATGTATACCTTTGTGGGGGTGTCTTCTTGCTTTTAGACCTTCTCTCTTGACCTTTGGGATGTTGCTTCTTGAGTCTATTGAGATTTACATTAGGATTAATGACCTCCTCAAGTTCTTCCTCTTCTGACTCCTCTTGAGCTTCCCTGGTGTCATAGTCTATCTCTTGCAACCTTTTATACTTTGAAGTAGGGGATGGTCTTTCATAATCATAAGTATAAGAGTGATCATATGAGTGTACCTTAGATGTATAAGCCTTTGGTCCACTAACTATGATTGACTCTTGAATTTGAATCTTCCAATCAAAGTCTAAATACTCATCTTGGTCCTATTCATCCAACTTTTCCTTGCCCTTGTCTCCATACCATGACCTTGACTCATCAAACACAACATCTCTTGACACATATAGCTTCCTTGAGAGAGGGTTTTAGCACTTGTAGCCTTTTCCCTCATTTGAGTAGCCAATGAACATACATTTCTCACTCTTGGGGTCTAACTTTGTTCTCACTTCACTAGGAACATAAAGAAAGCATACACATCCAAATACCTTGAGGTGCTCCATGGTTGGTTTCTTGCCATAATAGATTTCGTGTAGAGTCAAGTTGTGGACACCACCTGTTGGAACCCTATTTATCAAGTAACAAGCTATATTCAAAGCCTCATCCCAATAAGAGAATGGTAACATACCTTCATTTATAAGACATCTAACTATCTCAACCAAATGCCTATTCTTCCTCTCTACAACACCATTTTGTTGAGGGGTGTACCCACATGTAGAGTGCCTCTTTATCCCATGCTCCTACAAGTACTTTGTGAATTCATTGAAGAAATACTCTCCCCCTCCATCTAACCTCAGTGTCTTGATGTGTGCATCACATTCTTTATCAACAAGGGACCTAAACTTTTGAAAGCATGAAAACACTTCTGATTTTTCCTTGATAACATATAGCCATACCTTTCTTGAGTGGTCATCAATGAAAGTGACAAAGTACCTAGATCCTCACAATGAAGCCTCTCTACTAGGGCCCCATATGTCTGAGTGTATAAGCTCCAAGAGCTTAGAGAATGTGTACTCACTCCTTAGAAATGGCTTCCTTGCTTGCTTACCTAGCTAACAAGCATCACAAAACTTATGTAGATATTGGCCTTCAAGATTTGATAGTCCCTACACTAAACCTGTTTTGCACATGATTTTTAACTTGGGAATATTGATATGTCATATCCTCTTTTGCCAAAGATCAATCTCTGCAATCCTTTTGTTTCCGTTCATCACATAACATACCTTGTTGTGTGTAGGAGCAACCTCTAGTTTGAACAATCTGCCTTCTCTCCTTCACTTGGCAATGACCTTGCCTCCTTGCTTCACATTGCCACCCTTTTGCATCAAGTATAACTTGCATACGTCCTTTACCATTTGTCCTGCATGGAAATAGATGGAACATGGAACACAAAATCTTTAAGAGTCTTGAAATATTTACCTTCACCTACCTTTACATCTCCCACATGTCAAATTGGATGCTCAGTGTTATCTCTTGTCTCCACACAACCTTTTGAGCTTGGGACTTGCATATAAACAAAGATTCCTCCATACATGCCATGTGATTATAGCGTCTAAAGTCTATGTACCACTTTGTGTCCTTAGGATCACTAGTGTAGCCATGTCTCATGGCTAGGAGGGTCTCCTTCTCATCATCCTTCTTGGAGTTGTTAGCATAGTTCCCTTGCTCCTTCTTCTTCTAGCCTTTGTTATACTTAAACAAGCAATTAAAAGAAATATGATTCTGCTTACCACATATAAAACAAGTTTTAGATTGATGAGGGTTGTTCTTTCTTTGTCATTCTTGCCTTTCCATGAAGATGATGCCTTGCTATCTCCTTCTAAATCTGAATCTTCTTCCTTGGACTCCTTCCATTTGTTTTTTCCTCCTTTCCCTTCTTGCCACTCTTGCCTTTGCCTTTGCTAGCATATAGGACCTTTGAGTGACCATCCTTGTTGGATGTGTCTCCTATGGCAACCTCTTCTTCCAGTATGTGTCAGATCAACTCCTCACGAGTTGGTAGAGGATCTCTATACAAGATGGTAGTAATAAGGGGCTTCCACTTGTCTTCCCCTCTCAGCCCATTGAGAGTAATTTGCACAAGTCTTCCTCATCTACTTTGCAACCAATGGATGCCAATTGCTCCCTCAACTCCTTCACCCTCAAGGTGTAATCAACAATAGATTGACCACTACCCTTCTTCAAGGAATGGAGTTCATTCTTGAGTTGCATCTTTTTTACTCTTGAGGAAGTGGCATATATCTTCTCTAAGGCCTCCCAAACATCTATAGCATGATCAAACTCTGATATATGACCAATCATAGTGTTAGAGATTACATGTGATATGTAGAAGATAGCTCTCCAATTCCTTTCCTCCCAATCCTTCAACATCTTCAACTCTTGATTGGTGACCTTTGGATCTTTGGGCACATTGTCCTTATCTTCATCTCAACACACAATAGGCCATAACCCTGTGATCATGAGGTAGTTCATGACTCTGAACTTCCATGGCTGATAGCTGTCTTTGTCAAGCAACTCCACTTTTTGACCTAGATCTACCATAATGAATGGGAAATTAGGGTTACACTGAAATGTAACTCTTAGCCATGATGTCCAAGATTTTGTTTCCTTCTTCTAGAGTATTCAAAAGATGGTTCATGCTCTCCCTAGTTCCCTTCATACACCTTTTTTTCTACCCTTCAGCAAAACTCTAAGTCACCTACCTTACACTAATTCAAATCTATTATTCTTTTAGCAACACTTATTCCAATTCATAAGCTTTCCAACAAGCCATAGAACACCTCAAATGGATCTGATTAAGTACATCAACAACTCTATACAAAACAGACTATGTAGAAATGTAGGATATGCAAAAATTAGGGTTACAAAGATACAATGATTTCTCTACATATAAAACTGATTTCAAGAATCCCTCTAGAGAAAGTACGACACATAAGCTACTAAATGCACTTTAAATCTCTTGAATTGGATATGTACACAAAGGGTTACAAATCTTACAAGTAGACTATGTCTTTACCTACAAGAGACTAGAGGGGGTGTGGGCTTGATAGCTCCTCCTTACTCCTCCTCTTTGCATATAATGCCCTCCTCTAAGTTTTCCTAGCTTGGACAGCTATGATTTAGCTCCTTGAGCCTTGGATGACTCTCTCCTTGAGCCTCCTTGAGTATATGTCTTTTGGTCTTCAATGACCTACTAGACTTCCATGACTTCTGTAGGGAGGTGACCATCCTTATAAGGTCCTCCAAGCCTAATTTGACCTATCCATGTTCTAGGGTCGTGGTAGCTTGATCCATGCCCAAAATAATCTCCACCATTGATCTGTGGGGCAAATCCAATGGTAAAAAGGTATGATCAATAGCCATTTGTTTGTAGCCATTGATCTTGCTTAATCTACACTTAGGATCATGTCTAGATCCAACGGCCCACATCAAATATACCCTTCCCCATGTTAAGAAAGCTACTTTTGTTTCTAGCCCTTGATTTAAGTTGATACTCACATAGGATCAATCCCAAATCAATCGCTTAGAAGTAACCTTCCTAACTATCCATCTATGGTCTACTCTAGACCTCATCTAACCTCAAAGTCAAAAACTTACCAATGTCCAACACTCTCGCATGCTTGTGCTCATAATGGGGTCCATACAAAATAGAGTGTTATGGAAAAAACGGTGGTATTACATAAGGGTGAGGCATTGAGCATATCTAACACCCCCCCTTCAATGTCCACCTAGAGCGTTCATAATTCACACTTTCAACACTCTCCCTCAAGATTAGGGTCATAGTGTACATCTCAAGTACGCTCATAGCTTTTGAAAACTTTGTTAATTTGTTCACATCCAAGGTTTTCATGAAGATATCTGCAACTTGGTCCTTTGTACCTAAATCTAAGATTTTGATCTCTCTTCCAAGCTTCTCTTTGATTTGCCCATTTAGGAACAACTTCTAAATTGAACAGATAAGCATCACATAGTTCATCAGACACTCCTTGTGGTGACTCTCCTAAAGTGATGTGTCACTCTAGCACAATGGCAAGTACCAACGTGAGGAGCTTCATCTCATAAATGTCAATATGCGGAGACATGAGGACTAGTATGAAGACTATGAGCTAGTGATGGCACAAGTGCGTGAGTGAAAGCACACAAGCATGCACACACATATACACACACACGCACAAGGTAAGAGCAAAGAGTGGAACAATGGAAGATCTTCGATTACAAAAGAACTCTCTTACAAAGCTCAAATCTACAACAAGCTAACCTCAAAAATGAGCTCTCCAGCCCTTTTTATAGCTTTTTGAGTAGTTTTGGCCCTATCCAGACCTAGTGTCTGGCCTAGTTAAAAATTAGGTTCCAGGGCTTATTTAGGGGCTCAAATGGAGTCTAAAAATTATATAAATTGGCAAGGTGATACTTATAATACTCCTCAAGCTTGAGGACTCCTCGGCTTGAACAAAATGGAGTTGAAAAAATGGAAAATGGTATTTACAATGGTTTTTAGTGATAAAGATCACTATTTTTATAGGAATTTCTTCTGAAAATTTGACATGTGCTTCTTGGAGCTCCCTACATGCTCCTTCTTCTTGTGTGTCCACTTCTTTGATGCGCTTCCATGCTTTGTGCTCCACCTTGAGTGTCAACACTCCCCCCCCTCTAGAGTCGGTCGTCCCTGATAGACCCTTGCTGGAGTGGTTGTTCCATGTAGTACTCTAAGAGGTAGCGTCCTTCATTTATAAATAGGAGCGGTCCATCTTCCAAATGTAGCTTGGTCTAGTTCTTCAGTTTTCCACTACTAGCATATGCAAGAGTTGGTCCCCTTGTAGGTACTTCTTCCTTGGGCTTGAGTTGGATGGTGTATCTTTGTGCTTTCAAAGATTGCTAGTTTCTTAAAAGAGGTTGTCAATATTGATCTTGAGTAGTTGTCGACATTGAATTGCTTCGTAGGTACTGGTGTTGTACTCTTAATGTCCTTTAGAGCTTTTGAACATGAGTTTCATAGTTAGATGGCAAGTACTTTTGACCCATAATGACTGATGGGTAAGTGCATTAGTGCATGGGTTGGAAGAAGAATGTGGCTTGTGCACAGCCTTGTAATGTAGCCCTATGCATGCATACTTGGGAAATGCATTGGAAGAATTATGGTGCAAGAAGTTTGTTCTTGAGCTAAGTGCTCAAGGGTATGCCGGGAGAGGTTTCCTAATCTACCATGGTTATAGTGTTATTACAGTAGGCAATTCTTACCATGGTGAAGGAGCCATGGATCTTCACTCATCGTCTTGTACTCCCATCATGTTGATTGACCATTTTCTTGTCTTGCTTGTTGATGGATGTCCTTGCTGATGGCTCGCTGAGGAGATTCTTCAAGAGCATGGTCATGTCTCCTCTCTTTGTCTTTCCTACTTCCTCTTTTTTCTGATTTTCTTTCTTTCTTTCTTTTTCTTTTTCCTCCCTCTTTTTCCTTTGGAACAATGGCATAAAACAAGAAGAAAGGTGTTAGAATCAATAAAATATTTTACATATGTTAGATATGTCACATGTGATGGGATTCTCAATTGTGTCTATGCACAGCCGTGTAATGTGGCCCTATATTGATGCACACTTTGGAAATGCATGACTTGAATGGTGCAAAAGACAAGGTTATGCCAAAGGCACATGGTTGTTGTTGGTCGAGGCTTCTAATGGTACTTGCAAACTTGATGCAATCTTTGTTTGGAGGTGGCAATTGGATCATGAAATGATGTAATCCTCCCTATAGGAATCCATTTTAGAATAGTAGTTGGCCTTATAGAGATCACCTCTGGCCTCTTCATATTTGGATGCTTTCCGAACTTTGGTATCCAGTGTGGTTGGCTCTTTGGTTCTGTGGATGCTACTGCTACTTTTGGCTTCCAAACCCATATCCTTGATGATTGGTTGCTGGTTTTCACCGAAGAGGTGAGTTTATCTTCTTTTGGTCTTTGTACTCGGTTATTACCCTTTTCTCTCCTTGGCTTCTTTGTTGAGACCTTTTGCATGTGGGAGAGCATAGGTTGTTGCGTATGTAAGAGCTTCTTAGGTACCCACATCTGTAATCACCCTTGTTGAGCTGCAGCTAATTTCTTAGGCACCCAAATTTTTGGGAGACCTTCTAGGTGAGCTAGTCTTGGTTGCTTGGTTCTTGTTTTTGCATGGTTGCCTTGTCTAGGTGGGGATTGTGTTGGCACGGCTAGCGGTTGCTCTCCTTTTCATACCCAGATCTGCTTTATGCTCGGAACTACTTTACTCTTGAAGGCTCTTTGTCTATTTCATATATCGGTTAACTTGTACTGTTTCGCTTGCTTCTGAGGGTGAACTATTGTGGATGCTTTACCCTTCGAAAAAGAAAGAGGTTCTACTTGTCTTTGCACCTATATTGAGTCCTTCTGGATCATAGATCTTTTGACACATACAACATCTTGTTCGTGAAGATTAGTCTTAGAGGAACTAAGAGAGTGTGTGGTGCCATGATCTATGAGCATGCAGTTCTCTAATTCTAATGTAATGCATTGTTCATGTACCCAAACTTGAAGAAGTTGACTTCTTAGGTTCAAGTTTTTTGCATGGTCATAAATCCAATCTTGACCCAAGACAAGTGGTCCTGTAAGGTCCTCATCATGACATACTGGCATTTTGAATTTCATTGGAACATCTTGAAGGTAGATGGGAAGTTCCACCTCGCCCAAACAAATGGTTTCCACACCTCCCAATCTGATGAGATAGGCTTCTATAGGCTTGATGTTCAATTGCAGGTCTTGGCAGTTTGAAAGTCTAACTGCACTAGTTGTTGCTCCAACCAATGCTCTCATCGTCCTTACGATCTTTCCTTGTCCGACCTCTACGGTCACAAAGGGGTGTCAATCGATTATTCGAGAAGTAATTATGCCGGATTTTTGGCACATGTCCATGTGATATTTTGGGGCTTTTGTGTTGACATCTAGGCCTAGTCACCTTAACTTATTTCGCCTTATGCGCTCTCTAGCCTCTACCTGTGCTTCTTCTCTAACCCTTAACTCCTCTTCTTTTTGCTTCTTAGCAGTGTTGACTCTCATTAGAATATCCTCTGTAAGAGGTTCCTTATATAACTTGACTCGGCATCCACTAATATAGCTTGGCAAGATGTCACCTTCTAGGGTGACCAATTGAACTGCACTGCTAGTGGAAATTCTATTAATGATCATGGGTACATATCCTCTTTTTTCCAATTTATGAGCATGTTGCTTTAGCATATCAACCAGCACTAGATCTCCTTCTTTCAATCCTTTATCCTTTATATGGGCATCAAAGTATGCCTTTTGCTGTTTCTTTGCAGCATAAATGACTGCTGCCGCTCGTAGCCTTGTCTCACCTAAGCATTCTAGATCAAAGATCCTGGACGACAACTCGTGTCCATTCCACTCGTGCTCTTGTGCTACTTTTAAAGTTGGGATTAGGAATTCTAATGGTAGCACAGTGTTCTATCCAAAGACCATCTGAAATGGAATAGCATTGAGCATTGTTTTCTAAATAGCTCCGTCAGCCCAAACAGCATGATGAAGTTGTTTGTCCCAATCAAAGCGTTTATTATTTACCAGTTTCGTCAACACGTTACATAGGATCTTATTCGTGCTCTCAGCTTGTTCATTAGCTTGTGGATGATAGGGGGAAAACTTCTTGTGTATCACCAAGAAGTCTTGGAGAAGGTTTTCAATGACTTCATTCAAGAAGTGTGTACCTCTATCACTTACTAACTCTATTGGTAACCCATATCTGGTGAACATGTTCTCGAATAAAACCTTAGCCATCATTTGAGCATCATTCTTTTGTGGATTTTACTTCTACCCACTTTGTAAAGTAATCTGTGACTACAATAATGTATTCTGCATGGGAGTTTCTAGCTGGGGGGTTAATAGGACCTACAAAGTCTATACCCCACTTCGAGAATGCACGTCCTCCCATCATTGGTCTCAAAGGCATCTCATCTTTTCTTATCGGATATTGTGCATGTTGGCATGTGTCACATTTCTTCACATAAGTATGTGCATCCATATGAAGAGTGGGCCACCAAAGTCCTGAGAATAGAATGGACTTGACTACTCTGTCAGGCCCAAAGTGTCCACCTGCAACATTGTTGTGTGCAGTTTCTAAGACTTTCAAGTAGTCTGATTCATGAACGCATAGTCTTAAGTATCCGTCTTGCCTCTCTGATATAGGTTACTCCTACTAAGGCATAGTCTTGAGCCTCTTGCTCCATACTCTATTTTCTTGATAGGCTAGCCTCATTGGGTAATGTTCCCAATCTCATGAATTCTACCAATGGAGTGCTCCATTCTGCAATTAATGATACATGATAAAGAGTCGCATGCTCCACTGGGGGTCTCTCCTGGCACACTTGACAATTCTTAATCCACTCATGTATTTCTTTGTCCATGCTAGGCCAATACACTCCTAAATGTTTTAGATTCTGCAATGGTCATTGTTTAGAGTAGTGATTTCCTAGCAATCCTTCATGGGCTTGTTGCAACCAACTGCTATGTTCATCATCCTTGACACAACAAGCTTTCACACCATTTGTATCTTGTTTGTACATGCTTCCTGCCAATATTTGATATTTTTGTGATTTTACAATTTCTTCTTTGTTCGTTTTCACATTCTTGTTTGTAGGTCCGAAGGTTAGGACAGGTACCAACTTATTCGCCCATTTAGGAACAACTTCGAAATTGAACAAATAAGCGTTAGGTAGTTCATCAGACACTCCTTGTGGTGGCACTCTCGAGGTGATGTGAGAAAGGTGATCTGCCCTGAGGTGGGTTCTACCTTTCCTAACAACCACTTCAAAATCGTATTCCATTAGTAATAGGAACCATCTTACTAAGCGTCCTGTATTGCAAGGTTTATTGACCAAGTATAATAAAGCTTGATGATCAGTAAAAAAAAACTTGAACTTGTTGACCAATAGATAGTGTCTAAACTTCTTCAGAGCATATACCATGCGTAAATCTTCTCGCTCGGTTGTGGTATAGTTTCATTCAGCCGCATTTAGTTGTCTACTAGCATATGCTATAGGCAAATCTAAATTTCCTTCACCTGTGGGTTGTGCTAGCACACATCCTATTGCATGATTAGAAGCATCTAGACATGGAAGGGTTTATTCCATTTAGGAGTGGTTAGTATTGGTGCTGAGCACAAACGTCTTTTTAGCTCATTGAAGGATTTTTCACATTGATCATTCCACTCAAAATTGGTCAGCAAGGCGTAAAGAGGTTTGGCTATAATTGCATACATGTGGATAAATCTGCGATAATATCCACAATGGCCCATAAGGGCTTGTACCTCTTTAATGCTCCTTAGCCTAGGCATCTCTAATATGCCTCTAACTTTGTCCTCGTTTGTTGATATTCCGTTCTTAGAAACAATGTGACCTAAGATTTTACCTTGTCATACCATGAACACACATTTTTTTGGGTTCAGACACACTCGATATTCTCTACACTAGTTGAAAATCTGTCTGAGCTCAGGAATGTGGTATCTTCTCTCTTGGGAATGAGCACATAACTCATCCACATATACTTCTAAGATCTTTTGCAAGAACTCTTTGAAGACATGACACATGAGCCTTTGGAATGTTGCAGGTGCATTGGTGAGCCCAAATGGCATCATGCGGAATGCAAAGATTCCCCATTCTGTGGCAAAAGTTGTCTTGTGTTGATCTTCTAAGGCAATGGCTACTTGATTGTAACCTGAAAATCCATCAAGAAAGCTATAAACTTCCTTGCCTGCAACACGCTCCCATAAATGTTTAGCGATTGGAAGCGGATAACTATCTCTTATCGTAGCGGCATTAACTTTTTTAAGGTTAATACACACTTGTAACTTTCCGTTCTTTTTGGGCACCACTACAATGGGGGACACCCATTTAGTATGCTCAATCTCATAGATAAATCCAGCTTAAATCAGTATATCAATTTCTTCTTTTATTTTTGCAGCGTAAGTGTCATTATATGTGTAGGGCTTTTGTTTAGTGAGCTTGGCATCAGCAGTCATGGGGATCATATGAAAGCAAATTTTTGGATCTACTCCCTTCAAATCTCTATAGTGTCATGCAAACAAGTCCCAATATTCCCTTAATAGAGCTACCAGCTTTGCTTCTTCCTTTGCACTGAGGTCATCTCCTATGTACGTACATCTCTCTTCGTTCTCTTCAATGGTTAGTACAATCTTTTTGGTCTTTTCTTTATTGTCATATGCTTCTCCTATAATAGCCTCTCTCTTAGGCATTCGTACCAAAATTTTTCGATCTTCAACTTCATATTTCTTGAAGTTTTCTGGTACTTCAAACAATGATTCTTCCTCTTCTTGTTTCACTGCTTTTCTTTTCGTTTCCTTTTGACCTCGTTCACTTCCTTCCTTCGAATTTACCATTTTAATGCTTGTGAGAGGTTCTTCTTCTTGTTGGTTAAATACTCCTACATCTTCTAGATAGTGCTTCTCTGAATTAAAGCAACTATCCATCACAATGGACTCTAGATCATCATCGTTCTCTTCTTCTTCTATGAAGTCACTAGGCTCACATTCTTCCAGCAAGGGCTGACACATGAACACTGAAATATCATAACCCTCCTCGTCACAATGGTGTCCACTGTTCTTCATTGACGGCAATGTCCATGGTGGCCAAGATTTCTGCCCAGCCATGAGGCTCAAATTCCTCATCTGGAAAGATCATTGGTGTATAGGCTGGGTCTTTAATTGGTCTATCTCCTGAAGAAGTTCCTTCTTCTCTCTCTTTTAGGCATCTTCCCTCTTCCTCTGCAACCTTTCACATCCACAGATGAGTGTCTTCATGCATCCAGGATGGTTCAGGTGAACGTTGCAGAGCAAAAAGGCACGAAAGGGGAGCCCCAAAATTTTCAAATTAATGGGCATATTTTTCTTCATCAAAGCCTTAGGAAAGTCCCTCAAGCCATGTAAATGCACTAGAGGAGTCCTCTAGATGCATAATCCCAAATCATTGTAATATATTTCTTGTAAAATAGTAGGAAAATAGAGATTAGCTAATAAAGTACTGGTCTCTTGTGTGAAAGGACCAATTCTAGGGCACATGTATATAAGTCACTTTGTGACTCTTTGTAAGGACTTTTTGCCATTGTGAAGAAGGAGAGATCCTAATTTTCAAAATTGCTTCTTTCTTGCAGATTTCCACCTTCTCTATGATCTTTGGTGTGTGTGTGTGTAATGCTTGGAATGTGTGTGTAGGACTGTTGTCTACCCCTCCCCACTGTTTTTGAGCTACTGTAGTGTGTGTGAGCTAGTAGGAGTTGTGGAGTGAGTGTGTGTGTTTCCTACCATTCACTATTTTGGTCATAACTTGAAGCACTCTTGTCAGAATTGAGTGAAACTACATTTACTAGATGCGTCTCGTCGAGAGCTTCAAAATGAACCTGCTACTAGCCACATTCAGAGTTCGGAGCTGGGAGAAATCCTCGATTTAGTGAAAATTATTGTAAGTGGTATCACGACAGACACTTTCAGTATCTAAGTGAGTTAGAGAGGTAGGTTAGTCTTTTCTCATGCATGTGAGCTGAACCAATTCATTTTCCATCACATGTGCACACATCCTCATACGATTGGTTAGGTCGTTTCGTCGGATTGACAAATAAGCATGTGCCAATTCCCCACTATACGCACTTGTGTGGCAAATGAGATTTAGTCTCTTTGGCACAAGTCCCTAAGACTTCTTGACTTAGGTACACAGATTTTTGGTGCCATTGCCGGGGAACAACTCAACCAAGGTGCCTTCGTGATGGTTATAGTTTGAGAGTTGACGAAATCATACTTATAGAAGTGAATTCGTTCAGTGGCAAGTAGTCAAACACTTCGGCACTTGTTACTTCACATCACGGAGGTGTGTTTAATGAGTTTTTAGGTTTAGGGTTAGAAGAGAGGGAGAGAAGAAAGAGTTAGGGTTAGGTTAGGAAGAGAAGTGGAGTAGGAGTAAGCCAAGATTACCAAGAAAAATTCCAAAAAAATTTGCCAAATTAGTGTAGTTAAGCTTCAGTCACCAAAAAGTATAAAAACCAAAAATTTGAAGTTCATTTGACACTTGCTTCATTCTGGTATCGTCTGAGCACAGCGACCAGTATCACCGAGTTGGTACGGTGCAAACTAAGCCCTCCTACTTACCTAGTGACCTCAAGGCTTGAGCATTGCAACCTAAAGGTAAGCTACAATCAAACATTAATCTCAAAAATTCTGAAAATTTGCATTTCGACGTGATTAAAGTCCCGATCGGTATCGCGGGGTGGGACAGAGTGTTTGGAGGATCTCTACGGTGAAAAAATTTCTGAATTTGGAGGTGATTTGGCTTGAGTATCACGATCGGTTGAGTTTTTGGTATCGTGATACCAAAAATTCCCTTGTATCGCGATACTTGCCAAAGTATCGTATCGTCGATTACCAGCCGTGGTATCGTGATACCATTTTGGTATCGTATCACTTGGTTGGTATCGCGATCGCACTTTACCAAAGTGGTATTATATCGTGGTCCACTTTTGGTATCGTATTGGCTCATTTCTAGTATCGTATCACGATACCATTTTAGTATCATATCGTGCAAATTGGCGGTATCGTATCGCCAACTGGACTGGTATCATATCATCTCACTTCCAGTATCGTATCATGATACCATTTTAGTATCGTATCGTGCAAATTGGCGGTATCGTATTGCCAACTGCACTGGTATCGTATCGTGAGAAGTACAGTATCGTATCGCCACCCATTTTGGTATCATATCGTTCAAAAAGTGGTATCGTGTCGTCTGTAACCATAGTATCGTATCGTCCAGTTTTCTGGTATCGTATCGTGGATTCCCCAGGTATCGTATCGTGAGAATATTTGGTATCGTATCGCCACAGGGACTAGGATCGTATCGTCTTATAAGTGGTATCGTATCATTTGACGAGCAGTATCGCCTAGTGCAGTATCACCAAAAGTGGTATCGCCCAAAACTTTTGGAGCATTTTCAAAGGTAAAATTGAGGCATTTGAGGAGCCACTTAGGGAGAGTTTTAGGGACCTAGAGAGCCCCAGGAGGGTGAATGAACTTGAGGTCAGGAAGGGTTCTAAGTAGCCAGAGATGTGTCATATCTTTCGTTGGAAGTACCGCTCAGGCTAGTCACCGTTCTGTCGATTCAGAAACCTCTAGTGACTCAGAGGAGGAGATACCCATGGCTTCAGAAGACATGCAGGGTCCCACTCTCGGAAGAAACTTCATGACCACTGTTGAAGGAGAGTATCGTACTTTCTTACAGTATGTTTCTATGAATGCCCAGGAGATCCCCATCTACCTGGATGGTTTAAACAGATTTGTGGCTAGGATGGTGACTTCCATGGATGCAACAATTGTGCCCAGACCGGATGTCAAGTATGAAGGTGGAGCATACATGGATAAGTTGGGTCACATCTACATAGTGACTGAATATCCTGAATTGATCAATGAGAGGGGAGAGTTAGTGGGACAAGAAAAATCAGGGAGACCAAACCTTGAGGAGTTAGTGACTACCCCTAGAGGCAAGTCAACAGTAACGCAATTCTTGAGAGGGGACTTGATACCTCAAGACGACTACTTATTGGAAGTCTATTTGATCCATGGTTTGGACTTGTTACTTCAAACTGACTCACCGACTCAAGGAAGAGAATAAAGCCTGATGACGTTTTATGAGCCAAAGGATCCGAAAAACGAGTCTAGAATAACATACCTAGATAAGAACCAGAGAAGGTATTGGTTGGTAGATGCCATAGACAGGGCTCAACTGAAATACATGGGATTGCCTGTATTCCCTCAGAGAGAGCAAGCAACCACCTCTCAGAACCCCTTCGGAACACAACAAGAGTCAGAGCATATAATGTCGGGACAAACAAGCCAATGGAGTGTTCCGAACCGTGCTCACGTACAATTCGTGGCTCCAGGAGTGCAAACACACAATCAGACCCACCCTGGAATAGGAAATCAATACAGAGCACTAGTAAGGCCATGACCACCAATAGGAGTGCAGCCTGGAATGCCCCCAGTTAGACCAGCAATCCCTGCCTTCCCTGTAATGCTTAGACAGTCGGAGCCAATGAGAAGATTAAGATCGATCCAAGTGGCCAAATGTGTGAGGAATCACTATGATGGATTGGGAGAACCTTATGACCACATTGCTGAATTTAAACAAGTTTTAAGAGCTAAACAAGTAGACGACTTCTTTGTGCAGTATGAGCCTTTCGGACTCACCCTCACAGGAACGGCTCTGACTTGGTTCCAGCCATTGGACCCCAACCAATTTGGAAATATGGAGCAATTCTTTCAAGGATTCAAAGGGGAATTTACTAAGAGAGGAAGTAAAAACAATTTTGCATCTTTAATCCATAGTTTTAAACAGAACCCTAATGAAACCATGAAAACAACTACCCGAAGATTCAATCAGTATGTCGATAGATGTCCAGCAGCAGAGAGACCCACTCAGCAAAAAATGATTTCATTATTCTTGGATGGATTAACAAACGGAACCTTAAGAATGCTAGTATATGTAAAGAGGCTACAGACATTGAGCGAATGCCTGCAGGAATGTATTGACTTAGAGGACAACCTAGCGGATGATCTGAAGAGTGTGCCCAGCCCCACTAAATCAGAAGACTCTCAGAGTACAGTTACATCCAACTCCAGTAATGTGGAAGAATTAGCTGAGCTAGTGGCCAAGAAATTAGGAGTCCAAGGACAGAGAAACTATCAACATCAACCCCTAAGAGTACCCATGTTGCAAAGGTGTAGTCTATGTGGAGGAGATCACCCCACGCACATGTGTGTACGAGGAGGAACACGTGTACCACAGACATATCCTTACAATAGACAGCCCCATCAAGGAACGGCCCTGTATTGCCACATAGAACAAAAATACACCAATCACAGCACAGAAAATTGTCCGTTCAATAGGCAGGCATGGCCTCTACAACTATCTCAGTATTGACCATATGGGTATCCACCTAGAGAGCCAGGTAGAGATGTGCCCAGGTACAATCCCTACCCAACACCACCAGGAGCACCGAGACCATATGAGCAAGCATGATATCCACAACCCCAACGAGTGTTAGGACCACAACTGTCACAACCCCAACATGTGGTACCGGTTAAGTACGCTCAACCAGAGGAAAACCTAGAAAGGGCCATTGTACCCGCATCACCTATGACCAGCGTGGAGTTGACAAACTCAGGTTACGAGCAATCTCAGGGAGAGTACTATCCCTATGACGCTAACATGTCTGAGTATGAACAAACTTATGATCCACACTACTACGGATACGGAGGATACGAATATGCCTATGGGCCAGAAGTGGCAACATTGATGTACATCGCACCTAAAGCGCAGCCACCCATAAGACCACCCCTCAGACCAACTATGCCAAGAGGACCTTGTTATAGATGCAGAGGAGAACATCTTATCAGAGAATGCACTCGGCCTTACAATCCACCACCTCCTAGGACTTGGGAAGGATATTGCAGTGATTGTGGAAAGGAACATCTCTTCCGTGATTGCCCAAAAAACCCCAACAAGGCTCAAGACACTGCACCTATTAATGTAATATAAGTGATAGAAGCACCGGGAAGTGATAAGGAGTACACCGTACCTTTAATTGCCATTGCACGAGCACAAACGAAGGAATGAGAAGGAAAACAATAGGATCTGGATCAAAAAAACCATAGAACCTTAAACCCCAAAATTCAAATAGTGGAAGATTCAGAGGACCCACATGAGAATACCCAAAACATGAAAGCACAAAAATGGAAGGAAAGAAAAGAGAAGCTCAAAGAAAAATGGATGAAAAACAAAAGTCAAGAAAATAAGAAACACACAAAAAGCACTAAAAGGCATAAAGAACCAGAGATTCGGGAAGAAGTTCCCATTCCATCGCCCATCCAAGAATCAGAGAAACCAGGATCAATTCTAGCTGACCCAAAACCGGATGATTTGGGCATGTGGTTGAAAGTGTACCAAGCTAGAATTAAGACTAGACCGAATGTGGAGCAACACGAAAAGCTTTACCCTCAAGGAGAGTTAGAAAAAGAGAGACTTGCCATATGCAGAAAACTCATAGAGGTAGCACACGCGACCCTAGAAAAGACCATCCGAGCCCTCCCCGAGACAAGGATAGCGGAGGATCAATACAAGGATTGTGTTAAAGCCAGGGACAAAGAACTAAGGAGAAAGATGATAAATGTGAGCTAACAAAAACCCAGGACAAACCAATGTCAACAATACCCGACTTAGAGGCTGAATGGCCAAAAGAATTATGGAATAGAATCTGAGAAGAACAATGGAAGAGGAATGGAGTGACTAAACCTCCCTTTGAGGAATTAGATGTGGAAGCTTTTCAGCCAAGTCCCAACATGGAAGAAGTATATATATGAGAAAGTATCAAGACTATACCAAAATAGAGAAGAATCTCAGAGCATTTCGACCCTACCCAATTACATGGGAGAGTACGAAAAGGAATCCATGATATTCCGAGCACCCACAGTACGAGGAAAAGGAAAGGGAAACTCAGATAAGAATTCACACAATCTAACAGAACTTAGAAAGACAAAAGTGTTGGAATCAATATCCTATTGGTTCAACAATAATCAGATGATACATCATGTATAAATTTGTTTAGTAGTTCTTGTACACACAAGCAGACGTGCGCAACATGTGTAGAATTTTATAGTGCAACAAAATAACGTTGGTGTGTTGACTAAATCGTGAGTCTCCCATCCAACTGACCCGAGTTCAAATCTCCAGTCCTGCAGTGGCACAGCGCGGAAGAATTCTTGGCTTTTGCTTTTGTTAAAATCAAAACTATGGACAACGAAGGCGATGGATAGTTTTCGCTACGGAAGATTTTTTAATATCATGGAGCGTTTTATCGAGTGGAAGCTTTTCATAGAGCTTTTCAAGATCTATACAAACACTATATAACAAGAGCCTCATGCTCATGGTATTCATCCTTCACCTAGTATTCAACACAAGCTTGGAGCTTGGACCTCAATAGAGGTGGTGTTTCGTATAGCACATGGGGCAGCCATGGTGCTAACTTGAAGCATGTTGAGGAGCAGCTATGGAGTTCTTCTTAATGATTCTTCTTGGAGAAGATAAAGGGTGTGCTCACACTCTAGCACATGGAGAGGAGGTTATCTCTTGTTCATGGCAAGAAGACTTGGTCATTAGCAGCTTGATGGTGAGGATCGGCTGTCTACATGTTGTAGTTGAAGATTGTCTTCTACAAGAAGATGTCGGGCTACTTCAAAGACATTGGATGGTGGTTAACATAAGATTTACATCTTATGTTAAGTATTCAGGTACATATTCTCTTTATGCACACAGGTACTACTTGAATTTTATGGAGGAGTAGCGTTCATATCAGGAGGAGTCCTATTCAGCATAGGTACAAGAGAAACAATACGTATATGCTTTATGCATATTTTGATGAGGTGTTTGAGAAGGTGTGTTCACATGAGTTCGGGGATTTCTGGCAACAAACTTTTTAGCATTCTTTGCTACTTTTTAAGTATGTGATCTTTTCACACACGTATCTGACTTAGAGTCTTCCATAGCCTAAGGTTAGATGAGGGTTTGTTGATTATCAGTTTCACATTGATCCTTCCTCTTTCAGTCACTCATATTCACTCTTTTATAACCTATTAGGTCACACATCTCATGTATATTCAGATTTCTGCCCATACATCTGAATATGTTTGTTACATTTGTACATTCACTCATTCATCTATTTCTCATCACATACAGTGGTTGAGAGTTTTGCTCCAACATTGTACATTGAACATTGGTATATATGATACTATGAGTAAGTGATGGCTTACGTAACACCTTACACATGTCATCTATTCTTTCTCTATCTTTATCCCATCATCTGTATGATTAAGTTGTGGTATGTTCATGTTTTGTCAATATTGAAGAATGTTGGAATTAATGTTGTATATACTGGAACTATGGAACCATGGACATGTGACATGAGCCAAGGGCCTACCTCACTTCCAACATTTGGTATCAGAGCACTAAGGTTTTGTTTCAGAACTTTAGGTCTTTGGCATTAATGCATTCAGGCTCATTCAGAATCCCAGGTTTTCCAGACTTCCAGATTTACAACATATGATTTAAGAGCATCTTCTAACATTTGACATACACACTTAATCTAGATGAGTAGAGATTTGAGAATTAGACAATTCAGTTACATGTGTATTCATCAGTGCGGAGTATGAAGTTGATGATCTGTTAGCAGCCGAATATTTTTGGAAGAGTATGCAAATACTTTACAAAAGTATTGTTTGAAGACCCAGACTTGATGAAGAGAAGACTACTTCAAATTCAAGGAAGAACAATGGTTTAGAGAAGATGAAGGAATCAGATCAACATCAAATCACATGTATCACTTTCTACTATCAGATTATCATTTGCAGGTCATATCTTAGAAGAGCAATTATGAATAGATTTGAAGGTTTCAAGGAGTGCTTTTATACACTTTCATCATTTGAAAGTTAAAGCATTAGCTACATCAAAACAGGTATCTAGAGGTTTTTCTAGAGAGTTTTGAGAGATCTCTTTCATGGCAAGAAAGTTCATCTAAGAAGACAAATGTGAAGATGGGATGAGTTTTTCAGCCAATTTTCTGTTGCGAGTTGGTTGAATATCCAAGTACAAATGTGATCTGGAGAAGGTAACTCTAGAAGGGTAATTCATCATTCAGACAAAAGATTGGTGAATTTAGTCGTTTTAGACATTTAAAACAGCATTTTGATTCAGAGATGTGAGGAGATGATAAAACATGATTCTATATTCACTTCCATTTGTATACCATGTTTGTTTTATCTCTTACTCTTAGCATTAGAGGAAGAGAAAAGTTCATTTGAAGAAGTCAAGAGTCTTTGCTACTTCAAGATGAAGAGAACAAAAGGTATGGAAGAGAATTTTGAAGATGTTGACATCATCAGGTGGAAGAAAGATGCAGAAAAAGAAAGTCCATCATTTCCAAAAGAAAAGTAAGGCTTCCTTTTCTCATATATTTTCCATATACTTTTCCTATTTTATCCTCTCCATCCAAAGACAAGTCTACGAGAACATCTTGTTTAAAGAAGAAGCAGTTTCTTGTCTTGCATTACACTTGTTCATGATTTAGTAGATTTGACAAAGAATTGCATTGAGAGAAAGAAAAGCAGCAGATATATGTTTTGACTCATATGTATATGAGTTATGTTTTAGTTGAAGCTTTTAAGCAGGCAGCTTATATGTTCCCTCAAAGAATTCTTGGAGTGTCAATACAAAGCTACTTGGTATATGACAAGTTGCAGAGAAGTATATTTCTTCTTTATCTAACTCCCTTAAGGTAAAAGAGTTTTTTGTAGCAGATGTTGAAGATTTGGGTTGAGGTTTCATGTTTGGAAAAGGTTACCTCATATTCAATATTTTCATAAAACTTTAGAAAATTCAGATTGTTGATGTACAAGTCAATGGAGAATCTACTTTCAGTGATTGTCTTGATTTTTGGATACATGTTTGTATTCAAAAAGGTGTTCCATCAGATCCTATCACTTGATTGAGAAGTGGAGTTAGCCAAAAGAAAGTCAAGCAGGTACTATCACATTTCACCTGGGTAGAATATGAAAGTTATGAAGTATCAAACTTGCAGCTTTTGGAGTTCTCAAGGTGAGAAGTTTGTCCACTTATGTTTCAAGTAGGAATTGCAAATTCTTGGAAGGATTTGGTCAAAGAAAAGTTTTACAACTTTTTGAGAAGCATGGACACTTAGAGACATTCAGGTAATAAATCAAACATTCAGTCATAAAAGTTTGATAAGAGCATATTCTACACAAGAGAGATCATTGATCTTGAATAGATCTTGTATGATCTTTTTATGAGTCAGTTGTCTATCCTTTGTTTGTGAAGATTCTTAACATTGGAAGAAGTAAGTCAAAGATTCAGGTTCTATTAAATTTGTGTTGCAGAAAGATAGAAGATACTTGTTATGTTACAAAAGGTTATGAATCCTAAAATGCTTTCAGCAAGGTTTTGTTACGTTAGGATCAGCTAACCTTATTCTACAATTTGGAAAGCTAAGGAATGACATGGAAAGCTATTGGCATGTGTACAGTGCTAATAAAAAGGATTCAGAGATTTTGTTTCAGATACAGGTATTGATTACTGAAGATCAGATTTATGAAGAAGGACGTCCAAGATTTCATAAAGTCTGATATAATTTGAAGAATATTGGATACTAGTGTTAAATCATCCAGGGCGGTGATGAAACATGAAGACTTATTTTCAGCCATATATAAAAGAATGCAGAGTCATACCTTCAGGTATTCCTATATTTCCTTTGTCAGGTTCTCTTTATGTTCCAGCTTTAAAAGAAGAAGGAAGAAGAAGAATGTTTGGAGAAAGTTCCTGTTAGGATTTTCCTGTTCGGGAGAAGGTTCCAAAATTCTATTGAAGAGAAGCTTGATATTTCAAAAAGGTATATTTCAGTGCGCACATATATGTTTATACCAAGTTCTCAAGGAAAGAGGTATGAAGGATTTAAACGATGAAGACATGATGACATCATAGATTTTTTGACTCATATTTCAGTTGATTTCAATTGATTTGCCTTGAGTACAGTCAGAGATGAACCAGCAGTGTTCATAATACACTAGGTTGTGAGTTGACAGTCACAGGTTCCAGGATTCAGTTCTTGATTTTGTTTAGTGTATTTATATGACGCAGCAGAAGTACATTGAGAAACCTTTTTGTAAGGTAAATGCAAATATATGGATCCTAGTGTATGTTTTCAGGTTTTTGAAGACAGGAGATAGCAGGTTCAGAAACAATTCATGCTATATTTTTTATCAAGCAGTGATTGCTTGATGAGTACACTATTGGATATCTAGTTTGCATATTTTCTCAAGTATTATGGTTCATATTCAACAAGTTCAGGTTTTCTTGAAGAAAAGTCAAATTCTGTTTTGAAAAAGACTTTTGAAGAACAAGTTCTGAAATGCGAAAATACAAGCTTGAAGCTTGCGACATGCTATAAAAGCTTGTGATAGTTTGCAGCTTATTAAGTTTGCAGATCCAGTTCAGTTTGTACCAATATGACATTGCAGGGGGGATTGTTGGAATCAATATCCTATTGGTTCAACAATAATCAGATGATACATCATGTATAAATCTGTTTAGTAGTTGTTGTACACACAAGCAGACGTGTGCAAACATGTGTAGAACTTTTGTATACATTTTGCACAACAAAATAACGTTGGTGTGTTGGTTAAATTGTGAGTCTCCCATCTAATTGACCCGAGTTCAAATCTTCAGTCCTGCAGCGGCATAGCGCGGAAGAATTCTTGGCTTTTGCTTTTGTTAAAATCAAAACTATGGACAACGAAGGCGACGGACAGTTTTCGCTACGGAAGATTTTTTAATATCGTGGAGCGTTTTATCGAGCGGAAGCTTTTCATAGAGCTTTTCAAGATCTATACAAACACTATATAACAAGAGCCTCATGCTCATTGTATTCATCCTTCACCTAGTATTCAGCACAAGCTTGGAGCTTGGACCTCAATAGAGGTGGTGTTTCGTATAGCACATGGGGCAGCCATGGTGCTAACTTGAAGCATGTTGAGGAGCAGCTATGGAGTTCTTCTTAATGATTCTTCTTGGAGAAGATAAAGGGTGTGCTCACACTCTAGCACATGGAGAGGAGGTTATCTCTTGTTCATGGCAATAGACTTGGTCATTAGCAGCTTGATGGTGAGGATCGGTCGTCTACATGTTGTAGTTGAAGATTGTCTTCTACAAGAAGATGTCGTGCTACTTCAAAGACATTGGATGGTGCTTAACATAAGTTTTACATCTTATGTTAAGTATTCAGGTACATATTCTCTTTGTGCACACAGGTACTACTTGAATTTTATGGAGGCAGTAGCGTTCATATCAGGAGGAGTCCTATTCAACATAGGTACAAGAGAAACAATACGTATATGCTTTATGCATATTTTGATGAGGTGTTTGAGAAGGTGTGTTCACATGAGTTCGAGGATTTTCGGCAACAAACTTGTTAGCATTCTTTGCTACTTCTTAAGTATGTGATCTTTTCACACACGTATCTGACTTAGGGTCTTCCGTAGCCTAAGGTTAGATGAGGGTTTGTTGATTATCAGTTTCACACTGATCCTTCCTCTTTCAGTCACTCATATTCACTCTTCTATAACCTATTAGGTCACACATCTCATGTATATTCAGATTTCTGCCCATACATCTGAATATGTTTGTTACATTTGTACATTCACTCATTCATCTATTTCTCATCACATAGAGTGGTTGAGAGTTTTGCTCCAACATTGTACATTGAACATTGGTATATGAGATACTATGAGTAAGTGATGGCTTACGTAACACCTTACACATGTCGTCTATCCTTTCTCTATCTTTATCTCATCATCTGTATGATTAAGTTGTGGTATGTTCATGTTTTGTCAATATTGAAGAATGTTGGAATTAATGTTGTATATACTGGAACTATGGAACCATGGACCTGTGAAATGAGCCAAGGGCCTATCTCACTTCCAAAAAAAAGTACAATGCCAACTGACTATGGAAGAACTACTCCGGGTTAAACCGCAAATATGGAAACAGTTAGCAGGTCAACTGGAACTAGGTGAGGAGAAGGACGAGAAGAAGGGAAAAGAAAACCCATCTAAGGTACAAATCCCAGTGGATAAGGTTGGAGAATTTAGCAAAGGAGATGAAGGTAAGACCTTTTTACCCGTCACTTATAATGTCTATATGACCAAAGCTATACTAGACACAGGAGCAGGAGTAGGAATTGCCACCAAGGGGATTTGGGAGAAATGGGAAAAGCTTGCCTTATGACCCACTCGCATGAAGCTTCAATTAGCAGATGGCCATGTTGAGAAACCATTAGGAATATTAGAAAAGATCAAATTGACCACTTGTGGAGTTGAATTTGAACATACTTTAGCCATCTGTCAATTTGGAAGAGCAAATAATTACGAGATGATATTAGGACAACCCTTTATGAGACAAGTTAGGGTAGTGCAAGATTGGGGATGAGACTCTTTATACCTTCAACATCAAGGAAACACCACCAAAATAAAATTGCATACATTTGCATATCGAGATGTACCCCCACTACAATGGAATCCTATACACAAGGAGGAAGATGATCTATCTATTCATAGCGCTAGATCAAGCGATCAATCATGGATGCATGAGGATGCCCAGTTATGGATGTGTAAAGAAGCCAAGAAAGAGGGTAATAAAAGGCAGTTGTGGCCAATAGGACATCCTAACTACCGACTTGTAGAGGACCCAATGTATATGGCTCAAATCTTTCCTGATGAAACATTTGAACAGCATGGATGGATGGAAATCTTAGCAACCTTGGATGTATGTGTGAATGAAGAAGTTCTGATGATGAATGAATGTGTGGATGACGAAGGTTACGACGTAAATTTATACATGGTTGTCCTTCAAGAAGTAGAAGCAGGTGAAATATTGGAAAAGGAATGGAAAAAAGAATACGAGAGCATAGAGATGGAACCGGAATTCGACTTTGAAGAATGTTACCTAGAAGCTATTTGAACCGAAGACAAGTATGGAATGACCAAAGACGTGTTAGCAATAGAAGCAGCCCCCATAGTACCGAAGCAAGAGGAAAGTGTGAGTAAAATTGGACCAAATCTCGACCTTTTTAGGTTCCGAAGCATTTTAAAAGGTACGAAGTAGAAGAGGGAAAGATAGCCATTCAAATGCCTAAGAGAGAGGCTAGAGAAGGAGAATCATACGACAACAAAGAACAAACAAAAAAGATCATAGTAACGGTGGAAGATGGAGAAGAAAGATGTACATACATAGATAAAGATGTGTCAAGTGAGGAGGAAGAAGAATTAATACAATTGATCCGAGAATATCGAGATGTATTTGCTTGGACATATAAGGATCTCAAGGGTGTGGAACCTTCTATTTGCTCCCATCTGCGAAAATAAAAGAAGAAATAGACAAGCTATTGGCGGCTCGATTCATTTATGAAATAGAACACACTGAATGGGTATCACCACTAGTGGTTGTGCCTAAGAAGGATGGAAAACTCAGAGTATGCATTAACCTAAAAAAAGTGAATGCAGCCATGATTCGTGATAGCTACCCTTTACCCATCACTGACCATCTATTGGAAAGAGTTGCAGGAAAAGAAGTCTATAGCTTCTTAGACGGATTCTTTAGATACAACCAAGTAGCTATTGCTACTGAGGATCAACATAAGACCGCATTCGCGACTGAATGGGGAGTCTATGCTTTCTGGGTGATGCCTTTTGGACTCACTAACGCGCCTGTTACTTTCCAACGATTAATGTGTCATGTTTTCAAAGAATTCTTGAAGAAGAGTATGGAAGTGTATGTGGATGACCTATGTACATACTCAAATCAAAGACAAGACCACATTCATGAATTGCGGAAGATATTTAATAAGTGCCGACAATATAGAGTCTACTTGAACCCTGAAAAATGTGTCTTCATGGTAAGACAAGGGAAGATCTTAGGACACATAGTCTCTAGGAACGGAATTTCTACAGATGAAGACAAGATTAAGGTCATCTTGGAGCTTCCAAGACCGAAGAATGCAAAAGAGGTGCAAGCATTTATGGGACATTTTGGATACTACCAGCGATTTATCCACATGTATGCCATAATTGCCAAACCCTTGTATGGACTCCTAACTCAATTCACTTGGACTGATGAATGCGAAAAGGCATTTAACGAGTTAAAAAGGCGACTTAGCATGACCCCAATTCTGAAAACACCAAATTGGAACAAGCCTTTTCATATTCATGTGGATGCTTCTAATTACGCAATAGGATGTATCTTAGCCCAGCCAGCAGATGAAGGGAAGTTAGATCACCCAATTGCCTATGCGAGTAGACAACTGAATCAAGCTGAGAGGAACTATACAACTACAGAGGGAGAGGGATTAGGAATGGTCTATGTAGTGAAAAAATTTAGACACTATCTGTTAGCCAACAAGTTCAAGTTCTTCATAGATCATCAAGCTTTATTGTACCTAGTCAATAAGCCTTGTAACATGGGAAGACTTGTAAGATGGTTTCTGCTATTGATGGAGTTCGACTTTGAAGTAATAGTGAAAAAGGGAAATACCCATATAAGAGCACATCACCTCTCTAGATTAACACATGGAGAACCACCAAATGGAGTACCTGACGATCTGCCAGACACTTACCTGTTTAATCTAGAAGTGTGTCCAAAGTGGGCAAAAAAACTAATTCTGATACTCACTCATGGCCCACAACACTCAATCAATAAAAATAATAAAAAGGAAATTCTGCAGTCGAGGAATTTGCACATTATTGCGAGAAGTGTGTACTATAAGGAACCCAATGGTGTACTACTAAGATGTGTTGAGGAGGACGAACAAAGGACGTTGATTGAACAAGCCCATGTGAAGAAATGGAGGACACACAAAGGAATTCACGGAAATCTAAGAGAATTGAAACAATTAGGAGTATACTGGCCTAATATGCCTAAAGTTGTTCATGATTATGTTAGTAACTGCGCAGAATGCCAGGAGACCACCCCCGAGGATCATACATCCTTACCTTTCTCTACAATAGCACCCAAATGGAGTGAAGCACTAGTGAAATTCCTAAAGACAGAAGAACATGAGAAGGTGATTAGCTTGGCAAGGAAGCGATCCCTAGAGGAAATGAGCAAGGATTATGTACTCATGGGAAGACACTTGTTTAAGAGAGGGAAAGACAATCAATTATGGCTATGTGTACATGAAGGAGAATATTTACCCATATTGGAGATGGCACATGAAGGTGCTGCAGTAGGTCATTTTTCAGCCGAGAGAACCATAAAAATGATCCATTTTGTGGGATTGTGGTGGCCAAATCTACATATGGATGCGGAAACCTATGTATGAAGTTGTGAGACATGCCAAAGGGCTAAATACCCGATTCGGAGAGATGACATGCCATTAAGACCTATGGTCTGCGCTAGAGCATTTTCCAAATGGGGTATAGATTTTGTAGGACCCATTAATCCACCTTGAAGCAACATGCCAAGAAATTAAAAAAAACGTGGATATGGACCTCTAATCATAAATAGGATTTCCATGAGTGGAGCAGTTAATCTAGCTACTCTAGATGGAGACGTTCTTCCTAACTACATAAGTGGATGCCGAGTCAAACGATATATGGAACCATTGACGCATGAAATGCTAGCATGCCTCGTAGGTGCACAAAATAGGAAGAAAGAAGAAGAACAGATTAGAGAGGAAGCACGGCGAGAAGCCTTGGAGCGTATTAAGAAACGGAAGGAGTGGTTAAAGCAAAGAGATGAACGGTATCTCCAAGGAGAATAGCCTATTCCCATGGCTAATTACCAAATTCATAAGTCTGACATGACTAATGTCAACATGTCCCAGCCTTATTTGAACCTAGGAATTGGAACAACAGAGTATCGGCTGATAGATGCCTTGATAGACTCAGGAGTAGGACTCATTTGCATACGAAATACGGTCACTCGAGATCTTCAAACGATTATGAAACCCATGAAAGCACATATGATAGGTGTAGGAGGTCAAGCCATAACATGCATTGGAGAAGCCATAGTATCCCTCCACCTAGGAAATTCAACCATGGAACAACGAGTTCTAGTGTGCAGAGATGAAGACTTAATAGAAAACTTAATACTAGGACAAGACTAGATCATTGAGAATGAGGTAAGCATCCACCTAGCGCAAGGATACATTTCAGCCAAGATAGGCACGGCAACAAATTTGGATTCCCAAGAAGGTCAGACAAGCGGCCATTAAAGAGATAGACAAGCACAAGAAAACATTATATAACACAACAGTACCATAAGGACTAACGAGCTTCGTCATAGATACCTCAAGAGAAGAAAACCCACACATACGATCACCAGAAAGAGAAGAGATACACATGGAGAACGGCACAATGAGACAAAAACAAGGTTCAATACCTCTACTACAAAATGGATCTAGAAACCCAAGCAACAGCAAGGAATGGAACACCAGACCCAAGAGGATTTCTGTTGCACTCATGAAGCTTCCAATGCACCTAAAGTATGCATGATAGGGCCACAATACAAGGCCAGGCATTCGGCACATGATGTACATGAGAGATATAGTGGTGCACATTCTCTGATGGGGAATAGGTCATAGCCTCTACTTCCTAGGAATGGACCTACTATGTAAATAAATAAATGCTTCAGCTATACTGATCCTTGTTTTCTTTCAGAAAAGAAATGAAAAATATGCGGTAAGAGATCTTACTTATGCAAGCAAGGAGAACAAAGTGACGAAACGAACAACATGTCACTACAATACACAGCACTAATGCTATATCTTCTATTGAAGCTAATGCTCTGTTCATTACAAGTGCAAATGGCCTCCGAAGATTCTGAAGCAACCATTCAGGAGGAAGTCATGGAATTTCCTCTACAAAGTGTGACTAAAGCAAAGGGACATTGGTTTAGAGAGGATCAACCAACTGGGGACTATCTATTCCTAGTGACATGGACACGGATCATCAGTTCCCGGTTATGTCCCAAGATTTTAAAGTAGTACATGAGCTTCCATCTACCATTGACGTATGAAGAAAGCGGGCATCCACAAATATTTTGAATTCCATCTACAAACCCGACTTTCAAAGGTGCATGCAAGTTATGAACACGTTACAGCCAGCACTATATGACCCATTAGTGCCAGAGGCACGAGTCATGGATGCAGTAGGTGAATGGGTCATAATCCAATTTACACATGATTTAATCAAAGAAGCTTTTGGATGGGAGAAGGATGGCAATACGGTATTAAAAGAGGAAAGTCGAGGGCCAAAGACAAGGACATTTACTGACATTAATCGCACTGACATTGAAGAAGAAGTAAGACTTATTCATCAACACTTTTGTTTCCCTAACATGCATAGATACACTGCCCCTCAGAAGATCATAGTATAGATGTTGCCTCATGCTATTAAACAAATTGGGAATCAAATTAATATGACTCCTTATATTCAAGAGAGGCTATTCGAAGCAAAGAAGCAGTGGAACCACAAAAAGTTCCTGAACGGCAGTGTAGCTCTGACCATATTGATATATCATGCCTTGGGCATTAGAGAGCACTTGCAAGAAATGCCATCTTCAGAAGCCATGGCCAAATATGCAAAGGTCGCTACAGTCCCGAGAAAGAAAAAAGGTGTCAAAATCATTGAGGAGGCAGAAACTAGCTCCCAACCTAAAATGAGAGGTACAAAACGACTAAGAGAGGTGATTCAAGTAGAAGTAGAAGTACCAGCCACAAAAAGGGCACATGTGCTCCCCAAAACAAGAATTGAAGAGCACCAACCAATTACCAAAGAGGAATTAACAAGAGCCCTAGAAGACACACATAAATACACTGAAGGTCAAGTCAATCTACCAGCGCAAGGGCACCACTACCAGCAAGCCCACCAAGATGTGGAAGTAAAAAAGAGGCTCACCATCTCAGTTCAAGCTAGTAGTGCAACATATGATCAAAACTGCTATGGATACGCAACAATTGATGCTTGAGGCTGATGCTGACTATGACAAAGCGATGCACGAAAAGCATGAACTTCATGAAATGGGTAAGAAACTTTCCGCACAATTAAGGCTAGCACAAGAGCACATAACACATAAAGAGAATGACGTTCAAGAAGCCAAGCAGCAATGCAAAACTTTAGAGATAGAAAATGAGAAATTAAAAGAACAACTACAGGAGTTACAAAAGAAGTATGAGGCTAGTGAGACCGAGAAGACACGGATGAACGCAAGAAGCAAGATATGGAATCACAGATAAAAATATACATGGATGAGGCAAAGAACTTAAGGTACAGAAACAAGGAGTTGATGACAGCTATTCTAAGTGATCTACCTATAGAGGCTCATGAAGTGCTAGAAAAAGACATAAAAGCAATGGAGGAAAAAATAACTAGGTATGAAGATTAGCTCAAGCAAGAGGAGGCCATTATTGTCGAATGGGAGAAAAGGTATATGGATGATGCCGCGGCACTAAGGACAAAATGGAAAAAGGCCAAAAATAGATATCTGGCGCAATGTAAAGAAGACATTGATCAACTCACTGTCGTTGCAGAAGAAATCCAAAAGAATAAGGAAACGATTTTGAAGGCCAACGAAGAGATTAGGCAAAAGGAGGAGATGATAAAGCAAATCCAAGATCAGCTCGAACAGAAGACGATAGAGGGGACACCAGTAGTCCCACACTCCACAGCGACTACTAAGGAGATTGAGGTACGTCCTCTCTCTCCCCCCTTACATCATTCACCGATAAGGGAGGAAACGGAGATCCACTCTGAACGTACTCATCGGGATATTGCAGAACTAAGCCGACATGAGAGGGCACTACTGGTGTCCCAGCTTATTGCAGAATTTGAAGATCAAATAATAAAGGTCATGAAGGAAGCTCAGATTGAAAGCAAAAATTTAGAACAGATATTCAAACCATTTAATGTACCATATGGACTCCTTAAAGAGCAAACACGGCAATACATAAAGACCACGACAAGTAATGGGCCTGACAACAACCTCCAGTTTAGCAATAATACATTCAACTATACTCAAGAGGAATTTGAACGCGCTGACCCCGTATGGAGGAGAAAAATTCTAGAAAAAAACCCTACACTACGGGTACAATGGGAATCATCGCCTTATGCCCTTCAGGTAAACCCATCTTTTTGTCTAGTACCACGTCGATGCTTCTGGTCACATTTTTGGGAAGGACAGTGCCAAGGTAGCATAAATAATCAATGGCTCGATTATGCACTCTTACCAAGTGCACCGCATAATTATCTACCAACGGAAGAATACATGGTGAAAACCATGCAATTTTGGATTGCTCGATATGCCACTGTACCGGATTTGGCAATCAAAATGACCAATAAGATTCTCAGCATTCTACTTACAATTATCAAAGTCTTCCAACATGCCAAATATACTTTTTTGAGCTTCATCAGCATTACACAAGGATTCGAAGCACTTGTTTTTTATCTTTCAACCATCCCGAGCCGATTAACAATAATGGCATACTATTCACGGCTTATGTTCTTGCCAAGCATGTATATGCAAACATTTGAAGAAGCACTTTTCACTAGCTTCTTTGAAATTGATTCAGAAATTTTTGTAAAAATGACTTCAAATCTTAATGCAAGGCTGGTGGCTTATGAAACAAGCTTCTTTGCGGCTCACCGACAAGCACCAGAGGATGGGGTGAAGTCAAGCCAATGGAAAGAATTCATGATATGTCACGCCAATCTGCCTAATCAACAAGAGCAGGCAGCAATACAAACGTACTCACGTCGCCACAAAAAGCCTATCGGGGATGACAGAGATCAGGAGGGACATGTGGAAGGGGAATCAAGCAAGAAGAGAAGAAGAAGAAAATGAAAGAATAAAGTTGCTCAATGAGGAATGAAGATCATCAAGACAAGCAACAACTCTCTGCCCAAAGCCACGCAAGGGCACGCATCAGGCAACAACGCCAAAGGCCCAGGTCCTGAGGAGTGGAATTAAAGAAAGATAACAACCAAGACATTTCATGGTAGGTTGCACACACCTTCGTCATCCTCCAGGAGCTGGCGGTGAAGCGAAACAAGTCGAGGAGAGAGACAAAACACATAGGACACTTCATCAGATAAGATAACCAATTGTTTGAAGGTCCTAGAAATCTCCTCGTCCACTGGATGCGTGCGGTGGCAGAAGGCAAACAGGCTCAACGCAACACAATAAGGGAAAGCACGTAAAAGGAAAGGATGGACCAGGGCCAGGAAGTATCCCTGCAGAAGTGCAAGAAGATATTTGGCAGGTAATAATCCTTCCACTGATGGCGTGCATGCAGCCCCAGTTAATATAGCAACCCAGATATGTGATATAAGGAATACCAAGGGGCAAACAGAAGCAAAGGACATACCTCGGATAAAATAACAAATTGCCTGACAGTCCTTGTCGCTTCTTCAACCACTGGGTGCGTGTATTCAAAAGTCTTAAATGAGCTACAAACGAGAAGCAAAAGCCTGTCAAGGGACGACAAAGACAAAGAGGGGGAAAGTGTTGCAGAGCAAAAAGGCATGAAAGGGGAGCCCCAAAATTTTCAAATTAATGGGCATATTTTTCTTCTTCAAAGTCTTAGGAAAGTCCCTCAAGCCATGTAAATGCACTAGAGGAGTCCTCTAGATGCATAATCCCAAATCATTGTAATATATTTCTTGTAAAATAGTAGGAAAATAGAGATTAGCTAATAAAGTGCCGGTCTCTTGTGTGAAAGGACCAATTCTATGGCACATGTATATAAGTCACTTTGTGACTCTTTGTGAGGACTTTTTGCAATTGTGAAGAAGGAGAGCTCTTGATTTTCGAAATTGCTTTTTTCTTGCAGATTTCCACCTTCTCTATGATCTTTGGTGTGTGTGTAATGCTTGGAATGTGTGTGTAGGACTGTTGTCTACCCCTCCCCACTGTTTTTGAGCTACTGTAGTGTGTGTGTGAGCTAGTAGGAGTTGTGGAGTGAGTGTGGGTGTTTCCCGTCATTCACTATTTTGGTCATAGCTTGAAGCACAGTTGTCAAAATCGAGTGAAAATACCTCTAATAGATGTGCGTCTCGTCGAGACCTTCAAAACGAACCCGCTATTGGCCATATTCGGAGTTCGGAGCTGGGAGAAATCCTCGATTTAGTGAAAATTGTTGTAAGTGGTATCGCGACAGACACTTTCAGTATCTAAGTGAGTTAGAGAGGTAGGTTAGTCTTTTCTCATGCATGTGAGCTGAACCACTCATTTTCCATCACGTGTGCACGCGTCCTCATACGATTGGTTAGGTCAGTTCGTCGGATTGACAAATAAGCGTGTGTCAATTCCCCACTATATGCACTTGTGTGGCAAATGAGATTTAGTCTCTTTTGCACAAGTCCCTAAGACTTCTTGACTTAGGTACATAGTGAACTTCCAGAATGCATAGAGATAGAATCTTCCTTCGCTTTGTGGATAGGATTCCACTGTAGGGGTAGTACATCTCTGAAGGTGTAATCCTTCAAGTTAACCTTGTTTGTAATCCCTAAGTGTTGTAAGTACAAGGAGTTGGTTCCCCAATCCTTTACTATTTGCAACTGTCGTAGGAAGGGTCTTCCTAGGATCATCTCATAGACATTATTTTTCTCAAAGTCACATATAGCGAATGTATGTTCAAACTCTACACCACAAGTGATTAGAGTTATCCCTTTGAGCAATCCGAGAGGTCCTTCAAAATGATCGTCCGCCATTTGAAGCTTCATTCTAGTTGGTTTTAATGTGGGTTTACCCCATTGCTTCCACAAGGAGGTGGTCGCAATAGCAACACCAGCACCTGAATCTACGATTGCTTTGGTTGTGTAACCCTTGTAGGTGATCAGAAGATAAATATTACCTTCTTCACCCTCGCTCAAGTCTCCTACTTTATCGAGAGGTATCTCTGGTACTTTTTGCTTAGATCCTGCTTTTGGCATTTTGGAATCAAGTTATGGAACCTGATCCTTCACATGATTCTGTAGCTCTGGTTTTATTTTGAGCAGCTCCTCTACAGTGAGATGACAATGAACCTTAGAGTTCTTCATGACGTCAGTGTTTCTTGGAACCACTGAGTCTTCATTTCTTACCAATATTGTAGGATCTCTGATCTGGAGAGATTCAGATTCCCATGGGCCTGTGAATTGAGGCAACTCTTGTAGGGAATTAGATACAAAATCTAATCTTTCATCTTCTTGTTGCTTTGTTTGGTCTCCATAGATAGAGAGAATGTCTTAGGGAAATTGATCATGAAGGTCATCGATCTTAGGAATAGGAGGGGGATTACCCTTCTCCTTGGCCCATTCTCTTCTTGTATTTCCCCCAAGAACTCTTGAGAGTACTGTTGAATTGAAAGAGGTGGGCCCCAATTGAATACAATTGAACAAAATTATACTACTATCGAGAGAGAAGGATTAGGCATGGTATTTGCAATTAAGAAGTTTAGACATTATTTGCTTGCAAATAAGTTCAAATTCTTTATAGACCATCAAGCACTATTATATCTAGTGAACAAACCTTGTAATACCAGCCAATTAGTAAGGCGGTTTCTCTTACTAATGGAATATGGCTTTGAAGTTGTGGTTAGGAAAGGTAGGACTCACCTTAGGGTGGATCACCTTTCTAGACTAACTTCAGGAGAGTCCCCTCAAGGAGTATCAGATGAACTTCCTGATGCTTACTTGTTCAATCTAGAAGTAGTGCCTGAATGGGGCAAAACTATAGTGCCTATTTTAACTTTGGACCCAAACATCCTGTATTGAGAGCCAAAGATAAAGAAGTAGTGAGGGTTCAAAAATATCACATATTGGCAGGGAGCATGTATAAGAACATTGATCCAGGCATACTAGCTTGCTGTTAGATGAATATGAACATGCAAAATGGTTGCAAATAGCACACGTAGGTGCACTCCAGTAACACCAATCCAAACACCAAACCCTATAAGAATCTGTAATATATTGGCCTACAATGGAAGCAGATGTCCATAGAATGTGCAAGGAATGTCAAATTTGTGACATTCGACCACTAGTGGAACATGTCACTCTATACCAAGTGTCATTAGTGCCAAATTGGAGCGAACCTTTGGTAGACTTCTTGAGAGCGAAAACATTCCCCCAAGAGATGGCATTGGCTAGACAAAAGAGCTTAGAACAAGAAGCACTAGATTATTCCCTCATTGGAGATAATTTATACAAGCGTGGAAAAGACGGATATCTAAGATTATTTGTTCATGAAAGCGAATATCTCAAGATCTTAGACACTACTCACCAAGGTGAGGTAGGAAGACATTTTGGACTAGACCTTGTGATCAAAGCAATACTATTTGTAGGTCATTGGTTGCCAACTCTTCACATGGATGCACTTACTATGTGAAGAGGTGCGATATTTGCCAGCAAATGCAGTACCCTATATGTAAGGACGAGATGCCATTGAAGCCCATGATGGACAGATGTGCATTCTCTAAGCGGGGAATAGGCTTTGTAGGTCCTGTTAATCCCCCAGCTAAGAGTTCACATGTTGAATACATTATTGTTGCCACGGACTATCTAACCAAATGGGTAGAAGTGAAAGCCATGGCAAAGAACGACGCTCAAACAATGGCTATGCTCTTATTTGAGAATGTGTTCACCAGATATGGATTACCAATAGAGTTAGTAAATGATAGAGGAATCCACTTCTTGAATGAATTCATTGAAAATCTTCTCCAATAATTCTTGGTGGTACATAAGAAGTTTGCCCCTATCATCCACAAGCTAACGGACAAGCTGAGAGCATAAATAAGATCCTATGTAATGCATTGACAAAATTGGTGAATAATAAGCGTTTTGATTGGGAGAAACAACTAAATCATGTTGTTTGGGCATATCGAGTGGCCTGTAAACTGGTGCTCCAAGCCACCCCCTTTCAAATGATCTTTGGACAAAATGTTTTGTTGCCATTGGACTTCTTGATAATAACACTGAAAGTAGCGAAAAAACACTAGTGGACCAGTCATGAGCCTTCATCAAAAATTTTTGACTTAGAGCGACTACGAGAAACGAGGCCAAGAGCAGCAGTAGAGATTTATGCAACCAAGAAAAGACAAAAGGCATACTTCAATGCCCATGTGCAAGATAAAGGCTTCAAAGTAGGACATTTAGTCCTATTATACACCTTGAAGCAACACGCACGGAAGTTGGAGAAGCATGGATATGGATCCATGATTATTATTAGAATATCAACAGCTATCCAATTAGCCACTCTAAAAGGAAATATCTTACCTAGTTACATTAGTGGATGCATAATCAAATTATATCAAGAACCCCTCATAGAGGAAATGCTTAGTTGACTCAAGATTGCAAAGAAACGTAAGGAAGGAGAAAAAGGAGTCCGAGAAGAAGTGTAGGCAAAAACCTTAGAACACATACGACGAATGAAATTGAGGAGACAAGGTAGAGATCAGCCTAGGTCAGATACTCATGAGGCTCCAAGATATCACTTAGCCATGTGTCAAGCATCAGGAGCAATCTCACCTCGAATTATTGATCGATGTCCTTTTGTGAGCTTAGGACTAGAGCAAGGAAAGAGGGCAAGGATTGTAAGAGCATTGATTGACTCAGGTCACTAGTACAGTTAGACTTTCCTACTGTCGAGAATTGAAATTAAATATCAATCATATAGAAGCATATCCCATAGGATTGGGAGGTGTCGAAACCCATTGCATGGGCAAGGTGGAGCTTCCCATCTATCTTCAAGATGTTATAATGCCAATCAAAGTACTAGTGTGTCAAGATGAGGATCTCAACAAACCTCTTGCCTTGGGTCAAGATCTATGATCATGCAGTCAACCTAAGCCTAAGAAGGGGACTTCTTTAGGTTTGGGTAAATCAAAACCACATCACAGTTGAGTTAGGAAATCAAGCATTCATGCAACTAGAAAAGGCACACACTCCTGATCCTTCGAGTAACACACATGAAGATAATGATGCTATTCTTGTCCAAAGTTCTATGGTGCAGAGAAGGTCACTCATGAAGGAGTTCTCGAAGCCAATATGGAACTCCCTTCTTTTCCAAAGGCGGTACCAGAAAACAAACAAGGCAACATAGGAAGCAAATGAAACAAATAATCAAGATGCATGCTCAATGATCAGTGCAAGATAAAATACCTCATAGAGTGAAGTAGATCTGGATACATGAGAGTGAGCAATCCTCTGCTCCAAAAACAGAACCCCAAAGGGACACAAAAAGAATAACTTAGTCAAAGACCACAACAAAAGAATAGTTGAAGAGTCAGCCAAGGTGGACTATCCCCATTTGGGTCCCAAAGTGGCCAATGAAGGTTGACCCCAATGCATGACAAATCTAGATGTCCAAGACCTGCTTACAAGCTCAAGTAGCTTCACATAAGCTCACAAGCTTGAATCGCCACTCACAGACATTCACATCACAAACTTTATGGTGAACACCTCCACGTCTCCAATCACACCTAGGATTATCTGGAAATGGGTACCCAAAAAGTCCCACATCCAAGAAGACCTATTTCAAAAACATTTAAAAGTGATCGCTCCCAAAACTTGTAATCCCATGCTGAAAATTTGGAGAGTTAAACCTTGTAAAAAAACCCCTAACCCCAATTGTAACTTAACTTGCATGCATTCTGAGTATAATGCACATCCAGAGTATGCATCTAGGGAAATCACTAACCTACAAACCAACAGTCACAAATGCAGAAGGTCTCACTCACTAACTCACTAACCACTACAGGTATCATGTTAGTATTGTAAAGGGGACAAGGCATCATCATGTTTTCAATACAATGCTAACCTGATCTTCTCTTCTAGCAAATTTTGAGAGAAACGCTAGCACTTGCATCATGGCTAAAGTGGTAGGCACTAGCTTCCAGGCAGCAACAAGTCAAACAGGAGCTAGTATGGAAAACCTACCCATTGAAGTCCCATCAACTGAGCAACCTATTGAGTTACGTTGGCTTCAACAAATACCGATTCTCGATCCACCTATAGGACTTACAGAGAAGGTGAGCTATCATTCTCACTGGTTCAATGGGGAAGTTAGTAGCCACAACCTACATATGGGAATCAAATTGTGAATTTGACAACTTTGGGGAAGGTTTCAATTTTCTCAAGAGAGTTTGAGCAACTCCAAATTACAAGTAATTTGGCAACATGCAGGGTTAGCCCAGTATTTCAAGGCCCACATACCAAAGCCAGACTTCAAACACTGCTATTATTTGGTGTCCATCCTACAGGCTAGTGGAGTGAAGGACCGATAGAGTACCTTTGTAATTCCTTCTCTATCACACAACAATGAACTGAAGAAGTTTGAACTCACCCTGGAATCGATAAGAGATGCACTTAACATGCACGACACTCATGTACCCTTAGAGAAAGATGCTTTGATACTTGACAACATGAAGGATAGAAAACTAATGAAGCTCAAGGATATGGCAGCGCTCACACCTAACGTGTCCATTCCCCTTCATCTCTGCATGCAACACTTTGCATTATCAAGACAAGATAGATTCACTCAGCCACACAAAAGAATCTATTTAATCTTTATCTAGCAGAGATAGGTTCATTGACCATTAAGCTTCCTATGTGAATTATAGAATAGTTGTATGAAGCTAATAAAAGGTGATTTGGGAAACCAGTCCTAAATGGTTGGTGTGCCATCACCCATATAATCTATAGGTGTTTATCATATAATGTATCCATTGAGCATGCACTGATATGGTCACAATTACAGCTATTGAAAGGACACCGCATGTCGACCCACCAAGCTAAGACAATGAGAGGAACTCTACCATATGTCCAACCATGAGAAGTTCTTACTACCCTAGAGATATCCCCAACAGGAGAAGGTACAATGCCTCCATTTACCATTCGTATGTCTAGATCAAGCTCAGACGGAACTACACAAGTGGCTTCCTCGGCTCCACTTGCACCCTCAAAGTTTGAATTCAGTACCCCTAGAGATTTTGAAGGGATGAGTACCTTTGATTTTGAATATTTTTTGTAGATCACTCAATTGTTGCATGTGGACTTCTTTTCTAACATTGAAGGAACTAGCACCTCCACCCAAAGAAGGGGAGAATCAGTAGAATGCCACCATGTAAACTAGGAAGACGACTGACAAAGGACCCTATCTCAACAATTAGAACGTCCAGAGGGTGAAGAAGAAGAAGAAGCTATTGAAGCTCCAGCTTATACTGTCGAGCTCCACAAATTATATCAAACAATGGAAAGAGTTCGAGCACAACAGTTACTTTCTGAAGAGAGTTATAGAGCATTCATGGCCCAGCTATTGGAAGAGGCTATTGTAGACTCTCACTTTAATGAAACTCTACAACTCCTCACAAAAACTTGTGGTGTAGTGGAAGCTATAAGCTACACTCTGCACACTCCTCATGCCTAATACGGCCCATATAGGATGCAAATACAACTAAGGCTAGGAAAGAACGTTCAAATTCCCATCACTATTATGAAGGCAACTACTATGGCAACCGAACCAATCGAGACAACTTTCCAAGCAACTAACACCACCATGCCAATTCCACCAAGGCAATTGCTGGGAACTTTTGTTCATGAAACGACTATCATCCCTGAAGATACAATAGAGTATCTATCTATCTATCTATCTATCTATCTATCTATCTATCTATCTATCTATCTATCTATCTATCTATCTATCTATCTATCTATCTATCTATCTATCTATCTATCTATCTATCTATCTATCTATCTATCTATCTGTTTGTCTATCTGTCTATTTGTCTATCTATCTATTTATCTATCTATCTATCTATCTATCTATCTATCTATCTATCTATCTATCTATCTATCTATCTATCTATCTATCTATCTATCTATCTATCTATCTATCTATCTATCTATCTATCTATCTATCTATCTATCTATCTATCTATCTATCTATCTATCTATCTATCAATCTACCTACCTATCTATCTATCTATCTTTCTATCTGTATGTCTATCTGTCTGTCTGTTTATATATTTGTCTATCTGTCTATGTATCTATGTATCTATGTATCTGTGTATCTGTGTATCTATCTATCTATCTATCTATCTATCTATCTATCTATCTATCTATCTATCTATCTATCTATCTATCTATCTATCTATCTATCTATCTATCTATCTATCTATCTATCTATCTATCTATCTATCTATCTATCTATCTATCTATAGATTCTATCTATCTATCTATCTATCTGTCTATCTATCTATCTATCTATCTAACTAACTAACTAATTAACTAACTAAATTGAGGTTTTTAGGCACCATTTGGTGCAATTTGTCATCCTTAAGTATCAACAATATATAAAAATTGATAAACCATCAAAGAGCTTAGGGAAAATCACATTTGGATTGTGCATGATTGCTATGTGTAGAGTAATCATCTAGGGGAAAACTCGGAGTTTTGGGGGGTTTGAAGAACCATTTTACCATCTGGTGCATCAAGATCATATGAGAAACCTATCTCCACATTGAGAAACCAAGAATTTTCTTAAAGCCCAACCAAGATTGCCCTATTTCTAGAGCCATCATCCGAAGGAACTAAGGGTTTTTTTACCATTTCTTGGACCCATAATCATCATGAAGGGTTGATACAATTTCTAGAGAGAAAAAACTTGTTAAATAGAGCAATCACCCAAAGGTTTTCCCTAAGTTTTTGATGAGAGGGACATAGAGAACTACCCTAGATACGCCAAGAACATTAGAGAACTCCTTTCCCACATAAAGGGATCAAGAATTTTCTCAAAGACATAACCACAATTTCCCTAATCTTGAATTGTTGTAGAGAAATTGTTTGTGTACCTTGAGTATGGTCTTTCTTTGATTGATTTGTCATTTTATAGGCCCCAAAAAAGTTACATAGAAGTCCTAAGTTAGAATTTTCATTAATAAGGCTCTTTAACCTCTCCACAATTGCCTCAACTTGAGATTGGCTAGAGCCATTGCTAGTTGCGAAATGTTAGACCTTAATTGGATCTAATAATTCATTCCAGGATCTAATGAGGACTTCTAAGTAATTTTCCCAAAACAAATATACTCAAAAGGACTTGTTAACTTCCTGATGATTGCTCTGTGTATACAAATGTTCCATAAGAATTTTGGGTCTTGAACTTTAAAAAGGTACTTCGAGCATCCATTGGACAATATGAACATTGTAGAAACAACTATCTAGCAAAATCCACCAGAAAGAGTCAAAGACATAACCATGATTGCCCTACATCCTAGATCCCTAGAGCAATTGTTCAAAGGGCTAATTGGGCTCTTGAATGATGAAACTTTGATATTATTATCAAAATCAAGGGACATATTATAAGCAACAATTTATCCAATAACCTCTAAAAAGAGCTTAAGGAATATTGACAATAGCATAGTACTCTATCTACTAGAGCCATCCTCTTGAGGCTATCTGTTGATTTTGAACTTAGGGAGAAATTTTTTACCATCGTTGGATAGTGGGCATCACATTTCAAGATATTTCCATGAGAAATGTACCCTGAAAGATCATAAGACACACCCACAATTTCCCTAGCATTGTCTATATTTAGAGCAAGGCTTGGGAGGATTAGGATTGAAGGAAGACATCATTAGAGCCTAAGGGACCTTAGAAAAGGAACTTTGCATCAAAATCAAGCCAAAAAGGGTGAAGGGAACCAATTCATGACTTTCCTAACTCTTAGGTATTTTGAGAAATCATCTATGAGTTTTTGGTGTGAAAACTAACAAGCATTTACACAAGACTCTAATTTTTACCTTAAGGAACATTTTCAAGCAATTTGATTGCCAAACACATCAAGAATCCAAACTTCTACTTTTTCACAATTGCCCTAAGGATAGAGTAATCATTGCGAAGATTTTGAGCCATATAAGTAGTGCATTCTTATTTTAGTGTTCTGAAATCTTTACTGAGTACATTCCATTTAGATCTAAGTGGTAAAGTCAAATGGAAGCTCATATAACCTCTAAATCTAGCTTAGCTTGCTAAAGTAGTCTTGTGGAAGCTCCTAGCACATATTTAAGGGCATAAGCCATCAAGTCAGACCTGTAGACACTTGACATTAAGGAGAACCTGGATATTGACTTGGGAAGGAATTTGGGCCTCAAAAACTCTTAGAAAGTGATTTCAATTGCTCTTAAACTCTAGAGAAATTACCCAAGAAAAAAACTGATTTCATACAGGTTTTGGTTCGCCAGTATAAGCATCTCAAAGTCTACTATAGGTTTAGCAAAAATCGACAAGGTAGTTCTGTTCAACTTTTTCAGATACACACACTTTTTTTGCATCAGGGTATTTTAGTTAGTGGCCATGGATGAAAGCAGCGAGGTATTCCATATGTTGGCTATTGAGGATAAGTTGGATGGTACCAATTACCCATTGTGGGCGACATGTATTGGTTGCAAAAGGACTGTGGAACATTGTGCAAGGTGTTGAAAAACATCCTATTACACCTACAAATACAGGTATTGAAGGTGATGTAGATGGCATTGAAGATGTTGATATTCTTCAAATTCCTATTTGTGTTGCGGTTTCTATTGCACCTACTGTAGAGCAAATTCATTGGGATGGCAGAGATGCTCAAGCACATGCATTGATAGCCTTGTCTGTCAAACGTGCCATTATTCCTCACATTTGCTCTTGCAAAACAGCTAAGGATGCTTGGGATACACTTACCACATTCTACCAGGCTAGGAATGAGGCTTTTGTTGCTTATCTCCAAAAATAGTTGGAGAGTGAGCATATGAATGAAGGTGATTCTATGGATAGTTTTCTAACAAACATCAAAGACTGGAAGGAACAATTGATTTCTGCTGATGAAGTTATACTAGATGTCTCTCTTGTGCAGAACGTTCTAAATGGTCTTCCTAATTCATATCAGAATTTTGCTTCTACTCTTCATTTGATGATGAAAGGCAATCCAACCTTGTCATTTGAGGATTTAGTCTATGTTCTATTGCAAGAAGATCAGTCTAGACAGGGCAAGTTCATTATGCACTACCAGTATGTAAAATGGGCACCCTCCATTCTGATCGAGGGGGGGAATATATGTCTTTTGACTTTAATGTGTTTTTGGCTAAACGTGGGATAAAACATATGAGACCAAGAACCACACTAGGATACAAAATTTAGAAAATCAATTAAAGCATTCTGATTCTGAAAAGGCTGAAGATTTTATCAAACGGATAAAACATCTTCAAGATCAATTGGCTGAAGTTGGTGTTGTTATAACACCAGAAGAGCTGGCTCGAAGATGTGTACGTGTTCTTCCAGCAAAGTATGGTGGATTAGTAACAGCCCTTAACACTCAGGTAAGACCAACTCCTCTTACATTTGAAGAGCTTTGTGTGATGCTTTTAGAAGAAGAGATGCGGCTGAAGAATCGGCAAAGTACAAGTGATGCTGCATTCTCAGCAAATGCAAAAGGTAAAGGCTCTTTTGATGGATCAAAGAAGAAGCCAAAGAAGAAAAAGTTCACAAGAAGTTGCTTCTATTGTGAAAAGAAAGGCCATGCCATCAAGGATTGCAGAAAGAAGCAAGCTGATGAACGGAATGGGATTGTAAAATCATCGTGGAAGAATAAAGAGTTTGCAAACAACACAGAGCTAGAACTTTGGGTAGCTATTGAAGAGGTATGCTCATCTGCTCAAGCTCGTGTTGATGAACCATGGATTTTAGATAGTGGAGCTTCTCACCATATGACTAGTAAAAAGGATTGGTATAGTTCCCTAGTGCCTCTACGGGAATCCATCAATGTAGTGGTGGGAAATGACTCCAAGTGTCCAGCCAAAGGAATTGGAACCATCTCTTTTATCACTTCTTCAGATGTCAAGAAAAAGTTATCCGATGTTCTCTATGTACCTACACTTAAAAGAAATTTGTTATCAATTTCTGCAATAACAGATCGTGGACTCGAAGTTCACTTCAATAAGAGTGGTGCAGAAATCATGGATTCATCAGGTAATGTTGTAGGTAAAGGCATACGACAGGATAACTTGTATGAGTTAAGTGCTTTAACTGCTACAAAAGATAAAGATGTAAGCAGGTTATGGCACCAATGATTTGGGCATCTCGGATTTGCAGTTTTGAAGGAGATGCAAAGAACAGGGATGGTTGCTCATTTGCTTGCATTTTCAGAGTTTCAAGAACCTTGTGAAGCTTGTATGATGGGCAAGCAACAACGAAAGTGTTGGAAGTGAGGTAGGCCCTTAGGCTAATGTCACAGGTCCATGGTTCCATAGTTCCATTCATGTACAACATTAATTCTAGCAATCTTCCATATTGACAAAACATGAACATACCACAACTTAATCATACAGATGATGAGACAAAGATAGAGAAAGAATAGACGTCATGTGTAAGGTGTTACGTAAGCCATCGCTTACTCATAGTATCATATATACCAATGTTCAATGTACAATGTGGGAGCAAAATTCTCAACCATTCTATGTGATGAGAAATAGATGAATGAGTGAATGTACAATGTAACAAACATATTCAGATGTATGGGCAGTAATCTGAATATACATGAGATGTGTGACCTAATAGGTTATAGAAGAGTGAATATGAGTGACTGGATGAGGAAGGATCAGTGTGAAAGTGATGGTCAACAAACCTACATCTAAACTTAGGCTATGGAAGACCCTAAGTCAGATACATGTGTGAAAAGATCACATACTTATAAAGTAGCATAGAATGCTAACAAGATTGTTGCCGGAAATCCTCAAACTCATGTGAACACATCTTCTCAAACACCTCATAAAAATATGCATAAAGCATATAAGTATTGATTCTCTTGTACCTATGCCGAATAGGACTCCTTCTGATATGAACGCCACAGCCTCCATAAACTTCAAGTAGTACCTGTGTGCATAAAGAGAATATGTACCTGAATACTTAACATAAGATGTGAATCTTATGTTAATCACCATCTAATGTCTTTGAAGTAGCCCGACATCTTCTTGTAGAAGACAATCTTCAACCTAATATCTTCCTGTAGAAGATAATCTTCAAAATCATGTAGATGGTCCCATCCAATGTCTTTGAAGTAGCCAGGCATCTTCTTGTAGAAGATAATCTTCAACCTAACATCTTCTTGTAGAAGATGATCTTCAAATACATCATGTAGATGGGCGATCCTCACCATCAAGCTGCTAATAATCAAGTCTTCTTGCCATGAACAAGAGATGACCTCCTCTCCATGAGCTAGAGTGTGAGCACACCCTTCATCTTCTCCAAGAAGAATCACCAAGAAGAACTCCATAGCTGCTCCTCAACATGCTTCAAGTTAGCACCATGGCTGCCCCATCTGCTAGAAGAAACACCACCTCTACTGAGGTCCAAGCTCTAGAAAGCTTGTGTTGATCCTAGGTGAAGGATGATTACAATGAGCCCAAGGTGCTTCTTATATAGTAGTTTGTGTACTTGAAAAGCACCCCTCCTAAAAGCCAAAATAAAGCACAACGATCGTAAATCTTTTGCGGAAGAAAAAAAATCCATCGCGATCGTTTTACGAAAAGCTGTCCACCTGCGTCGTTAATTTGCCCGTGAGCTTTTAATAAAGCAAAAGCTAAAAGATATCTATTTGCCCCGCGCTGCCGCCGTTAGGGATTGAACTCGGGTGGATACTTGGGAGGATAGCGACCTATCAACGCCGCCAAAGCTCTAGTGTGTAAAGGATGTGAGTTTGACAACTATAGACGCTGGTACGCGGCCGTCAGCTTGAAGAAGTATAGAAGCTTTGTACACATCCTGTAAATTCTAGATAGAATGGACCAATAGGAACATTGTTTATCCAACAATCCCCCCTGCAATGTCATATTGGTACAACCTGGTCTCGATCTGCAAATTATCAAAGCTGCAAAGTAGCACAAGCTTCAAATAGCTTGTCATAAGCTTCAAGCTTGTACTTCCGACACTTCAGAACTTTTCTTCTGAAGTCTTCTTCAAAACTGTATTTGACTTTTCTTCAAAAAATCTGAACTTGCTGAATATGAACCATAATACTTGAGAAAATATGCAAAATAGATATCCAATAGTGTACACATCAAACAATCATTGCTTGACAAATGTAGCATGAACTGTCTCTACACCTGCTATCTCCTGTCTTCAAAAAACCTGAAAACATACACTAGGATCCACATATTTGCATATACCTTCCAATAAGGTTTCTCAATGTACTTCTGTTGTGTCATGTAAATACACTAAACAAAATCAAGAACTAGGAATACCTGTAGGTATGACTCTACATTCTTTTACATATGGCTGAAAACAAGTCTTCATGTTTCATCACCCCCCTGGATGACTTAACGCTAGTATCCAGAATTCTTCAAATATATCAAACTTTATGAAATGTGGAACGTCTTCCTTCATAAATCTGATGTTCAGTGATCAATACCTGTATCTGAAACAAAATCTCTTAACCCTTTTTTTATTAGCACTGCAGTTGCTAATAACTTTCACTGTAGGTCTTCAGCTTCCCATATTGTAGAATAAGGTTAGCTGATAAAACCTTGCTGAAAGCTTTTTAGGATTCATAACCTTCTGTAACATAACAAGTATCTTCTTCTATCTCTCTGCAAGACAAATCTGATAGAACCTGAATCTTTGACTTACTTCCTTCAATGTTAAGAATCTTCACAAACAAAGGATAGACAACTAACTCATAAATGTTCAAGATCATACAAGATCATACAAGATCAATGATCTCTCCTGTGTAGAATCTGTTGTCATCAAACCTTCATGACTGAATGTTTGATTTACTTCATGAATGTCTCCAAGTGTCCATGCTTCTCAAAAAGTTGTAAAACTTTTCTTCAAACAAATCCTTCAAGGAATCTGCAATTCCTACTTGAAACATAAGTGGACAAACTTCTCACCTTGAGAACTTCAAAAGCTGCAAGTTGATACTTCATAACTTTCATATTTTACCCGGGTGAAATGTGATAGTACTTGCTTGATTTTCTTTTGGCTAACTCCACTTTTCAATCAAGTGATAGGATATGATGGAACACCTTTTTGAATACAAACATGTATCCAAAAGTCAAGAAAATCACTGAAAGTAGATTCTTCAACTGACTGGTACATCAACAAGATTCTGAATTTTCTGAAGTTTCTCAAAATACTGAATATGAGGTAATCTTTTCCAAACATAAAACCTCAACCCAAGTCTTCAACATCTGCTACAGAAAACTCTTTTACCTCAAGAGTTAGATAAAGAAGAAATATACTTCTCTGCAACTTGTCATATACCAAGTAGCTCTGTATTGACACTCCAAGAATTCTTTGAGGGAACATATAAGCTGCCTGCTCAAAAGCTTTAACATAACTCATACACATATGAGTGCTTTTGTTTCTCTCAATGCAATTCTTTGTCAAATCTACTAAATCGTGACCAAGTGTAATGCAAAACAAGAAACTGCTTCTTCTTTAAACAAGATGTTCTCGTAGACTTGTCTTTGGATGTAGAGGATAAAATAGGAAAAGTATATGGAAAATATATGAGAAAAGGAAGCCTTACTTTTCTTTTGGAAATGATGGACTTTCTTTTTTTGCATCTTTCTTCCACCTGATGATGTCAACATTTTCAAACTTCTCTTCCATACCTTTTGTTCTCTTCATCTTGAAGTAGCAAACACTCTTGACCTCTTCAAATGAACTTTTCTCTTCCTCTAATGCTAAGAGTAAGAAATAAAACAAACATGGTATACAAATGGAAGTGAGTATAGAAACATGTTTTATCATCTCCTCATATCTCTGAATAAAAATTCTGCTTCAAATGTCTGAAACGACTAAATTCACCAATCGTTGTCTGAATGATGAATTGCCCTTCTAGAGTTACCTTCTCTAGATACATTTGTACCTTGATATCCAACCAACTTGCAACAGAAAATTGGCTGTAAAACTCATCTCATCTCTGCACTTGTCTTCTTAGATAAACTTTCTTGCCATGAAAGAGATCTCCTCAAAACTCTCTAGAAAAACCTCTAGATACCTGTTTTGATGTAGCTAATGCTTTAACTTTCAAATGATGAAAGCGTATAAAAGCACTCCTTGAAACCTTCAAAATCTCTTCATAACTGCTCTTCTAAGATATGACTTGCAAATGACAATCTGATAGTAGAAACTGATACCTGTGATTTGATGTTGATCTGATTTCTTCATCTTCTCTAAACCATTATTCTTCCTTGAATTTGAAGTAGTCTTCTCTTCATCAAGTCTGGGTCTTCAAACAATACTTTTGTAAAGTATTTGCATACTCTTCCAAAAATATTCGGCTGTTAACAGATCATCAACTTCATACTCCACACTGATGAATGTAACTGAAGTGTCTAATTCTCAAATCTCTACTCATCTAGATTAAGTGTGTATGTCAAATGTCAAATGTTAGAAGATGCTTTTAAATCATATGTTGTAAATCTGGAATTCTAGGAACCTGGGATTATGAATGAGCCTTAATGCATTGACGCCAAAGATCTAAAGTTATGTAACCAAAACCTTAGTGCTCTGATACCAAATGTTGGAAGTGAGGTAGGCCCTTAGGCTCATGTCACAGGTCCATGGTTCCATAGTTCCATTCATGTACAACATTAATTCTAGCAATCTTCCATATTGACAAAACATGAACATACCACAACTTAATCATACAGATGATGAGACAAAGATAGAGAAAGAATAGACGTCATGTGTAAGGTGTTACGTAAGCCATCGCTTACTCATAGTATCATATATACCAATGTTCAATGTACAATGTGGGAGCAAAATTCTCAACCATTCTATGTGATGAGAAATAGATGAATGAGTGAATGTACAATGTAACAAACATATTCAGATGTATGGGCAGTAATCTGAATATACATGAGATGTGTGACCTAATAGGTTATAGAAGAGTGAATATGAGTGACTGGATGAGGAAGGATCAGTGTGAAAGTGATGGTCAACAAACCTACATCTAAACTTAGGCTATGGAAGACCCTAAGTCAGATACATGTGTGAAAAGATCACATACTTATAAAGTAGCATAGAATGCTAACAAGATTGTTGCCGGAAATCCTCAAACTCATGTGAACACATCTTCTCAAACACCTCATAAAAATATGCATAAAGCATATAAGTATTGATTCTCTTGTACCTATGCCGAATAGGACTCCTTCTGATATGAACGCCACAGCCTCCATAAACTTCAAGTAGTACCTGTGTGCATAAAGAGAATATGTACCTGAATACTTAACATAAGATGTGAATCTTATGTTAATCACCATCTAATGTCTTTGAAGTAGCCCGACATCTTCTTGTAGAAGACAATCTTCAACCTAATATCTTCCTATAGAAGATAATCTTCAAAATCATGTAGATGGTCCCATCCAATGTCTTTGAAGTAGCCAGACATCTTCTTGTAGAAGATAATCTTCAACTTAACATCTTCTTGTAGAAGATGATCTTCAAATACATCATGTAGATGGGCGATCCTCACCATCAAGCTGCTAATAATCAAGTCTTCTTGCCATGAACAAGAGATGACCTCCTCTCCATGAGCTAGAGTGTGAGCACACCCTTCATCTTCTCCAAGAAGAATCACCAAGAAGAACTCCATAGCTGCTCCTCAACATGCTTCAAGTTAGCACCATGGCTGCCCCATGTGCTAGAAGAAACACCACCTCTACTGAGGTCCAAGCTCTAGAAAGCTTCTGTTGATCCTAGGTGAAGGATGATTACAATGAGCCCAAGGTGCTTCTTATATAGTAGTTTGTGTACTTGAAAAGCACCCCTCCTAAAAGCCAAAATAAAGCACAACGATCGTAAATCTTTTGCGGAAGAAAACAAATCCATCGCGATCGTTTTACGAAAAGCTGTCCACCTGCGTCGTTAATTTGCCCGTGAGCTTTTAATAAAGCAAAAGCTAAAAGATATCTATTTGCCACGCGCTGCCGCCGTCAGGGATTGATCTCGGGTGGATACTTTGGGAGGATAGCGACCTATCCACGCCGCCAAAGCTCTAGTGTGTAAAGGATGTGAGTTTGACAACTATAGATGCTGGGACGCGGCCGTCAGCTTGAAGAAGTATAGAAGCTTTGTACACATCCTGTAAATTCTAGATAGAATGGACCAATAGGAACATTGTTTATCCAACAAGGCATTTCCAAGAGAGACCAGCAATCGATCTCAAGCTCCTCTAGAGTTGGTACATGCTGATCTCTGCAGTAAAATGTCTCTACACCTGCTTTAGGAGGATCTTTCTACTTTTTGTTGTTAGTCATGTGACACCACACAAAAAATGGTTCTCTAATTATGTAGCAAAGTCTGTAGGTAATGTGAGATTTGGTGACTCTTACCAGTGTGACGTGGTGATTGGAGATGTGGTTGTGCAGTTCAATGATTGTTCAAAATTTACTATGCATAATGTATGTCATGTACCTCAGTTATCACGTAGTTTGATGTCAATTGGTCAACTTGATTACCTTGGTTACAAGGTGGTCTTCTATGCTCACTCCTTTCATATATCAAAGGGCAATATCATTATTGTAAAAGGAAGAAAAGTTGGCTCACTTTATCCTTTATTTGTATCACAAAAAGAACACTTGTTAGTTGTTACTGAACAACCTATGGCTTGTATTTGGCATGGTTGTTTGGGCCATATATCTCATAGTGGAATGGAAATCTTTCTCGTTATGGCTACTTACTTGTGTTATCTTTCTCTAATTTTTTATTTTGTGAGCATTGTCAATATGGAAAGCAAACCAGAAATGTGCATAGAATGCACATTGACTCTTCAATTTAGCCCTTAGATTTCGTTCATACATATGTGTGTGGTCCTATGCCCACTAGGTCCTTAGGTGGTTCTCTTTACTCTGTCACTTTCATAGATGATGCCACTAGAAAAGTCTGGGTATATCCTATCAAATCGAAGGATGAGGTATTCCCTACTTTCAAAAAATGGTTTTCTTTAGTTGAGACTGAAATAGGAACTAAACTTAAGGCTTTACATTTAGATAATGGGGGTGAGTATACCTCACATGAATTTATCCTTTTCTATCAATCTAGTGGGATTGTAGAGAGTTTACAGCTCCATATACCCTAGTACAGAATGGTGTAGCTAAAAGGATGAATATAACTATTCAAGATAGACTACTTTCTATGTTGCATCATGCAAACCTCTCACAAGGTTTTTTGGCAGAAGCAGTATTGTCTATAGTTCATGTGATTAACCTTTCACCTAGTACTACCAAAGGTCTGAAAGTGGCAGAAGAGTTATGGACGGGCAAGCCACCATATTATGATCATCTTCGAGTTTTGGGGTGTGAAGCATATGTTCATATACCCAAGAGTCTTAGACAAAAGTTGGACCATAAGTCAAAGAAATGCACATTTTCTTGGATATGGTCGAGAAGGAAAATTTGGATATCGCTTATGGGATTCTAAAACACGGTCAGTGATCAAAAGTAGTGATGTCATTTTCAATGAGTCTAAGATGCATAAATGGCCCATTAAGGAGGTTGAAGTGAGAAGAGTGGTGTCTGAGGATACTAGTCCTCCAATTAGCATGCATAAAAATGTTGCACATAGGGACATTCAAGAGAATGTTCGATTAGATTAGTCTACACATGTTCCTATTCAGCAACCATTGAGACACTCTACACGTGTCTCACATCCACCTGATAGATATGTTCTAGTTTTAGATTTTGTTCTGCTAACAAATGTCGGTGAGCCTTCTTGCTACAAAGAGGTTATGCAGACAGAGGATCATGTCAAGTGGGAGCATGCCATGAAGAGTGATTTGGATTCAATTCACAAGAATGGTACTTGGGATTTAGTACCTTTGCCAAAGGATAGGAAAGCTATACCATGTAAATGGGTATATAAGCTAAAATTCACATCAGATAGTGCTTCTCCAAAGTATAAAGCACGACTTGTTACAAAGGGTTTTAAACAACAACATGGTGTTGATTTTGAGAAAAACTTCTCTCCCATGGTCAAGATGACTACCTTGCGCATGTTGCTTGGATTCGTTGCAATGAAGGACTTAGAGCTAGTCCAAATGGATGTGAAAATTGCTTTCTTGCATGAAGATCTTACAGATGAGATCTATATGGAACAACCAGGGGGTTATGTAGTTCCTAACAAGGAAAGTCTAGTTTGTAAGCTCAAGAAGAGCTTGTATGGACTTAAACAGTCCCCTAGACAATGGTACCAAAACTTTGATGCTTTTATGAAGTCCTAAGGCAATTCTCAAAGCAATGAGGATCATTGTCTCTACACAAAGAGATGCTCATATGGTAGCTTGATATGCTTGATACTTTATGTCGATGATATGTTGATTGTTGGGAATTCCTCTTATGACTTGTCAATTCTCAAAATGAAGTTGAGTCAGACATTTGATATGAAGGATTTGGGGGATGCCAAACATATGCTTGGCATGCGCATTACTCGTGATAGGAGTAAAAGATGCATATACTTGTCTCAAAGTGAGTACATATCCAAAGTACTTCATAGGCTCAATATGCATGGTGGAAAGGCATTGAGTACACCTTTACCCACATATGTGAAATTGAGCAAGGATGATTTTCCCAAATTAGATGATGAAAAGGAATTCATGACCAAATTCCCTATCAGTCTGTTGTTGGTAGTCTCATGCTATGGTAGCTACGAGACCAAACATTGCATTTGCAGTGGGAGTTGTGAGCATATATATGTCTAATCCTGGCAAGAAACATTGGGACATGGTCAAGATGATTTTGAGATATTTGAGTGGCACTAAGGGCAAGTTTCTATGCTTAGGTAGAGGGAAAGCATCCATTACTGGTTACACAGATTTTGACTATGTTGGTTGTGTAGACATGTTGATATATTTAGGTAGTGATGTGTGTGAACACACTAAGACCACCGGGGCACTTTTTTCCCTCTTTAGGAGGTTTTTTTCACCCGGCTTGTATATACGTCTATTGCCCTAATCGGCTACTTATCTTTGTACATTCTCTAGTAATACATTCAGTATTGTGTGTTGTGCTGCAGGCTTCTTCTCCTTCCTTGTGTTGTTTGTGTGCTTCTGCAAATGTCTATCTCCAACAATTGGTATCAGAGCAGGTCGTCGCTTCATCTATGGCACCATCGACACTCCTCCGATTGCAGTCTCAGAATTGCACGAATTTTGCTCAGCATACTCCGCTTGTTTTTGAGATCAAAAAAGCTTCGTTCTATGGTGTTGAAATTGCAATCTGAGCTCATTTTGGCCTCCGAACGCACTATCACAGTGCTTGTGTACGTTATTTCGTCTTTTTGTGCCAAAGATATATACCAGTTTTTGTTCGCCAATATAGGCGTCTCGAAGTCTGCTACATGTCTAACAGAATTTATCTAGGTAGTTCTATTCAACTTTTTGAGATACAGTCAATTTTTTGCATCAAGGTATTTTAGTCATTGGCCATGGCTGAAAGTAGTGATGTATTCCGTATGTTGGCCATTGAGGATAAGTTGGATGGTACCAACTACCTGTTATGGGCTTATATGGTGTGACATGTATTGGTTGCAAAAGGATTGTGGAACATTGTGTAGGGTGTTGAAAAACGTCCTATCACACTTGCAACTGTTACAACAGAAGCTGAGGTAGAAGGTATCAAAGATGATGATATTCTGCATATTCCTGTTCGTGTTGTGGTTTCTGCTTCACCTACTGTAGAGCAAATCCGTTGGGATGGCAAAGATGCCCAGACACATGCATTGATAGCTTTGTTTGTCAAACATGCCATTATTCCTCACATTTGCTCTTGCAGAAGAGCTAAGGATGTTTGGGATACACTTACCACATTGTACCAAGCTAGGAATGAGGCTCGTGTTGCTTACCTCCGAAAACAGTTGGAGAGTGAGCACATGAATGAAGGTGATTCTATGGACAAATTTCTAACAAAGATCAAAGACTTGAAGGAACAATTGATTTCTGCTGATGAGGTTATACCAGATAGCTCACTTGTGCAGACCGTTTTGAATGGTCTTCCTGATTCATATCAAAGTTTTGCTTCTACTCTTCGGTTAATGATGAAAGGCAATCCAAATGCATTGTCATTTGAGGAGTTAGTCTCTGTTCTGTTGCAGGAAGATCAGTCCAGGTAGAACAGGTCCATTATGCGTGTTACAGATCAAGCTTTCTTGGCTAGTCAGAAGGGCAAAGGAAAATGGAGCTCTTCAACTAGTAAGCAAAAATCTACAAATGTTGCACATTTGAAGAAGGAATATAAAGATGAGAAGAAATCAGAAAAGCAGAAATTGTTTTGCAAGTACTATAAAGGGAATGATCATATCATAAAGAACTATCCAAAATTGGCTGCTAAAGAGGCAAAGAAGAAAGAGGCTAGAATGGTTGTTGCAGAGGCCTCTACACCAAAAACAGAGTCTGCTAATCTTGTGCAGGAAGAAGAATGGGCGTTTACTACTGTCTTCAGTTTTGACCCATCTTTTCATGAGCAATGCATGTCAGCAGTAGACTCAGATGTTTGCCAGTATTTTGACAGCGGGGCGACCAAACATATTACCTCGTAGCACAGTTTCTTCTCTTCACTCGAGCCTGGCCCTATAGGGAATATTGTTACATGCGCCAACAACTCCTCTTATCCTATTATGGAAGTTGGTAAGATCATTTTGACTACTGTTGATGGTAGTTCTTTCACTTTCTCAGATGCTTTATTTGTGCCAAGGATCAAGAAGGACATGTTATTAGTTTCTGCATTAGCCAAGATTGGCTTGGTTGTGAAATTTGTTGATGACAGGTGTATAATTCATGATCTATCAAATGGCGATGTGATTATTGCTTCTAGCATTTTATGTCGTGGGCTGTATAAGCTCATAAACTATGAAAGATCTCTGAATGATTCGGCATGTGTAGTACATGATTCTCAAGCTATGTCAGATGCAAAGCTTTGGCATGCACGCTTTGGTCATCTGAATTTTGCTAGTTTGCTACGCCTTCAGAAATCTGAAATGGTGTCCTCTTTGCCCAAAATTGAGGCACTTGGAAAACATGTTTGTGAAGGCTGTATTTTGGGCAAAATGCAGCGTTCCTCATTTCCAAAAGATGGTTCAGTTCGGGCTACTCAGAAATAGCATCTTGTACATAGTGATGTACGTGGTCCTATGCAGAAACCTTCTTTTGGAAATTACCTTTACTTCGTGACTTTCATTGATGATTTTTCCAGGCATGCATGGGTATATCCATTGAAGGCAAAGTTTGAAGTGTTCATGTGCTTCAAACAGTTTTTGGTTTTGGCTGTAAAATGGGCACCCTCCGTTTAGATCGAGGGGGGGAATATATGTCTTGTAATTTTAATGCATTTCTGCCTGAACGTGGGATAAAACACTAGTGTACAGTGCCGTATACACCTCAACAAAATGGAGTTGCTGAACAAAAGAACAGGTCACTCATGGAGATGGCAAGGTGTATGGTCAAGAGTCGGGCTTTACCACATAGTTTTTGGCTTGACGTTGTCATGTGTGCAGCATATGTACTTAACAGGTGTCCCACTAAAGCACTGCAGTCTATCACTCCATATGAGGCTTGGCATGATCGCAAGCCATCTGTTGCTCATCTATATGTTTTTGGTTGTTTTGCATATGCATTAGTGCCTGAACAACATCGTAGAAAATTGGATGATAAAGCAGTAAAATGTATTTTTGTTGGGTACAGTTCTGAAATTAAAGGCTATCGTCTGTATCATCCACAGACTTAAAGCATTCTGTTTAGCAGTGATGTTGTTTTTGTGGAAGATGTTATTCAGCCATTGCTTTCATGTACTAAGGAGACATATATTAGCTCCAAAGACATGTATGATACTTTGCTGCATCTTTTTATAGGTGGACAGTCTAGTGTTGGTCCCAATGAGGCAACTTCTCAGCCTTTGCAGGTTTCATGTGATGCAGATCATTCCATTTCTGATGCAGATTTACATGATGCACTAGTTGATGAGAGAGTTGATATTGAGCAGGCAAAAACTATGTAGATCATTCCATTTCTGATGCAGATTTACATGATGCACTAGTTGATGAGAGAGTTGATATTGAGCAGGCAAAAACTATGCCAAAATGGCTGGTGCAGACTTTGCGTGACAACAAATTAGATGCACCTCTATCATATCATACTCATTCAGGCTCTCATAGTGCCTCTTTTGCATCAGATTACTATGCTATGGCTGAATCTAGTCTCTGTGATGAGAATGAGCCTGTTTCATTTGATGAAGCACAAAATTCAGAAAATTGGATGGCTGCTATGTAATTTGAATATGATGATATAATGAAGAATGGTACTTGGTCCTTATGTGACTTGCCTCCTGGCATGAAGGCCATTGGGACTAAGTGGGTATACAAGCTGAAGCATAAGTCTGATGGTACAGTTGAGAGGTATAAGGCTAGACTTGTTGCAAAGGGTTATGTGCAAGAAAGACGCATTGATTTTGATGAGAACTTTGCACCTACTTGCCGAATGACTACAGTTCGTAGCATATGTGCACTTGCAGCTCATCATGGTTGGAATGTACATCAGTTGGACATTAAAACAACATTTCTTAATGGTGACTTGCATGAAGAAGTGTATGTTTTTCAGCCCCATGGCTTTGTGCAAAAAGGGCATGAAAACCAGCTATGCAAGTTAAAGAAGGCATTATATGGTTTAAAGCAAGCACTATGTGCTTGGTACGAGAAGATACATGCCTATCTGATTGCACATGGTTTTGAGAATAGTCCAACTGAAAGCACCTTATATGTTAAGCGTGCTAATGATGTACTTCTGATCATTGTTCTCTATGTTGATGACATCCTGCTCACTAGTCCTATTAAGAAGCATATTCCTAATTTTAAGGCTGATTTGCATGCCTCATTTGAGATGTATGATTTGGGGCATTTGCATCACTATTTGGGCATTCAGTTTATGCAAGTTGATGGTGGAATGGCTTTGTGTCAAACGAAATATATTGACACATTATTGCGGCATTTTGGCCTTCAAGACTGTAAGCCTATTGCCACTCCTATGGAGACAGGTTTACGATTGAGTCTTCATGATGCTTGAGATGCATTTGATGTTGTTCTCTATCAGCAGGTTGTTGGATGCTTGATTTACTTATGCATTACTTGGCCAGATGTTCAGTTTGCTGTCTCATAGATGAGCAGGTTTATGCATTGCCCAGGAGTCAAGCATTGGCAGGCGGTTAAGCACGTCTTTTGCTACTTGAGTGGTACTCGGCTACGTGGGTTGTTTTATCCAAAGGGGGGATCACTACCGCCAGCTTTGCATGCTTTTTCTAACTCTGATTGGGCTGGTTGTTATGACACTCGTGTGTCCACTAGTGGCTTTTGCTTCATGCTTAGTAGCTCATGTATTGTTACCGTTAGTGTCCATGTGAAAGGCCAAATGGCCACCGGACACTTCTTTGTATATGTTCTTTAATAAAACATATAGTGGCCTGGTCAGTCACAATCTGGAAGTTCGACCGCATTTCCAAGACCTAAGAAGGCTATCATCGTGCTCCCTGTGTACTGTGTTTTTCTGCGTATTCTGTAGCCTCTGTGCGGAGTACTGCGTGCGGCCTTTAGGAGCTCGGTTTTCTACTCCAAGTATATCATCGTGGAGCTCTCGAAAAAGGAGAGCGCACTGTGGTGCATCGCCATCGAAATACTTCACTGGTATCAGAGCAGTTCGAGGCAAAAGCTTTGTTCCTTTTGTGCGAGCGAAGCGACCCCCCCAGGCTTTCTCCAAGGCTTACGACTAAGGCGGCGACTAAGGCGGCGACCAAGGCATAGACCTTGGCATACCTTCTCATCCGAGTCACCGAAGTCACCGTTGGCTGCACGCGAGGGAGGACCTCAACGATCAAGGAATATAGAGGTTCCCGGTACTTCCCGAGAGGTCACCCATCCCAGTACTGTTCCCCCCAGAGCTCGCTTAACCGTGGCAATCTCTTGCCACTAAGCTACACTCTTGTGGTGATTGAAGAAGGGGAAAGACTAAGGTTGACATTACCTTCAACAAGTTTTGGTCCCTCAAAGCTTCATTCTTTGCTTTCAAAGCCTATTTTTGAAGCTTTTTTTGGGGTGTCTTTTGGAGCCATTTTGGAGTACTTTCGCACATAGTTCTCTTCACATAGGTCCAAGAACATCAAGAAGAGTGTTCTTTGTACTTCTCAGAAAATAAGTATCAACCTTTTGGGTTGTACTTTCAGCCACACTCGTAAAAACTACAGGTTTCTCGAGAGGTCTTCAGTTTTGGTGGGAGCAGCCGCTGCAAATTTATGCAGGTTTTTAAGCTTAAAATATCAGAGTTGACAGACACTTGCGGGTGTTATTGGCTAGTTTTTGGGCTATGTATTCATCCTTTTAGTGTTATTTTACTGCATATATTGAGCACATACACAACATGTACGTTTTTGTGGATACCTCTTATGTACGTCCATGTGGTCATTGATATAGCGGTTACGTTCTTTGCATAAGGCCTTTTACGTTTGATAAAGAGGGTCGTGGTGAGGTTTTCTTAACTAGGAGACACCCAGATGTCGGGGTCTCTTCGGTGATGCAGGTGGAAGACTTACCTAGCCTCGCCATAGGAGATGTATGATAGTTGTTCATAGGTGCTCGATAAGCCTAGTTGGCTTCTATTGGGTAACTAATTATATGCAGTGGAGTATGGATTCACTATGCAGGTAGACATGTCAGTACTTGCAATTTTATGATACTTTGACACTGGTCATATGCTAATTTTGCAGAGGATACTCTGGCAAAATTTTTTTAGATTTCTGGTTTAGTCAACTATACAATGGTCGATTTACTCCTTGATACACTTATTTGTTGGTGTTTGGACTCCTCTAGCTCCATTATCATTCTATTCAGTTCTCTACCATCATGGCATCAGAGGTCTCAGGCACATCCGGTGGATCAGGGTCTAGTGCTAGTGTTCCGAGGAGGAGCTATAACTTGCAAGGCAAAGACCATTTTGAAATCCGAAAATTTGATGGCACAAACTTTGCTCTATGGAAATTAAAGATGTGCTGATTCAAAGTAGGCAATGGAAGACAATAAATGGGATTTCAAAGAAGCCTGCTGACATGGATGAAGATGATTGGGATGAGCTAGATGAAATGGCCAGGTCTACCATTCGCTTACACCTGGCAGATAATGTTTACTTTATAGTATTAGACTGTGAAAGTGCAGAGGAGCTTTGGAAGAAGTTATGCAATACATATGAAAAAGAGACGGCATCAAATAAGGTGTATCTGATGAGAAAATTATATGACCTTCGTATGAAGGACACAGATAGTGTTGCTGCTCATCTAAATGAGTTTGATGCTATATTCTCCCGGTTACAGGCTCAAAAAATGGATATGGATAATGAAATGAAAGCAGCATTGCTATTATGCACCCTGCCATCATCATGGGATACGTTTTGCACAGCTATTAGCAACAGTGCACCTGGTGGTAAACTCGTCTATGATGACATATGTGGAGCACTCTTGAGTGAGGAGATTCGTAGAAAATCTATGGTTGGCACTCAGAGTGGAGATGCATACAATGTTCGTGATTCTTACCAAGGAAAGAATCAGCAACGTGGCAGGAGCAAGAACAAGGAAAAGAATGGTCAACGGAATAAGAGTAGAAGTAAATCAAGGAAGAGGGATATCGAATGCCATTATTGTCATAAGAAAGGACACATGAAGAAAGACTGTTATGCATTAAAGAATGCTAAAGGTAAAGGACAGAATGTTGATGGGCATGTTAAACAGTTACCTGCACCATCTACTTCGACTGTGAAGATTGAAGAAATCAATGCTAGATGCTGATGTGTTGACACTTGATAGTACTGTGCCATTTGAGGCACTTATGGCTGATTCTCTTTCCCACACCTGGCTGCTAGATTCTGGTGCTTCTTTCCATGTGACACCACATAGAGAATGGTTCTCTAATTATGCAACAAAGTCTCTTCGTACTGTGAGACTTGGTGACTCTAACCAGTGTGATGTCGTGGGGATTGGAGATGTGGTTGTGCAGTTCATTGATGGTTCAAAATTTACTATGCATGACGTACGCCATGTACCTCAGTTATCACGCAGTTTGATGTCAGTTGGTCAACTTGATGACCTTGGTTACAAGGTGGTCTTCTATTCTCAGTCCTTTCATATATCAAAGGGCAATATGGTTATTGCAAAAGGAAACAAAGTTGGCTCACTTTATCCTTTATTTGTATCACAGAAAGAACACTTGCTACCTGTTACTGAACAGCCCATGGCTTGTATTTGGCATGGTCGTTTGGGCCATATATCACGTAGTGGAATGGAAAATCTTTCTCGTTCTGGCTACTTACCTGTGTTATCTTTCTCTGATTTTTCATTTTGTGAGCATTGACAATATGGAAAGCAAACCAGAAATGTGCATAGAATGCACATTGACTCTTCAATTCAGCCTTTAGATCTCGTTCATACAGATGTGTGTGGTCCTATGCCCACTAGGTCCTTAGGTGGTTCTCTTTACTTTGTCACTTTCATAGATGATGCTACTAGAAAAGTCTGGGTATATCCTATCAAATCAAAGGATGATGCATTCCCTACTTTCAGAAAATGGCTTGCTTCAGTTGAGACTGAAAAAGGAACTAAGCTTAAGGCTTTACGTTCAGATAATGGGGGTGAGTATACCTCACATGAATTCAGCCTTTTGTGTCAATCTAGAGGGATTCGTAGAGAGTTTACAGCTCCTTATACCCCAGTACAGAATGGTGTAGCTGAGAGGATGAATAGAACTATTCAAGATAGAGTAGTCTCTATGTTGCATCATGCAAACCTCTCACAAGGTTTTTGGGCAGAAGCAATATTGACTGCAGTTCATGTGATTAACCTTTCACCTAGTACTGCCAAAGGTCTGAAAGTGGCACAAGAGTTATGGACAGAACCACCATATTATGATCATCTTCGAGTTTTTGGGTGTGAAGCATATGTTCATATACCCAAGAATCTTAGACAAAAGTTGGACCATAAGTCAAAGAAATACATTTTTCTTGGATATGGTTGAGAAGGACAATTTGGATATCGCTTATGGGATCCTGAAACACGATCAGTGATCAGAAGTAGTGATGTCATTTTTAATGAGTCTAAGATGCATAAACAGCCCATTAAGGAGGTTGAAGTGAGAAGAGTGGTGTTTGAGGATACTAGTCCTCCGGTTAGCATGCATAAAAATGCTGCACATAGAGATGTTCAAGAGAATGTCCATTCAGATCAGTCTGCACATGTTCCTGTTCAGCAACCATTGAAACGTTCTGCACGTGTCTCATATCCACCTGATAGATATGTTCCAGGTTTAGATTTTGTTATGCTAACAGATGCCGGTGAGCCTTCTTGCTACAAAGAGGCTATGCAGACAGAGGATCACGTCAAGTGGGAGCGTGCCATGAAGAGTGAGTTGGACTCTATTCACAAGAATGGTACTTGGGACTTAGTACCTTTGCCAAAGGGCAGGAAAGCTTTACCATGTAAATGGGTATATAAGCTGAAATTCACATCAGATAGTGCTTCTCCAAAATATAAAGCACGACTTGTTGCAAAGGGTTTTAAGCAACAACATGGTGTTGATTTTGAGGAAATCTTCTATCTAGTGGTCAAGATGACTACTTTGCGCATGTTGCTTGGATTCGTTGCAATGGAGGACTTAGAGCTAGTCCAAATGGATGTGAAAACAGCTTTCTTGCATGGAGATCTTACAGATGAGATCTATATGGAACAACCAGAGGGTTATGTAGTTCCTGGCAAGGAAAGTCTATTTTGTAAGCTCAAGAAGAGCTTGTATGGACTTAAACAATCTCCTAAACAATGGTACCAAAAGTTTGATGCTTTTATGAAGTCCCAAGGCTATTCTCGAAGCAATGAGGATCATTGTCTCTACACAAAGAGATGCTCTGATGGCAGCTTGATATGCTTGATACTTTACGTCGATGATAGGTTGATTGCTGGGAAGTCCTCTTATGATTTGTCAATTCTCAAAAAGAAGTTGAGTCAGACATTTGATATGAAGGATTTGGGGGATGCCAAACATATTCTTGGCATGCGCATTACTCGTGATAGGAGTAAAAGATGCATATACTTGTCTCAAAGTGAGTACATATTCAAAGTACTTCACCGGTTCAATATGCAGGGTGGTAAGGCATTGAGTACACCTTTACCCACATATGTGAAATTGAGCAAGGATGACTGCCCCAAATCAGATGAGGAAAAGGAATTCATGACCAAAGTTCCTTATCAGTCTGCTGTTGGTAGTCTCATGTACGCTATGGTAGCTAGGAGACCAGACATTGCATTTGCAGTGGGAGTTGTGAGCAGATATATGTCTAATCCTGGCAAGAAACATTGGGAAGTGGTCAAGATGATTTTGAGATATCTGAGTGGCACTAAGGACAAGTGTCTATGCTTAGGTAGAGGGAAAGCATCCATTATTGGTTACACAGATTCTGACTATGCTGGTTGTGTAGACAATCGTAAGTGTACATCAGGGTAGATTTTTCATTTTGCTGGAGGTGTTATCTCTTGGAGATCTTGTCTTCAAGAATGTACAACTGTTTCCATCACAGAAGCAGAGTATGTTGCAGCAAGTGAGGCCTGTAAGGAAGCATTGTGGCTTTCTCTTCTTGCTTGTGATATGGGTTTACCTCAGCATGTACCTCACTTGCTCAGTGATAGTCAGAGTGCCATTGCTTTGGCTAAGAATCCGGTCTATCATGCAAAGACCAAGCACATTGAGGTGAGGTATCACTTCATTAGAGACTGCTTAGCCATTGAACGCATTATTCTTGAGAAGGTTCACACTCGAGATAATGCTGCAGATGCTTTGACTAAAGCTCTACCACATGATAGCTTTCGACACTGTTGTCACTTGATGGGGGTTACTTGATTCTTCATCTTACGCAGTCACTTGTATACTGTGTAACATGCCCATCAGGTGGGAGGTATAGTTTGTATACTTACACTCAGGTATTCTTTATCATTCTTTCTTTTTCTCCCATAGTTACTCAGTCATATTGGCCTTTAGTGGGAGATTGTTACCGTTAGTGTCCATGTGAAAGGCCAAATGGCCACCGGACACTTCTTTGTATATGTTCTTTAATAAAACATATAGTGGCCTGGTCAGTCACAGTTTGGAAGTTCGACCGCACTTCCAAGACCTAAGAAGGCTGTCATCGTGCTCCCTATGTACCGTGTTTTTCTGTGTATTCTGCAGCCTTTGTGCGGAGTACTGCGTGCGGCCTTTAGGAGCTCGGTTTTCTACTCCGAGTATATCATCGTGGAGCTCTCGAAAAGGAGAGCGCACTGTGGTGCATCGCCATCGAAATACTTCATGTATATCTTGGTTGAGCAAGAAGCAACCTACTGTGGCCACTTCCAATTGTGAGGATGAGTATAGGGAAGCTTTCACAACGACTGTTGAGTGTGTGTGGCTCAGATGCCTTATGGCTGATTTGGGTGTTGGTCAGTCTTCTGCCACCACCATCTTCACTCACAGTCAGAGCACATTGGCAGTTGCGAGGAACCCTGTGTTCCATGATCGCACTAAGCAGATTGAGGTGCATTATCACTATGTTAGGGAGAGGTTCTCTACTGGGGAGATCAGCTTGACATATGTGCCCACGCAGGAGAACATTGCGCACCTATTCACGAAGGCTCTACCTAGGGAGAAGTTTGAAGCTTTTTGCAAAGCGTTGGGCTTACTTCCTTTTGTGGAGTGATTTCCACATAGCTTGGCACTTCCTTATACATGAGTGCCAGCTCCTTGTTCACCACATCACTCCCAGGGGGGATTTGTTGATATATTTAGGTAGTGATGTGTGTGAACACACCAGGATCGCTGGTGCACTTTTTTCCCTCTTTAGGAGGTTTTTTTCCCTCGGCTTGTATATATGCCTATTGCCCTAATGGGCTACTTATCTTTGTACATTCTCTAGTAATACATTCAGTATTGTGTGTTGTGCTCCAAACTTCTTCTCCTTCCTTGTGTTGTTCGCGTGCTTCCACAAATGTCTATCTCCAACAAGACAATCATAAGTCTACGTCAGGGTACATTTTTCATTTTGTTGGAGGTGCTTTCTCTTGGAGATCTCGTCTTCAAAAATGTACAGTTGTTTCCACCATAGAAGCAGAGTATGTTGCAGCGAGGCATGTAAGGAAGCATTGTGGCTTTCTCATCTTGCTTGTGATATGGGTTTACCTAAGCATGTACCTTGTTTGCTCAGTGACAGTCAGTGTCATTGCTTTGCTTAAGAATCTGGTCTATCATGCAAAGACCAAGCACATTGAGGTGAGGTATCACTTCATTATAGATTGCTTAGCCACTCAACGCATTATTATTGAGAAGGTTCACACTCCAGATAATGTTGTAGATGCTTTGATGAAAGCTCTACCACAGGATAGCTTTCGACACTATTGTCACTTTGATCGGGGTTACTTGATTCATGATCTTACTCAGTCACTTATATATTGTGTAACATGCCCATCAGGTGGGAGGTATAGTTTGTATACTTACACTCAGATATTCTTTATCATTCTTTATTTTTTTCCCATAGTTACTTTGGCCATATTCGCCTTTAGTGGGAGATTGTTATCGTTAGTGTCCATGTGAAAGGCCAAATGGACACCGGACACTTCTTTGTATATGTTCTTTAATAAAACATATAGTGGCCTAGTCAGTCATAGACTATAAGTTCCATCGCATTTGTGAGACCTAAGAAGTTTGTCTTTGTGCTCCCTGTGTACTGTGTCTTTTTGCATATTTTGTAGCCTCTGTGTGGAGTACCGTGTGCGGCCCTAGGAGCTTAGTTTTCTACTCCAAGGATATCGTCGTGGAGATCTCGAGGAGGAGAGCACACTGTGGTGCATCACCATCGAAATACTTCATCTAGTAGCCAGTTTTGGACAACTCTTTATGACATTATCATTTGCTTTATAGTATTTGCAAAACAATTTTTTCTTTTTTGTTTTCTTCTCGCTTTGTCATCCTTATTTGATTGTGTAGAATTAGCAGATTTTTGCTTACTAGTAGAAGAGCTCCATTTACCTTTGCCCTTGTGACTAGCCAGGAAAGCTTGATCTGCAACACGCATAATGGACCTGTTTTGCCTAGACTGATCTTCCTGCAACAAAACAGAGACTAACTCTAAGACCATTCAGAATTGTCTGCACAAGTGAACTGTGGCAAGACTTCATCAGCAGAAATCAATTGTTCCTTCAAATCTTTGATCTTTGTCAAAAATTGTCCATGGAATCACCTTCATTCATGTGCTCACTCTCCAACTATTTTCAGAGATAGACAAGACGAGCCTCATTCCTTGCTTGGTTTAAAGTGGTAAGTGTATCCCAAGCATCCTTAGTTGTTCTCGAAGAGCGAATGTGAGGAATAATGGCATGTTTGATAGACACGGCTATCAATGCATGTGCCTGAACATCTCTACCATCCCAACAAATTTTCTCTATAGTTGGTGCAACAGGAACCACAGCACGAACAGGAACATGAAGAATATCATCATCTTCAATGCCATCTGCATCACTCCTTCGGTAACCGTGTTTACAGGTGTAATAGGACGTTTTTCAACACCTTGCACAATATTCCACAATCCTTTTGCAACTAATACATGACACATCATATAAGCCCATAATGGGTAATTGGTACCGTCCAACTTATCCTTAATAGCGAACATACGGAATACATCATTGCTTTTACCCATGGCCATTGACTAAAATACCCTGATGTAGAAAATTGATTGTATCTCAGAAAGTTGAACAGAACTACCCTATCAAATTCTACTAAACATGTAGAAGACTTTGAGACGTTTATAGTGGTGAACCAAAACCTATATATATCTTTGGCATAAAAAGACAAAATAGCGTACATAAGCACTGTGATAGTGCATTCAGAGGCCAAAATGAGCTTAGATCACCCTGAGTATACTCACCAAATTTCATGCAATTCTCAGATTGTGATCGGAGGGGTGTTGATGACACCCTAGATAAAGCAAGGACCTGCTCTGATACAAATTGTTGGAGTTTGAGGTCAATGGAAGCATGCAAACAGCACAAGGAAGAAGAAGAATCTCACACAATACTGAATGTATTACCACTAGAATGTACAAAGATAAGTAAACCCTTAGGGCTATTGGATTTTGAGGTCTGCAGAAGCACACAAATAGCACAAGGAAGAAGAAGAAGCTTGGAGCACACCACACAATACTGAATTTATTACCACTAGAATGTACAAAGATAAGTAACCCATTCGGGCAATGGTCATATATACAAGCAAGGGAAAAAACCTCCTAAAGAGGGAAAAAAGTGCCCCGGTAGTCCTAGTGAATTCACACATATCACTACCTAAATATATCAACAAATACCCCCTAGGAGTGATGTGGTGAACAAGGAGTTGGCACTCATATATAAGGAAGTGCCAAGTTATGTGGAATTAATCCACAAAAGGAAGTGAGCCCAAAGCTTTGTAGAAAACTTCAAACTTCTCCCTAGGCAAAGTCTTCGTGAAAAGTTCTACAATGTTCTCTCGCAAGGACACATATGCCAAGCTTATCTCTCTAGCAAAGAACCTCTCATAATGAGCCTCAATGTGCTTAGTGCGAGCATGGAACACAGGGTTCCTCACAACTTCCAATGCACTCTCACTATCAATTAAGATGGTGGTGGCAGAAGAGTAATCAACACCCAATTTAGCCATAAGGTGTCTAAGCCACACACACTCAACAATCACTGTGAAAGCTACCCTATACTCAGCCTCACAATTGGAAGTGGCCACAATAGGCTGCTTCTTGCTCAATCAAGATATACATGAGCTACCAAGCATGAAGCAAAAGCCACTAGTGGACACACGAGTGTCATAGCAACTAGCTCAGTGAGAGTCAGAAAAGCATGCAGATCTGGCACTAGTGAAACCCCCTTGGAATAAAACAATCCAAGTAATCGGGTACCACTTAACTAGCGAAAGATACGCTTAACCACCTCCCAATGCTTGACACCTGGGCAATGGATAAATCTGCTCATTCGTGAGATAGCAAACTGAATATCTCACCAAGTAATGCATAAGTAAATCAAGCATCCAATAGTCTGCTAATAGACAATAGCATCATATGCATCTCCAGCATCATGAAGACTCAATCATAAACCTATCTCCATAGGAGTGGCAATAGGTTTACAGTCTTCAAGGCCAAAACGTTGCAATAATGTGTCAACATATTTTGTTTGACATATAGCTATTCTGCCATCAACTTGCATAAACTGAATGCCCAAATAATGATGCAAATGCTCCAAATGAGACATCTCAAATGAGGCATGTAGATCAGCCTTAAAATCAGCAATATGTGTCTCATGAGGAATAGTGAGAAGCATGTCATCAACATACACCAATGATTAGAAGCACATCATTAGCACGCTTAACATATAAGGTGCTCTCAGTTTGTCTGTTCTCAAAACCATGTGCAATCCGATAGGCATGTATCTTTTCATACCAAGCACGTGGTGCTTGCTTTAAACCATATAATGCCTTCTTTAACCTACACATCTAGTTTTCATGCCATTTTTGCACAAAGCCACAGGGCTGAGAAACATACACTTCATGCAAATCACCATTCAGAAATGTAGTTTTAATGTCCAATTATGTACATTCCAACCATGATGAGCTGCAAGTGCACGGATGCTATGAACAGTAGTCATTCGTCATGTAGGTGCAAAGTTCTCATCAAAATCTATGCCCCTTTCTTGTGCATAACCCTTTGCAACAAGCGTAGCCTTATACCTGTCAACTGTTCCGTCAGGCTTACACTTCAACTTGTATACACACTTGGTGCCAATGGCCTTCTTGACAGGAGGAAATTCACATAAAGACCATGTACCATTTTTCATGATAACATCATATTCTGATTGCGTAGCAGCCATCCAATTTTTAGAATTTTGTGCTTCATTAAATGAAACAGGCTCATTCTCATCATAGAGACTAGAGGTAGCCATAGCATCACAATCTGATGCAAAACAGACAATGGGCTTATATAATGCATCATGTATTGGTTGCAAAAGGACTATGGAATATTGTGCAGGGTGTTGAAAAACATCCTATTACACCTACAAATATAGTTATTGAAGGTGATGCGGATGGCATTGAAGATGGTGATATTCCTCAGGTTCCTGGTTGTGCTATAGTTCCTGTTGCACCTACTATAGAGCAACTTTGTTGGGATGGTAGAGATGCTCAAGCACATGCATTGATAGCCTTGTCTGTCAAACATGCCATTATTCCTCACATTCACTCTTGCAAAACAACAAAAGATGCTTGGGATACACTTACCACTTTATACGAGGCAAGGAATGAGGCTCGTGTCGCTTACCTCCGAAAACACTTGGAGAGTGAGCACATAAATGAAGCATATTCCATTGATAGTTTTTTGACAAAGATCAAATATTTGAAGGAGGAGTTGATTTCTACTAATGAAGTCTTGCCTAACAGTTGACTTGTGGAGACTGTTTTGAATGGTCTTTCATATTCATAACAGAGTTTTGCTTCTACTCTTCCATTGATGATGAAAGGCAATCCAAATGCCTTAACATTTTAGGAGTTAGTCTTTGTTTTGTTGCAAGAAGATTAGTCTAGGCAGAAGAGGTCCATTATGCATGTTACAAATCAAGCTTTCCTGGTTAGTCAGGAGGGCAAAGGTAAATGGAGCTCATCTACTAGTAAGCAAAAATCTACTAATTCTGCACAATCAAAGAAAGATGACAGAGATGAGAAGAAAACAGAAAAGCAAAAATTGTTTTGCAAATACTATAAAGGAAATGATCATGTCCTAAAGAGTTGTCCAAAATTGGTTGCAAAAGAGGCAAAGAAGAAAGAGGATGGAATGGTTGTTGTAGAGGCCTCTACACCCAAAACAGAGTCTCCTAATCTTGTGCAGATTGAAGAATGGGCATTAACTAATATTTGCAATTATGAAACATCTTCTCATGAATAGTGTATGTCTGCAATAGACTCAGATGTTTGGTACTTTGATAATGGGGCAACCAAACATATTACCTTGCAGTGCAGTTTCTTCACTTCACTTGAGCCTGCCCCTATAGAGAATACTATCACATCGTAGCAACAACTCCTCATATCCTATCATGGGAGTTGGTAGATCATTCTGACTACTATTGATGGTAGTTCTTTTACATTTTCGGATGCTTTATTTTTGCTAGGGATTAAGAAACGCTGTTATCAGTTTCTGCATTAGCCAAGATCGGCTTGGTTGTGAAATTTGTTGATGACACATGTAGAGTTCATGATCTATCAAATGGTGATGTCATTATTTCTTCTGGCATTTTATGTTGTGGGTTGTATAAGGTCATAGACTATGAAAAATATGTGAATGATTCAGCATGTGGAGTACACGATTCTCTACTATGTCTGATACAAAGCTTTGGCATGCACACTTTGGTCATTTGAATTTTGCTAGTTTGCTACACTTGTAAAAATCTAAAATGTTGTCCTCTCTACCCAAACTTGAGGCACCAGATAAACATGTTTGTAAAGGCTATATTTTGGGCAAAATGTAGCATTCCTTGTTCCCAAAAGATGGTTTAGTTCAAGCTACTTAGAAATTGCAGCTTGTTCACACTGATGTCTGTGGTCCTATGCAGAGACCCTCCTTTGGGAATTACCTTTACTTCGTGAATTTTATTGATGATTTTTCTAGGCATGCATGGGTGAACACATATGAGAGTTTTTGGTTGTATTGCATACGTGCATATTCCATATAAGTTGAGGACTAAGCTTGATCCAAAAGCAAAAAAATGTATCTTCATTAGGTACTCCCTTGATCAAAAGGGATATAAATGTTATAACCCACTCACATGATAGCTGGAGGCACGCAAAGGTGTGGTGTTTGATGAAATGTCAAGCTTATATGCAGATGCCAAAGATGGACTTAATCTTGAACCAAATTACAAAGAAAATGCTGAAAAATCAAGTGCAAAATCTCAAGTTTTGAGTGGACCAGATGCATCACCAAGCAATACTTCTAACTCAAATCCATGGAGTGGAAGATTGCTTGGAAATTTCAGTCTAGTGAATTCATCAAATACACCCAAGAAAGGTAAAGAGAAGCTTTTTGCTGGTAGTAAAACATCTACAGGTTTTGAAGACATTGATGGAGATTCAAACGGTTTAGAAAAGAGTCTTGATGAGGAACTTGGATTGCCCTCTCTGAAGACTCCAGGAGTAAGAAAGGCACATGCAGATGATATAAGGAGAAGTGACCCAGGACCAAGACTATCTGGGAGAACGTGGAATTCAGTGCAACTATTGACATATGATAGTTACATGGCTTGTCATTGTGCCTACATGACGAATGTAAAACAAGATGTTGAACCTTCTTATTTTGAAGATGCAATTGGAAATCCAGATTGGAAAAAGCTATGGATGAGGAGATGACTGCACTTTATGGAAAATATACATGGAAGCTAGCTCCATTTCCACAAGGAAAGAAACCCATAGGCTGCAAGTAGGTTTACAAGGTAAAGCACAATGTTGATGGTTGCATAAGCAGGTACAAAGCACGATTGGTAGAAAAAGGATATGCACACACACATGGCATTTATTATGAGGAAACATTTAGCCCTATAGCTAAAATTTCTACTATCATAACACTTCTTGCAGTAGCTACAACAAAAGGATGGACTTTGCTATTGGAGTTAGACGTCTACAGAAGCACACGAACAACACAAGGAAGAAGAAGAAGCTTGAAGCACAACACACAATACTAGATGTATTACCATTACAATGTAAAAAGATAAGTATCCCGTTAGGGCAATAGGCGTATATAAAAGCCAGGGAAAAAAAACCTCTTAAAGAGGGAAAAAAAGTGCCCTTGCGCACACACATCATTACCTAAATATATCAACATATCCCCCGTGGGAGTGATGAGGTGAACAAGGAGCTTGCACTCATGTATAAGGAAGTGCCAAGCTATGTGGAATCAATCCACAAAAGAAAGTAAGCCCAAAGCTTTGCAAAAAGCTTCAAACTTCTCCATAGGAAGAGCCTTTGTAAAAAGGTCTGCAATGTTCTCCTGTGTGGGCACATATTCCAAGCTGATCTCCCCAACAGAGAACCTCTCCCTAACATAATGATAATGCACCTCAATGTGCTTAGTGCGAGCATGAAACACAGGGTCCTCAACTACCAATGCGCTCTAACTCTCAGTGAAGATGGTGGTGACAGAAGACTGACCAACATCCAAATCAGCCATAAGGAGTCTGAGCCACACACACTCAACAGTCGCTGTGAAAGCTGCCCTATACTCAGCCTCACAACTGGAAGTGGCCACAGTAGGCTGCTTCTTGCTCAACCAAGGTATACATGAGCTACCAAGCATGAAGCAAAAGCCACTAGCGGACACACGAGTGTCATATCAACCAGCCCAATCACTGTTAGAAAAAGCATGCAAATCTGGCTGTAGTGATCCCCCCTTGGGATAAAACAATCCAAGTAGCTGGGTACCACTCAAGTAGCGAAAGATGTGCTTAATTGCCTGCCAATGCTTGTCACCTGGGCAATGCATAAACCTGCTCATCTATGAGACAACAAACTGAATATCTTGCCGAGTAATGCATAAGTAAATCAAGCATCCAACATCTTGTTCATAGAGAACAACATCAAATGCATCTCCAACATCATGAAGACTCAATTGTAAACATGTCTCCATAGAAGTGGCAATAGGCTTACAGTCTTCAAGGCCAAAATGCTGCAATAATGTGTCAATATATTTCATTTTACACAAAGCCATTCCGCCATCAACTTGCATAAATTGAATGCCCAAATAGTGATGCAAATGCCTAAATTAGACATCTCAAATGAGGCATGCAAATCAGCCTTAAAATCAGCAATATGCATGTCATGAGGACCAGTGAGCAACAGATCATCAACATACACCACAATGATAAGAAGCACATCATTAGCACACTTAACATATAAGGTGCTTTCAATTGGACTATTCTCAAAACCATGTGCAATGAGATAGGCATGTATCTTTTCATACCAAGCACGTGGTGCTTGCTTTAAACCATATAATGCCTTCTCTAACCTGTACACTTAGTTTCCATGCCCTTTTTGCACAAAGCCATGGGTCTGAAAAACATACACCTCTTCATGCAAGTCACCATTCAAAAATGTTCTTTTAATGTCCAATTGATATACATTCCAACCATGATGAGCTGCAAGTGCATCGATGCTACAAACAGTAGTCATTCGACAAGTAGGAGCAAAGGTTTCATCAAAATCAATGCCTCTTTCCTGTGCATAACGCTTTGCAACAAGCCTAGCCTTGTACATGTCAACTCTTCCATCAGGATGGACATGCCTTTGGAGTTAACAGATGTCTCCTTATACATGAAAGCAATGGCTGAATAGCATCTTCCACAAAAACAACATCACGAATAACTAGAATGCATTTAGTATGTGGACGATACAAATGATAGCCTTTACTTTTAGAACTGTATCCAACAAAAGTACATTTTGCTGCTTTATCATCCAATTTTCTACAATGGTGTTCAGGCACTAATGCATATGCCAGACAACCAAAAGCACACAGATGAGCAACAGATGGCTTGCGACCATGCCAAGCCTCATATGGAGTGATATACTGCAGCGCTATAGTGGGACACCTATTAAGTACATATGTGGCACACATAATAGCCTCAAGCCAGAAACTATGTGGTAAAGCTTGACTCTTGACCATACACCTCGCCATCTCCATGAGTGACATGTTCTTCCATTCAGCAACTCCATTGTGTTGAGGTGTATATTGCACTGTACACTAATGTTTTATCCCACATTCAGAAATAAATGCATTAAAGTTGGAAGACATATATTCCTCCCCTTGATCAGAATGGAGGGTGCCCATTTTACATGCTGATAGATTTTCAGCCAAAACTAGAAACTGTTTGAAGCACATAAACACTTCCAACTTTTCTTTCAATGGATATACCCATGCATGCCTAGAAAAATCATCAATGAAAGTCACGAAGTAAATATAATTTCCAAAAGAGGGAGTCTGCATAGGACCACAAACATCACTGTGAACAAGCTGCAATTTCTGCATAGCTCGAACTGAACCATCTTTTGGAAATGAGGAACACTGCATTTTTCCCAAAATATAGCCTTCACATACATGTTTTTTGGGTACCTCAAGTTTGGGCAAAGAGGACACCATTTCAGATTTCTGCAGGCATAGCAAACTAGTAAAATTCAGATGACCAAAGCATGCATGCCAAAGCTTTGCATCTGACTATCTGCAGGGAGGCAGGGAAGGGGGGGTTTTAAAGTTTCTTACAGCAGTGTGTGTCAGGAGTTAGTTTTGCCTGTTCTCCATTGGACCTGCTCTTCCCAGCATAGGGTTGACCCAACTCCAAGCTTGAAGCAGGAGCCGCACCTGATAACTACCAAACGGACTTCAAACTGAAGAACCATTAGGCTAACCCCTGATGGTCAACATCATAGGGCTATTTAGTCTTTAATAAACCAAAATATTCCTTTAAAATCCTCCTCAGTGATACAGAAAATCATGCATCAATCAAACACTAGATTTTTCAGGATTTAACTTCCATAAACCACATCAAATTAGGCCCGAAACAAGAATACACCGAAGCTTCAGTATCTACTGAGTCAAGCAGTTTCCAATTTAAGTCCTGCCCCTCATTAAAGGGTTTCAGAATATCAACGGTTCACTTATCTGCCATGATTTTGTGATCAAAACTCTTCACGTAAACCTCAAGTGGAGGTCATGATTACTGTTAGTCAAACCTGCACATCATTCATGATACGGAAATTGATCCTTGTAATGATCAGAAAGGATAGTCATGCTTACAGATTTTGTAAGCCCACTAACACACAGAAATTCATTAATACAGTTTGAGCTTAGTACCCCACTTTACAGTTCATGCAAAATCTACGAATTTTATCCTGCAGCAACCAGAGATAGTTACGCAAGAATGTGACATTTGCATTATACACACTGAGATTATAACGGAGACCTACTAACATACACTTGTAATCAAACCCGTCAGTGATCACACACTATCATGACACAATATAACATTCCAATTCACAAGATCTTTCAGTAAATTCAAATGAGCTGTTGTAAACAGAAAGCATGGAGATACCAAAAACAGAGTAAAACAGAGATACATAAAATATAATGATTTCCAATGGACCTTATTTTCATGTACTAATGTGAAACCTATGAGACCACAGAAGACTTGTCCTAAAACTGCAAGATCCCCAGTTACCATTGATAACATACAAACCCCCACAACAAGGATGTACTATATATAACCAAAACCCTGAAAAAGCAGACTGTCTTCACTCCCTTCCCGCTACAAAGAGAAAGTAGGTGACAGAGAAATATTATAACAAGGTCAATGCAATGAATTTCAACTCGGAATAATTTTCTGCGAGGATGAAATCATATAACATTACAACCATTGTCAGGCTCGTTTACCATATAATAATGAGTCCTAATCTCTAAAAGCCATATTCTCAAAAACCTTTTGTTGAGTTACCTTGCTGTAAAACTAAGGCAATCAAGTACATAAATTATGAAACTGACAGATATAAAAACAATCCCCCTTCGACCCTTACCATGGCAAAATTGATAGACTACACGAATCAACAGGCAAAATCAATGTCCTGAGATTTTTACACACTACTTATTGGCAGTACATTATGAATATATTTACTTCAGGAGGCCACAACAAAAAAATATGCTTCGCAGCAAATAAGGTATTCCATGTAACTGATAGTTAGCATAATTTCAGGACCAGACCTCCTTACAAATGTACTCACAGAATAAATAGTTCATCTTCTATGCATTAATTCCAAGGGACACTTGGAAAATTATAGCAAATATAAAATATACAAATACGTGCGCATGATACAACCTTACCAAGGAAAATTGGCAAAACCACTTAAATTCAATAGGATTACTTACACATCCATGCATACAAACTGAATAAAAAAGGGTAGTGCAGAGAAATTGTAAAGGCATTATATCAAGCTCCACATATGAAAAGGGGAAAAAAAAGAATCTTACTAATCCATTCACACAATGCTCTAAAAATAGTATATACAGCAACCAGAAACTACAACGAGACAGCATTCAGATAGCATATATTTAAGAGACGAGCAATGGTGATAATAACAGAGACTTAAGCTAACCAATTACTCACAGCCAGAAAATACTATTCAATCATATAAAGCAATTGTGTGCCAACAGAAGCAGCTAGGAGGCTTCTGATGCGACAAGAACACAGCACAATGGCTTAAAAGCTATTAGCAAAGAGCCAAAGACAAAATTAGGAGCTACTCAAAATACGGTACTCCAAGCGCCATATGACTCTCCAATAGAATAAAAATGCCTTTGTCAATTAATATGAACGTTTAAACCTACAGATCAAAGCATCCATACCCTAAGTAGCAGCTTACTGGAAAAGTCAACAATTCATCAGTATCAATTCCTAAATACAACAATGTATTGAAAAGCATCACCCAGAATAGCTACCAAACTGCACACTTGTATTCATAAGGATTCAGTGTACATCTTGATAACAGAACATGCAGGACCGAACTCATGAAAATAGCATCTTCACACTAGTTGGGACACAACTTCATCCAATATTCATCAAAAATCGATGAATCCAAATGAACCTGCTGCATGAATATTTGGGATTAGGGGGGATACGCTACACAATAAAACCAGTACTTGAGCATTTCCCTCTTGTATACCCATGGTTGCAGCCTGCAACCTGTGTCCAAATCCCTGGGTGTGAAGAAGGAAGTTGGGATGTTAACATGCACTGAAAATGGAAGGCGTATCCATGATGTATACCCAACTGTTTTCACTTACAAATGACCTTCAAGGAAAACGAGCATTGACATGCGCTGAAAATGGAAGATGTATCCATGATGTTATACCCAACTGTATGCACTTGCAAATGACCTTCGAGGCAAACGAGCATCTTCATACATGCCACCTCAGTTGCAGTTTGGCTGCAGAAAAGAGGAGATATACAAGGCCACATGGATGAACTATCAGTCATCAAGGCCTTGAGTTCAAAAATAACTTCCCCCAGGATATCATGAATATTGCAGCATGAGTAGACTTCAACACAAACATCATTCCTTCTTATGTTTCTTCTTTTTGGCTTCACCAGCATTTATTGCCTCCACATGTGAGGAAGTAAAATCACTTGAGAGCTTTCTTTTCGACTCCTTTCGAAGTGCTTCTCTCTTGTCCTCTCTGCAAGAGCAACAGAAATGAGATACAAGAAAAACCATTCAAAGCTAGTATCCATGTTTTGCATTAAATATTTAATGGTAGCATACCTCAGCTTGGAGATCTCTTCTTTAGATGGCAGGTTCTTCAAATCTTTTCTGAAGAACTTCTTTTTCTTGGTGCTCACATTTTCAGATGGGCTTTTAATCATATCTTCTAGTTCTTGAACACTTTTTTCATCAGTTGGCGAATTCGATGCCGTATTAAGTTCAGGAAGACTTGGCTCAATTGTAATGACGGAATCAACATCCTCAGAATTTCCTTTATCGCTTGCCAATGCTTTGTCATTATTTAGTTTTTTGAGCTGACAGAAAAACAGTGTCATTCCAGAACTGTCAAACCACCAAAAATATTACTCCCCTCCAAGAAAAGCTTGCTAGAAATTTCTCCACATATGCCTATGTTTATTCGCACATATTTTGCTACTCAGTAATAAAAAGTCTGGCTTCATCATGACATCAAAGGCTACCCTTAGATTACTTCGTTCACCAATCATGTGATCTAGATTGAAAGATAGCTAATTCATGCTCGTCCAAATGGATAAACTGGATATTCTAGGCATCCTAGAAGCTTTTATGCAACCTATGGACTAATTCTCCACCAAAACTGAGCTTACCTTAGCAACAAAAAAACCATCTAGATTGTGTGCATGAGGATAGAAGCGACGTGTCTCAGCCAATGAAGTATGAAATCTCTTTTCTCTGAACCGAATGAATCTGAAAAATCACCCATCTCACATTAGAGAAGCCTAAATGAAACAGCAAATGTTAAGAAGAAAACTTTCTCACCCTGGGCGTCCAAATTCAAGACCACATGGTACCACCTTCACATTTCGTTTTCTGAGAGCATAATCAATGACTGCCTCATTCTGAAGAAAATAGGGTGTCAGTATTATAAAAATCCTTTCAATCTGCTCAGAGGACACACAGATTCAATGAACAGATACCTCAGCAACAGTAATTGAGCAAGTTGAGTAGACAATATATCCACCTGTTTTTGAAAAAGCATCGACCATATCTATTGCAGCCAGAATCAGCTCCTACATAAAAGAGCAAGCCTCATCATCCAAAGCAATGCAATAGTAATGATTAAACATTGTGAGGATTATACCCATCCTATTCAATCTTTAGGATGACTATAGTAATCTGTCCCCAGAAAACTTCAATAACCCAATTGCATCCATGCATGCATGCATGACAAGCATTGCTCTCCCACCATTTACACTAAAAGTAGACATTGAGAGTAGTAGACCACTCCCATCAAAGGCTCAAAATGCTTATGCCCATCATTCGTGGGGCAAGGTAGTCCTACATGAACTATGCCTGATCCCAGCATGCGTGTCCTATTGACACCAAGAAATCAAGTGCGTACCTTCTTTTTAAGAAACAAAACAATAAAATTGAATGGAAACATCTTACATATACCTGCATGAGTTCAAACTTATCCAAAATTATGAACTAAAGATAATAAACAGAAACACAAATAGATAAGAAGATATAACACTTTCTTTTTCACTTTTCTGGGTTGAGATAGAGGCCCTCAACTCAAAAGGCAGAAAGCTATCCAATGACTTCATTTTAACAAGTTACGACTTCTGAGAGCTCGTACGGCAAACTGCGCGCTGCCAAACCGGGGCCTGAAATGGTGAGCAACTCAAGACCCCGTGCAAGATCCTGGAGTACTAAGTGACTTTCACCCTTCCGAACTTGTACAGAAAACCATCACTCCAGATGGATTCCTGAAGAGGGAATGCCTTACCCCAAAAAGGAGCACAAGGAACCTGTCCAGAGGAAGTCTCCTTACCTAACTCTAGCCTAAGACAAGACTCTGCTAACTTGAGCGTTGGTAAACTGACGCCCTTTTACATTTATTACATCAACAACAACAATAAGAGATTGCACAAAAGAGTAAAATAAAGATAAATCATGAAAAACACATTAGAACAATAAAGAGAAATTGAAAATGGAAAAATGCAGGAAAAAATGGAAAGAAAGTAAAAAAGTAATTGAAAAATAATGTTGAACTGATAAACTTTAATATTAAAACATAAAAGTATAAGCATCCTACTCCAAACTTTATCATGCATGGCTCAAACAAGGAGCTATGACCTCTTATCTGCCAAAAAGCCAACATGGCACAAACCTTCTGAAGTGTAGCACAATTCTGGATATCCACATCACTCTTCGATACTTTCACAGATTGATCCTTTGAAACTACCTGAAAATTATGAAAGTAAGCACATATGCAGCGAGATCGACACTTAAAAGAGATGAACTTGTAGACTTGAGTAGTCACTCAGATCTAAAATTTACTCACCCCTGTTCCACTACAGGGTGCATCTAACAACACTCTATCAACTCTATTGGTGCCCAGGACCTTTGGCAGCTGTCACATATAAGATATAGTATTTTTTCAGCAAAAGAAGTACAACATAACATTCAGCAGAAAGCAAGTGGTTACCTCACGTCCATCGTAATTGCAAACAATAGTATTTGTGACACCCATTCGATGCAGATTTGCAGATAAAGACTTCATTCTCTTCTCTTTGAATTCATTTGCAAAAATAATCCCTTAAAACATGAAAAACGCGTCAAAAGTCTATTTCAAATAACTTTCCTATGATGCAAGGAAAATTCCAAGAATATGACTTCATATAGAATCTTTCACTAATTTAGACAGCCTTCTTTATGCAATGAAAGGCAAATGCAGAGACATCAATTATACTTTCAAAAGGCATCTGTATACTCCATGTAAAGATAGTGGTCCCATGAATGATACATGAGGATTGTACAATAAATGCTATTTTGATCATTCAGACACAACAAACAACCATGAATCATGATATATAAAAACAGCTGAAACAGCAAAGATTTAGGATAAAAATCTTACCAGTATTTTTCATGAGGGCAGCCAGATATGTAGTCTTTCCACCAGGGGCAGCCCTGAAACACCAAAACTTTGCAAATCAACACCATCATCAAATTGCTAGCATATGTATATTTAAGTTCATATATAGTACGAGCATACGCAATATCAACAACTGTCTCCTTCTCCTGAGGAGCTAACGCCATGACTGGAAGAAAAGAACTTGCACTTTGAAGCTGCAGCCCACAACCAGCTTGTGAAAAAAGCCACATGATAATGATTCCAGCTTAATACTAACTAATCTAGATATCATTTTGTGTTACCATATAATGTCCTGCCATGTATTCAGGAGTAGCTCCAACAGGAACTTGAGACTCGTACACCACAAGGCCCACCTTCACAAAGGTGCGTGTATTAGAACTACAGATAGTTGATGAACATGCTGTTTGAACTGAACTACAGACCTTTGACCATTTACCGAGAGGATCAAGATTGACCCCCCTGTTGATTAGTACCCCTGCAAGATCTCGACGCCTTGCCTAAAATAATACATGAATTTAAGCTGTCATATTAAGAATCTAGTCCTTAACGCCAAGAATAATATAATATCCACTCTACACCTGATAATGAACACAAAATGTGAATCTGAGAGCAACTTGTGTAATTACTTTTATTCCTTTCCCAGATTCTACTGTATTTCCATGGTTTCAAGTGAGTACCAGGCAGATAAATCTAAGCATACAATGACGTAGTATGACATTGAAATATGCAATAAAAACTGCAACCTTGCCCTTCTCAAAAACAAGACCCATGTTTAGAATTTACAACACGTACTATAATGATTAATAAAGAACAGGCCTCCTTGGTGCATAATTAAGCCACACACCTTCAAAGTGTTCGTCCGTAAAACAACTGGCCTAGGGGTTTCATTTGCCTCGAAAAACTCCAACGCCTCTGCAGCAGGAAACATCTAGAAAACAGGAACTTACAAAGTTATTATGTAATGGAAATGAGCAAACTAACATCAATCTGCCACAGAGATTTGCTGAAGCCTGAACCAAACCTGCAAGATCATTTCCACGAAAAAATCGTTGTACCCAAAATATGTACTGAGATCCTGTGCTAACTGGGTAACATAGTCTTTTCGAGGGACACCCTCTTGTCGAAGAGCTTTGAAATCAGAGAGAACCCTCACAACTAATCAACATAGTTTTAAATTAGCATGTTTCAGGTTCAGTCTGCCGTCATTTTACCAATAAAACAGGATGATGAACTT